>JANHGO010000001.1:10793334-10852285 GCA_024606505.1 Aquila spilogaster
TCTGAGGCCCCAGAGAGTCTGTACTTTGTATTTTTAATAGTCCTTTCACTGCAACAACACTCTCCCCTCCACTTAGCCGGGCTGAAGACCCCGAGTTCAAACATTTCCCCACTGCTCTCCGCCTGGTTTACTGCAGCTCTCATCTTTACTATCACTCTGGATAACTTTCTTTCGTGAGGAGAAGGGCTCATTAGCTAGGAATTGATAAACAAAGAGGAGGGTGGAAGCAGAGGTCCCTGCTCCCCAAAGCAGGCTCCCTCGGGGCGGCGGTGGCCTCCCACCCAGGACGGTTCTGCCCAGACCCCAGCTGCACCCTGTCTGCAAATGTGTTGGTGGACAGGCTGTCAGAAGGCTAAGCTGTCGCACGCTGGCCTTTTGGGGGAATCGTGCGCTGAGGGTACGAAAAATCTGCGTTTCAGAAGACTTGCAAAGGCAGAGGGTGGCTGGTCTCCTTGGGCCAGCGTGGGGTGGGTTTGGGCACCCAGCGAGGGGGTGGGTGCTGGATTTGGCACGGCATCGCCGTGCCTTTGGGTTTCAGTGGTAGCAAAAGCTCATGAATGCCCATTGCAGGGGACTTGAGGACTTACCTTCTACGAAAGTCTGCATCTTTTTGAAAACACTGTGACACCCATATGCATCACACCCTTAGTACTCTGCTGCTTTAAGGAGAGATAAAAGCAATCGAATGAGAATGCAAATGCAGTTAAAAGTAGCTTTGAAGCAATTTGGCAATGATCGCTAATGGCTAGCTTCTTCAAAAAAGAAGGATAAATTTCAGGATAAATTCCCTGTGAGAACAGGTAATCTGTGGCAGGATTACATCAATGAAAAAGAAATCATCATGCAACCAACCAACTTGTTATATGCATTCACTCAGTTGCCATTTCTCCAGATGACAAAATAATACTATTCTCTGCGGTCCTTAAAGTTGGTAAAGACAAAAGACAGGGTGTTAAAGTTATTTAAGGCAAAGGAGAAATATCTTTCAGCTTGACTTTTCGCGTGGTGACAGCTATGTGAATGGGGAAACTGAGGCAGAGAAGTGAGGGGCTCGTTACAGGTAAGACCACAGTTTATTCTTATGCCTAAAACTCTCAGGGGATTTTATAATTTAAAGCTATCCAGATCAGAAGCTGATCATCTTTTCTGAAGTTCTAGCAGAAGACTTTCAAAGCAGAATATTTCCCCATGAGACTTATCATCTGCCTTTTCAAAGCAATTCAGAGAGACCCAAAGACATGGTTAAAATGAAAGTCTGGATGAGTATACTCATTTACCTCACCTTGTTCTCTAAATGATAGAAAACAAGAGTGTTTGACTGTTTATCTAAAGGGGACTTGAATACAAGGAGTTCATTAATCCGTTTGATATTACAGTTTTATCCTCCCAAAGGACAAGAGGAGCAGCAGGTCCCAAGCACCCAGAATTGTCAGACTTGGCCTCGATGCAGAGCAGGTGAGTTTTCAGAAATGATCACTCGGTGAAGCTGAGCAGAAACAGAGCTATCTGCAGCCGGCTGCTTTCTGCAAACACCCTCACTCTTCCCGTGGATTAGGAAGTAAGTTTTCAGGGGCAAAACCTGATTTTTGGGCTGATGACAATCTGCATGTGATCTGAAATGGAGCTAAGCTGTGTGCTGCAAGTATAAGCCAACTACAGAATGCCTTTCTGTGGAGCTCGCTGGAACGTTTTTCATTAGCAATGTCTGCTTTTGATGAAAAATAGCTTCACGATTGTGACAGAATTTTTCATGGGAAATGTAGCTTTTATTTTTTTCTATTTCTTGGATAAAGAACCTGAAAATAATGTGAAATCAAAGGCTTTACTCTGTGATGTTCTCAAATCCAAATGTTGACTTTCATTTTCCTTTCTTCATTTTTTCTGCTTTTTTCTTCTTTTCCTATGAAGAAAATACGCATTTCCCTTTTTTTATACCTTTCTATATCTATCCTTTTTCCTTCTCCTAGCTAAGAAAAGGAAAAAGAGAGGATAACAGTGGACAAACTATATCAAACCCAAATAGCTTATGTTTCTAAGAAACTGAAATCAAGCAAAATGGTCTATTCACAGCATGAGCATTTTCAAAGAACTCCCCCATCCCCATCTTATTTGAAGGTTAAAAAGCTTAATTTCCTCATGCGTGTTGAAGACGTTTGCTCCTTTTTTTTCTCTTTAGGACTGGTTTGACTCCTAAGCCTTATCTTTTTCTTCACTTCTCCCACTTTGTGCTGGAAGAACATTTTCAAAAGCCTCCGGGGGATTTAGGAAGACAATTAACTCTATGCCAGCTGAAACCAGGACACAGAGTAAATCCTATTTTGAAAAGCAGCACAGGCACTGGGGAGCTCTGTCAGACTCAGGTGGTCTCTACCACTTGTGGCTCATGCCAATGTGCAAGGGCTGTGACCCACCATCATGGCAATGGGCATTTCCCAGTGGCGTTAATCTAATAAACTGAGTTAACAGCAATGGTAAAGAGCAAGAAACGAGGGATTAGGGGCTGCAGCCTGTCTTGTGAATGGTGCTGAATCCCTTGGGTGTTCCCAGCTCTGGTGCAGCAGTCATACCACAACCCTCCTCTCCCAGGCACAGCGGAGACAACCAGAGGATTCTTTGTCCATACCAGGCAGGACCAGCAGCAGTGCAAATGGTAAGTCTGTAAAGGCTCTACTAATCTAGGATTTTAATCCACGGGATCAAAAATGGACTTTGTTCCAGAGAAGTCCATGAAAAGTGGTCACAAGAAATAATTAGATCTAATGGGAAATGGCTTCATCAGAATTAGCTGTGGAAGCCTGTATGCAACTTAAGGCACGTGCAGCTAGCAAAGCACCTCTTGAAGAAAAATTTTAAAAAAGAAAAAAAAAGGCAAATAACTCAAGCACTGACAAATACTTTCAGAACAAAGGAATAAAGAGGACTGTCTTGCAATAGCTGGACACCCATTTAAACATCCCAATTTGCAGAAACATTAGGCATCTAGCTGCTCACTTAGTGAGTGCAAATTTGAATGTTTGTACCCTGGTCAATCCATGGACTATTCAACAGCCTTGTGATGTGATGAGAAACAAATGGACCCGAGCTGTGCGGACACACACACATCAGATTAAACCATGCTTGCTTTACACCTGCAGGCTTGCTGCCAAGACGGGATGTCTGCCAGGGGTCTGGCTGTGTAGGTCTGGCTCAGACTTGTCCCTCTCTCCTTATTGTGTCCCAAAGTAAGGACCCTCAAGGTGCGCTTAAGATTAAGCACATGCATGCCTTAAGATGCAAACTATTTCTATACTGCAATGGTCAAATCCCAAGGAATAAGAGTACTTTTGAATTTTTACTTCATTCTTGTAGATGAAGTTTACAAATTTCTTTCCTTGTACATTTTAAGGGTTTTTTTAATGTCTTGGCAGGGTGTGTGTGTGATTTTCTCCTTGCTAAATGGGAGACTTGCTTTTGAATTAGGAACGGAAAGACTCCTCCAAAGCTAAGGACGTAGTAGTAGATGTCATACATTCACACATACTGCATTCTATCACTGGAATATTTAATTTTTTTCCTCATTTTTCTCTGTGCCCTCTTTCACCCCCCCTTTTTTTTTTTCTCCCCATTTTCAACCCCTTCACAATAAAATACTCCCCAGCATCTCATCCCACAGTTACAAGGTGGGTTTGAAATTAGTCAACTTAATTCATCCATTCCAGCAAGAGAGAAGATGCTCAAGTGGCATTTACCAATGTCACTAAAACCCTAGACTTCATCGGTAGTCACCTCCAGTGAAAGAAGCTGTTGGTTTCTTTGGTAAAACAGATGCAGGTCATGACGGGTTACACTAAATGGTATGTGAGGCTGTCAGCCAAAGAACAGTAAACACCCAAATGATGCAGTTTAACAAACACACCTGCCCTCTCATTTTGAGTTGCTTCATAAAATGTCATCAGCTAGTCAGTCTATTGCAGTATGCATTGCCTCCTTTTCCTGCAGGCCTAAGTGAATGTCAGGCATGGATAGCATGAATCCCTCACTATTTCAGTTAGTAATTAATTCATAAGCATGGTAGAAAAGGACACAATTTAGTGTGGCTTTCACACTCCTATTTCTGTTCTAATACAGAACTGTACCCCCTTCTCAGAAATACATTGGTAAATCTTGGAGTTAAAATGAATTCTTTGTCTCATTTGTGCAGACAACTCCAAAAGCTACTAAAAAGCAGCAGTCAGGAATATGATTCCACAGCAGTTTATCAACGGGAATTGTTATTCTGTTTGTGAGACAGAGGCTGTGGGAATTCCCTTTATCAAAATGAGTTAACAAGCTTTTACTGAAAGTTGGCCAGCTTGGGTGATAAAAAGTAGAAAAAACAACTGTTATCCTTCTGTCATTAAGCACTAAAAAACTTAATTCTGACCCAAAGGAAAACCTGATACTCATGTAGGTGAGAGCAACTTTATATTATCCCAGTTTCTCAGAGTTGCCCTAAGTTTCCTGGAGAATCCACGAGGCGCTGCAGAAGTCTCAATGCTCAGGATCTCAGGAGTCTCTGAGCCTTTTCCCATCCTTCTGTCTTAGAAAACATTGTGCTTGATAACTTTCTGAGGTGCTTTGCGTTCAGGGCATGTTAGAGCAGTTCTTGGGCTACTCCATTTCATGCCCACAACTAAAGCATTCTGGGGAAAAAGCTCAGGATCTACAAAAGCATGAGATTATCTTTTGGCCACTAAGCTGAATGATAAGCCTCTGGATCTGCCTGGAATCTTCAATATGCTCAGTGCTTGGGGTCTCATTTTCCCTTTCATTTGTGGAACGAGGCGTGTCAGAAACATCATGGAATAATTTTTGATTTCTGGGAGTTCCCAGCACCATTTTAGTTCACACGGCCGTCCACCCTTCAGTGCATATACAAACATGCCCCCAAACCTTTGTATATTCACCATCGGTGGTGCCACAGAGAAGGCAGGACTTCAAGCGATATAGCTAAAAGTGATTTTAAGCCTAGTGTTCGTATGTGTAATGTAACTTCAGCTATTGCCAAGGGAACAGTGGACACTGCTGAGATATGCAACCAGTTGACAAAGAGCCAGCGCTGATGTGGCCTGTCCAACGTGGTCCACTGCGGGCCAGCCTTTCCTTCTCAGTGTGATCGCTGAGGCATGGCAAGGCATGTTTTCTGCGGGCCGTGGCACAGCCACCTCCCGACGGCATCCCCAGCTGTGTGGCTCCTGCTGCCACCCAAACAGACCGACGGAGCAACTTGCACGTGGAAAACGGCGTTGCACAGACACATGCACACAGGCACACGCACGCCCTACAGGCATCTGTGAATTATGAGGCGTTAAACCCCTCACAGAACTCTGGTGACTTCATAAACCACAAAAATGATGAAATTATTGCCACATAATGAGACTTGTTCCCATCTTTTAATTTTATACCCTATATGGAGCAGGAGCCCTGATTCTTTCTCATTGCCTCTTTGGAGGCTTCCAGACATTTCTCTCCTCTGCTCTCTGATGTGCAGGTTATCTCACACAGTTTCACCTTCTCCTGGTACTTTCACTTGCAGCAAGATCCCTCTCCATTGCCACCAGTACACTCAGATTTACCCTATAGCTCTTCCTAAACCAATCTCTCCAGGAGAAATCTTGCAGCCAAGCAACAATTTGGTTCCCTTACATTGCCTCTGGCATTTCCTCATCTTGTAGTAATCTTCATGCAGAGGAATTGCACGTTAAACTGAAATGAAAACAGAGGAGAAGCAGCAGTAACTGTTCAGAAATTTGTCTTAGTGTGGTTCCTTGCTTAGAGCCAGCAGCTGAGAGCCGAGTCACAGCATTTCTTTCAGAAAGAGATCCAGTCCTGAGAAGAGAGAATTTACCTCCATCCTCAGGAAACTGTTCTAATATCTAATTATGCTCAGCATAAAAAATTTACATTTTATTTCCTATTCAGCTTTTTCCTGACTTCAGCTTGCAACCACTAGACCCTGTCGCGCTTATGTCTATGTAATTAAGAGGACTGAACCTTCGCATACCCATTGCCTTTACAGGCAGCTGTGGTCCATGACCAAGACACCTCTTAATCTCATGCTGATCAGCAAACTAAAATAATTTAAAATATCCTAGAAATGCATGCGTTTAATAGAACAATCAAACCACAGGGAATTTGGAGCTATATTGCTGATGTGGCTTAATACTGGATCTCAAATATTCAATGTGTACATAAATATGTACATTTTAAAGTTTAAGCAATTAAAATACCATGCAGACAGAAACTGCAAAATACATTTAACAGCACAGGCTTTTGTTTTGTTATGCTATGACTCATTTCACTTAGTTAGGTACTTTTTGTTGCTGTCATTTTGTTTTGCTTGGGCATTTCCTTAAACCTTAAAAACTTAATTTTGTTCAGCGCTGTCAAACAAACCTCAGCCACACACAGGCTGGGTTCTCAATCAACACCCCACTCCCACGTGGCACAGGACAAGGAAAGGCCTGCAGAAAACCCACAATTTCCCCTTTCTGCTGGTCGCTTCTTCAGGGCAGCGGTCAGTAACTTGAGCACTGGCATATGAATGCTCTCGGTATGCCGCTCCCTCCTTACTGGTGATCCATAATGGCTCATGAAACCTTCACAGGAGGTATTGAAGAACTGTCCATAATGAGTAACTCCGCTTTCATGGAAACTACACAAAGACAAGATTTCTCTGCCAAGATCAATGGATTACAAAAAAACAGGAGTTTACAGAACATATTGTTTCAAAGAGATAAAGAGCCAGAAGAAATAAAGACGGTGTTTCAGAACTGAAGTCCATTTAGATTTCAGACTTATCCACAATCATTCTCTCCCCTCTCCCCAACATTCCTCCATGCTTTTTGCAGTTTACAGCCACCTTTTCTTCTATCCTACTTCTGCCTAAAACTGCCTATTTCAAAGGTCCAGTTTGAGTTGCACAAAGCAAGGAATGGATCTGAAGGTTTGAAGTTCTAAAAGGTCTTCCATCAGCCACAAAAGTGACTAGGCTGCACCTTGACATAAAGTGATATCCATCCATTCGCTTTGACGGCAGTTCAAAAATACCAGTTTACAGCCAAAAAGAAGAAAAATGACTAGAAATGCAAATATCGTGGACCAGTTCTAGATCTACTGGTTTCAGAACTAGAGAATCCCAGAAGTGAACATATTGCTCATACATTACTCCTTAGTATTATCTGGGGGTTTGAGGTTTCTTACATGATTTGCCATGTGTTCAACACTGTAATTGGTTAATTGCATTTCTTTATTGGTTATTCCACAAACCACATTTAAAAGTCCTAATGCTAGAAGTGGTAAGGTCATTTCCAAGTAAATTCTGGGAAGCAAAAGCTAAAAATTGGACAAAAATACCAGTACCAGTCTAGTACCATATATCTTCAAGTACTACAACTTCCCCTAAAGTCATTGCTGTGTTCTGAAAAATTCATTAGGACATTGTAACGCTTTTCTACGTGGCATAATTCCTGTTTGCAACAGCACGGGAATATACAAAAATCAATGAAAGTCCTTCACATCCAAGTTATGCAATTGTCAACGTGTCCATATTTTAGTCAAAATTCTCTGAGTGACAGGAATGTGACACCCCTTTTGAACTCATTTCCAGTTATTTTTGTTTGTTAATAGTCTGAGGTCATTAATCAACAGAGCTTCCTTGAATCATTAACAGAACCGCTGCTCTGCTTGGTTGTTTCTCTTTGAAGGGGATTACAAAACCATTTGCTCTAGTTTCAATCCACATGGGTTCCTGCTCTGAACTGCATGCTAAGTTTTGGGACTGAGCAAATTCTTCATCTGGTTTCATGTCAAAACCATCTGAAGTCACCGAGTTCTGCACAGAACTGATTCAGAGGAATAAATTGTCCAAGTTCACTACAGATTGCCCCAACCATATTTGCTGGAGAAAGGGTGGGAATTGGAGGAAATCCTTGAGGGAAAATGAGCTAAGTTTCAAACAAAACTCAAGAACAGGCAAATTTTACATCATTTCAGTTTCACAGCCAACATATTTAGAACTGTTTTCCCAATCTTTTTGTCCAGAAAATGGGACCTGGCCCACAATATTCTTCAGAAAGGCTAGCAGATCAGCTGAGACAGGAAAATATGCCAAGTTTCTCTTGTAACTGCACGAAGTTCCACATATTTTTAATCCAGAGTACTCATGCTTCTTTTATGTTCACTTCTTTAACCAGCCATACATGCAGATTGTTGTGTCATTTCCTGTATTCAAATATTCAAGCTAGGTACAATCGCAAGTAGAGACAGAAAACAAAGGAGGATGCCATCATTTGTTTGAGCAATCACAAAGCTAACAAGTGTGCATTGGGTGCTGAGGATAAGAGGCTGAAAGAAACAAGTGTTAATTTCTCAAAAATAACTCTGAAAAAAACAATTCTGAAAAAATCATTTGTGCTAGCAGGAAAAAAAATTTAAAAGCATATATCCTTGTTGGTTAAATCTGCTTTGCCAAATTCTCACTCATCAAACCAGAGTGCAGTTTGGTTTGAGCTAACATAGTATAAAACTTAAATTATTTTAAAGAAAAAGTTATTCTCAGGATTTATTTATTTCATGTTCGTTATGAGTTCATTCTTCTCTTTCAGATCATTTATTGCAAGGCAAGAGCTGAAAGTTTTAGAGAGAATGTTTAAACCCTATCTCATCTTCCTGAGCCGCTTCATGTGGGCAAAGTATCACTGTTTGTAATTTCAACTCACCATGAGAAGAAAAACAAAGTTTTTAGTAGCATCTCCTATTAGAATAATTGGTATAACTGTAAAAAATAGATAAGTTTTGGGGTGTACAAGCAGGACCTTTAAGAGCTAAAAAGCGTATTTAACATTTTCAGTTGATAAAAGGCATTACTGACCAATGTGTGTTCTTTTGCTTCATCAAAGCACCATCAATCTTAAAATATCCAGCTAACACTGCCTGGGAACAGACATGTTCAAACACTGTTTGTGGCAGCTTGTCCCTTCAGGGATGATAGGGCAACCCTGAAAACTGTGGCCATGATTTGATTTTCCAAACATAGTCAGCCAGTGCCATTTGAGACAGCTTAGGATCTGTAAGACGCTCACATGGATTGTGTCACACAGGGCTTACAGGAGTCCATGCTTTTCTGGAGGGGCAGATGGGGCTCAGGTGAGCTACAAGAGGTATCTCAAAGGCACCAGGTTACCACATTTAAGCAACTGAATTCCACCTGTGTATCACATGTAAATGCCATTGAAGCTGGAGCAAGAGTTTGTAAGAGAAGAGGCATACAAAGGTGGTCATTTACGCATATTTATCCCGATTGGTTTCATCTGGAATTAAGCTTTAAAATGGCATGAGACAACTTATATAAAACAAATACCTCTCTCTTTTTCCCAAACTTTTAATAAAGGAAGATATTACTGAGGTATTGGAAATACAATGTTGAAGGTTGAGCTTCCTAGACAGAGATTTGTACAGGGCAGTGTGTAGACCTTGCTATTGCTCTACCAAAAAAAGCTGGAAATTGATTTGAAAGAAAGCAGATCTCTCATAAGTGCTGAGATCCAAACCTAATAGCGTGCTTGGGCTCCCAGTGCTTATTTGGGCACCTAACTTTGTACTGAGACCAACAGGAATGAAGTGTTGGTCCCATGCCCATGTGATCTCTGGACAGCACAAGTATGTCTGGATGTCTTCACTCAGTAGGAATAGCCGCCCATCTAGTGACAGTTCCATTTTTATTTTTTTTTTTTTTCAAAACCTCATTTAAGACTTGACACTTCCAGGAACAGGAAATACAATCAGCATATTCTCCTATAGTTTAAATTTGTCCATGTTGACTGGTCATGCCACTAGTGCTGATCATCCTGAAGCTTCTCCAGGGCTAATCCATGGCTCTGGGGGACACCGCCACAGCATGAAATCTCAGGGGTTCTTGTGGATTTGCAACTCTTGAGTTTGGGATGGAGAGTTTGATCCGAAATGAGCTTCTGCCCAGCTTCAGCAGCAGCTGGTGTCAAAATTGTACAAAACCCCACAAGTTTTTTGCATGATATTCATGGACATGAAGAAGGTACCTGCTGCCTGCTTGAGTCTTAACAAACCTAAGGGATATTTTGGACTTAGGACCAATTCACTTTCGCAGGGTTTGATTTTCTTTAAAGTTCTTCTGCAACCAAATCAGACCTCCCCTCTCTGTGCACACCTGCAGGTCTCCTGCTGAGTGACTGTCAGTATTATGCAGTATTAAATTAGTCTTGGCATTTCACAGTGTTCACTAATTATAAGCACATCTGTTGAAGAGCAGTTAGAGTCATTTTGTAGAGGGATGAAAATCCCAACGTCAATGTGTTTGATACATGTGTTTGTTTCCCCTTAGCGTGAGGGTGGGATAAACACTACTTTAAAAATCTGTAATCGTCATTTCTCTTCCAAACAAATGTAAATGCTCCCTCAGCTCCCCTGGGGAGCATAGCTGGACTATAGAAGACTCTCAGGGAAGATGAACAAGCCTAATGGCAAAGTTTGTTGTGAATCTCTTCATGCCTGTTAAAACTGATTTAAAACAAAAATAAAATTCAGAGAAGGTAACCAAGCTGAGGTCCACACAGAGGTCTTACACTTGGGATCAATGGGAAACAGCAGTCACCACAGCATCAGCAACGTCTGGATGTGTTCATCCCTTCACACTTTGTCCAGTCTAGGGACATGCATGGCTGTAGATGGTGTCTCCTTCCACCTCTTGAACCCTGACGTGGGTCCAGCCTCATGTTTCTGGCATTGTGAGAGAACTGTCTTGCCTAGAAACAAGTTCGTGAGACTGAAATATTTTGTTGTTTATCTATTTTAGCAAAGAAAGCAAGCGAGAGCAAAAAGGTTACCATTTCATTTTCACAATTTTCCTCATTCACGGTAGATGGTCTTAGCAATAAGTTCTCTAATGTTATAAGACCAGTTTTCATACTCAAACAAATATCACATTACCACAGACGATGGGATATAACTACTTGGTGGTCTGAAATCCTGTGTCTTAAACCTTTTGTATTAATGTATATAAGGACTAATGATCCTGGAGTCAGTAGGGCTGTGCTGGTGCTACAGTCAACTGAGAAGGGGATGCTTTGTGTCTCTGTTTTTGTTTGAACTTCAGACTCTCACGGGACCTTTGCTGCACTTCACAGCAGTCCCTCCTTGACCCAAATACTTCTTGTCTCCCTTCACATGTCCCTTGTAGTCACTTAAAAGCTAGCGGCAAAAAAATGCGTTCTCCAGAGATAATGCTATCTGTTAGCCTTCGGTCCTGTGAGCGACACCAGTCCAAATTTCATTCCATTGTTCTGTTATTTTTTATCTTGCATTTAAATGTGTCTAACCATCAACAGAAACTGCCTCAGCCCCTGGTGTCCAGCAGCTATTTTTTGGGGAGAGGGTACAGTGGGTGCCGAGCATGCAGCCATTTTGCACCACAGATGGGTGAGCTGCAAAGGCTCGGCAGCTCATTCATCAGCCTGCTGATGGCTTCAGTGCAACATTCACCATTAAATCAGATCCCCTGGAGTCTTCCTGTCTGCCTCCAGTCCTGGCAAGCCAGTTTATCTCCTTGCACAGATACTTACTTGCAGCCCTGCTGGGACTGAAGCTGTGTGCCACACCAGCACATTAGCAGAGCTGAGAAAGAAACCTTAAATCCTTCAATGACCAGAGCCTGGTACTTGGGACAACCAGACAACTGGCGTGGGTGGGAGACAGGAGCAGAGTGGTCCAGCTTTTGTGAGTCACCACCACTATTGGCAGCACGTTGCTTCAATCCAGGAGATTTTCCCTGGCACCACTCTCATCCCCACCAGCTCTGCAGTGTTCTGGGAGAGAAACCCAGCAACCCTGGGATACACCTCCTCCAAGATGAACTGAATTGCATTTTAACCATGCCCCTAGATCACACACAGCTGTGCAGAACAAAGCCCTGCACAGTTCAGGGACACAGCTGAAGTGAAGTTCAAGCTGATCCACACTGTGGCTTGCAGGATAACTGCATTATAACCAAACCCCAGGCATGGTTATCTAATGGTGTAGACAGGCTGGGTGTTAACTCCCTTCCCAGCAAAGGCTGTTTATTTGCAGGGCTGTTCATTTACAAGCACGTGGGCAATCAAGGGCACTCCTGGCTGCAGCTGCAGTGGTGGCAGAGGACAAGAAAGAAGACAGGCTGTGAGGCTGGCACTGTTTCATGTGCCATAAAAATAGCAGTGTATCGTCCCTGGGTAACTGCACTGAAATCAGCAGAGAGACAAACTTGTCCTCCTAATGACTCAGGTGATGACTCTGAACCAGGAATGCTCTGCTCCTATGCTGAGACCATGAAGTTGGATGTGAACAAAATCACTATCTGGTTAAAAAAGGGTGGACTAGAGGACAAAAAATCAACCCTGTTACTGTCTAGACCTCCACATCATATCCTTAGAGGCTATGATGCAGCTTATTCAGAGGAGGAAATAAAAACTGCTTGGATAAAAGTTTCTTACACATTCCCATGCTCCACTCGCTTGTGAAAGTGTTTTTAGTATAGAACTATACCACTTTAATAATATGCACTTCTTCAATAAAAAAGTATGACTCACGCCTCTGCACAGGAGATAAAAGATGTGTGGAAACCATAAAAACACTAATCCAGCATGTAAAGCCAGCAGACTCGCTTATCTTCATGGAATATTTTAATGTCTGCCTTGTTCTTCCAGGAAAGCTATGGGACCATTTACACCTTTAAAAAGCCTCAGCCTGTAAATAGGTATCTAAAATATCTTTCCCAAAGCTGGTTCTGTAAAACAGTTTTAAAAGGACTGATACTAGCTTTTATAGGGCATTCTTGGTTTTAGCACCCTGAGTGTTATATTAGCCATGTCTTCCTCATGTATAAATATAACAGTAAAGAGGCAGAAGTGCCTCCAACAGAGACTGCAAACAGAGATGTGCTGATGGGGTAAGTGTCTTCCACAGCGTGAATCCTAAAGGATTAGTGGTCCCATAATTAGAGCAATTAGACCCCAGCTCCCTGCTCCCATCTGCCTTCTCTCATCTCACATGGAAGTCATGCCTCTTCCTTTGGGCCTCCCTTCCTTCTGGAGTCACGAGCTGCACCCCAGCAAACCTTGTCCCCTTCCCCAAATGCTGTGGAACCTTGTGGTTAGGGTCCGGCTTGGCAGACCCATGTCTCCTGCCTCCTGGGAAGCCTCTAACCACAAGTCTAGCATGTAAAAGCGAGATACTGTCACCATCTGTCTTTGACCTAAACTTAGTGCAAAGTCTGGGGACAGTCATAGTCACTTGATCTTATCTTTGGTTTGTGTCCCAAGGCAGACAGCTCCTCCCTCATCCTCAGGTCCCAATGAGTTGAGGCTCCTGGAGCAGACACCTCAGTGGCTTTTGGTACCACCTGATGTGATAAAAAACAGCTGGGACAGCCAGCAGAGTCCACAATGGACAAAGACAGGAGTCTTTGGGATCCACCTGGCTGACAACACTATGGATGGGAGCATTTTGGGCTCTAAAAGCTTGAGCTTCTTGAAGACACAGGCACAGAGCTGGTCACCTACAGATCCTTACACACACTCATGCGTATGCGCGCACACACACACACGTGCACTCCCAACAGTTACTACATATTCAGTGATTGACTGGCTGTGTTGAGGACGACCTTAATTAAAAGGTGTCTTTGTAGGTCTCATGCAAAGCATGGCAATGCACAGGGGTCCAGAGGGTAGAAAGAGTTCCTGGACTTTGATGATGTTCATTACAGGCATCTGTGCAGCTGACGCAGAGTTTGTTATTAATCTTTAGCTGTAGCACTCTTAATTGCATGTCCCACCAAACTGAGGTTCACTAGATATCATATCATCTAATAGTTTTTTTAGAAATGCCTAGTATATTTTACTGGTGTCACCTCAAAGCTGACCATGCAGCTGAGTCTGCAGACAAGGAGAAAGGGTGATTTACTGTGACAGAACTCCTTTAGTTCTGGCCAGCAGCAAATCAGTAGCAGTGTGGAGCATGAGCATTTAATGGGGACATCACATATTCCTGGAATGTTCTGCTGGAGCATAAAATCATATCCAGCCAACCACGCTTGTGTGCATAAATCTCTGTTGTACACTGTTCTAGTTATGGAGCTGCTCCAGATTTGAGACCACTTAAGGAGATATATGCATCACTGGTCAGAGGTGCCCAATTTGGATGCAAAAATTAGGATTTTATGCCAATAGTGAAAAGCAAATGTCTTCTGGAGGTCATTTAGGATGCTGACTTAGGAGACTGACCAGGACTGTATCCAGTGCAGAGAAATCAGGGTCTCCAGAACTGAGCTAAGCAGCCCCCATAAGGTGCCCACTCAGCTGACAAAAACCCTACAAACCTCTAACCACCAGTGCTCAGGGCTGTGCAGAGAGGCAAGGTCTATAACGCCACAATTAAAATCACTTTAGGATACTAAATCTAGCTCCTTCCATGGTTGATCAGCATTGTAAATCCAGCTAATTTATATTTTGGAATAGCTGAAAAGTGGAGGCTAAAAGACATTTTTAAGAGATTAAAGTAATAAATACCTCTTCAATTTGTCAAAGGTCCACAGTCTTCTGTTCTCTCCCTTTCGGTGAGCATGGCTTCGCTCAGCTCCCACCCACCACTCCTTTATGGTGAATGGAAAAGGGAATTCAGTGAGGTTGTTAAATCATTTTCTGCTTAAAAATTACTTCCACCATCTACTGCACTTTTGTGTCTCTAGCTACCAGGCATTTGACCACTACTTCACGCAACCCAACAGGTTAAAGCAGATTTCTAACTCCTTTTAAGTAAGGAGCAAGTAACCAACAGCAGTAATGACTCTCATCACTGGCTGTTTTCCTACTCTTCAAGGTTTAGACAAAATATTCATTGGTCCCATAGAAACAGTCCACAAAGTTGTAGTGCGAGACTCGTGTTAACCTTGAAAACAGGGCAGCCCTGTGGTCCTGCAGAGAACTCTTGGAAAAATTAAAATAGGATCCCCTGCTTAAAGCCAAGTAGACACAGATGTTTGAAGGAGGCACTGTCTCCTAATGGTCTTTGGAGTGGTTTCCTCCCATATTCTGTAACAACGGGCTTTTTTAAACTGAAAGACAAATAATAGTTCTAGTACCTTTTAGAGCATGATCCAGTGCTTCCACTGGAAGAAGAGGCCCAGGCTTGGACTTCTGTAAAACATGGCAAGTGTGAGGGTGAGGAGAGAGATTATTGATGCTGTATCTGAAATGGAAGGTCTTTGGCTGGAACCACAACCTGAAACAGCATCTCCCAGCTCTGGATCATGCCACGTACCATGTTGAAGTGACTTGTGTTGATCCAATGGTACATGGAGAACAGTTGGGAACTCCTGTACAGAGACTTTGTAAAAGCGACATGAAGTGGATTAATATGTGGTTAATAATGTTGTTTGTTGCACTATAATTTATTGATGCTGAATAGTAATTTCATGAGTCATTACTGTTGTGCAATTCTTGTAAAATTTGCAGCATTACACGGAGAAGGAAACCGTAGGCTGTTCAATGGGCCGTTATATTTAGCAAGGGTAAAGGTAAGGGTAGAACTATGTAAAATCATGTGTCAGTCCTTGTCAGCATCACAGCACAAGTATGATTAAAGCCATCTCTGCTTAGTATGATGTTTAAACATATTAAGAAACTTAAGCACATGTTCTTAATGAGTGCGATACTGTTCTGAATTGCACAATAAAAAGGAAAAAAATCACATAGGGGCATGCAGAGTCAGGCCATGCAGGGAGGGGAAATTTTTGAAGGCTGTTTCCTGGTTCTTGGTTCTCCAGCAGAAAGCCTGCTGTGATAATCTACTCACAGGAATATTAATGGCACTTCTGTTGGGACATTTCTTTAAATTAGAAATTTATTTTCTGCCACCCCCCACCCTGATAACCTTACTGGCTTAACAAACCTCACTTTCTTTTCAAAAGAAACATTTTAAGCTGCTTGATCTGCAAACATTACAGAAGAGCGGAAGGTTACTACACCTCCCTCAGAGGCTGTTGTGTGCTAGAGGGTTTTACACTTGATGCCGTAACTCTGAAGAAACTACATTTAATGCATTTGGGAAATGAGTAATCACTGTCAGACTGCAACAAGCACAAGCACATTGAGTGATTCTTCTGCAAATGGCGTTGTTGTGCTCAGCACATGTATTCAGGAGGAGGAGGTGAGACCCACAAATGTTGGCCTTTATTCTGGTCCTGAGAGATGGTCTGGCACCTCCAAGAATCCGTCAAAACTTCTAATGCCTTGGCAGCATTTTCCCCTCTAACAGATATCTTTCCATCCATCTTTCTTTCTATCCATCTTTCTTTTATTTTTCTCTCTTTCTCTTTTTTCTTTTTCCTTCTTTCTTTCCTTCCTTCCTTCTTTTTCCTGCCTCAGTGCCTTGCCTTACCTAACCACCTTTCTAATTCAAAGACACCCAACTTCCAAAGTTTATATCTGTGAACAACACCTTCACATGCACAAATAAAGTCACTTCCAAGCTTTGGCGTTTGCAGGAGTTGAGCCTGAAGTGTTAAAGTACAAACACTTTCTGATCAGCCATTCCCTTGATAACAGATGGCCCAATCTATGCTCCAAGATTGTCTTTAACTCTGTCTGACCCAACATAAAACCAAATGTTCATAAACTGCAGTTCTCCATACCCCAAGATGTCCATTTTTGGCTGTAAATCTGGAGCACATGCTGTTATCTGAGATTTATAACAGTCATGTGCGATACGGGGAGGCGCGTTAGCTAACTTGGGGGGAATCTGATCAACACAGGCAAATCAGTGCTCCCTCCAACAACTTCAGCTTCTTCTGAGAAACTTTCTCTGCCAGTATTTTCAATGTCATAAATTTATTTTTTTATTTCCCTGGATAGTACGTCACCTTATATCTTGGGTAAATGTACCAAGCCTAAGCCATAGGAATTATACGCATTAAAGGCCACAGGAATCACTTGGATGGGAAGGGACTCCCTCTATAACACCAGAATTATAGTACAAGATCTGCAGGGATCAATGCTGCCTCTTTCCATTGGCATTACTGTTGCCTCAAGGGCAGGAGAACACAGAAAAAATGCCAGATGCAGAGCCAATAGAAGGTACTGAAATAACACCTTGAAGTTAATGAATTATGAGGAATCAAACCATAGCTCAGATGTCTGGTTGAAACCACACTTCCCCAGCTTCGTTCAACATGCTCCTAGTGCGTTGTGATCACACACTGCTACTGCAAAAGGAACAGGGAGATAGCTGTGACTGGATGCTTGGCACCCCCTCATTTCGGGAAGAAAAGGGTTGGATCTGCTATTTTTGATAAAGTCTCAAATTCTGTTAATCAAAAGGATGCAAAAAAACCCCCAAAATCACCTTTCTTATAACCCATGAAACTTTTGTTTCAGGCTTCAATATAAGAAAATAAGACATAATTTGTTTTTAAGAAGTCCATAAAATAAACAAATGTTCAGGTTTCATTGATGCGAAAAAATGTCTTTTCACAGGCATTATTTTTTGCAGGACAGGGGGAAGGGGAGCTTCTAATCTGTTTATACTAGGATTAATATTAGGAGTGAGTTAGTTTTTCCAAGGTTCAGGAGAGCATGAGGGGGAAAACAAAACAAAACTTATTTTCAGGAATGTTTACCAATGGGTTCTGGTCATGACTTGTGTTTTGAAACTTGGGAGGCCAGTTTTTGAGCCTCACTGTTAGTGTTTAACTTTAGGATTAGGAATTATTGAGTTAGGTTCATTAAAATAGCCGGGGTTTGTCCTTCAAAAATTTAAGAAAACATGGTGTAAGCCTTGGAAGCAAGGTCTCTTTCTGGGTAACAACAGTCTCATTCAGCTCTAAGCATATGGCTGTCTTTGTTTTAGAAACCTGTGTTAAAATAAGGGTAACGCTCCCCATTCCAGCAGAATCATCAGCTCTGTTCTCAGGGATTTACATAGCTCTCAATAATGCCGATTTAAAGCCTTGAGAAATCTACAGAGATCCCAGCATATTAAAACTACTGTAAGGGTGATGGGGGTCAGTTCTTCCCTAAATGTTCTTCTTTCATGTTCAGTTCCCACTTTGAAGGGGGGGGGGAAATGCGCCAACATCACAGGCAGGATAAGGCTGGCAAAGGGCATCTCTGAACTCTCTGAGCTGAGTAATGGGTGAAGATACTGAAATATTCCCACAAAACAACCTTGAGCAGAGACTACTCCCAGATGTCAGCATGAGGACATCCTCCTGGGAACGCATGAAGACGCCAAATGCCGTTTTCCTGCTGCAACAGGTTATTCTGCAAAGGGCAGACTGCATTCCCGTGCCCTGGCGCAGGCAGAGGACAAAGGCTCCTTCGGCGGCAAACGTCCCACCTTGAGCTTCCCAAATGGCTTGCAGCAGTCTCTGTGGTTTTGTGCCAACTGCATGGTAGGATCTTTGCATTTCCATCCTCAGCAGGACCAGTTCTGCCTTCAGCCACTTTAATGTAAGTGAATTCAAAGCAGCTGCCCCGTTATAGCGCAGGCTAGGACTAGCCCCAACTTGTCTATGTGTGGTTGCACTCACAAATGTCCCATTAATTGAGAACAGTCCCTAGTGGGTTTTCATTTCAAGAAGAGTTTTAGAAGTTTGGGTCACTGCAAACAAAATCGTGCTTTCCTCTGTTTTGGGTGTTTTACAGCAACTCAACTCTTTTTTTAATCTGCAGCCCAACCAGCTGACTGGAGCTGGCAGGAAGACAATGAATCCATTTTACGACGACATTGAAGGTTTCAAAATGTGTTTTGGATCTGCCTTGGAGTGAAAACAAAACCTTCTGAACTTTTTTGTACAGTGAAGTCATGTCAAGACCATTTTTGCCTGGGAAGGCTCTGAGATTGCCTCGGTGGTACAGACTGCGCAGACAGCCTCATTATTGCTGCTGGAGGTCAGGTGGCTGCTTATTACTCTGCAAACAGCAGCTCAGCAATGTATAGATAAACCTGGACGCCTTCAGCCCTGGACACACGACAAGCTGGTTTCTGCTCTGGATGTTTTTTCCTAGGTGGGATATCTGTTGCGACTTGTCTCAGGAATCCTCGAGAATAACCCAGTTCCTCCTAATGATGTAAAGTCACGGTGACCTTGAATTTCTGTGACAACAACCCAGCCATGGGCAAAGAGGGTTGGGACCCTGATTCGCAGCCTCACTTTTCACTTTTACAGATATTAGCAGCTTGCTGATGTAGATACCACTCTTTTCATGTTTCTACACTTGGCAGAGGGAGATATTGCACTGTACAATAAATAAAATAAAATAAAAAACAGAAATTGCCTTATCAGTCTTGAAACTGCCTCTTTTTCCTTCCTTGGTTTTTAATGCTTCCAACTGCTCTGCTTCATACATTGTTTAAGACAGATCAGCTCACTGACAAATGCAAGCCCTGGTCCAGAAAATACCAATCCTAATTTATCCAGGCAGAGACCCTGACTATGCCTTATTTGAACTCAGTGGTATATGTCAACTCGCACATAGTTTCAGACCTGCCAGGAATTACACTAGTGTTGGATTATAGCGTACTTGATTTTGAAGAGTGGAGAAGCTATGCTACTGTAATCATTATTTAAACCATATCCCTTTGCTTTGTTGATTGGCAGGCTCCCATTCACACATAGCATATCATGCAGACACAAAGAAAGGGCCTGCCTTTGAGAAAAAAACTCAACACTTTTTTGCAGCTGAATTACTCATTTTTGCATAAAAAACATTATTTCAGCTAGAGAGGAGGCAGAAGAAA
Source organism: Aquila spilogaster (assembly GCA_024606505.1). NCBI lineage: Eukaryota > Metazoa > Chordata > Aves > Accipitriformes > Accipitridae > Aquila > Aquila spilogaster. The sequence continues at coordinate 10,813,159 of JANHGO010000001.1, forward strand.
ATTGTGACATATATTTATTGATCTTTCCAGCACAGAGGCTTCCTGTGAAACATGACCCCATGTGTCAGGTGCTGTGAAAGTAAAAAGCTTCTCCCTGAAGAACTTTCAGTCTGAATAGAAAACAGTAAGAAAAAAAAATATTTTTAGTATATATCCTTATTTTACTAATGGAGAAATAAACCAGTGAGAGTGAGTGGGTGTTTTATAAGAAATATGTCTGGTTGAAAAGAAAACCTCTCTGGGAAGGCAGTCAGATTCACTAACCGCAAGATTATCTTTATTAGTTATTATCTGTCCAAAAGATTTCACATAATAATTTCTGCCATTCTGGTTGATACCACATTAAATGGAAAAAGCAACCTACTTGTCACATAAATTACTGGAGCACACCTGTCACCAGTTACTCATAAGGATGCATTGCTTGTTTTTCATTCTTGATGATATTGTAAAGTTTATGAAGTCCACATGGTTCACCCATCCGTTACCTCCACACATCCATTTACTAGCTCTTCCTACCTCACATACCGATTATTTCCATACATTGCTGTAGAGCTCATCTTATATGCTAGGATAAACTAGGTGTGCAGAATCAGATTCAAACCTGGTACCAAATAAACTGGACATCAAGGCATTGTCCAAAGAGCCGGATTCACAGCAGGCAGACACCAAATGCGCAAAGGTCCTGCCTCACATAGGTTAGTTATCTTCTCAGTGCCCATCTGTCTTCTTTTTTCCCCATCAAACATAACTGGACATCTATGATTTCTTGGCCACAGAGTACACGGTTTATGTTTGAAGAGAGACATTTGTAATAAAGATGACGGATTCATATAAGCATCCAGTGAACTCATACTGTCTTCTTCGATGTTTATGTTCACTTATTGTGCTCTACTGTTCTCAAATAATTACATAACTAGCCACAGCCATTTCAAACAGCCTTCAACCCACATCAGCCTCGTGTATAAACATTGGTGCTTTATACAGTTATTTTGTATGAAAATTGTCTGCAGGGCAGCAGTTTGCTGTACCATATTCATTTTGTGAGATGATTCAGGCAGCAGTTAAGACTCAAAGTGCTTTTGATTCCCCTGCAAGCAGTCTGTCTGCTTTGCCTCCTATCTGTAGCCCAAGATCTAAGAAGGGGTTGCCCAGTATGGTCTGCGTCCAGAGCCCTGCTAATAAATCACTGAGCTGCAAATAACAGGCACAAACAGATCCCAAGCATCTGGACCCCTCGCTCCATAACTGCAGGCACAAAGTCTTCGATCATTGCTTTTAAACAGGCCCACTTTCAGCTCAAGCACCCACTGCCTATAGGTCAGATGCTGCAAGGCTGCATTAATATGGTTCTGTGCCCAAGCAGCAATAATTTGTGTCTCATTTTGGGTCAGTAGCTTGGACTCAGCCCTGCCCTAACCATAAGCGAATGAAGACTGATTCTGCCTGCAAAGGCTTGGTGGCTTTCCATCCAGTGAAGAGGAGTCCCATGCAGTAAAATAAAAATACCTGAAAACCAGCCTGCTCCAGAAAATGATGCGGGGCATCCTAACTCTCATGGAGACGAAGCTGCCTCTTTGGAAAAACTTCAGGCATTTTTAAAAGCAAGAGTGCGTGAGTCACCATCTGACTCCCCACCCAGCTTTTGGGCAGGGAGGGTGGTGAAATGGTCCAGTAGAAAAAAGTGTGTCATCCCGACAAGCCTGTTCACCTCACAAAGTAAAAAGTGCCTGCGAGGCAATGAATCCCATCACTGTGAGCAATTAGGCACTGTGGGTAAGGACTAGCAGAAGGCATAAGCATCATTTAATTCCAATGTAAGCCCTTTTTAAACATCGTTATAAGACACATCTGAGACAACATCTTTGGCGTGGGGACAGATTCATGTGTCTCCACCTTCATCTTCAAGTGGTGCAGGGATACACCCTTCCCTCAAAGGGAAGAGGATATTGCACAGCACCAGCCTGTATTCTTGCTTGAAAGGAAAGCAAGGAAGAAAAAAATCCCAGGAAATTGTGCTGATTTCTCCCCAGGTATGAAGAAATGGACATTTCTGCCTTTCCTCTCACCGGCAGGAGAGGTTGTAGTTTTTGTTCTTTGAAAGAGAGAAAGGTAAAAACCTCTGGGCTGAGTAAAGAACATCTTTTAGAAGCTGTCTCTTTCTCAGTGACACACCCCCTTATCGCACATACACACAAACACACACGCACACGCACCATGCGCATGTACACACAGACACACATTTTCTATTTCATTAAAAAACATTCTGGTAACAATCAAAGGCAGCTCATAAATGTCATATTTCGAAAAGCATAATGCGCGATTCCCTCTTTAGAGCAGTTTTTATGACAAACAGTATACCAATGTTTGTGTATCATTTCTAGGACCATAAAATAACTTTTTATGGCTCTTAGGCTAATATCTGAAAAGTAGAGTACATTTTTGTATGAAATTCTTTCACAGGATTTAAAGCGTAATATCCCTTACCAGTCCACCCTCCCTCTCCTCATTTCTCTTTCTATGCAAAACCATGTGACAAAAAGCAAAGTGCTTTTAAGAAACATACCTCTGGCGTAGAGCCAACCCCTTTTTCTTTTTTTTTTTTGGTTTTGCCAGTTGAAGCTGACAGATATCTATAGCAAACAGTTAACATATATAAACATGTCAGATATAAAACAAATATACTTTGAAAGAAAACAGAGAGCTGGAATGGTTCATGCTGCAAGACAATGTTGGTGCAATTAGCGGGAGCAGGGTGTGGGGTCTTCAGGGTGGGTTTGGCAGGTCTATCCGAGGTAGAAGTACCTTTCTTCTTCACTCTGTCAAGTCCTGCATGGATGGCATGGAAAAAAGACAGGCCCCCAGTGTCACAGCCACCATCTGGTATAGATGAAAAGAAAGCACAAGCAGTTTTTTATGATGACCGGTGAGGCGGTGTGTATGAGAGACATCTGCAGGCGTGCGTTTCTGGAATACGTTTCACAGGTCGAATAAGCTGGATCGTCGCTGAATTGCAGCCACTTAGAGGCTTGATCCTGCAAAGCCTCTGTCGGACGCTGAGCCCTCCTCCCTCTGCTCAGCCTTTCCCCCCTGTTTATTATCGCACGGCACTTAACGTGATTATAAACGAATGAGACTGAATTAATTAGAGTTAGGAAAGAAAAAACAAGTAGCAGTGTGGTCTGGTGCTGTGTACTGTGAGCAGGCTCATAGCACCCCACCAGTGAGGAGTCAGCCCAGCACCAGAGTCACCTCTAAGGTCATGGGATGTTGACCCTAGAGGGGTGCACGAGGTTGGGGCAAAAACGACCAAAGGATGATGACCAGAGAGAAAGGGAAGGTTGCCTTGCTTGGGTCTGCTCCCCGTTCTGCTGCCATCCCAGGGCCACGTCTCTTCACTGCCCACTGCCTTCTCTTGGGGCAGAGGTGTCCCAGGGCCCAGACTCATCATTTTCGGCATTCTTGTTATCAGACTGAATAAGGAAAATAACCATTTTAGCCTGCCCATCAAGTCAATGAGTGGGACTGGCATCCTTAGACAGCAGTTCAGGGTGGGCTTCGGTGTCCAAAACGCCACGGGATGAATCCAGGCTCTGCTGCGCCTATGTCCAGAGGATCTCCTTCTTGGTGGGTCCTATAAAGCAGTCTAGCACAGACCAGACACCAGGGTGGCTCCTGGCCATCGAACCCTAACAATAGGTTAAGAATAGACTAAACAGATAATTAAACAGATTAATTCAGCTCTCATACAGACTAGGAGTGCAATTAAATGGACTCAGATTCTTCAGGCTGGGAAAGACACTGCTGAAGGGGATATGATAGAGATCACAAATAGGCTGGAAAATATGAATAGAAGATGACTGTTCGCTTTCTCTTCTAATACAAGAGCTAGGGGACGTCAGATGAAACTAGTTAGTGGCAAGTTCATAGAAAAAAGAAACAAAAGAAGAGCCATTTTCCCTAGTGTGTAGTTAAGAGGGGGAACTCTTTGCCATAGGGCTACCAGGCACATTCATGGAAGAAAAATTATTTAAGGGCTATTGAAGACAAAGATGTCTCCCCTGGCTCAGGGCAGAGCTGATGCTGCCGGTGGCTGGTGAGCGCAGCGGGGGACATCTCTGTGCTCTGGCCCCGCTTACACCTTGGAATCCACGGGGGAGACGGACCAGGTCTGCCTTGGGATGGAGGATCGGACAGGCTTAGGACCAGTGTCTGCATCCCACCAAAACAGTTTGAAATTCACATTTTAAAACGCAATCAAAAAGGCTATTAGCAACACAGATGCTGCCTGTGGCTGGAAGGGAAGGCACACACCTCCACATGCTTAGAGTCCTTTAGAAAGTCCAGCCAGCAATACCTGAGCATCTTGGGAGCTGAATCTCCTTGAAAAAATTAAAACTGGGGTAAGGAGGGGTTTAGTCCTTCTGATGCCTCCCAGGGACACAGATCAAACCTTTATTCTTTTGTGAGCGGAAGAAAAGAGGGATTAACGGCAGTGATGAGTGAAATTCAAACACTTTGCAGGTTTCGTTCAATTTGGGTAAGTCTAAACCAGATCTGGATTGGAATTTAAGCAGTACGCGTTTCAGAAAATGCCTTCCATCAAAGCGATCCCCCATGTCTCAGCTCGCTTTTATTTGATGCAGAAATAAGTGAGGATGGAAAGAAATGTTTTTGACTACAAGAGTACTTAAGATGTTATTCACCAATAATGAAATATTTTGCAGAAAAATGTTTGTCAATTATGTTTTTAAGTTTCACAAAAAAATGAGACTTTTTGAAAAGCCATTTTTAAATGAGTTAGATTTTTTCTTCCCTTTCTTTTCTTTCCTTCCTCCCTTCCTTCCTTCCTTCCTTTCTAATTGCTACATTTTTCCTGCTCATTACTGCCTCACACTACTCCGTCTGCTGCTGAAAAAGAGGATGAAAAAGATTTCTAAACCCTTAGAGAAAACTGCTGTTCATTTAAACCTTCTGAAAAAAATAGAAGAAAGAAATTTAAAGTGTGAAGCTGCGTGGAAAACAAAGCTTCTTTTTTAATGCCTTTCTACCTGAAATATGGGGGGAAAAAACCCACGTGCAGAAACACTTTGAAAAGTGGGATGTCTCTACTTTTGCCTTCCTCGCTGCAGGGACAGGAGATTCAATAGGTCTTACCCGGCTCACGGAGGGGCAACTGAGACCTCATCCGCCAAAAGATAATACTAGAGGTGCCATGTTCTTTGGTTAGCTCTGCTTTTACAGACACACAGGAAGTCTGCAGCAGAAAAGGGATTAAGAACAAGCCTTAAATGAGTGACCTCTCCCACCCCCAGACCAGCCTCTCATTTCTTTCTCTTTCCCAACAGAAAACACGCACTGCTGGTGGGGACAGCAAAAGGGAAGGCAACCCAGAAACCGCTGAGCTGTTCTGGGGAGGTGAAGCAGACACTGGCCTCCAAAGCAGAAGCAGCATTGCAATTTTCATTTTCCTGCCCCTCAAATATTTTCAGCACTAAAAAGGCACCTGATTTCCATCCAGCTCCAGGCCTAGCATGGGACCTGCTAATCACCCCAGCAGCTCAGAGAGTCCCCATGGCTGCAGTGTCATCTCCTCTGGTCCTCTGCTGCACAGCAACCCCAACATCTTGGGGCCAGATCCTGAGCCAGCACATGTCGAGGTGATGCCAGTTGACACCTGCTGAAGGTTAGTCCCCTGAGATTAACTGCTAACTTTATAGCTCTGCTTTTGGGGTGGGATTTTCCAAAGCGCCTGTTTGGTACACGTATGTAACAGAGCAGGAGAAATTGCATAGATGGTTTTATCCCCCTCCACGATGTAACATAAACAAGTTCAGTCATATATTTTAATTCATGAGAAAATCACGCTCCAAATAATAAAAATATGAAGAGAAACTTTCTGTCAGCTCAGCATAGCAGCCCGCTCTGGCAATGTGCTACAAGAGCTGCTTGCACTGAACTCCTTGAGAAGAGGCGTCAACCCCAAGGCAAACATCTGTGGATGTTTTATGAGAGCCTAGACCAAGAGAAAAACCAGCAGCAGACATCTGTAGGCTTCTTTTGGGCCAAGGACAACAGATCCCAGTATCTATTGTATGAGGAAGGATTGCTGGACTTTGTGGGCTTCATGGCTAGCTGCAAGGAAACCCTCACAGCTTCCTTAGCTGGAACACAATTGCTTGAGGTTCCTGCCTCTTCCACGTTCATTTTCTTGCATGAAATATCCTTAAAGGGAAAAATAAGGGGATGGTCAATATATAGATAGATGAACTCGGCACCATTTCCAATAACCTGCCTGGGTCTTAATGCCTTCGCAATATTGGACTGGTAATAACAGTATTGGACTGTCTGTTTAACACCTGTGATAAATCAGGGCACTATTCAAAATTGCATCTCAATTGCTCACAAATTTCCCTGTCTTAATAGCAGCAATTAGTAACTGTAGGAGATGGCATACAGCTTCTGAGTTGTGGGCAGCCACAATCCTGTTCCTAAACATGTTGTGCTTGCAGGGCTTTTTTTTTTTTCAGGAAAATATTGGTCTGATTTTGCCTCAGTTGCACAGAGCAAATCCACTGCCTTTTAGGCATGAGCTCTAGTCTCTGAGGTCAGAATCTCACTTGAGACCACCAGCATATCAATTTGTCCATGAGCTAATGGGCAACATTAGCTTAACATGTTGTAAGAGATTGGGATGGTTCAGAAAGCAGAAGGGTGAATGCAAGGGAGAGAAGAGGGACATGTGGCCGGGGTGGGACCTCTGAGGCCACCAAGCATGATAGCTCAGGCTGCTGAGAAGCCACCGTTCCCAAGAAACCCTGGAGAAACAAAGCTGACATCCTCTCCCTGGCGCCGGTCTCTGTGCCTGGGCCAAAAAATAAAGTGGGCTAGGACATGAGCGCAGACCATGCTGTGCTCTTGTTTACTTTACAAGCATAGATGTGACCAGCATGTCTCACCACAGCCCTGAACTCCAGTTCAGCTGAACTGGAGCCTGCAACAGCTGGAGGAGAGGAAATGAGCTTGCGCGGATATTCGGCTGCCGGTGTCTCCTTTCAGCTGAAATTAATGTCAGTAGTTGTTGATGCTACAGGTCATTTCCTGTCTCCCCCGTTAAATCTGGAACTTCAGTGGATTTCCCAATGGTAAAGGGAGGTCTGGCTAACTTTCCAGCCAGCTTTTTAGGCTTAGTAGTGTTCTTGTGAGCACTGGAGGGTAATTATGAAGCAGGCTGTAACCCACGTCACGCAAAAGTTCAGAAAATAGAATTACAGAGGTAGGAGAACGTGCTGCTGTGTGCGTGGGGTGTTTCCTACAGAGCAAGTAGCAAGTGTCATCTACAGATAGGCAAACATATAGAGGCAAAACTGTGTTAGCTGGAAATATTAGTCAGGGATCATAATGACATATTGCTGCAAAATCAAAGAGTTGCTCCAATGCCATCACCTTAGAGGCTGAGCTTGTCCTCTGGATTATCTTCCAAAGCTGTTCAGGCACCCATGGACACAGTCACCACTGCCTTTAAGGTAAGCCATGCCTCCAGTTCATGGGTGTCAACTCTGGCCTTGATGCACACATGTTGCCTCAGTGCAAGGAGCACAACGGTGAACGACTGTGGAAGACTTCATGGGGAGCCTGACTTCGTTTTGTAATCAAGTACCCATTTTCTGGGAATGTCTCCTCATTCAAAACACACGGTCAACTGAACCAGCACAACGAGAAAAATAGCCATGTCCAGAAAACCCTGTGCAGCTCTAGTCCATTGAAGCAGCAGCTGTCCCCGTAGGATCTCCACATGCTTCATACATTAATTAACCCAAGATCCCCATAAGACAGCTATAATGCTGGGGCTGGGAGCTCTCTGCAATAGTGCCCAGTGTTGCACAGAGGTTGTCTGCTTGTGTGCAGCACAAAGTTATAGTTGTGGAGTAGGAAGACCAAAGTCTGCATCCCAACACCACCTTAAATGTGGAATGGCCGCTCTGTGAGTCACCGAGCAGCCATGGGGCCCTTCACTGCCTGCAGACTTACCTAGTCCAGCGGAATACTAACCTCTGTTCAGTTCAACTTTCATGTTTCTCCCCGCCTTTGCTCCCTGAAATATTCTAGGCATGTTGTCTTCCCACCTCTCCTATACCCATCGCCTTCCCACTGTTTTCATTGTTCTTCATAAAATTTCCTCTGTGTTGGGGGAAAGTGCCTGTGGGTATATTCAGAAACCCAACCTGAGGCACTTACCTGAGGCAGTTGATCCTGTGGCTCCCGAATTTACTGGGGAGAAGCTCCACCAGGGGGATGAACCATTTCTCTCATTTCTCTAGAGGAGCCCATTTCTCCCAGGTTTCTGTGGAGGAGGCCTCCAAAGAGCAGCTGGCTAAGTTTGGTACCTAAATTTGGGTGGGGTGAAAACCACTGCCCTGCAGATGTCCAAGGGAGTTAAGTTTGCATGGGACCGGGAGGCACTTGTGCAAGCACAACCCTTTCTGCTGATTCCTTTGTTTGCTGTGCCATGACCATACAATGAAGGCCTGTGCCAGGCGCCACATAAAAACCAGAGGGAGAAAGTTTTCTCACCCTGGAGTTTGCAGTCTAAACAGACAAAGGAGTACTGCAGAAGACTGAGCAGAGTTTGGCTTGCAAATATTATGTTAGCTCCCTGATTTCTTCATGGTTGGTTGGGCGGCAGATGTATTGCTTGCGTTGAATGGTTTGGGAGGGATATCCATGCATGCCTGGGAGTGGAACAGGATCTTGTCTTTATGGCAAATTTGGCATGAGGAGATGTTCCCAATTAAATCAGATGAGCACTTGCAATCCTAGCAGAATGATTTCAAACTGAATTGGTTTAATTTGCTATATACAAAGGATGGTGTTCACTGGAAAATGTTTTTATTCCAGAATTAGGGCATCTCCATGTGGAGTTTTTCAGGGAGAACTACTCTTTCTTAAATCCATCCCTTCCCTTAATCTAAATTAACTTCCCTGGATAGAAAAGTATGTGTGTATATGTAACACAGAAGGGGCCCAGAGAAAAGCAGGAAGGGATTAGCTGAAAGGAAAAACAAAGGAAGGGGCAGAGATACGGAGGGGAGGGAGATAAATTGGCTAACAAGAAGAGGGAAGGAAAACGAAGAGCAGCTGGAGCGAAGAGCCCATCGGGCCAGAACCCAGCAGGAGGATTCCCCCAGCCGACGACAGCTCAAGGCAGCTTGCCTGCCGCAGCTGCCCCCGGGTGAGCGGAGGGCAGCTCTGCTCTGCACAGAGTGCAGGGACCTTGTGGACCATCGGCTTTTCTCCAGGAAGCCCTCAGCTTCTGGACACACCATTCGCTAGGGAGTTCAGCTCTGGAGCTGTTTATTTTCTTTAAGAAAAGGAAGTGTCTCGACTGAAGGAAAACATTTCTTTCTGTAAAAGTTGTAAGCAAACCCAACGTATTTGATGCAACGCTGCAAACTGTTGCTTATTACACTTCTGGAGTCAAAAGCAACGAAGCCAAGAACTAAAACAAAAAAAAAAAGAGAACCACCGTCTTCCTTGTTAAGCCAGGTCACTGTTGCTACAAATGGGGCAGGGGAGAGGAAAAGCTTGCTCCAAATCCTGCCCCACAATAAGCTGGCAATGCCGCATGTTGCCCGTACCCCATGAGTAAGAGACATCCTCCTCCCCCATAACACCGTGCCACAGGGCTTGGGAGGGATACTCAGCTCCGCTCTCGTTCTGCAGCGCTGCTGTTGACCCTGAAACCTTCTCAGGTCTTGTGGCAAATCTGATGGCCTAGCACAACAAACAGGCTGCTGTCTTCAATTCAGCCATCCCTCCTGCTCTACGGTATATAGCTCCCACAGCCAAGGGGAGTGAAGACAGCACCCTGCTCTTAGAGGGTTTAAATCTCTGCTCTGCCACAGGCTTTCTAGGTAACCTTGGGCAAGTCCCTTAGCCTCGGGAAACCCAGCCCCCACGCCTACCTGCTGGTCCTAATGCTTCCTTACCTCTTAGGGGTGTCTCAAGGAGGTCAGCACCAACAACCGTGAGAAGCCCAGTCCCATGGCAATAGGAGCTGCGCATGTTCCTCAAGTGGGTCCAGACTGTGATGGCGATGGTGATATTTTCATTGTTATATTTCCTAAAGTGTGCTCTTTAAAAAAGAAACAGGAAGATGCGGTACTTGCCCTAGACTATATCACCTGCACACCCAGGGCTTTGTCTAAATGAACAATACTGCTTGCCAGATTGTATTTCCTGTGAGCAGGAATTGTGTTTGGTGTGGTGCGAAGCACAGCCAAAGTTCAGTAAAAAAAATAAGAGAGGGAAAGGAATAATAATATTTTATGCATGAATTCACTGAGAAACAAAATGAGGCACAGAGTTGTTGAGTGGTTTACACAGCAACGGTGTTGAACATTGAAATATTGAACCCAGGAGTCCAATTCTGACAATCTCATCCTGCTTCAATTGCTAGCACAGACTGTTTTTTCATATTTTTCTGCCATTGCTATATGCAAGGACTTTTATCCAAAGAGCATAATTTTCTCATTAATCTGATTTTGGATATGTGGAAGATTTGCAAAAGAAAGGAACCAAAAAGTTTCAAGGATGAAAGTAATCACCAAGAGAGTTCAAAGAGGAGAGCAAAACAGTAAAGAAAATATCTCTCTGCTCATGCGTCCAGATCACCTGCAGTCAGTAGCCCAAAGAAGGCAGTGTTAGCTATTGCTGATATGCACAACTCTGGGGATGCTAAAACCAGATGAGAAACCACGTGTATCTTCACTGGTCTGTCCATCCTTCCTTCTGAAAAAAAAAATTAATACCCTATTCAAATACAAGCACTAGTGTAATGAGGATTTTGAGTCAGTCCTTAGCATCTAGGATCAAAGGTTATTAAGCTAATTTAGATGCTTAAGAGGCAATTTAAAAGGTGCTGGGAATGCCAAGGGGACCAGTCTCTTCCAAGAACATAGCAACACCTACTGCTTCCCTCAATGCCTGCAGAGTAGGGCAGTCCCATAGGATGAGAGAAGGCTACATTCAGATCCCTCTATCCTTTGAGGAGTCATCCCACATCTCTTGCTTTTCAAAATCATGATATTTTTTCAAGATATTAAGATATCTCCTTCCCTGAAGTTTTGGGTAGGGAAAAAACTTTAGCCCCATCTGTTGATGTTATGTCATTGCCTTCAAAAGAAAATTTTGTTGGGCTGGAAAGCAGGGAGTGAGTGTGGCTATCCAGACCCAGGTGGGAGCACCTACCCACAGGTCCTGACTTTTTTCCAAGCACTGGTCAACACAAAATACTAAAACAGCCCTTGAAAGACAGATACGGCCCATCATATTTCAGGTGAGTAATATGATCACTCACTAGAAAAATCCTATTCTCTCTAGAGCCGTGTGCTTTTTCGGCATGGTGGGACAGTCTCCTCCCAAGGCAGGGATGTCTCCTAGGATGGGCTGTGACCACCCAGCCCTCCCCAGCAGTGCAAGGAAGCCCAGGAGTGCAGCTTAGACACTGGGCTTTGTTGAGCCAGTGAAATACTGGTTTCTCAGTACTAAGTGCTCTGGCTCCTGAATCCCTTAATTTGGATCTGACATAGGTTATCCTGTAAGCCTTAAGTCTGAGCTCATCAGTGGGAATTTCACCATTGGTCTTAATAAAAAGAGGCTCAAAAAGGCTGCAACCCAGCCAGGGTGAATGTCATACTGTAAGAGCTGTCATACATGTCATACATACAGGATCTGCATTACTTTAAGTGCAAATTAGGTAAGGAAAATCTCAAAGGTTGTTGTGATCCCCCAGTAGAATTTGACTGCAAGGAGGGGTGATCCTCTAGACCTGCTCCAGGAATGCAGAGGACGTGGCTCCTCCTTGTCAGTGCTGCACATCCACGGTCAGGACTCGCTCCCAGGGCCACAGGAGACGTTACGTCCGATGGACCTCACTTTACACGTAAAGTAGGTTTGTATTCTGCTGCGGAGTAGTTCATGCTCCTGTGCTGTCAGGTACCGCGTGGTCTACTGGAGGTCCTAATATGCAGTATGTTGTGTGCAACCATTCAGACGAGGCTCTTTGAACTCGATCTTCCACTGGGCAAACCTGGGTTTGCTCCAGCTCTCCTGCGGGCTTCCTGTGTGGCATTTGGAAATGTGTTTATCCATCCTGCGCCTCAGTTCTCCCCACCTTAAAAAAAGGGAATTGTGTTCTTATCTCCCAAGGGACTGGGAGGTTAAATTGTTACTGACTGGGAAATGCCAAACCTGAGGGCCAGTGAGGTATAGAGACGTTATTTCAGTCTCTCTTTCTCTTATTAGAGCATGCTGTATGCAAGTCAGCTGCTCTTATCAGCATAATACAAAAGCAGATGTGTGAGATATGCAGCTACATTTTTTAATGTTACTTTTTACTGTGCCTGCATTTTTCTTTTCTTTGTGTAAAATTATGACCTTTTAAATATCAAATAGACTATATATTATTACAGAACAGTTGCTCAGTTTCTTATGAGAAACAAATATGTTTTCCATTATATTCACCAGGTGCATTCTATAAAGGGGGCGTTTATGGTAGAATCATATATATTTCAATAAAGGCTTAGTAGTTTTATGTCAGAGAGAGGTAGCCCTGAAACCAAAACCACACACTTCAACTTCACTGAAATTGCTTTTTTGTCTGAAATAAGGTAAACCCTCAAATGGGAACAAAACATATTGGCTATTACGTAGGTTTTAGAGAGAGTCACTTAAGAGTTAGGGTTGAAAAAAAAATATTGATCATTTAGATGGGATTAGGGAAAGTTGGAAAACATAATAAAACCCCACAAAAATAGGCAGAGAGTTCCATAATAGTACAAAACCTGGAAATTTATATCCACGGCCTGCACTTTTACTGTTTGGAATCTTCCTTGGGAAAATGGTTAATTAAAGCTAAGCCATTGAAATGGTAATTTACAGCCCCATTTGGAGCAGAAGCCTGGAACAGTAAATTCTGGAGCAAGGCTGCGCATCACAGAGTTACAGCACAAAACTACTGTATAGAGTTTGCTGGAAAAGCTCAGCTTCTGCTGCCTTGTGTCTATTAATCTATTATCTCCGTGTATACAATTCAAACCATTTTACAATATTTGTCATTTGTAGGAGGAGATGTTGCCAAGATCTGTCTTGATACTGCAACTATAAATAAAGTGTCCCAACACAGAGCTCTGAGTTTAAAACAAACTGCTTGAAGAAGGTGGGGACAAACTATCTTTTATGAAATATGAACAAGCCTTCTATCTGAAGCCAAACACAGAAGGACTCTTTGATGTTGAAAAATCTAAAGAACAAGTGAAGATTTGGGGTTCTATCCAATTTTTGTGAGTCTTGCAAGTGTTTTCCACCATCATAGATTTATTCAAGCATCTTGTTTCATCACTTTCTTAAACCTACCTCATCCTCAGTATCCCAGAGATTTCCAGAACATTAAAAAAGATAGTTAAGTTCTGTCAGGGGGAGTTTTGTACTCACATCCTTTCCCAGCAGGAGAAACAAGTGAAACTGTCTTATTTCAGGCAAATTTAAAAAAGGCATCTCCTTGACTTGTTGAGGACATCCACAGCAAGTAAGACCCAAAATATTCCTTTTCAGAGGGGATACAAACTCCTACAAATCTGAGCAAGAAACTCCCACTGGCAAAGAGAGTTGAAGCTTTTCCTATGCATAAATTATTTCACGAGCATTTGCTGTGTGTATCTTGCATTTTCCCCTGCAGCTCCTGGAAGGGGGCTGCTGTCAGACATAAGAGAACTCCACAGATATGATCAGGCATTAAATTGTCACAACAGAAGTCTTTGAGTTCATTAATGTACTGGACTGGCACTTCAGGCTGATCAAACCTGTAAGCATACAGCATCAGACTTGAAATAAGTCAAGATACTGTCTTCAACTCATCCTGGTCAGGAGATGCGGCGATCACAGCAGTCGATGCCTTACGGAGTTAGATCCATTCAGAGAAGAAAAACCTGTGTCCCTGCTGTTTATAAAGAGAGCCAACCCTGGCACATCTGCGATGTCTGAAAGGAGCAGATCCTGGAATAAATTATTCCCTCAGTCACACTGAGCATTTTTTTATTATTATTATGGAAAATGCTGAGATCCTCTCCTAACAAGAGCCCAAAAGCAAGCCACAATGTGTTTGGTGACAGTCAGAAAGCAAAGGCCTGGAAGAGAACAAAACCAAGGGCATGAAAGTTCGGGGGTTTTTTTAGTACGAGTGGACTACACGTTGCCTTCTGATGCTGTTCTGTGCTCATTCTCTCCGCTGATTTCAATCTGCTGAACTGAGCACTGGCATTCGGAACAGTTTGCTATTCCACATCTGCAGAAATATTGCACAATATTAACTTTCAGCAGCCTTGGGCCAGCGTGCCCTTTGTGTGCCTGGTGCATTCTGCTGGCCTTGAACCGTGACTGCAAACAATGAAGCTGTGTTGACTCAGTGTTTATTTCTGATAAATCTCAGCCTCCCGCCTTTTCTTTATGCTGAATACCTAAATGTTCTCTCAAAGTCTTTAGCCAAGTCACATCCAAACAAAATGTCTCTTTGCTGCTAAAGTTGTCCCAATCCTGTGTGTATTTCTATGAACGCAGTCACAAGTTTATATCATTGTGATAGGTAGGAATATTGGTCTGTTGGGTACATTTCAGTGCTGGGCACACATGTATGTGTCTCACTCTTGCCTTTTTTTTGATTTCTTGAAATATTGTTAAAATTGGCATGATTCACTTCAAATCCAGGAAAGTTATACCATCCATTTCGTACTGAATTCGCCTTCTGTATAGTTCTGAGGGCTGAAAAGGGGCAATTTTAGCATAAAAATCTATATGGCTTTATGATGATGGAGGTCTTTGAAAGGGAGCATCGGGGAGTCCTCGTGCTCCCTCGAGGCAGCTGGGGTGGACTGCACAGCAGCAGGGCTGGAGGTGGGAGGCTCGGGAGAAACACCCTATGCTCACACCGGTGTAAGCACCGCCTGAACTGGGACCAGTCTGATCACCGGCAACCACTGAGACACAGGAGCAGGGAAGTTCACATCTTTTCCCTTGGTACGCTGCGTGCTGGGGATGCTGCAAAAACCCGGTGACTCGGTCTGCTGAGGCTGCTTTGAAACTATGCCGTGAATAAGAAACAAGAAAGGTCCAACCAGAACTGAGTGAAATTTCTGCTCTGTTTGACCCAGACCAGCATTTTCATCCAGGATCACTCCAAATTAGGCAGGGAAAGGATTAAATCTGTTTCTCCACATTCCTAGTCAGCCTTTAGTAGTTGAACCTCTCTCTGTCAGTCTGTTCCAAGCCCTTCCAGCTATGAACTGACATATCTCTGCAAAATGTTTCAGCTTTGACCAAGCCTCTTTTCTGAGAGCAGAGGAGAGGGATCATTGCAGCCAGCTCTGGCTGCAGCTTCTGACTCACCACAGGACAGATGCTGATACCCTTTTCCCATGTTCTCTACCACCCTCACAAAAATCAGGGTGATTCAAGCCTGTGCTATTTTGGACTCACTCCATTGCCTGAAATAGTCAGAGCTATCAAAGTTTCTTGGGTTTCTTTCGTTCCTTTCCCCCCCATGAAAAGGCTGGTTCCTCCCTTGAGATACAGGAGAAGATTCTGAGTCCAGCACAGCTCCGCATGGCTATGATTTATATCAAGTGCTGCAGACACGCTTTTTAAAGTAGGCTTAAAAATGACTCCCCCTAATAGAGATTAAATATTGATTACCTAAGTAATAGCTCTGTCTGCAATAGGAAATAGATGTGTAGCAACCCCCACACATCAGTCACTCACATTATCTGAGGAAATAGCATACCAGATGAAATACAGGATGTTTGAAAACCTTTTCTAAAACCATTCTCATCTTCTACATAGATGCATATAATACATATACACATATATATATACTCATACTTATCCTTTGACTTTCCCTGGAAAGCTAGCTAGCTCCTCACTTTTCTTTTTTTCTTCCTACTGATTACTTTTAACAGTGATGTTACTGCATCTTCCCTCATAGCTTGCCATATCATGAGTCCTTACTGATTTTGAAAACAAGTGAGCCTCTGACATGGAAAAGCAGGGCTTGCTCCACAGCGTGCTGGTTGCATGACGTGAGCGTGTCCCCTGGCAGCGGCGGTGCAGCATCGTGTGGTGTGTGGCAATGCCATCGGTGCCAGGTCATGCAAGGAAGAGGAGGGACAGAGAGGACATGGTGCGAGATGACCACAGTGACTGGTGACAAATAGTCCTGGGCCGCAGCAGCAAGCCCTGTGGATGCGTTTTCTATGTCGCATTGAAGATTTGGAAAGAAACCACCAGGCCCTTGGGGGTGAAGACGAAGACTCTTTCCTTCCCTCTTTCCCTCCATTCTTCGATTTAGAGGTTTGGGGGTCTCCAGTGCTTTGGTTATTCTGCAGAGCAGCCCTTGGCTGCCACTCTGAGACTGAACCCCAAGGCTAAAGCTCTATAATCACTCGCAGCCTGGATGCAAGTGGGCAGAAAGGAACCTTTGCGTCGCATGTTTGCCACTGAGCTGCATGGGTCATGGCCTCAGCTCCTATGAGCTCTACAGCACTCAGAGCTGTTCAGCCCAGACCTCCTCATCAGCAGCATTGCCAATGTGAGTGGCTGACTTTAAAGAGGCAGTCTCCTTTGCCAACTAGTATTACAGGACTTCGCTTATCTACTCAATTTGTTGGGAAAAGATAGCAATTTTCCCTGACCTTCCCCTTCTGAGATAGCATCAAAGCAAGGTTAGATGTTAGATAAAGCCCAGGGACATGCGTCCTCCATTCTGGTTTGCAGCAGCGTGTCCCTGCCTGCAGAGTGCACAGCATCTTTGGAGCATGTGACATTACACAGAAACTGGAAAAATGTCTCTAATGGCAGCATCTGTCCAATTACTCTGTTCATCTTTCCTGAATCATGAGAATATAAGACGCTTTTTCACTCCTGTAGGACATCTCCTTTGACTATTGCTGCAGCTAGCTGAACACCTGTCTGCTGGGAAAACTCCAGTACTCATGGGAGAACTTCAGTGGCTGATAATACCATCTGACGGTGTAGCAGGAGTTTTGGACTTGCCAGCGCTGTGCATTTGCACCCCTAGTTCCAGCCTGCCAATTGAGGTTAAAAGGTGATAGTTTTTCTCTGTACCCTGCACAAATGTTATTGGTTTTATGGCTGATAACAGAATGTAACATGGGCAAAAACTGCTCAAACTACATTTTTCTTTTGCAGATGTTTTATTTGAAGTTTTCCTCATTTAGATGGAGGGATCCAGAAGAGAACTGCCACCATTGTTCCTGCAGAGATCCCCCTTTGGGTTTCTAAGCCCTAACATCACTTTTCTGAGACCAGGGAATTGTTTGTAAGGGACACCCATTGCTGACTCACTGCAAGGTTTCTCATGGCCACCTTCTTACCAAAGAGCTGTGGATCTCAGTTTCCAGAAGCTCACTAAGAAGGAACTCTTCTGCGTCATTCCCAAAGAGATTACCTTCCTCATGTTGTCCTTCAGGCAAATAAGCCATAACATGAAAATCATTATAAGTAAAACAAAGCAAGCAGGAGACTTTTAAAAATGAAACATCTACTTGGGACCTAGCCCCCTTTCATCCTCTACAGGAATGAAGCATCTAGTTGGCACAAACCCACAGGCAGGCATCAGTGTGAGCGTCCTGCCAGGAGATGCTGAATTACACTCAAATCATGCAAGCCAGGCCAGTGGGCTGAAAATCACTCATTGTGCTGCCAAATGCTTTGGCTTGAGCAAGGGTGGTAACATGGTCCTTTTTAGCACTTGTCTGAAACAAGCTATCTGTCAGCAAGGACCCCAAAGCAGTTCAGAAACTGGAGTTAAGTCTCAGCAAGTCCCTGTGAATTTGAGTGGGACCCAGGCTAAAGAAGCAGTTTGTCAAGGCCGTATAGCAAATACATGTGGTCGCATCAGGAATACTCTTTCTTAGCACTGCTGTACCCTTCTTGCTAGGGGAAAGACAGAGATATACAAGGCAAGGAAAATAGTGAAGTAATGCAATTAGCTGGGAGTTAGAAATATCTTCCTGCTTTCAATGCCTGCAACTGCACCTACGAAACTGTCAGAGTGGCCAGAGCTCTTAAAACATCTCATTGGCTTTTGTTTGGCTCACATGTTTGAGGCAAAAGTTTTAGAGACTGTTGCTATAAGGATAGAATGGGATTGCAGCAGCATCTACTGATTCAAAGACATTTTATATTACCAAAAATCATTATTCATGATGCAAGTACCCAAAAACGAGATGAGAACGTACCTCTGTCCTGCAGGCATCCTACAGACCCCATGTGGAGAATTGTGACTGTGGCTGTGTAAGGATAAAGGGCTACAGAGACTGCAAAGTGATGCAAAAATCCATGTATGCACAAACTTGTACATAATGTGTGTGTTTCCAAAAGCCAAGCACAAGAGTATGAGCTAAAGAAGAAATAACAGCCTTTCGGCTCAGTATGTCTGCGCATATGTTGACTTGCTGTGACTCTGGCAGTTCAACGTTGCACCATTTGTACTAATGTGCGTTTATGCCTAGTAAATTTTTAGTTTTGCACATCCCTCAGAGCCATTGCAGGCCCCTTAGAAGAGCTCTGAACATGTAAAACAACCAGCCTTGGAGCATCCAGAGCACGTGCTGAGGTCAGTGGTCTTTGCCGGTCTGCAGGAAAATGCCACTGCTCCAGAGGTCTGTCAGTAGCGGACCAAGAGATCCTCCTCTTGTTATCTAATTCTCTAAAGTGGTGATAAACACCTGCAATTGAACTTTGATACAAACTCTAGCAGGAGAAAGGAACTTGTCTCTGGTCAGATGTCTAAAAATTGATGTTTCATTAACATACTAGCTCTGTCCTAGCTCATTAAAATCATGTATTCATCTTCATTTTATTTAACCTGTCTGTGGCTTCACATCTAGGTTATGAATCTGTCATCTGATCTGCCCATTTCCTTGCTTTTAATATTTCAAAACCATCATTAAAAAGTAATATAGGCAGAAATTTCAATCTTGGATAATTATCACTAACTATTAATTGGTTTTCAGCTGGCATATTGTATGCCAGGTGAAACATTCATAAAAGAGAAATTCCTTGAGCCATCCTAAAAAACAGGCTTACTGGGGAAAATCTTAGTATTTTCAGCAGGATTCAGACATCAAGATTGTCAGCTGTTCCAAGTATTAGCTATAATACTTAGTTTTCAATTTTATTTAAATATATTTATGTTTTTAATTAAAACAGACATTTCTGTGGAAAGCAGGTCTCATTGTGAAAAGGTGCTCAGTAGAAAACCAGATGTTCTCTTGAGGGAAATAGATTCACTGCAATGTTTTCAACCAATCCTTTTATCCTTGCAGTGATTACTAACTGCTGTTGGAACCGATGAAAAATGAAAAAATAAAAAAAAATAGTTGCATTGTGCATATTTTTTTAATTGGGATTTAGTCAGACTGAGAACATTGCTTGAAAAAGAAGCTCAGCACCAGAAAGAAACTGAGTTTGCTTGATATTTTAAAGTGCATTTAAATAGTATCAAACATAAGCAAACACAAACCATAAGGAGTGAACAGAAGTTTGTCTTTTTAGAAGTATGGAAATTAATCAGGAGGAGGAAAATTGAAATTGTGACCAATCCGCAATTGCCAAAAATGCTTTTTATTCTCGTGTGTGTGTATCAGATGCCCTGATTCTCCTTTCATTGACACTGTTGTAAATTGGAATTGAGTTTTGTGGGAGTTCGCCTGTTACAGCCTGAGAATGAGACTCAGAGACCCGAACAGATTGCAACGAATAGATCTTCTTGCATGAACACTGGTAAAAATTGTCTGAATGCACTTAGTTTTGGAGCAATCTGTATTATCAGAAACCTAGATTAGGCGTTATCTGATTAGATCCTATCAAGCACTGAGGACCTGCTCAGCCCTGTGTACCTCTCCAAGGGTCACCCAGTGATAATTGCCCACACCAGGCAAGACCCCGTGCAACAAAATTCTGCAAGAAGACAGTGTTCAGCTGAAAACAGCAAAGTAAAAAATGGATAAGGGAATTTTAACTTTTGCTCAGGATTTATCAAATTCACAGAGGGAAGTTTTGGCCTCAAGGGAATATTGAGCGATACAGAGATCCTGTCTGAAAGCAGTGGTCCTGTCTTCATTTATATCCACTGAGAATTTGACCATTCTACATATTGATTTTGGACCCAAAACTCTGAAGGCAATGCTCTACCCTTTAAATCATTGCAGTGACGATTAGGAGCAGATTAAAGGCGTCAGGATTTGGCCCTTTGTAGATTAATAAAGGCATGCTGAATGGGAATTTTGTCTTTGTGATTTTCTTGGAAGTGGACGAATAAAGTGCTTTGATCTAGAAGGGGAGTGTGAAAGGTCACTGGCTAAGCATGTGTGCTGAAGTGCCCTGAGCCATCCAACATGATCAGCATAAATTAGAATCTGACTGCCCAGCTTTATTCATCTTTATTGATGTCTATATAGTTGTAAAGGCAGAGGGACTATAACAATCCCAGCCAGCATAGAGAACCAACTGGGGCATGCAAAAATCCATAAAATGTTTAGTATTTCCTAATGGAAGTAAATATAGGAGTATGTGTTAGAAATGCACAAGCCTTATAATTTTAGAGTTTGGGTTTTGTTTGGACCTGGCTCCAAACCTTTGGAAGCTTATCTGAAGTTTCCAAAACTACTTGTGCTTGCAAAATTGCAGCCAATTTTTGAGAGTTTATCATGAGATTTTTTCCATTGTTTCTAGCCTGGCTGAACCAGTACTAGTTGTTATTAATGCCCAGCTGCAAACCTATCAATATAATATGAACACATTCCCCAAAGCAAACTGACACACTGATTACAGCCCTGCAGAATCAGGAGCTGCATAAAATTGGACAAAACAGGCTTATGACATGTTCAAAATTTCTGCTTCAAGGTCACTTTTGGAAGCAGAGGCATTTTACCCAAAAAAGCCACAAGATGTGTAGATTTGTGACAGTGGAAAGAGGCAGATTCAGCTGTGCACTTGTTCAGAGCATCCATCGCAGTCCAGCAGCCAGTTACACAAAATCCTCCATCACGCCTCCTACATCCACAGAGGACCTCTGCCTTCTGTACCACCAAGCTACGAGGACTTCTTCTTGGTTCCGTCCCCAGAAACACAGGCTTTGGGTTTGGAGCTCCTCAGTGTGTTACTCAAGGTGGCAAAAGTAATTTCACCCCCTTGGAAAATGAAGCTTTCTTCTTTTGAAAATATTGCATAAGTAATAAGACAGAATCTTTCATTTCTGACTACATGATTATCTCTCTTGGATGAACAGTAGGCAATATTCAGGGCTCAGTGATTTGCAGAAAAATGTAATCTTTTGAAAGCAAAATATATACAGAACACCATCAAAATTACCTGTCTCTGTTAAGGAAGTTCCTATGGTCAAGGCTCAACTATGTAAAAACCATGTCCCAAATGGCAATCCCTAAGCCAGAAATCTTAAGATCAAAACCATCATTTTGATCATTTAGCCTGACCTCTTAAGAAACAAGACTTAACAAGCAATCCCTGCCTCAAGCCTCTACTGTTTGGCATATATCCTCTGGAAAAAGCTATGGTCCTGAATTAAAGATCCCAAATGATGGGAGATTCCAACATTTGTGTTGGCATTTTCTCCTAACGGCTAATAATTGTCATTGCTCAGAACAAGAATGTTCTTTTTCTAGTTGTACCATCAGGGAGCAAATATTGTCACCATTGTAAAGAGCTCGACACAAGAACACAGTTAACTCATAGCTGCCAATTCTTCAACCGTACTGATTTTTGTTTTCCCACTGGAGAAATTTTTCCTAAATGGGCAGTGAAATAGCATAGTTACTATAAGTGCCGGATATAACCCAAACTGAGCATTCAAATGGACTTTTGTCTTTAAAATTAAAGAAAAAAGTTTATATTTACAACACATGCCTTTTGTTTCCCTTTAAACTGGAAACACAGTATATAATTTTCAATAACCACAGTGCCTCTATTTTTTCCGACCACAAATTAACCATAGTTCAGTGCAGTGAAATGCAGTAAGACCGATGGAATGCTTCTGCCTAAGGGATGACTTACCCCAAACAAAAATTATGCTTTGCTTCCTATTTGTTGTGTTCAATAATATTGCCTCTCTAAATACTTTTGGTTCAGTACTGACACCAAATGAAGAGGAAAGCCTCCAGAATGTACAGACGTGCAGGATTATGTTTCGTTTGTCTTTGTTCGTTGTCCTAATTCAAACCAGTCACCCAACCGCTGACTTATGACTCTAGGAGGCATATTGTGGGGTTTCTCAAATATATTTCACAAAACCACCCAAACTCAAAGGGTAACTTTCTGTCCTCAGCTACACCCCTGCAAGAGCAACAAAGTTTATAAGTTTGCACATGTACAACAGAGTGGTTTTTAAAAAAATCCTGCACATTGCCTTTTCAGTTTGTTATGTTTGAAAATACAGATGATTTACTCCAGACACGCATGACCAGTTTCTGCAAGGCGCCAATAAACAAAATATAGATACTTTGTACATCTACCAGTAGATGAGTACATTTTGTTGGCTATGATTGGAAATCTACAGTTTAAGGATTCGTTTCCTCATCCACTTGTTTCAGATACAAAATTTTCTCATTAAACTTAGAGAAGGGAATAAAATTCAGCTTTTCTCCTACATCCTCTGCCCTAAATTGCATATCTGTAATGAGAAATAGTTAAAAATTCTTTCCAGATGTTAATTTAAAATCTCCCTATCCATTAGAATTACCTCTTGGTACATATTTATACCCAGTTTTATAGCTGATGAATGTGTGAGAACACTCTTATTAACAAAGTACTGAAAAAAAATCATATTCTTATTAACAAAGTACTGAAAAAAATTCATATTCTCCATCAGAAGATCTGTCCTAATTCCCTTTGCAGAATTAGTGGCTGAATGCATCAAACACCTGACATGTTTCTGAAGGCTGGTGTGAACCTGTAATGCTTCTGCATGTAAATAGTTCCACTGAGATTAATGGGAGTATTCAAGCAAGCAAATATCATGCACACTGGGTGGCAGGATCAGGCCAGCAGTTAGCACGTCCCTCACAGTTGCAGAGACTTCTCTTTCAGATTTAACAACTGTGATTTTTACAGAATTTCCATTATACTTTATCACTTGTATCCCAAAAGAACAGAGACTTAATAATACAATAACGGTAATTAGGAAGAACTTAAGAAAACTAAGTCCTATTACGTGCAATGCCCCATCACTGCTGAAAAGAATGGTATCTGTCATCATTTTATTGCTGCCTGGTTTTAGCCACTTTATTTAAAATTTGATTGAAACTTGCATAAGGATTTAGTCAACAAATCCTTACCTGCTCAAGTCTCCGCTAAGTTAGAACAGTGAATTTTTTTTCCCTTAAACTGTAGAGAAAGGGAAGTTTGCAGGGAAATATTTGAGCTGTGAGCAATAGATTTGAAGACAGAATTAAAATTCAAGAACTCTTGTGAGGAATTTATCTCAACTAACATTAATCATCTGAAAGTGGGAGTCTAGTCTAAACTTGTCGTCTCGGATGCCTCTGTGTCCAGAATATGAACAATTCCATCTTAAAACAACTGTCAAAGGTAGGTGAAATAATTACTCCCTAGAAATGCTCCTTTCTGCCTGTAGTCATCCACGATGAGCAGCTAGTACTAGGCACCTAATTTTTATATGGCTAACATGCAGCAAGAGTAAACTTCTGCTCCGTGTCCACTCAATATCTTGAGCCTTTCCTGGATTTCTGACCACAGAGACAGCTCTATCAGCAAGTAGTGCAATTTCCATCAATAACTGGGCTTGGCATGCTGGGATAAGCCATGCTGAACAAATCTCACTGTAGGTATATTGTATATCTGTCCTATCGTAGCTACTCACACAGTCAAGATCCCAGGCGCTGAGGTCTCAGCCTGTCTCCTTGATTAGTCCTAATGAAATGTATGTTTTTATGATGAAATCCAGACTAACCTCTGCTCGATATTCAACTTTCATTGTCATCTCAAAGATTCAGGCTGATCTTGCTCACAGACAGAGCATTTTGGTAATGCCTCAGCTGCAAACCTGGCCAATTTCTAAGTAACAGCACAGTGGTTCTGGTTGAGTTGCGTCTGGAGCGTTGGCTTCATCCTGATCATAAGCCAGAGGAGGTTCTGCTCTTAATTCTCTGTTCTGCATGAATAGCTGGACTGAAATCCCTAAAACAGGTAACAGAATCTCAGGAACAGTCTTCCACCAAACTTCAGAAGAATCTCAGTTTAGAGCTAAACTCTAAAATTCGCACCCTTCTCAACCTTTATGCCAGCCCTCAGCTCCCAGACAGCATGGTCATATGCAGTCAGGGCATCGCACAGTCCTCAGAAGAATTCACTGAATTACTGCTATGGCATTTTCTTTAGATTCTGGGCTGCTGCCCTGCAAA
The DNA here is from genome assembly GCA_024606505.1 of Aquila spilogaster. Classification (NCBI taxonomy): domain Eukaryota; kingdom Metazoa; phylum Chordata; class Aves; order Accipitriformes; family Accipitridae; genus Aquila; species Aquila spilogaster. The sequence continues at coordinate 10,837,668 of JANHGO010000001.1, forward strand.
AGCATGGATTCACGACCCTATCTGACAATAGTTACTGGTGTATCTTTGTTGATGTATTCATGCAGAATGGGTTTTTGCTATGTTTCCCACCAGCCTGGCTCCATTCCCCAGATACGTATTTTTCTGAAACACAGGCAGTTGACATTGCTTCCATTTTCCTACTCCTTCATATCTGGGTTTTCCCCTACACCTATCAGGACTAGAAACTTTTTTTTTTTTTTAAAATGCTTAAACCAAGCTCAGGTTAAGGCAGAAGTGTCTGCTTGTACTGGAAACAAGAGCTGTGACCCCCACTCTGCACACGGGGTTGTGCTGATATCCATGTCCTGATACAAGGACTGTGCTGCTGGGTCAAATCAAAGATTGATCTGGCAGTGCCTTGGACTGGACAACAAATGCCCAGGAATAGGCAAAAAAACTGGTGAGAATATAGGGATACTTTACTCCAAACACTTTCCAAGCAATGAGTGATTTGTGCTTCCCAAACCCAGTGCAAATCCTTTGGCATTTCGTAGTCCTCAATGAATTTCTTTTCCATGGTGCTGCCTAGCAAAATATTGACCAGTGGTCTTGAAACCACATAAACAGTCAGCACCCAGTGTCCTCTGACACTGCAGAGCTTAACTACTCAGTGAATGAAGGACCGCCATCTCAGCCGGCTTTGAACATGCCCCAGGTGGTTTCATGTGGTGCCCTTGTGACGGATGGATGACAAACAGTTGTTTCCTTTTCTTGTCCATCACACTTTTCATATCCTCTCTCCATTTTTTCTTTTTTTTTGGATGAAGAGTCCTACTCTAATTATTCTTTTTACAGACACTAGTCCAGACCTTTGACAATATCTATTGTCGTCTCTGTATCTTCTCCAGCTCTGCTATGTTTTTTTCTGAGACAGGAAAATCAAGACTGTGCAAAGCTGCTGGCACACTATGGATTGATCAAGGAAAAATAATATTTTCTTTTCTGTCCTCTATTCCTTCCATAATAATCAAGCACTGAATCAATGTTTCTTATTGAGCTAGCTCTTATAACCCCAGACATCATACCTGTGTTGTAAGTCAGCTTTGACATCACTTAATATATGATGCTGAGCCTGTAGATGACAGCCCAGACTACATAGGATTACTTAAGAATGGGGAATGTGAGAAGGACCCTTCCTTGCCTTTAATTGCTCTCGATGAATACTAAGGACAGCTGCAGCCTCTGTGCTCTGAAGTGCAATCAAAGGAAACCTGTTCTGGAAGAAATATTCCCCCTGGCCAGACATGAAGGAGAGAGTGAAAAGTTATTTGGAGTCTCTTCTGCTGTCTCCTACCTCCACGACTTCCACCTGGAGTTGCATTACAATGGATGCAGTGGCTGCTGGGCCTTGGGAAGCAACCTCAGTCCTGGCTTCATCCACACACAACTCTGGTCCCTACGGGCCAGAAACAAGAAGGTGTAGGTTGGGACAACCAGCTGTCTGGGATAGAAGCTCTCAAAGCTTATAGGCTACGTAAATGCATTAGCTGCAAAGGAAAGAGAAGCAGAGGTCTGCGTGCAAGGTGCCACACTTCACAGGTGAGCTTTGTTGGAACACTGCTCCAGAGAGCTGCCTGCCATCTCTCCCGGTGGGGTTTCATGCTTCTCTAGTGCAGCCAGGTCCCACATAACCCGTAACTCTCTTCTCTCTGTTCTGCAGTCTCACTCTTTCTAAGTGCTTCTATGAACTCCCATACTGCTTTACCAGCAGCCCCACCAGGCTGCTGCATCACACTTCTGCTCGAGCAGAGGGAGGGAGGTGGGAGCTGGGAGGAGAACAGAACAGCAGTGCTTCTCTGTTTTTCCTGGATGTCTTTCCATTCACCCTCGGCTGCGTTTTCTCCCCATTCAGAATAACTAACATTCTTTGGGGCACATCTCTCCTCACAAATCTTGAGGAGGCGGAAGCGTTGCAGAGCTTGCCGCTTCACTAAAGAGCGCGCTATTCCAAGGCTAAGATCTTATTACAATTCCCTTACTACAGCAACACATTTTTTCCGCTCCTTTTTGAAACCTCAAATGTTGTTATGGCGTCAATGGTAAAGAAGTTTAGGCTTGCTTGGATTTCAGTCTCTTGGCGTTGGATGGAGGGGAAACATTATTTCTCTAAATACATGAACTCTTATGCACACACACACTTGCACGCTCCAAGACCCCGATCTTGCAATAGGATCTGCTCGTGCATAGACTTGTGCCCGTCCGGAGCTGTGCTGAATGCAAATCAAGCAAATCTGACAGCTCAGGCTCTTGTAACACAGCACTTTGGTAATGCTGCTACTAATGTGATCCAGGAAAACAGCAGCGTGGTTCAAACCAAGCTAGGCAATGGTCCCAGTATAGTAGCAAACAAGATAAAGTTAATAGAGAGCCAAATGATGCTGCAGGGACTTTGTGCACATCCAAGTCTCTACCTTCAGCCTGGTGGGGGAAAATGTGGCTTCTGCTCCTCATTGCAAGGCAGAAGCGATGGGAGGAGAGACCCCAGAGCTCATCCTGCTGCAGCTCTGGGCAAGCAGGCAGTGCTTCCACCATGGTACAACGGCACAGAAAAGCAACTGCTGCCATGGTTCTGCAGCCCCCTTGGGTTTATCCCCTCTGCATATGTGAGATGGGAGAGAGTTGGGGGGCACAGAGATCGGTACTGGATTTTCAGAGACGTTCTGGTGCTGCTGTTTTCTCCTTGGGTTCAGTTTTGTGCCCTGCACACAGCCTGCACACCCCAGCCCCCTTCCATGGGGCACAGACCAGGGCACATGGATGGGTCTGTCCCATCTCTCAGAAGACCAGTGCAGAAAACCAGCCCTCCTTGATGACTTCCTCAGCCACCAAGGCACTTGGTGCTGTCTCTGTCACCAAAACATCTGAGCACCTTCTGGCCTTCAGCACATTTTTTCCTTTAGCAGCCCCAGGATAGGATGCTCTATTTGTCACACTTGAAAACTGGGCATCTAGGGAGGCATAGCCAGATTGCTACTGATATTTGGGTGCCTGAAGATGCAGGTATGCATCTGGTGGAATTGTGAAGCATGTGGAGGCACTTGCCTCCCGCTGCACTCAAGCCAGGTCCCGTAGCAGGTCTGAGCTGTATGCAGTAGGAATCGGGCAGCATTTATAACAGGCTCTGTCTGTTGATGAGACTGTCAAAACCCCCTATACACTCCAAGAACAGCTTGTTCCCTACCAGTGAAAATTGTTATTCTCGCACTGTTGTTTCACAAGTTCTGTTTCCAGCAATGCTTGATCACAGATAAGACAAATGTAATCTCAATATGTACATCTTGGGCTTTGTTTATCCAGGACCAGCTAGGCACCGTGGTAAGAATGACATTTCATTTCTTCCTCCAGCAGCACCTCCCTTTCTCTGCTTCTTAATTTTCTTCCACTCAAACCTGAGTTCAAAACAACACTGAAAACCACTGGAGTGGGGATAGGATAATCCTGAGCTGGAATCAGTTTCAGTCTTGCCAGATGGACAGGTACTCTATTCAAAAACAAATCTGTTTTTCTTTGAGCCTGCACTTTACTAGTGGCTTCCTGCAGGCTCTTGGTACTGTTTAATACCTCTCACAGAAGCAGTGACTGAGCCCAGCATTTGCACCCCAGCTCCAAAGCATCTTGGATGCCTTGCTCAAGTGTGGATCTTGCCAGGGCAGTGGGGATGAGTGAGACGTTTGGGGCTTGTCTTACCTGCGACTGCCATGAGACTGATAATCTCAGCAAGGGATTCACTGATGTGGCATCAAACCTGTGGCTTGACAAGAGACCTTTGCTGTTAACGATTTTGGAGCCCTGAGTGATGAAGATTTGCAGAAGGAGCACCTGCATCTCTGAATCTCAATCAGAATTTGCTTTTTGCAAATTAAAAAAAAATGAGAATAACTTGGCTTGGGTCCCACATCTCTGAACAACAAAGGTTCAGAAGATTGGCTCAAGCCTACAGAGAGGGGTGACTGTTTGGCTCAGACCTGGATTTCATCTCACCCAGATTAAGAGGATTCTGGGATACAGTGAAGCTAAATGGAAATCTTGTCTTTTGAGCCAATCTTCACTTGTCCTTGTTCCTGTGAGCCTCACAGTTGGACATCGTAACACTCCAAAGTAATAACTGGCAGAATGGTCTTCGCAAGAATGGAAACTCTCCTGTGAATTAGAAGTCATTTACACACTGTAAAAGTCTGGATAATATTTTCTCCCAGTGTTAAACTGAGATGTAAAAACTCAGAGACAGGGTGCCAAGTCAGAGTTAAAATAAACATGTGAGGCAGGCATAAACTGTCATCCAGTATGGCCAAGCAGCTTCTGTGTCCTCCTCCCCATCATGAAAATTAACCTGAGAAAAGGCAGTGCAGTGCAAAACAAGAGAGTTAAGTTGCCCTTACCTTGGAGGAAAGGCTGGACAGCAATTGTTTAACCCAGCCCCTTGACCTGATTTCTGACAATAGGAGAAAAAAACCCATGAAAGCTGATATCCCCTTTATCTTAAAAGACAGAGGCTCATTTTTGCTTCTCTGAGTGTTGCAAACAGAAGGAGCTGGGAAGAGAGCAGCTTTTGTTCAGTTGCAAGTCACATAAGTCAGCCACAGCGAGCTGCTGTGTGCCTCCCTGAGACCAAAGCGTGGTGGTGACACTGGGACAGAGATCCCTACCCCATGCCACCACCCTAGGAGGGCAGCATCCCCCCAGCCCGGCTTCTTTTTTCTGGTTCTTTATTGTATGTTCTCTGCATTTCCTCTCCCCAGCAGATAGGTCCCTTTCAGTGCCTGGTCCCGTTGGCCAAGGGTCATGATCTTAGTTCATGTGTCCTGTGACTGCTCCAGGGCCTCCCTCAGGTCATGATGCCCCCCGGGAGAGCCCCAGGCCACCAAAACATCCCCCAGATATCCACCTCTGTGACAGAGTTTGCATTTAGCCTTGAACTAAACCTTGAACCCCTGCAATTTGGAGAGCCACAACTGTCCTCGGAGGGCAGGATGCACCTTCTCAAAAGCTGAACCCCTGACTGGGCAGAGCGGGCTACAAGCAAACCTAAGAAAGGGTAGAAAGAAGTGGAGACCTCAGGAGAAAAAGTACATTTGACGGTTTCTGAGTGGTATTCCCCCTTGTCCTCTTTTTAATTGGCTGCAAAGTCCTCTTAGCAACCAAATCTCTTCCTCCAGGCTCATGCCTTGACGTCGGTGTGCAATACTTGGCCATCCGCTTTGGCTGAGCTCCTGCTGTGCAGAGCATCCCTCTCCAAGCAAAGAAAACTAGCTCTGCTGTCCTGACAGATACATTTCAACAAATTCAGCATATTAAAAGGGAATATCTCCTTACACTGTGCAAAATACCTGAGAAGTCTCTGAGACCCAAGGGGCATCACACAGGGGGAGGGGAGAGAGGTCAATTTTCCCAGCTGAATCTCCAAACAAATCCCCAGAGCAAAGAAAACGCTCTGGAGTCCTCGCGAGGGCTGTTGTTGGCAAACTTTACACAAACAGGACTCTGCCACAAGGGTCCTCAGTGTTCCCCTCAGCCCGCGTCTCTTGTCTGCTGAGGAGCAATGCAATATTTGAATGTGAATGGCGCGCGCTTGTTGGCGGAGAAACTGGCATTAATCAGCAGCCTCTGAACTGGAGGTCCAGCAGCTTCCAGGCTCTTGGCGGGAGCTGCTCAAGAGTGAGGAGGGGAAAGTGGACTCAGAGGCCAGCCCTTGGCACAGCAGAAGTGATCGAGGCATGGGGAAATGGTTGCAGCCATCAGCAGAGAGGAATTAGGTTCATAGAATCTCCAAGACTTTTAGAATTCTTCTCCTTCCTATTATTGCTTGCAACCGGGTTGATAAAGCACCCCAGAAAAACCACCGAGCAGCCATTAGCAGATATCAATCTTTCTAATCTTGTTTTTGGCCTTGAGTGATTGAGGCCAGGTTGGCCATGAAGCATAAACCAAGAACACATGAGATTTGAGAAGAACTAAATCCAGGCGGCAGCAAGCTGTGTCAGAGGAATAGTAACTCTTAGAAAACTGACGTGTATCAGACCTCGTTTCCACTGGATACCCTCAAACTGGATTTCCAGTAAATATAAATCAGTGCAGCTCCACTTAAATAAGGGGTTTTACATACCAGCTGGAAAGCTAGCCAGAATATCAGAGATGGCATCACCCACCATTGCATAGTGCTTCTGCCTCTGGCTATAGCCTGTGGGCTTTAAATGCTGCCAGGGAAGGCAGGCACCCACCTGATAGTCAGATACCCAAAGCACCCAATTAGTAAAGCCTTCTGGGTCTTGAATGCCAGCTAACATCCAGGTTTCTCTCCTCTCAGAAGAGCTTTCATTATATGGCCCACTTCAGAGAAGACTGCTGGTCTCTCATCTCTGCCTCTGCATGGCAGTCACACTATGGTTTGCGAGTGACTTACATTTTGTCTTCCTGACAGAGACCACAGCTGCTTGGTTTTCAGAAAACTCAGCTAAGCTCATATGTATCCTTGAAAAATAAGCAGGTGAGTTAAGAGCTTGAAGTATTTTAATAGTTGGGTAGCTAATGCTACTAACTCTCCTTTAAAAATAGGTGACTTGTGCAGGCTAAGGAAGCCCAACTCCTACCAAAGCAGGTTTTTATTAGAGGCAAACTTAAAGCATAAGTCTTTAATAAGGCTGGATACATAGCTAGGGCTAATACAGTCATGTCTCAATGGAGCTGCTTCCCAGATGCTGACAAATCAGACAACTTCTTCTTTGGCTTGGAGATCCTATCTAAGTAGTAAAACTGCTTCCACATGTTCATTATGTAGTGCAGGGTTGCTTTTGTGGTTCTTAATGGATATACTGTGCAGAGCAGAGACCCTTGCCTGCTTAAAACATGGGTCTCCTCTCACTGCTCAGTGTCTGTCTCCAGCAGCATGTCCTCTGATGTGGAGAGAGAGAAAAGACCCAATTTTCTACCCCATGAAATGAGTAATAAGTCAGATTCTTAAATCACTTCCAAGCATTTTGTAATCCTTAGATTTAGGGCATACAATATTCTGAGTTAAGCAGAAAAGGTCTGCGAAGGTTAAAGACAATAAATCAGAAGACAGGAAGAAGGATTAAAAAAATGAAAAAGCAAGGTAATATAGGACTTGAAATAACCAGCTGACGGCACTGAGCAGAGAGGATTTGGTGACAGTTTGATGGAAAGATGCTTTAGGTAAGAATGTGCATCTAAACCTACTTCTCTATGGTTGGCTTTTTCTTCAGGTGCTGAATTTTGCATTAGAAATCTCGCAGTAACTCATGAGAGAATGTACCTCTAACGGTGGCAATAACTCAGCCCCAGCTTATGGCTGGCGGGCTAACTGTGTTCAGGGCTTGTGATAAAAAAGCTGATATGAAAGCTGACCTCCATTATTCATGTCTCTGATTGCAACTTCCTTCATCAGCCCAAAGAAGTCTGTAACCTCTGCACCTCAGTTTCCTCTTACGCTGTGCACCTGTGGCAATAACGGAGTTTTAATCTGGACACTGCTGCACCAAAGTGAAATATGAGAGGTGGCAAAAGCATGGCCTGAGCCCAGGAAGGCTTTACCAGGGAAAAACATGCATGGCAAATGTAATGTTGGTGGGACTGCTTGTCTTGCCTGAGCCTGGGAGGAGGGCTGCAGCCACGGCTGTGGATGGGCAAGATGGGACCTCAACACCTGGGAAGCTGGATCTGCTGCTGGTGGTTAGCGTAGCCTCTGTTCAAGCAGTAGTTGCTAAGAAAGGTAAAAAGGCAGGTACAGAGGAGCCATGTAAAAATTAAACAAATCAAAGGTCTGAACCCCAGTGCTAGACAGCAATGTTTGCATGGAGGTGTGTTTGCAGGAGCCGCAGAGATGCACCCTGTTACCATCACGTTTATTAGCAAAGCGAAGGTGCAGCCTCCGAAATAACAGCCTGATGCAGAGTGCACCAAAATCAGTGGAAAGACTCCCACTATATTCAGCAGCATTTGGCTTAAATCATAAAAATGTCATGTTCACAGTACCCTTTTACTTCTCCACTTACAGCATTCCCTGGCTAGGAATGGTGTCCATCCTTCACACTTCACTGGATGAGAGAGGGAAGGTTGTACATGGCTAAACAAAGGAATTTGTTGGGAGGGCAGGAAAGCGTTGCTGGCTGTCTTAGGTGACCAAATTTGCAACTTCAGGTCAACACAGTGTGTTAAGAGTCAATGAATAGCTTGGCTGGGAAAAAGAGATTTGAAAAATAGTTGTTTGGATATATTTAAGATAAAATGTCTCATTTGAAAAATGTTATTTAGATGACTACCTGTATTTCCTTTATTTTAAAGGTTAAATATAATGTCAGGAATTTAACATTATTTTGGGGTTGGATTTTGAATCTATTTGACTCTGCTTTGAGTGATTTTCATCCAAAAAGTTTTTTTCAAGTGGTTCATTTTGATATGAAAACTACAAAGCAAGTTCTGTTTCGGGACAACTTCAATTTATCTTTTATATTCTGGGTTTTTAGTTCTGTGGCCACACTAGAAAAGCAGCTATTCAGACTATCTTAATTATAGATGTAACTGTAGTCACCTCAATGTCACTAATGAACAGATAGCATCTTGGGCTCTATTGACTGGCAGTACAGCAGGAAGCTGTGTTTTTCAGATTTATTTAACATTCCCTTCATAAATCCATTTCTCCTGCTCCTCTGCTGTTTTCGCAAACACTACTATAGTGGAATATAAGAGCAGCTCAACAGGACAGTGAAAGTTTTGGACATACAACACACACAGCCCACTCCAGGCACAGAGCAAAAGGCAAAGAAACACTGACTGAGCAGATTTATATGCACATTCTTGTTTAAAACCTCTTAATATCTAACTACAGCCTCTCATTTCCCAGCCAGCAACAGCTTCTTACAGGGTTTATATTAACATGCTGATACACTCACAAATCCTAGAAGGAAAAAAGATGCAATTGACTTGCAAACCTTATACTCCTATACTCATCCTCAGCCTCCCAGTGCGCGTGCAAAGGTTTTCAGTGCACAGTAATCAGCAGTACTGACGAGCGCATTGGGCACCTTCATTCAGAGCTGTCTCCTGGGTCCGTGATGCTCCGCGTGAAGGCAGGACCCTGGCAAATGCATCAGTAATACTACCCGAGAAGGGTCAGAGTCACTCGTCAGGTGGCAAAGGCAGAACGGGTTTTCAGCTCTATTTTTCCGTGTAAAAATAGTCATGCTTTATAAGCACAGTGACACAGGGAATGTGAGAACAGACCCTTTGATTATCTCCCTTATACATCTTTCCAGCAGGTGGGTGAGACATAGGCGGGATGGGAGGATGCTCCGAGGCTCGCGCTGGGACAGGATGCTAGCTCAGGACTGCGGTGTTGTGCATGGGACCTACCTCCCACGAAATGTGCCCACCTACAGGTTCACACTTAATCTAAACTAGTTGTTGGGGCTTCTTCTGTTGGCAGGTGGTGAAAGAAGGCACTTCCAGATGTGGCTCAGATTAGTCTAAGGTGAATCCTAAAACGGGCAGCAAGTTACTCAAAGCTACTCGGCCCATGGGGACATTCCCAGCTGGTAATACTCTGTATGAGAAGCCTTAACCCTCCATAAACTCAAGACGTGCGTGCATCTGCCTGATGTCAACGACAGGAGCTGTGACCTGGGAATGCTGCAGGATTTTCACTGTGAGCCAACCCTGCCTGATCAACGGCTCCCCATCCCAGGCCTCCCTAGCTCCACCACCAACGCGATTACCTCTACAGCTCTGCCCTGTGCCGATGCAGACTGCTGGCCACAGCCGCAGGGCAGTTTCAAAAAATGGTACAAAAAGCGTTGTGAGAAGTCGGGCAGCTGTACCGAGCTGCGGGTCCCCATCACACCCGAGGGTAGGCAGAAAAGACGGAGACCCTGACTCCCTGGAACTGCAAGCCTACTCACACACAGTGAAGACACCAGTAGTGGGGAATTTAAGCAAAAGCATTGCATATTTTGGTGCCGCATCTCAAAACCCAAGTTAAACAATTTTTCCTCTGGTTCTAAACTCAAATAGATGTGGCAGAATAAAATCTTTTAACTTTCAGGTATGTATGAGCTTTTTAGTAGCTTGATTGGTAGCCAGTAAAGGTATTGGAGAATGAGATATTTATTCGACTGTGAAACTGCTGCCATATAAAATCACTGGCAGTGAGATCTATGCAGTGTTAAGTCTGTTTATGTATGTTTATGGATATATTGGACATGACTGTTGTCATCCATAACTGCTGGAGCAGTAAGGCCTGGATGCACAACACTTTTTGGAAGAGCCTCAAACCTTCAGGCTTAAGATGGTCTAATTACCAAGCTGAGAAGGACAATTTTTCCACAGCAGGTCAGCCCGCAATTGCTTTCCTTAGGAGCAGTCAATGCTGGTTGTTGTTGGACCCAGCCAGATGACCTGACCACTGGACTAGCACAACCATGTCTCACTCAGTCTGGCAATGTTTCCCCTGCATATGGTCAGGTCTTCTGGAGCAGAGTATCCTTTTAATAAACTTTTTTTTCTAAACATTTTATTGTGGGAATTTCTTTGGGGGCAGTATTACTCTTATTTTGGACTTTGTAGGAAAAAACCCAAATCCTCCCTTTCAGCTGATTTTTCATACTCTAGTAAGAACATAATTGGAATCCTTCTATACTGAAAAATATTTTGCCAGAGATTGATAATGGTGTGCAGACTAAGGATGAAGGCAAATTTAATCACTGTTTTTATTATTCTATTTTCCTGAATAGGGTAATTTCCCATCATCCTAAGTGGCTTGAACAGCCACAGGCTTGAAATAGTGATGATGGAATTTCCTGGGAACAAATTAATGTGGAGGCACTGGTATATTACTGTAATAGTGTGGTAAAGGAATGTGCCTTTTACTATATGCCTCCGTCATATTGATGTATATTTTGGCTAACACGAAATGTCACTTGTGAAATGTGTATTATGTTGTGGCCCGTGTTTTTCTGGCCTCCCTCAGACCGAAGCGGGGAGCACTATACTGTGTTAGTCACTCCTGATCGTGGTCCTGCAGCGTTTTCCCATGCAAGCAGAGCTCCCACTGATTTCCAGACGGACATGTACAAGTTAGGGCTGCTGGATCCACCCCTACCATGGTAAAAATAGACAGTTACTTGGTTGTTTTCATTAAAAGGAGGGGAAGGAGAGCATTATATAACAGGAGGGTTTGAGGGAGGGGGGGGAGCACTGGTTTATTTAAAACCTCCAGTGATAGCTGCTTTCCCTGACAGGAATTGGCTCTGCAGCAGGGCACGAAAGCTGGGATCTTGCCATTGCTGGAGAGCAACGCTCTTTTCTTTATTAGCAGACAATAAGCCACATTCAAGACATGCTAAAGAGTTGGAAGACAAGCAGCCAAAGCAGAGAAATTCAAAGTGAGGGCTGGTGCTTGGGAGCCTGGTGTTTGCGTTTGCCTGCAAGGCAGAGGCACACACAACTGAAGATGAGGCAGCTCCTTGCCAATGCTCTCCGTGCTCGTAGGGATCTGGAGGCAGTGAGGGGTTTAATTAACACCTGTGCTAATTGCTAGCCCTTAGCAGGCAGAAGTCCTGCAGGACTGGAGCAACTGGGCGAGTGCTGAAGGCAGGGAACACCTGGGAGGAGATGGCATTTTTTTTGGCACTGAGGGAAGTTTAGGGAGCACTTGCATGCAGAGAGTGAGGAGAGGGGGGTGCATGGGGGCTGGAGGCTCTGTTAGCAGAGGAATTTGGCCCTTGTGTCATGTGGGGAAGAGGGATCTCGATGCTTATAACCCTGCTGCTGTTCCGTCTCTGTCCTGGCTCTGCACGCCATCAGCTGTCTCCTCACTATCCACAGCCAGGTCTCACTTACTCAAAGGATAAGGCCCGAGCTCTGCTGAAAAAACATGACTGGCCACTCAGGGCGAGCCCAAAGGCTGGTTTCTTGTCTCTTGCAGAGACCAAGAGAAAATGCCCGAAGAGAATGAGAGCAAGACTTGTCTACTGTGTCCCCATCACTAGACGTTCTCCTGGCTGGTCCCTCTCCTGATCCGTGTCTCCTCAGGAGAGGCATGGAGAAGCATGGCTCACCAAAGCCCTGGAGAACGTTCCTCACCTGTGGCCTCACACCAGAGCTCCATGTGCTGTGGGACAAGGGAGCGGGTCCGTGGGGTGGCTGCGGAGGGGTGCTGGCACACCCCAAGCCGGCTGCAGGCCTCCCATAGCATGCCAGCGCTCTGATGGCACCACGCTGGGTGCCCTCAAAAGCCCTCAGACCAAAGTATTTCGCATTGTGCGTGCGTTGAGCCAAAGCCCAGTTTGCCTATTGTTTTCAGTGGCATTTAGTTTGGGCCGCGAGGCCCTGAATCAACACAGTGCTGAGCCTGGTGAGACAAAGGGACTAAAGCACCTGATCTGAACAAGGGTTGGTTTTTTTTAATTATTCCCTCCCTGGGGACTTGCATGAAAAGTAGAGTTGGGTTTAGAAGGACAAAACACTGTCACTTCCATGGGACTTCAGCAAATCCTGATGTGCTTTGCAGAGCACCTGGTTGTGGGCTCTAAAAGTAGGCCCTCTTCCAAATAAAATACAGAATATTCTCACTGGGAACATCAGGCTGCGTTCATTCCTTGAATCAGCTTTATTGGGATACTGGGGTTCACAACATGCAAAGGCAAGGTGAGGTAGCAGAGTCCTGGTGAACGCCATTTGAAAAGCCTCGTTTCAGAATGGCCACTAAATAAAAAAATACAGCAACCTTACAAAAATGTATTTCAGCGCTGAGACGTTGTCAACATTGAGCCAAGGGGCATTTCTCACATGTAGTTTCAAATGAAAAAAAAAAAAAAGTTGGCATGTTGGCACAGCCTTTGCTACAGCAGTTCCAGAGGAGCTATTAAACAGGAGCCACTCGGAGCCAGCTCTGGGGAAAGTGTACGCCCATGATCTTGGAGGGGGAAGGACTGTGTGCCTGCATGCATGCATGTGTGTGCACTTTGTTTTTTCTTTTTCTTAGTCATATTTGTGCATTATTTTCCTGTGTGTCCATGGCACCTTACTTCAACGAACAGTCTGAAAGGCATATGCTGTTGAGCAAAGGGCAGAGAAACTCTCCTGATCTTTTTTTCTCTTATCTCAGTGAACATGCCATTTTTTTGATGCTTTTCCTAGGGCTTCTGTGACCTATGCTTTACACCACCTGGCTGGTTTAATTCATGAATCTTCTATTAATATGACAGGCTCTGCAAAGCCAAAATGTTAATGAGACAGATGCCATCAGTATCTCTCAAGGGTAAATACTTGAAGTTTGCTCCCTTTTTGTGTGGCTGGTCTCTGTTCCAGATCTTGGCACTGTGGCTGAGCCACTGAGACTAATTCATTTTTGCTCCTCCCTCAGATGCTCTGGATGAATATTAACCATAATTTTAACAGCTTCCTGTGTTTTCCTCAAATGTCAAAGCCTTTCTCTTCTGCTGGAGAAACCCATCTTACACAGATGAGCGATGTAGCTGGAAGAGTCCTTATAACTCATAAGAAGTCACAGGGCGCTTTCCACTACCAGCAGAGCACATTTTGCCCTTCAGGCAAGAAAATAGGTCTTTGCTAAGGGTATAGCTAGCTCCATGTTGAGTGGCTCAGCATCTCATTCTCACAGAGATCTCACCTATCTCGGGATCTGCTGTGGCTGGCCCAGTGATGACTAACGTGGAGGGAGGACTAGGCAAAAGTAGGTCTGGTGCAGATACCTGTCCCTGGTATTAGAGAAGGTGGCTTGTTTCTCTTCGCCCCAACATGAGACATATCCAATGCCACACAGCACAAGGAAAGGGGAGCAATGCCCATTCTCAGAGAGCACAAGAACATTTGGGCTTTGGGGCTGATGCATGTGGCTCCATTTTGAGTGGAAAAACACAGGCTTGGACCTAGAGCATATAAAAGCATATAAAAGTGTATAGAAGCATCTCTAGAACTACCGAGACATCCTGAGGACTTATTTTCCATTCTGCTTTTCTACAGTTCACAGCTCAGGGAAGGGAGAAAGGGTCCCAATGCCACAACTAGAGTGTTTAGACAATGAATGATCATCACCACAGAGTGGATAAAGAGAGGATGATGGTCTCTGGGGTGGTCTCAGCATGGATGGGAGATACCACGAGTGAACTCTAAACTCTGCCAGTGCTTAGAAAGCAGCAGAAGCACGGAGATGAGGAAAACTCTTCTGTTCACTTCCCTGCAAGCTGCTTAGTGCTTTTGGATCCCAGAGAAACTGCCTGGATCCAGCCCATGTAAGAGCCCGACTGTCAAGCCTAGATCCAGCCACGCTCTTGGCCCCATGACACAATTCATATCTGTACCCATGCTGCACGTTGTGGGCCTGCTTCAGGCTGAACACACTGCACTTCTCCTCCGAGACAAAGCCCCATATCCACGCTGTCCACATCATATTTATCCTTCCGAGACTGTCCCAGGAAGATTGTTTCGTCTTTGGAAAAACGCTCCTTTGCAAACCGGCATTGTGCTGGGCTCATCCCTCCTTTCACGCTCCTTCCCAAGGCAGTTACTTGTCTGCTGTAATTTACTCTTTAATGCAGCACTTTCCTATTCTGTGAGACAACAAT
>JANHGO010000001.1:10852584-10911478 GCA_024606505.1 Aquila spilogaster
GAATTGAGCCATCAAAAAAGCTGCTGAGCTGCATGTGAATCAGGTTGATTGTTTTTGAGAAGCACCTGATTTTTTTTGCTCCCCCCTCTCCCCGGCTTCGTGCTTAGCCTTGGAATTTGAACATGACTATCGATGTGCTAAACTGCTTTTCCTCCAGATAGAGACATTTTAGGGAGCGGGAGAGGAGGGAGCGCGGGGGCTCGTCTCTCTGAATGGGAAAGTCCCTGCTGGACTTGGTAAAATGAATGGCAAAGCCCCAGTTTAGCACTACACTTATAGTCGCAGTGCTTGTTTCTCCCAATATGCGTTGGTGGGGTTATTATTTTCTCTGTTGCCTTCACTATTGAGGGAAGCAGAACAGAGGACTGCTGAGATGCTGTTTTCCCAAAGAGCACTGTGATTCCAGAGAGCCTTAAAAAGGCACACTGAAAAAAATAAATAAGAGCAACTCCGCTTCTAAAAACCCAGCAGTTTGCCTAGGGTTATGGAATGAGCTGGTATTGCAAGAGTGAAACCTTGCCTTTCCGCATTTGGTATGGCTGAGAACCATCTCTGTTCTAATTTATTATTATTGTATTGCATTATTGTGTAATTTTATTGCATTAAAAATCATGTGAATAGCACCATGGTGCTCTACAAACAGAGAGCAACACAGAGTCACTGCTCCAAGGAGCTTTATTAAACTGCCTCCAGATTTGACTCAAGAGACCTATACTCTATTACCTTATGCAGAAAACATCCACATGGATTTTGTTTGTTTGTTTGTTTATTGAACATGAAGGGTAACTAGTGCCAGGGCAGACTTGCACAGTCAGGATAGATCTGTCAAACTTCACATCCTCCACATGGGATGTGCTCATGTGGCCCCTTCCTTCTTCTCTTCTGTTGCAGTGCTGTCTCCAATGAACTGAGCCTCTCCAATGAACTGAGAGCCACTTCCATCCCAGTCTTTGGAGAGTTGCCCAGACCATCTCTGCCCATAGATCACCTTCCCTGCACTCTATGCCAAGGGATAAGAGGCTCCTGCGTTCTCCCCCCAGTGCCACCTCCACCCAAGAGTCTCCAGCTGTTGCCACCCTTTCCTGTACATCAGCATTAGGACAGGCTTTAAAGCTGTTGGCTATCACAGCAACTCGAAGCAACTGGACTGCTGCTATGCCAGAATCTGCAGCAACACTAGATACACCTGAACGTACACCCGTGGGCACCAGGCTCAGTCCTGATAGGGTTACTTTTTTCCTTTCAATTGAGAGGATGTAATATGCTCACTGCTGGGAGCGTATTAACTCCAGATCTGATTTTTCACACACAGTCTCTGAGTGGTGAGGTTCTGGCACAGGCTGCCCAGAGAGCTGTGGGTGCCCCATCCCTGGAGGTTCTCAAGGCCAGGTTGGATGGGGTCCTGGGCAGCCTGATCTGGTGGGGACAACAAGCCCACAGCAAGGGATGGGGCTGGGTGAGCTTTAAGGTCCCTTCCAACCCAAACCATTCTATGATTCTATAATTCTGTGATTTTGTGATTGTATGATCGGTGGACTTCGAGTTGAACCCTCAAACAGCAGCTCCACAACCGCTAATGAAACAATCCCATAAGCTGCAGAAGTGCTGAGCTATCCAGGCTGAGCAGCCCTGGAATACATGCAGGCAGCATCTTCCGATGGCAGTTACTAAAGCACCTTGGAGTTTGGCAAGCACTTCTTTTTTTTTTTTAGAAGAAAAAAAATAATTAACCTTCAATTCAGGTCCCAGCTCGCATAACCACAGATAGATTCTGCTAATAATTCGATTGCTTAAGTGACTCATAATAAACACTGTGTGTTTACTTTTGCTTTGAGAGCAGCTGATCTTTGGAACAAACTGCCACAGGCATAAAATCATGTCACCCGTTTGCTGGTTTAACCCTCTGAGTGCACATGTGTCTCCTGGCTCTGCTAAATTGCTTCTTGTGGGAAAGCATGGAGTCTGGTAGGTTACATCATTAGACATTAAATAATATCCAGGGAGGGAGGGACTTAACCTACTTCAGGTTAAGATGCTTTCATCAGCTCAGTTCCCCTGCATATGGGTGCAAGGAGGTGGGTGAAGGCTGATGACCCTATCCAAAATTGCTGACCAGCTATTCCTGCCTTTTCTGTGGTGACATTTTTTTCTGATTACAAGTTCTTCTGAGAATCCTTTTACCCATTAATTATAGATGAGCATGCTCTGTCATAGTTCCCGTACATGCTTGCCTGAGCCCCAGCAGTGCTAGAACAGAGTGTGAAGGGCACTGAAACCCAGCACCATGGTTTCAGGGAGGACACCACAAGGCACTGAGCTGATGCCAGTGTCAGAAGGACATATCCCAGATACAGACTGGGAGAAGAACTCACTGAGAACAGCCCTGCAGAGAAGGACCAGGGAATTCTGCTAGATGAAAAGCTGGATGTGAGCCAGCAGTGTTTGCGTGCAGCCCAGACAACTGTACCCTGGGCTGCATCAAAAGAGGGGTGGCAGCAGGGAGAGGGGGGTGGTTGTCCCCCTCCACTCTGCTCTTGTGAGGCCCGACTGGAGTACTGAGCCCAGGCCTTTGGCCCCCAACTCAGGAAAGACATAGAGCTGTTGGAGCAGGTCCAGAGGAGGGCCACAAAAATGCTCAGAGGGCTGGAGCACTTCTCCTATGAAGAAAGGCTGAGGGAGTTAGACTTGTTTAGTCTGGAAAAGAGAAGGCTCAGAGAAGACCTCATTGTGGCTATCCAGTACCTGAAGGGAGCTTACAGGCAACAGGGGACTGACTTTTTACATGGCCTGATAGTGATAGGACAAGGGGAAATGGCTTTAAACTAAAAGAGGGGAAACTTAGGTTGTTAGAAGTCAAAGCTTGGTGAGGCATAGGAGTCTATGATCCTATGAATCTATTAATCTGTGAATCGGTGCTCAATAAAAGAGCCAGGATCTGCTCCATAGAACTAAACTCATTCCACTTTCAAAGCACACAGAGCCTTAGTTCCACGCTCATGCCCAAGGTGTGCAGACAGGAGGAGCCTTGCTGCAGAGACAAACACACCAACCGGGTGTACAAGGGCAAGCCCCAGCAGTGACACCCTGGCACACCCTCCCAGCATCCCATCTGCAAAACATAAAGTGGGAACGCCTTGCACCACACCTACAGCATAGCTCTGCAGGTGAAGATAACGGAGTCTGAAGCGTTTCCCCAGGATCATACAGGAAAGTCCTGCCACTGTCTGCCATGCAACATAATTCAAGCATCAAAACTCAGTTCATGGGGCATGAAATTTCTCCCCTTCTTCGCATGTGTTTTTCCCTGACCATTCGGTGCTCAATGCAAACAGGGTTTGCAAGTGCAGCGAATTGGCTGCAGGCAGCTGAACAGCACAGCAGCCCTCTTTGGGGTCATTAGACTAACCCATTTTTGGAAGAGAATTTTATTTCTGTCCATCCCCAGCTTATGGTTTCAGCAAGTAAAAACCTGCTTGACCTAATTTCCCCACCTTGTTGATCAAAGGTCATGTTTTACCGGGATTATTTCTGTCTTCATTGTAGGCACAGCTGGTAAACAACATGCAGATTTTACAGTATTTAACTTTCTGATAGATTTATGGAGGCTCCCTGCCTGACTTCTTTTGCTTCTTTCAAAGCTTTTTCACTCACCCTCCAGATGATGCCATGTACTGTGCACCTTCAGGCCAAAAACCCATGCTGAGCCAGAGAAAAGGGTCACGTGTCAAAGATTAGCCACCAGCCTTTCCCTTCTCATCACCTGCTTCCAACAGAGTGCTTGCATTGGATTAACAATAGATGAGACCTGCTCAGGTGCAGAGATGGCATCACCAGGCTGCTAATCACAACGAAAATGGAGAAGAGGCACTGGCACCTTAACTGGACTGGAAGACTGCATAGACTGGTGCATGAGCTGGTACAGAGATGTCCCTTTGCACAGTGATGGTTGGGACAGGATCACCTACTGGTCTTCTGGCCTCCATATCACA
This sequence comes from Aquila spilogaster, assembly GCA_024606505.1. Taxonomy (NCBI): domain Eukaryota; kingdom Metazoa; phylum Chordata; class Aves; order Accipitriformes; family Accipitridae; genus Aquila; species Aquila spilogaster. The sequence goes on from JANHGO010000001.1 coordinate 10,856,574, forward strand.
GGCTCAAGAAAGAGGAGATTCAGTGGTCCAGCACTTAACTAAAGGAGTTTGCAGCCTTGTCAGCTGTAGCACACTGCTTGGGAGAAAACTGGAAGGTGTCTCCATCTGACACCAAGCCTCCTCACATTGAACTGATGTCCAAAATGGTGAAGACTAGATTTCCCAAGCTACAGAATCTCCCACTGTTTGGATTTCAGGGACAATGTAAGGGTAGTGAAACACAGGCACACGTTGCCCAGACATGTGGTGGATGCCCTGTCCCTGGAGACATTCAAAGTCAGGTTGGATGGGGCTCTGAGCACTCTGATGGAGCTGTGTCCCTGTTCATTGCAAGGGAGTTGAACCAGAGGGCCTTTAAGGGTCCCTTCCAACTCAGAAGATTCTATGATTCTATGATTTAAGCAGCTATAGCAGAGATGATAGCTGAGGGCAACCCCTGCATGTGCTGGGGTAACACATGGTGGCAGAAGTAGCAGAAAGTATCCCAGTGATATATATCCCACCAACTATCCTTTATTTCCAGCTTTCTGCTGTGCCTTCCTCAAAACAGATTTCACATCGCAGAGCATGGTTTGGGAACTCCTGCTTTTGCCAGTATGTTTGTGCCAGCAAAGAGATTATTCAAATCCTCTCTTCTGAGGAGTCAGTCAAGGGGAAGCTACGTGCAAGTTACAGCCTCTACACGTCGGTATTGATCTACAAGCAAACTCAGTGACTCACAAGGAAATACTAATTCACTTACAAAACAATAGTCTAAATATATGGTATTCAGCATATTTTATCTTCTTCCCATCAGCCTCCACTGGGCAACATGTCTTATTCAAACATCATGAAGTCATTCTTCCCTGGTACAATCATGTTCAATTATTTATTAAACAATGGAGCTTGGAATGGGCCGAGTCCTGCTACGGTCAAATATTTCTTTTTCTAATTGAGTCAGCAAAATGTGGCACAGGTGTCCAGAGTTAATAATGTATTCTCTGGTACTGGAAATGTTTCAAAACAGGATCTCAAAATAATGGCACTGCCATTTTCAAAGGCATTAGTACTACCCTTGCTAAAAGCAAAATATGTGAGGCTTTGCTTGCCCTCTTATTCCAAGGAAAATATGCATATTTGTGACATTTCACCTACATTGACCCCTAATGATTAAGAGTTCTCCTCCTTGGAGATCTTAAAAAACCAGCTGGACATGGTCCTAGCTCTAACTGGAGCAAAGCACAAAGCCCATACTCACCTGTGAGTCTCCTATCTCCCTCTGTCCTCAAATCATCCTCACTTGTAAGCTGAGTATAACCTCTGCACTTCCCTAGACAGCCCTGACAGCTACCCATAGAATCATAGAACTATTAAGGTTGGAAAATACCTCTAAGATCATCTAGTCCAACAGTTCACCTACCACCAGTGTTGCCCACTAAACCATAGAATCATAGAATCCTCAGAGTTGGAAGGGACCTTTAAAGGTCATCTAGTCCAACTCCCCATGTTCCAGCCATGTCTTTACTACATCTACCCCTTCCTTAAACACTTACAGGGTTGGTGACTGTACCACTTCCCTAGGCAGCCTGCTCTAATTCGTTATCCCTCTTTCTGAGAAGAAATTCTTCCTTATATCCAATCTGAACCTTCTCTGGTGCAACTTGAGGCCATGTACCCATGCATCCCCCAGAACATAGGTAATAGCTGCACCGACAGAGCAGATGGGAGGTATGTACAAGGTCCCCCCATCTGGCTTCAGAGAGAAAGAAATGATGCAGATACAGAAAAAAAAAGAAGCATCTTATGAAAGATTTCCCCTTTGAAAATTCTGGCCACTGCTGAATAAAACAGTTCTATCACTAGAAATTTCTGAAATTTTCTGAAGTGTTTTGCAGCCAAAAAGTGTGTCCAATTACTGCAAAGTGTCTTGAAGCTAAGATATTTATAAACGTGGGTTAAATAACCTACTGATTGCAATAGTATGAGTAAGGATGGGGCCTATTGGCTTCAGGAGACTGCCCTGATTTTCACCAGGAAATGGTGTGAATGAAGCTAAGATGTAATTTGTGGATAATTGAGTGATCAGTGACAAATGTTCCTGTGACACACAACAAGCTGTCATGGAAAAAGTATGCTGCTTCGGCGATGTGTCACATGTGGTTTTAAACTGATTATTCTAAATAATCCAGTGTCTCAGCTCGGGTTTTGTTAAAAAAAGATCCCCTAAAATTGACCTTTGTGAAGTTCAAATACAAAAAAAAATTGCAGCGGGAGGTAATTCAGAGGAGGTTTTGCTGCAGGCTCTGGCCAGGATGCTGAGAGGAATATGTATGGGTACGACGAGATACCCTCTTCACTTAAAGAAATATCACGCAAACAAACATTTTCAGGTCAAAAACCTAAGATGTGCTGGTTTCCCAAGTGTAAGATAATAACTTGGTGTTAGAGTTAGTGTCACAGCTCCTATTTGCACAGATAGGCTAAGGGTAGCCTAGAATCACAAACCTGAGCCTCCCCAAACATACTCTGTTTAGAACATTGTGCCACCGAAAATTAATTGCATTCCAGCTCCAGGGAGCATTAGCACTTTTCTGAATTCAGGGCCAGCCGGAGGAATAGCCATGCCCTAGGCAAAGAATTCAGCCCCCTCCGGCCTTTGCCCCTTCCTCCAAGAGACTGAAAAGGAAAACTTATAATAAATCACAGCCTTTACAGACCCTTACTAACTGGAATATAAATGTATAAATAGGAACAAAATGCATTCATCCCAGCACTGTGCCTTTTCTTCCCATCTCACTTTCATTTCTTCCTCCCTTTCTTCCCCCTTTGTCCAGCACATTCTCCTCTCTCCACCCCCTCCCCCTTGCCTTCCTCTGTTTTCCCCCTTTGTTGTCTTTTCCTTTCTAGCCCCTTTCCAAGACTCTCCTTTCTCACCCTTTCTATTTCACCATTCCCTATTGGCTGTTAGATCTCTTTCCCTCTTTCTCAGCACTATATTCTACTCTTTTTTTCTTTCCCAAGAATGTCCTAAAGATAAGAAAACAGCCCTTTACTGAGCAATCTGTTTCTTCCATAGATTGAGCTCTTATCACTCTTTGCTTTACAAACAGCAGTTTCCATGTAAGATACCTTATAAGTTTTCTCAGGACAGGCATTTAAATATAAAAGAATCTGGAATCACTGGTTTCCTTTGGAAAGTTTAGTATATATGTTCTGTTTGCCAGTAGATGATACATTACTTAGAAGAAAACTTGTTATCCTTGTATGAGATTTCTGGGGTTTAGGAAGGTTTGAGCATTCAGGTACTTAAAAGTTGCTTGTACTGCTATAGTTATTCAGACAAGGGAAGGAAATGAAATATGTACATATGGTCCCTATATGTTGGGATACCTGATTCTGCCTGAGCAGCTGCAGCTATGAAAAGTCTCACACTACTGGTCAGCGGAGCTCTGGCTGTACAAAAACTGTCTGTAATAACCTGATAATGAGGAAGAAAAACTATTCTGTGAATGAACAGTTCAGCTGTAGAGAAGCTGTGCAGGTTTTCCTGGAGCTTGCAGTTTGCTGTTGACGTCTGAAGCATTGTACCTTCATTATATCAGTGATTACAACACCTTCCAAAGGGAATCATTTAGCTTACTCTTTTTCCCACAAACTCCCTCTCCCCTCTGTGCCTTTCTCACCTGCTAACACCAGCTTGCTCCATATCTCCTCAGCACTTGCACGGTGTAGGCACCGCTGAAATTGAAGAGGCAATTTCTGCTTGCAGTTCCTGACCACATCACAGCTGGGATGGGAGGGTACAATGCTCTGCTCTTGCCCATTTGTGCATGTAGAGAGGGGCACCCATGGCGGTGTCTGTGCAGGTCTGCGAAATCTGATGTTGGTGTTTCTCATTGCTCCATCACAAAACATTGACACTGTTGATTTTCCTGCTCCAGTGTTCCAGTACACCCCCCAAAATGATGAGTGGAATGAGGCAAAGGTATGATCCTGTAGCCATGAATTCCATAATGATATGTCCCGTAACAATGACCCTGAATACTGGCTTGGGAATCTGGACAGCATGCACTATGTTTCCTTCCAGCCCATGGACAGACTGGAATACAACGGTGGGCACAAGTACATGTCCACAACTCGTCCCACCAGGCATTAAGACAGACAAGTGTGGGCATTCCTGGTCATGGAACCTGAGAAGCATTCCTAGGCCCTACTGTTGGGGGCACCACAGAGGTCACAGGAGAAGAAATAAGGGCTTTAAACTTCCAAGTCAGGTATTGGTCAGGATGGTAGACGTACCATCCAGCAGTGCCAGCAATGGCATGAAGCTTGGTGCAACCTGACTGACTCTGCCATGAAAGTGTTGCTACTAACCTATGAATGCACATGAATGGCTTCTACTAGATGTACTCAGCTGTTTGCAAAGGTGCACACAGTTGTCTTTTGAAGAAGGATAATTCTCTTCTATTCAAAACATGGCAAACCCTACATTCCTCCTTCCCTCCTCTCTGTAGAACCTGCTCCCTGGCTCCCACTGAACTTCATGATAGTGCATCCCCAAAAGCCTACCAGGCAGATTGGTAATGCACTCATACAAAAAACAATGCAAAATCACCTTGTACACGTAAATGGTGGATGATTCAGACATATTAGGGATAAAAAACTTGATCTTACTGACTTCATCTTCAGGAGCTGCCCTGTTCTCTTTCTTCCTGTTCCATTAGTCAACGGATGGCTTTGCCATCCTTTGCAGTGAGTAGAGCTGGAGGTGAGACTTCTCGCCAGAGTAAAATCCAAACACAGCACTGCTACTGAAAACATCTTTATTTCTCATCTTTGCTCCTTACATGGCAATGTATTAATGATTTTAATGTTCGGAGTAAAGGTGCATTTTTCCCACAAGATGAATGAACCTAATTGATCCTTTCATTTTTAACTGCCCGGTGGCAATTGGTCACCTCTTTGCAATAATATCTGCAAAGAAAATAATCTTTCCAAGATCAGATGAAAAGGTGGAGAAAGAGTCACAGAATTAACTGGCAGAGCAATCTGGTTGTTGCCCTAACATATGGGAATAATAAGTGCCAGCCAGATAAAGCCTGAACGCTGAGCTTTCATTTTGTTATTCCAAGGAGAAAAATAAATATTTTTATGACTACATGTAAAGAGTAAAAGCAAATAGAGTTAATATGTAAAAATATACATTTTTCTTCATTACGTGTAATAATACATATTGATTTCATTATGGTATTTTTTTAAAGATCAGTTTGCCTGGGAATAGTGTTCTATTCCTAAAATGCAGCCTGCTTTTTTCTTTCTAAGGTGTTGTCCTAGTGTAGAATGAAAGAGAAATTTTAACTAGGCTGTGTTATGAAGTTATATACTGTTTGGGGAAAAAAAAAAAAGATATTTGAAAAATGTGAACTAAAAATATTTTTATTCTTACAGTTGAAAGTGTCTGCTTGACTCTCAGTCGTGGACTACTAAAGGCATGAAAGAAGATATGCAGAGAGAGGGAACTAACAGTAGTGCTCCGACTGTAAAACTTCTCAAAGGTTAACGCACCAGGCAGCTTTGCGCCTAGATCCTGCCAGAACCTCTACATGGAGGGGAAGGGTGCTGCTGCAAACCAGGAGCTCAGAAACTGGGACCCAGGACAAACAGGGCAGAACATTTTGCAGCTCTGTCCAGATACAGGGAGGAGTGAAGTTGCCTTTCTTTGAGTCCAACTTTGCATCGGTTCTGATGGTTCCCAAACACTGGGACTCTCGCCTTTAGCCTGTGTATCTCAGATGATAATTGAAGGTCATGAAGACTTGTTTTAGTGGGCATGTTGGTAACGGGTTGATGGTTTAATTAGAGGACTTCCATGGTCTTTTCCAATCTTAATAATTCTATGATTCTATGATTCTATGACTTGAATTTTGGCAAGTATCTGTCTATGGCCCTACATACTGGTCTGTCACCAGCAGCCCCATTCTGTGTCACCTCCAGCCACCTACCGTTTGAGTTAATTCAGTGCATAGGCTGGTAGGTCTGCAAAGTTGGCAAGTGAGAAAATGCCAGGCTCTGAATTTCTAACCATGTTTCATACACTGCTTGGGAAGTGCTGGGAGAAAACAGCCAGTGTACCTTAGTACAAGGACAATGGAGTTTACAGACACCACTGCTGTTTTATTATTCACGAGCTAGTTTAGTTCAAGAGAGAGTCATAGAATCACAGAATATCCCGAGTTGGAGGGGACCCACAAGGGTCATTGAATTAAGCTCCTGAAAGAGTGATATTTACATGGATCTTGGAGGAATTGGTGCAATAAAGAGACAGAAAATAGCAAAGCCCAAAGGCAGACAACCATCTCACCATGCCTCAAGGTGCAAAGTTTACAGCATCTGCCATGGTTTTGCTGGCACTGAAGCTGTACACACCTCCCTCTGAGTCATGCTTCTTCATTTCACACTCCAAAAACATAAAAAATAATTGACCGACCCCACAGTTCTTTGACCCTATGTTCGTGCAACAGCCCATCTGTCTGTTTGAACTAGTACGGGCAAGTGGTCTCACCAGTGTCATATCCCTCTATTGATTTTGGTCTGGGTTATGACACAGAGGTTAAAGATCAGCATATAAGTACACTATGCAGACTCCAAGGAGTGCTGACATGTGGTGCTTGCAACAGCGAGAAAGTCAAACTGGAGAGTACATTCAAAATGTTAAACAGCACATCTTGGCTTTGCAAACATTAGTGCTGGCTGCATATGAGAAACTTAAGCTTTCATATCCAGCTTGTCTATTCTATCAAGTATCACTTAGTCTGTGGGCTGATTTACCGCACTGCTATACAAGTGATTTAGCAGATATGGATTCTTTTTAAGAAATGTGCTTATTTGTTTAAAATCCTGTTATCATGTTGTGGATTTGGACTGCAATGGATACTTTTTTCTATCTAGCGAGTGGGTGAGTTTGGAGAATTTTCTAAAAATCTAATGAGTAGGTGTATATATTGCAAAATATTTCTGAAAGTAGGCAAAAAAAAATGGTTACCACAGATTTCAGTGTTCCAAACTCTGAATAAATGAAGTGATATGTCAGCATTTGTTTTCTTATGGAAGCAAGTCAATTATGCCTCCTAAAAGAGTAAAACAACGTGTAGGTTTCCATTCATTACAGTCCCATAACTAGTCAGAGAAACCCTTCATAAGCAATCCATATCCCTGAGAAAAAGTGTGATATTCCCAAAGAGGGTTGAAGTGGTTAAAAGGAGAGCCAGAAGGGGAATGGGTTGATTCTGAAAGTGAGGAAATTTGGGTTGACCCCAAGAACAGAAACCCAGGGCTGAAGTGCTGGGCCCATGAGGCTGGGAAGAGATTCGGTACTGAATTCACTGCAGCTTTAGTTTCATACTGGAGTTTTTTTCAGAGATCTACCAGAATGCCTGGAATCTGCCAAACAGGTTTGAAAACCATGAATGGGCACTCTAACCTCTGTCTTTTCATCTCAGCTAGAATTCCACTTGGGTTGTGCTGGTTTTTCTTCCAATTTGAGAGTAAACAAAGCATAACCAAGCATTTTAAGAATTTCCAAAAGGGCTGGTTCAAATGTGATTTTAAGAATGGGCAAAAACGTGATGTGGTTATTTTGTGTAGAGAATACTCTTACAAATCTCTGAATTGCTGATGGCCTCAAAGAGGCTTTGTTTATCAGCTGGATCCCAGTGATTAATTTTGGCCTTTTTTTTTTGTTGTTATAGTTGGTGGAATTGGATTTTAATTCAGGTGGGGGTGAGTTGCTCACAAAACATATTGCTGAGACAAGCATTTCTTTGAATTTACTACTGAAAACACAGTGTAAGCTTTCTGATTACTCCTATTGCTAAAGACCGGTCCAATAAGAGGGCCTGGAAGACAACAGAGCAATGCAGGACTCCACTGGCCTCTGCTCACCTTCTCCGTTATGAACAATTTTTTTAAGGTTTTCCTTGATTTGGAAGCTCTTTTTGTTCCTTCTTAGCTCCTTCCCACAGCTTCTTCCTAGCCTCTCTGCTCTGGCTAGCTCTCCTCTGAGCTACACACAGGTACTCCATGGTCTTCATTTACACCATGTCTCGGCTTATTTCATGATATATCACATCTTTCTCAAAGATCTGCCCTGAAGTCACATCATTGTGCAAGACGTAGGTTTTGTTAAAAAGCACGCTAAAGACAAACAACAGAAAATAGAATCTGAGACAGACAAGGAACCTGAATTATTTTTAATCTCATAATCTTCACATTGGCTACATCTTTTCCAAATGTCTATTTGAAATAATGGGAGAAAACTAGAGCAGAATTTTGGCTCTTCTTCCTTATTCTGCTCTAGTTTTATGATTTCTTCCATACCGTCTTATCCTCTGTCTCCCCACAAGATACCTCTTTTGAAACATTCAGCTTCATGGCCTCATGCCATGGTTTGTTTACTCCACATTATACGACTCTCGTGCAAACTTTGGTGCAGGGATTTGCTAGACATCAGGAAAGCTCTGCTTCTACATGACTTCCACAACAAAGAAGCTTTGCAAATAATCTCAGACACCTTTGCAAATAGTGAGATGGATAATTCCCTTGAGTGGATCTGATGTAAGGGTCCCAGTTCTGTGCCAGAGAATGTTGAAGTTAATGGAGGTGCATCCATTAATAACAGCCATGAGATGGATGTGTTTATCTAGGTACTATATCTTCTCTCAACTAGTCAGGGGACAAACTAGTTAAAGGTTATCTCCCTTTGTTCCAGATTTTATCAGCCTCTGTGAGCCTTCTTTGAGGAGACTTGAAGGGTTTTACCCTTGAATTTTAGTAGCGCACATATGCAGTTTTGCCCAGAGAAGATAGTGTTCATCAAATTATATCCTCAACTGGAATCAATCAAGCCCAGCAAACATAGCAAAACTTTTATGCTAGTAAAGACATTGGGCAATGATCATCACAAGGATGCAGTAATCTACACAAAGGGCTCCGTGGGGGCCAATGGCAAATATCCCATTGGCTTTCCCAGAACCCAGACTTCACCAAAATGGGTGTATGCCGTCCTTTTAGGGCCACAGATACCCTACAGCTGTTAGTAGGTTAACGAAAGCACCATCCTTAAGCTGCCATAAAACTCATTTGTGGTTACGCATGCAGCTCTTGGGACAGGTTTTATCTGTTCTCATTGTTTGCTGTGTGTTTTAGCACAAAGCCTCAGGACACAACTTGGCTGCCACACAGCACTTTGTATAAAGCTGACCCTGAAGCCAACCACAGCTAAGACGCTATAATTTTCATAGAGACATCATGTACTTTTTATGCTCTTTAACTCGACTGCAGTCACAAATCCCTCTTTGTATTGGCAGCTCCTGTGAAAATAAGCTTTAGGAGCTACTTGAAAAAAAAGGTACCTCTGTGACATTTGGCTGCATTGCCTGATCCTCCCTACTTGCTAAGTGCAGCCCTGCACAGCCTTCCTTAAATACTTGCAATTCACATTATGTGGCACACCATGGAGCCTGTAATTCTAATGAAAGATATATCAACCTGCTAAAAACCAGCTATGAAGTCCTTTTCTGAGTGCAGTCTGCCCATATACCAGTAGCTGATAATCCTCACCCCCTTGCACAGCTCTTCAGCATGTGATTTGACTAACCACCTTAGAAACAGAATATGATTTAAAGTAGCTTCTGCGGACTAACGATTAGGCTAAACATGCTATTCATCTTGCATTACATTTGAGTAAAATTTACTACTTTCACAAAACCTCCAAACTTTATGCTAGGAGGATCTAAGCAACTTCAAAGCCACGCTCTCTGCCTCGAGGAGCTTTCAAGCAGACAGAATCCCAGAAGGTGGGGCATCGGGGCGGTCAAGGAGGCAAAGGGCAGCTGTGTGCCACCAGGAACTTCCAATAGCATGGGGTAGGTCTCCATGTACATACGTGTTGGGCCAGCTAATGGAACTCACTGAATAGATTCATTGTCCTACTTGGGTAATTTACTGTGGGCTAGATATATTAGATATAAGATTAATCAACCAGTTTGCTGGTTCTTACAAATTTGTTACCTAAACTTGTTGTCATTTCTTGAAATAGTGCTCAAATAATGTTCAATTATGTTGTAGCAGGATGCTTGCACAATGAACCTGACTCCAGGTTGTACAAAGGCCTCTTCATGCTGCTCCAAGGGTCTAAAAGCAAGCACAACCTAATTTCTGCCCTCTGAGGCTGCTCTACAGCACCAGCATGCAGGATTCACTGTGAGTCAGCATCAAGGGCTGCAAAGGCCATGACTTGCACAGCTGCCGAGAAATGGAGATCAAAGGAGCTGGCCTCATTGACTCCCATTGGCCTACCATTATAGGGAGAGCCCCAGGCCAGGCAGTTGGTGTTGGTGTACACAGCCAACCAGAGCAAGTGAGGGTCGAGTTTTGTTCTGTTTTGTTTTTTTCCCCCAGTTTTAATTACTGAGCTGACTTTGCCTGCATTTCTCCTTCCCAGTTCTCGCTCTGTTGTCTGCTGCCCTCTGCGAGCCTGGAGCAGAGCAACCCAAGTGTGAATCAGAAATGGGTCTAGGGCTCAGAAAAGAGATTATGAAATATCAGCAGGATCTGGATGCCTCCAGGCAAGGGGAGGGCTAGATGCTGATGTGCACAGGAGGAGCAGCAACCTAGACTAGAGTGAAGAAAGGTGATCTGAAACACCTGAACTATAAGTCCCGTGGGGCATCCTGATGGCAGTTCAGGTCAAAACTCTTCTGGTTGCAGCTGTGTCAGGCTTTAAGTAAAAGCTTTCACTGTATGGATGTGTTGGTTTTCTTTCTATCCTTTTTTTCTCCATTTAAAATTGGACCCTTAATGGAAAGAGGAATCAGCGCTAAACTTCCTGTGTTCTGTTGAAAATGCAAACTTGCACGGAAACCTGTGATTCATCCAAGAATGTTTAATCTGCCTTAAGTCTTATGCCGTACCCAACTTGGAAAGCACCTTTCTGCACGACTTTAAGAAGCCTGAAGATGTTTCAAGTTCCACTTTGTCTGCTCAGTTACCTCCCGAGGAAGTAAAAAGCAGCAAACACTTTCCTAGAGAGTGCAGAAAATACACTGCTGACCAGTCTCCCAGGAGTCCCTTCAGCTCAGTGGGTTTTTCTATCTCAGCACAACAATGTGTAATGATAACAGTATTACTCTACACCAGAAGGTACAACTTGCTGTCTGCTCTATTGTTACTCATTAGATTTTCATAGTTTTTTCCAAAACACTTCTTTAGAGAAAAGAAAATGTGCAAACATCATCACCTACAGATCTGGAAGCTCGAATAATGTGGCCCAGATGTACTGAATGTCTTCACATTTTTCACCTCACCAGGCAGTCTGAATCTTTGCCCGTGATCCTGAGTGCTAAAGGAATGACAAGAATGATAACTTTGTCTCCTTGGTCTCTGAAATGCTCCTCCATCACCTTGCTGCTGAGCTTGTCTAGATGCAGCCTGTCCGCATCTGCACACAGCTAATGAGAGGAAATTCCCTTACCCTGCACCTCAGTTGATGCTGCTTTGGGTTTGAATTTATGACATGGTCTAATGCCTGAGTATTGGGTTCAGTGAAAACAACACTGGATAAGGATATGTTGTAGTCCTGGCATTCCTTGTTTGGATAGGACCTATATCCCAGGCTTATGTTTTGGGGTATGGAAAAAGAGTCATGTTTCCCAGAAGCATAGCAGAGCTATGTACTTGTTTCAAAGGGGTAAAGATAAGGCCCCAGTGTGCGCCTGATGCTAGAAAGTGAGTTTGGGTAGCTGCAGCAGAGCTAAGAGCATCTGCTGCAAGCTCCAGCCTGGGGAATAAGCCTTCTTCTCCATCTCCAGCCATGCTCACAGGGGGGGCTGTTAACTCCACCGGCACTACCTTTTTAAGGGATATTGCTGAAAAATCTGTCTCTAAAATTATCTTGACCTTCTGCCACACATATAGACTTTTTAAAGGGAAATAAAATGAATCTTCTCTCTATCTATCCCCTTGTGAAATATAAACAATTCCTGATAGATTTGCAGCTTACACTTGGAACTGACAGCTTGCTAGTTGCTGGCATGATTGCTTACAGTCTGGCAAGCACCAGGCAGCTGTGATGCCTACAATGTGCAATCCCAGAAACATGGTGTTTTTCATTGCTTGCTGAAGACTACATCATTTGATCTGCTCAGCAGTGAAATAACTGTCCAGGACTGAGAGCCAGCAAACCAGAGACTGATCCCTGCAGAAAATCTGGCCTGAACTGTCGTAATTAGGGGTGCAGAACTCTTCTGAAAAGTTGCCCTAAGCCAAGGGTGCTGAGCACTTGGAAAGCTACCCCTGAATTTGCACTTGAGCAACCTGGGCTTTTTGTATATGAGCAGTTAAGCTGACCCTGCCTGCGGCCCATTTTGGGGGAGTTGGATGCCTCGATGGGATTCTTTCTGAGTGAGAAGCTAAATCTCAAATAGATTGAGGACTGACTGGGCACAGCAAATAAAATTCCTTATTTGCTCACATAAAGGCTGCATTCAAAAAGGACGGCACCACTATTATGTACACCTATTCTCATCCAATTAACAAGCTGGAGCTCAGCTCCCAGCTAGATAGCAACTTGGGAACCTGTTCAATTTTAAAGCAGGAAAAGCCTGTGTGGAGCTGAAGGCACCCATTTGCAGCAGCCAAATGGGGAACAGCCCCACTTCAAAGAGCTTTATCCAAAATAAAGGTGATTTCAGCATACAGGTGCACATCTGCCACAGAGACACAGCTTACACCAAACCTTCACCCCAGAGGTAGTAACCACCTCTGTGGGACCACATAACAGGAGTTCAATAGTGATACAGGAAAGCACAAGAGAATGGGACTCCACCTGATGAGCCTTGTGACTGCCAGGCCAAACACCTGCAGAACATCAGAGTTTGACTGCTCATGGCAACTTGATCTAGCTGTAGATATACCCATTCACTGCAGGACAGTTGGACTAGATGTCCTTTAAAGGTCCCTTGCAACTCAATTCTATGATTCTATGGCTGTGCACATCATGTCTGTTGCTGGAAAGCTCCAGCCAGATAGACAAGAGGGCCATTGCCTGAGGACACGTAGCAGTCCCTTGCCCTCATGAAGCTGAGGTGATGTGCTCTTCTATCAACTGGGCACAAAAGGCCAGGCAGCCTTCCAGCTGGCTGTCACCACCACCTCTGGGGATAGCTTGCTTCATTGTTTACGGAGAAAAAAGCACAAAGGACACTCTTAATGAAAAGAAAAGCACAACGTTTATGTCATGGGGCAGTCTGGGCCTTCTGCCCCCACCCTGCCTGGAAAAGGCTGCAGACCTCACTCCAAACTCAGCCTGGCAGCTCTGTTTATAACAAAGCAAACTATTAAGAAAACCTGTAGGAGCTGAAGCATGAGAAAAGGAGATGATGGGTTACGGGGAGGGGGAATAGACATTCTCGTCTCTCTCCTGATGGAAGATGGAAAAAGGAGCTCGTCCTTAGTATGAAGCTCTGCAGATGGGAATGAAATACAAGATCATAAAATCACAGAATAGCTTGATTTGGAAAGGACCTAAAAGACTGTTTAATCCCAGCTCCCTGCCACAGGGATCAGTGATAGCAACTGGCTTTTCTTCTCAAAGTAACTGATCTTGAGGTGTCTGTGCTTAAAATCTGTTATAGAGAAAAACCTTCTGGAGACTGATCTGGGCAGAGGCTGCAGGTACCAGGGCCTGCCCAGGAGATGCCACTTTAGCAGGGGGTCCATGAGCTAAAGAAAGCAGCTCCCAGAGGGCACCATCTGTGGAGCACTTCTAGAAGAATTCCCTGCAAAGTTCCTACTTCCCCATGACTGTGACATACTACTCACGAGCAAAAGGATTTATTTTCCATACATCTCCATTTTTTGTTGATATACAGTATCTTTTAACAACAGAGTGTATGCCAGCTTGCAAAATTTGCTTAAGCAGACTGTGAGTCATCTGAACCCTTTCTGTGTGCCTGTGTCATCTCCACACACCAAATGTCTTTTGAGCAATACTGTACATGTATAGAGGAGGTATCATGTCAAATCATTTCCTTTCCAAGGACTGTATTTCACTGTGGCTTTGGAGAAAGGAACAAAGGAACAATAAACACCACAAGTGGACAATCTAGGAATAGTTAATCCATGAAAGAATTTTCTTTCCTATGCTGTTGGCCTGCATCCTGAAACACAAATGTTTTGACTCCTGATTCTCTCCAGGCAGAGAATCCAGCTTGCCATGGGGTTATTGTTACCAACCAGCAGGGTAGGCTCTGTCCCAAGGTGTCAGCTCGAATTTGGGTACTAGCACGAGCCATTTAAGGCCGGTTGGGAGAACGCCACTCCTTGGTAAGGACCCAGTGGAACGATTGTGCGCCAAGCTCTGAGGATGCAATTCTCTCCTAGCTCTCAGTCCTTTTGTAATCATAAGTGATTTCTGACTGGAAACTTTCAAAACAACTGCCTAGTTCAGATGACATTACAAAATTTGAATAACTATTGAAATCATGGGATCCTAGAAACTAAGGGAAGAAAAAAACACCATGAAATCTCCCTGTATCACTGACAAATAAATGCAACCTGTTCCAGAGAGGGAGATGTCATAAGCCAGTTTCTTTTAACATGTAAGCATACTTAAACTTTTCCTAATATCCACCCTAAATGACTGGGGAAAAATGACTGTACTCCATCACAGTTCTCTGGTGTTCAGATAAAATCATTTTTCTTTTACCAGCCTGGGCAAACAGAAGTGGGTTTGTGCTCAATTAGGAAAATTCAGGGACAGCAGGTGTGATTTCCTTCTGGGCCCATCTGCAGGGATCACATTGTCCTCCATTACCCATGTCCACGGGCTGTATCATCCTTTCCAGCTTTATAATCTAGAGTTATTTTGTGTTCTTTCCATGTTTTCTAAAATTGGGCATCGCCATTTCTAAGCAATGTGGTTTATATAACTAAAGTACATGAACTTGGTTAGTGGCCTTTTCAATATTCTTTCCTCTTTATGGAGAGGAATAATTAGCAAAGCTTTTAATCCTGGAGCACAGTTTTTCTTGACCTCTGCAAGAAAACTGATTTTCTGATAAAAGTCTTTAATGGATTGCCATGGCAGTCTGAACACTTCACTGGGTCTCGCTTCTGGCTCTGATCTGACTTATTAATTTTGGTCTGCATAAAAAAGCAAAGCAAAACAAACAAACAACAACAACAAAACAAAACATCTTGAAAATTACTAATCCTCATTTAGTGCTGAGAGTAAAAAAAGCAGTGTTATCTCAGCTCCAACTGACATCAGTTACATCCTTTCACATCATCCACACATAAGAAGTACCATTTTGAGGGGGAATGCTAGAACACCAAGGCATTTGGTCTCTTTGAAACTTTCAGGCTTGACAGCACCTTCCAGTACCTCTGCCTACACTTTTCTAAGACGTCCCTTACTGCGTCCTCCCCCCTCCTATTTCAGAGTTGGAGTTCAGAATATCTGTCTTTGCAATTGAGCTACTAAAAGGTAGAGGCCATTCCATTTCCTGCTGATGTTTTGTCCTTGCCCTTTCCCTTCCATTTGTGTCAACCTTATGATTTCAATGTAAATTCTTTGAAAGAACTGTATTATAGGTCTCAAATAGTGCATTTCACAGTTGGATCTTGGTTTGTGGATAAAATTATGGTAATTCAAGTAATGTGTTACAAGTCATGAGCCCTTATCAGCCTTATAAAGGAGAAATGACAAAGTTGAGTGCATTTTATCAGATAAATGTGCCATTCCAGCATCACTTTGTCTAGCAAACTGTCAATTTGCGGCTATTGAGAGCACCCTTCTAGCCTGTAATTTCTAACAGCTCAAGCAGCGTGTGCTGGAGAACTTCATCTTGTCAATATTCTGTGCTTTTGTCTTGTAATCTTAATCTCACCCTCTCCAGCTACAACTGTCCTCATCAACAAAAGAAACATTGCTCACAGTCCTGCCTGCCTTCCAGGGCCACTGAGCCCTAGCTGAGAAGCCACCCACTAGACTGTTCCCATCTGAGAGCAGCTTAGCACAGCAGTGCCGAAACCTTCCCTGTTGCTTCCACAACAGCTTAAGGTTGTGTTAAACACGGTGCATGAAAGATTGGCTGCAGTGCTACTAGAGAGTGTTTTAGTATGTCCTCTATGAGTTCATCTTCATTTGTGGTTTCTTAAATTTGCCTTGACCCTAAAAACTGGAGAGAAATTTGACGCTTTGGCACCAGTACAAAATGCCAATGAGTTCTGCATACACCAGAGCCCAGGAGCTTTTGTAAGTAACGGCTGTCAAGCTCTGTTGATTGTTTTCATGGAGAAGTATTGTCCTTTGGTGTTTTTGAATGTAGTGGTCAAAGCTGTTTTGGCATCGCTTACTGCTGGGGCTGCCAGGCACAAGTACAGAGATATTACTGACACAAGCCAGGCAGTGTGATCACATTGAGCCTGCGAGCAACCTTGTTCCTTCATGGGCCTTAGCAAAAGTAGAGATGCATTTATTGTCTTGGCACTCAAAATACACCTGGTTGATAGAGAGGGGAGAGAGGAGCAAAGGAGGAAGGAGTAGCTCCGGGCTTAGCTCAGCTAGGTTTGCAAAGAGTAAATCATTGCAACATGAATGCATCCTCCCAGCCAGACTTCCATGTGCAAAGCAGCAATCAGTGCACAACATCCCAGGCTCTTTTCAGTGATGTGCAGTGACAAGAGAAGGGGCAATGGGCAAAAACTGGAACATAGAAAGTTCCATACAAACGTGAGGAAGAAATTCATACTGTGAGCACAGCAGAGCACAGTAACAGGCTGCCCAAGAGGTTGTGGAGTCTCCTTCTCTGGAGATATTCTCTGGAGACATCTGCCTGAATGCCTACCTGTGCAACCTATTGTAGGGAACCTACTTTAGCAGAAGGTTAGACTCAATGATCTCTAGAGGTCCCCTCTAACCCCTGCAATTCTGTGATTCTGTGATGTGCATCCAGCTTACCCTGATGAGACTCAAGTCAGAGCTCCTGATAAGTCTCTCAGTGATGGGAAACCCAGAGCTGACAGTTAATTAAAAAGCTTCAGTAGCCATCAGGATGTCGAGTATCGATATATTTACACCTTAATTCAGTTACAGTCCTCAGGACCTTCTCAGCTACCTGTCTTGTCATTTATCATATGTGCACATCTTTACCCCTAAACATGAAGTGTATTCATGTCTCAGAGACTCGGAGATAAACTAATTTAGGTGACTAGCTTGGCCCCTGGAAGCTTTAAGCAAGGTGATGCAATTGGATGTCAGCACTGGATGCCTCGATGGAGCTGTGTAGGAGCTGTGCAGGAGCTGTGCTTCACACTATTAGAACAAATTCACACCCAATTTGCATGCTGACCCATTACATCTACTTATCTAAAAGTGTCTTTTTCTCATGACAAATGTGTAAGTAATTGCACACTGAGGAGGCTGCTTGTATAGGCAGCTCAATGGAGCTCTGAGCTATGCTTATCGGATTCTTTTGTGTCTTTTTCATAAAAAAAAGACATAAAAAGTGAAACATGAACTGATATGACTGGTTTTATATACTGTGAAGCAGGAACCTTGAGCAGTTTAATATTTTACTACCATCAATCAGTCCTTTCTCCCCAGCTGAGAATACTCCTGGACTCAGTTCACTGAAAACACTGTGGCAAAACTAAAATAAATAAATAAAGAAACAAACAGAAAATCTTTCTGCCTGACTCCTGAAACCTACTGCCTGGGAGCTACATTTTGTCCTTACACGCATTCTCTTTGTTATCAGCACAAGCTTTTCTGTGTGGGATGCTATGTACAAAAGACATGATAAATATGTTTGTATGCAGTGGACCCTTCAGTCATGGAAAAACATCCTACAGGTTGGCAACCAGTAACGGAAGGCATTAAATATCCTTAAAGAAAAGCAGGATCTGTTGATCCGTTTTACATATTTTATGTGTGTCTGTATGGCTACAAATGTTAAGTAAGGATCCAATGCCTGAAAAAAAGAATAAGAGTCACAGACTCAGATAAGAAGCACAGCTCGTGATATTCTCTAATGGCATTTGTTACCTCACTCAAGAGAAATACTTATTGTTTAAAAAAAAAATTAAATGCTGCACTTCAAACAGGAAAAAACTGCTTTATACAATGGGACTGGGTGGCAAAAAGAAACTGAATAATTTCCAAGTGTGACCAGTAACAAACAGAATACACCATGTGGCATACATCAACCACATGGGGGGCTGTTGTATTATAAAGTTTTTATTGCTGCGGGTTTGGGTTGTCTGCATGACACATGAAATGACAGGAACACAGAAGCCCCATAGGCTCTGACCAGCGAGAGCCATTCGAACTTCACAGCGGCACTCAGAGTTGCAGACCAAGAACAAAAACGGACGTGTGGGAAGAGCGTTTCTCAACACAAACCAGCAACAACAACAACAAAAAAGAGCAGCAAAATTTGGAAAGGTTTCAGAAGACTTACAATGGAAAGAGTGTATTCTGTGTAACTTCTTAACTTTCCTATCAAGTTATTATTATTTACTTCAGTATTGAGTTATATGCATAGAAAGGCCATTCCTGCCCTCCAGAGATCATTGCCAAAATAGATGTGACGAGATAAATGGGGTGAAAAAGCCTCATTTTGTGGAGCTTTGAGACAGCGGGAGAGACTAGATCTGAGACCTTGCTTGTGTGTCTAAATATCCTTCTAGAAATAGGCTTTAAAGACGTGGCTGCTTTTGCGTAATAAATCTGTGGTAAGGCTGAACTCCCCCCGAGTCTCCCTCCACCTCTGCAGTAACTCTTACTCCATTTTTTTTCTTCTGGATGGAAGAAGGTGGAAGCGTCCTGGTGCATCCTACCTCCTCAGAGCATGACTGTGTTGGACATCTCTCCATCACATCTTGCAACAGCTTCAACTCGTTGCCTTTTGAAACCTATGGCATCAGCTCTCTAAGCTCTCCTGGGGAGTATATAGTTGTAATTGTAATTGTATTCAGGGATAGCTGAGGAGGGTGAAGCCAAGAGGGAAATTCTGTTCCTTCTTGCTCACATCTCCCACCTCCTGTTGTCTGTAGCCTGGTTCCTGCTCATGTCCTCTCAGATCATTTGAAGCGGCATTGATTAATTAATAACTTGTGTTTATGTCTAAGGTCAATTGGACAGTAGAGACAAAGCTTCTCCTTTGTTAATCTTCCGAGCCCCTGAGAGAGCATCTCTCTTGCCCTTTTCAGAGAACATCTTTTTTTAATTAACTGTTATTACTGAGCTGTTTAGAAAAATCAGAATTACAGAGCTTCAAAGATACAATTAGCATAATGTAACAGTAACATCATTAATGTGAACTGGCATGCATTCACCCAACGGGGAATGATTACACGCAGCACAATAGCAGCTTCTTTCTGCAATAGCAAGAAGTCCCAACCCAGGCAAACATCGTCTTTGTATTGCACAAGCAGAGAGCTGCCTTCACATGCCTCTGCTCCACAAAGGGATGCTGTAGCACTTGCAAATGTGAATGGCCAGCAAACAACATGACACCGTCAAAGAAAAGTAGGAGAGAACAAACTTTTCACTGACTGTGACAGAGAATGGAACCACTCCCTCAGTCTGTTTCAGGGCTCTTGAGGAACCAGACCAGAATACAGACCACTGAACGAGTGCAGATTTCCTGAGTTAGTAGAAGTTGTTTCAGGCATAGCAGTAGTAATGTGTATGCATAAAGAAAGAAGAATTCTAATAGAGTACTAGAGATTGTCAGTCAAAGGAAATCACAAAAGATGCCATGTGCTCCCTTGCAGACCTGCCTTAATAAAGCGGATGAATTTAGCAATGGAGACCACAGAGTTTTGTGTAGACAAACTCTGACATCATTGTTGGCTGGAAATCATCTCAGTAATTGTTTCAAGCATTGTTTAGGTTTTTCTTGAGATAGCAAATGTTCTAAAAGTAAAGAAGCATAATATGTAAAACACCTGGATGCACATTCTGCTCTCTTTTCAGGATTTTACTGAGAGAGGTACTCCTTCAGACACAGAAATTTCTCCATGTTGTAACAGAGCTGGATTTTTACTGACAGCAGTACATAGTTTCCATACTAAAGCATATGTCCCAAGCAATAGGCCTTTGCTTAGAGCATGTGTTTAACTTGGAGTACTTAAGCAAGTTTTAACCATGTGGGTTAAACATGCTTAGAGAGTTTTCTAGTTCCAGCAGTGCAGTGTACCTATATACACAGGAACATTCAATGGTGGATTGGTTTTATGCAAACTCTGCACATCTCTTAGTACAGACCTCCCATCAGAAAACCTTTCCAAACAGCTCTCTGCAATTCCCGCACTGAACTTTATCCCATTCTTTCACTGCTTTCTTGGGCCATCCATAATATTGACTACTCCATGTGAACATTCTGAATGCTTACCCATGTTTTGGCGCTTGCTTGACAAGAAATAAGAATTCATTTCTTGACATTTCCTTACACTGAGTGCTCTCTCCATGCCTCCCTTCCTGAGGACCTTGCTGCTCTCCTCTGATCTCCTCTGCTCCAACAGAGGTGCACAATGACAGCAGCCGAGAGCTGGATGTTGTATTTATCCATTGGCTGCTTCAGACAGATGTGGAAAAGTGGTGAAATCTGAAAAAGGACTTGATATAAAAGGTACTCAGAGCCCAAACTTAGACTTTCAAAAGCCTATTAGCTCCTATTTAACTACTGGCATACCTAATCACATACCTAATAACTATTACAGCTTCAGGGATCTCTCACCACTGAGGTATCTCCAGGCTGTCTGAGAGTTTGGGCTGCAAAGTTGTTGTTGGCAAATTTTTCATCCCAGATGCAGAAAATCGACCCTCTCCAATCATCTTAAGAGATCTGTCTTACTGAACATTGGGAAAAGCAAACTATTCTCAGGGTTCTTCCCCAGCCTGGGCTAATATTACGTGAGACAGGCTTTTGCCATGACATTTTGGTTGCCACCAATCTGTGCTTAAAATGAGACAGTCCCTTGTATTTGGAGCTCACGCATACATTCCTGGAAGATCAGACTCAGTGTTGCAGTACTCAGCCCAACAGGGCCATGTGCTGCTCCTGGGCATGAGTAGGTGTCACAAGGACTATTAGAGAAAACAGCATGAAAGTTGGCTTGATATCTCCCTCGCTTTCTTTGTCATAAGGACTGTTGTTCAACCTGCCGGAATTGCTGAGCTGCTTATTTTTGATGCCTTTCAGAAGCTTTGGCCGTGTGTGACTTTCACTGGCTCATCCTTCGAGTTTCAGTCAGTGTTGCACCCACAGTAACTAATTCAGAGATTGTGCAAGGGCACGTTGTGAAAGTTGCTTTGAAGCAGGATACGTGCTAGCCGTGTTAGAATGAAAAAGTGCAGGGGTTGGAAGTTGCAAACAGAGCTGTGTATACAAAATTCATTTTCTGGCTACTCCCTTGAACTGAGAACAGCTAATCTTAACAAAACAAAAGCAGACAGGCAAGAGACACGGTCCAGAAAGGCACAGTCAACCCGACTTATCAAACAACTGTGTTTACCTTTTGACACTGTTTTATTCCATTAACAATTACTGATCTAAGACAGTTCTGCTAGGGTACTGGAAATCTTTACAGCTCCAGGGGAAAAAGTGTATTCTCTTAACAGTTTTGTTAGCTCAACAATTTACTCTTTATTTATATTGGCTTTGATGTGAGAGAAGAAAGTGAAAAGAATGTAGAAAGTGGGCAGTTTCATAATACAAGTATATTTATCAAGTGGAAGAGGCTTAGGAGACAAGGAAAAACTGTAATGTGAAACACTGCAAAAACACAATTAGGAACATATATATGAAATTAAGTGCAGTCTAACCTGGTTTCAACCTTTGCTTGCCTGGTATGAAGGTAACATCTTTTAATGGCATTTCCAAAAAAAAGAAATACCTGCTTCTGTGAAATAAAATGCAACCAGGAAACTGCACCAGCAATTGGCATCATTCTGTTGGAAGAAAGACTTAAACTTCTGCAATCAGCACTCTCATTACATTCATCTGAGGAAGGAGGAGGGGAAAGGCAAGTAACCAGGTATTTCTAGGACAGTTCACTGTACTGTATGGATTCAGTACAATCAGTAGCAACCTACAGAAAGGTTTGTGAGCTTTGAGAATGGCTGATGCTCTTCCTCTTAGTCTCATCTTGGAGACTATGGTCACAGCATAAGTTACAATAGGAGAATCTTCCTTGTGTATGCTTGTAATGAGCTGCAGAAGGCAATGTGCAAGTTTTGCATGCTCATTTGAGAAATAAAACATGGGATGCACCTATGATGATAAAAGGTTTCGGTGCTTGTAGGATTCTTCAGTTGTGCAAATGGGAAGTGGAGGACATGAGAAGCCCTTATGGTTAAAGCCCTCTATGTCTAGAGATCAACTTCTCTCTGGACACCAGATGTAGCAATGAGGAAAGGATGGAAAGGTCTTGCTTGTGTCATTTCTTGGGTTTACTTGATTCCTGGAATTCTGTTGAATGACTCTCCTATCCCTCTGGCCCCTGTCAGGGTTTACAGTTTTCTGTACCTGAGGGCATGGGACATTCCACCTGGAACTGTGGTGGTAGAGATAGGTTGTGCACAGCCCTGGCTCCGTACACTAACACTTGTTGGCTAAGTGTGTAGATTATCTACACCTATATAATGAATGCAGGAATGTGTTCTCCATATGTAACCTCAGATGAGCCATCTGGAGATGTTTATCATGCAGGAATCTATGTGCACAAATTGGGCAAGTGTACGTTCAGCCACCTGATTCAAATACCCCGAGGTATCTCTTCTGCTTGCACATGGGAAAACACATGTTTTCACAGTTCCAGAAGCCAGTTTGAAAAACAGAATGATCATTTCTGGTATCTAGCAGAAAATCTTTTCATTTAAAATGTTCCTGAGAAAGATTGCACCGGAACGTCTCCCAGCTGATCCTGCCTAAGGAAGAGCAGAATCCAAGCTGCTCTTTTCACCCTCTTCTTTTTTGTTTTCCATGAGAGACTCTTCTCAGGGAGCAGGATATCAGATGTCCTATGTGACAAAGAATTCTGTTTCGCTTCTTAGTTTCTTATCCAGTTGTTTTCAGTGGGTGAGTTTGTTTTTCCTGTATGATGGGAATAATTACCCTGACAAGGCAAAGGACTGGGACAGATGTTCTCCCTAACTGATAATAAAAGCAGTGTCCTTCAGCTCTGTGCTGGCTGTGAACTCCATAACCATCCCATGATATCCCACAACGGGATGCAGGCAGTGAATACTTTAGAAAGAGAAGCGTTATTGCTGATCTTCCTTTTTAATTTATTCAGGTTGTATATTAGGAAAAAATTCTTCTCAGAAAGAATGGTAATACACTGTAAACAGGCTGCCCAGGGAGATGTTCAAGTCACTGTCCCTGGAGGTGTTCAAGAACCGCAGAGACGTGGCACTGAGGGACATGGTTTACTGGGCATGGCAAGGATGGGCTGATGGTTGGACTATATGGTCTTAGTGTTTTTTTCCAACTGTAACGATTCTGTGATTCCATGATTTCAGGAGAGGACAGAACAAAGTCTGCTGGGTTAAATCAATCTGTGTGTTCACCCTCCTCAACCAGAAAAAAAAAGGAATCTTATCTTTTTAAAGCTTCTAATTGTTGCAGGTTATCTGCTCTTTGCAAGACAGAATGACCATAGTTTTGATATTTCACCATCAAATGGTGCTGCCAGCTGTCAACAGCTCAAGGAACAGTTAATTACTTTTTTTTTTGCACAGCTGTTCATAAGAGTGTAAAAAGCTGCTGTTCTCCTCCTAAAAAACTTCTGGCATCAGTTGTTTGAGGAGAATAGTTAAGAAGTGTCCAAAAAAATTGTAACTGGAAAGGCAATTCTTCATCTTCCTTTTGTGAAGTAAAAATGCATTTCCTCTGGTGTAAAGGGAATCAGCTTTCTATTCTGAGGTTGAGTTGGGAATGGTGGTGTTTGAAATTCAAGGGAATTAGTAGTCTCCAGACCTAGAAATGTCACTTCCAATCCGGGACCAGATCTTCTCTGGCCATTTGAGAGAAAAGGCAGAGGAGCAGCAGACTGTACCCAAGCAACACATTTGTTTCGATGGCTCACATGCATCAGGTCCTTAGGTGGTCTATGTGGACTAATCCCAGGTTGCTCATTTCTGATGGACAGCAAATGTCTCAACTTCATGCCGTAACACATCCATAGCTACAGCAGGAATCTGGGACTTGAGTTTCTGGCAATGCTTAAAGGGTATGACCCCATTCCGGTAAATCCTGCAAGACTTATATAGCTCCTGATAGTTTATGATGTAGGTAGATGTGTCAGACAGAGGGTTGTGGGGAGCTTATTTAACTTGATTATCTGAAAGGTTTCATTTGTGATAAATGAAATTATATTGTCAAGAAGGGCTCTGTTTCAACAAATTCTGGCTCATAAAAAATACAACTGAGATATTTTATTTGGATATTTTCTAAACCAAAACTTTTGCCCCCTAATTTTTAAACGAAAAAATTAGTTTGACTTGTTTAAACACATGTTGGGTACTTCTTTTGCTTTTCAACAGAGTGGTTGAACCAAAACAATTTGGAAATGATAACATATTTGTATTGGCCCAAATTGGCCCAAAAGATCTCTTTTATTCTTGGAAGGCTCCATTTATGAAACCCACATTCTCTTTTTCATAATTGTTAATTTCAGCTGTTTAAGGGTTAACACTTCATTTCAAGCTACTTCTTCAAGCATGGAGAAAAGATGGCATGCTATTCCTACTTCAGCTCAATTCCCTTGAAAGGTATATGCTCATTTAAGTTACTTTTCCTGTAAGTAGGGAGTTTTTCTTTTCAGTAGGCAGAGGAGAAAGAAGGTTTTGAAGGACCTACTACCCTGCAGGCTTCTTAGCTGGCTGTGAAGAGGGAACCAGCTGCTGTCTTCTACCAAATCCATTGCTCCCCAGCACAAATTAGCAGAGAGAAATCCCAGCCACATCCCCAAGGTCACGGACAGGAGGAGCAGAGCGCAAAATGTCAGTACAATGCAAGACTTGCAACTTCACAGGTCTTGACAGCTAAGGTGACTTTTGCCCAATTTCATGTCATTGAGGTACAATTTCTGGGGTTTCTGCTGCATGGGGAACATAGTGGGTGTTTCTCAACTCCAACACTTAATCCACTGCAAGTCATTCCGAGGGCCTGTCCCAGGGAATACTTTCTATTCTGAATTTGCTGTCTAAGCACCCTCCTTATATCATCCACAGTGTACTTCTAACTCTTCTACCAGGTTTCCTGACTCCTCACTCCACCACCAAATCCTTCAACATTTTTGCAACTTCATGTGACTCAGTTCTACTGTGCAATTCTATTCCAGGCACGATGAAGACCTCCTCAAAGTGCATCACTTCTCTATCTGCCCCAAAGCTGTTAAAACTAGGTGGAGATCAGTTTTCAGAAGGGCATTAGAAGCCTTTTCAGCACTTTTGCAGATCGTTAAAACAGTAAAACGTTAACTGGAAAGAGCAACAGCTCTTGGTCTCTGGACAGACAAAAAAGAACCCTGAAATCTACCTTGCAGCATTCACGATTTTAAATAGTTCACTACAGCAGAAGTGATTTTGAGCATTTTTCGTCTTCTTCCTCCCTATTGGCAGTCTGATTTTTTTCTGAAGTTAAGAATCTTAAGAAAATGTGGAAAAACTGCAAAAAAAAATCGAAAGGGACACTGTTGACTGCCATGCATTCCTGTCAGAAATGGGGCATTTCAAAAATCCCAATTAGAACACATCTCTGACAATAAAAAAAAGGAAATTTAATCCAAGGAATTTGCATGATTTCAGTGAATAGAGACCAGCTGAGTCATTTAGGGCTAAAAACCTGCCAAGATTTAGAAGCAGGCTCTTGGCCCAGTGAGAGAACCCAAACTTCTCCAGAACTCCACTTCCAGCTCTCTATCTAAATGTGAATAACTGATTTATTTTTTTTCTCATGAGAAAGTGTTGCTTTCACTTTTACTGAAGAATCATCTTTCTGCAAGAGAATCTTTCCCAATAAAAGGCCAGTGGGTCTGCTAGCCCATGTGTTTCTTCCACTGAATGTGCTGCAGAGTGCTCCTGCGCTTGATTAAAAGGGCTTGTGCGTAGTGATAGTGTGAACTGACCGCTCTCTATGCTTTATACTGAAATCCTCCAAAATGCTATCAGCAGTATATCATCTGTTGTCAAGACCTACCTCCTCAACAAATAAACAAACAACCAAACATAAAAACACATGGCTACAATTATTCATTGTGGGACTTGGGAGAAGACTTCCGAAGATCTTGCATCCAGGCTCTGAAAGCTCTCTCTGGTATGTGTGAATCTCTGGTTAAAAGAAAACTGGAGCATGTTGGAAAACCTCCTGGTGTCAAAGTCTCCACAGGTTTCGAAGCATTATCTCTGTCTTTGTGCAAGTTCTGGACATGTTATTGTTCTCCAGATACCCATCACTGTCCCTCACACCCTTTCCTAACCAGGCAGTGAGTGCCATGGCTCACTCACCTTGCAGGTACTGAGAGCATCTGGGACTGTCAGTCCCCTTTTCAAGCTGAAAACACTGCTGCCAGCACTGGAACAGATATGACAACATTGATATATTCTTTACTTCCCTAGGACTATGACCTTTGCATACTGCAGTCTTCAGGGCTCTTTTAGTATGAACTGAATGTAAAGACAGATTTTTCCAGTGGCCCGATGGCTCCTACAGAATCTACTTTTTGCTGCTAGAACAAAGCCCTTGCTGAGGCTTACTGAACAGCTGGTGACAGCAAATGTCTACGAAGGAGGATGGCAGGAGCATTGGAAAATGCAGCCGAGACATGAATAAGTGTGCTTGGCAAGATTGAAGGCACTGCTCCGTACCTCAGGAGAAGAGTCAGACGCTACCAACTGCAATTCCTTGAGCATCACCCCGCCAAATACCCTTGTAAGTCACAAGATGCACAAACACATTGGCTAAAATCTGTTCCCACAACAGACTGTTTGAAAAGCTACAGAAAAAAGACCAAGCCTCTTAGCATTTCTTTTGCAGATAACTTTGGAATAGAGCTGAGTTATTCAACTAATGAGGCATGCCCAGTTCTACATGCTGCTTCAACATTTTCTGAATATAAAGCAGCAGGCATGGTGAGAAGTTGAGCAAGTAACATGAAAATGGAAAATAAGACAGATAATTTATCTTCATCAATACAATTGTATGGAATTGAAAAGTCATTTCAGCAGCCCCAGGACATATGAACAGCCCTAGAGAGTCCAGACATAAAAGCAAGATATTTTCCAAACTTCAAATGGATCCAGAATTCCCAAGCAGGAGGCAATTGTTTTAGCATGTAGTTTTCTAATTAAATGTTGGAAAAGCACAGTGGTGGAGCTTGTGCTCTAATTTACACTGAAGCAAATGCACTGTAAAGTACAAAATTACTCTGGGTGGATACAGCCTTACCCAAAGACAAAACTTAGCCCAGCATTTTTACAGCTTGTGCACCTACATGATTAGAAACTCTCTTTAACTGAACAGGAAATTGTGGCTAAAACCTCTCAGAACTGAAGTCAATTAGTGTTAATTTAGTTCAGTCTTTCTTGTAATAAATGGATGTAAATAAGGGATCCCCAGTGGAGACAGATTTATAGCATGCAAAACAGCTATAAAATCAAGAACAGGAAAATAGAGCTGGTCTCTGATAAGAAGGTGAGAGCTAATTATGAGCTTCCAGCTAGTGCACGAAAGAAACACATTTAACCCCAACAGATAGTAAATGTCTAATCTTCCAATTTATGGTGACTGACAGGTGTGACTTGCTGTGGGAAGAAGAAAAGAGAAGTGACATAGCTGCTCTTTGCATTGCTCCATCATGTGTTACATTGGACAAGGCTCAGCTATGCAAAATGATGTTATTTCATCCTATCTCTTATCAAACTTCCCCAGTGTCCCTTTCTTTCCCATCATAAGGTTTCTTTACCACTTATGAGCCAGTTCTCTGATCCTCTTAACATTCTTTACTTTTTCAAGTTAAGGTTTTGCTCAGCATCCTTAGTTTTAGTGCAGACACAATTCTGGTGAGATGGAATGGAGAAAAGTAAGAAACAATTAATCACATGGGCTGGGGTGCTCCTTTGTTTCTCCAGGAAATTCTGGGGTTGTTCCTTGCACTGTCTTCCAATAATAAAGTGAACATCTTTGAATTTCATTATTGATGGGTACCAACACAGTTTGTACATTGAACACAAGAACAGACAGAAGTCCACGTGTCATAAAGAAAGAGAAGTGGGAGGGAGATAAACTGATACTGATGTTTTCTCTTCTACACTATCCCTGCTTTTCTTACTCTGTTCTGTGTAGCATGATATTTTTCTGCTTTTTACAAATCCATAACATTTTCCATAGTTGCCTCTTACTCACGCTTGAGTACATTAGTTCTTCCCTCAAATTACAATCCTTCCTTTGTCCACGTCATTTAAGATGGCACAGGAATGTCCACTGAGCCCTCCATGCTTGGCAAATAATCACTAACTGTGGGTTAATTGGGACCACGTGCACCTCATGAGACTCAACAAATCCCAGTGCAAGGTCTTGAACCTGAGTTGTGGCAACTTCCACTACCAATACAAGCTGGAAGATGTAAGGATGGAGTGCAGCCCTGCCAAAAAGGACTTGGGGGATACTGGTGGATCACAAACTGGACATGAGCCAGCACTATGCCCTTACAGCTCAGAAAGCTAACTGTATCCTAGGCCACATCAAAAGAAGCATGATCAGCAGGGCAAGAGAGGTGATCCTTCCCCTTTTCTGTGGTAAGATCTCACCTGGAGCGCTGCCTTCAGATGTTCCAAGCAATGGAACACCTCCTCTACGAGGACAGGCTGAGAGCTGAGGTTGTTCAGCATGGAGAAAAGAAGGCTCCAGGGAGACCTGAGAGTGACCCTTCAGTATCCAAAAGGGGGCTGTAAGAAAGAAGGGGACTGATTCTTTAGCAGGGTCTGTTGTGATAGCACAAGAGGAAATTGTTTCAAACTAAAAGAGAGGAGATTTATATTGGATATAAGGAAAAAGTTTTTCACAATGAGGCTGGCAAATGTTGCCCAGAGAGGAAGTGGATGCCTCATCCCAAGAGACACTCAAGGTCAGGCTAGATGGGGCTCTGAGCACCTGATGGAGCTATAGATGTCCCTGTTCACAGCAGGGGAGTTGGACTAGATGGCATTTAAGGGTCCCTTCCAACTCAAACGATTCTATGATTGTAACTGTGGGGTAGTGGAACATTTAAAGCAGCATCTGACCACCCCTTGTCACCACCCAGCCATGTGTGGCACTGGACTTATTTTGCAATCAACAGAGGTGGATTGTGACAGCCTGTGGGACTGACTGGAGCCCAGCAGGCAGTGCAAATGCAATCTTGGCTCTACAGCACTGTTACACATCAGTGAAGGAGCCTTCTGAGACTGTAATAGCAGCCACTGTTCCTGGTGTACACTACTGCAGGTTCCCCCCGTGTTGCCACTGGAGGTCTCAGTAGAGACCAGGGAGTTTATTAAAAAAGGTGAGTAATTATGCAGAGCAGCTCACATATCCACAATACCATATGTGTGCATGCTGCGACCTTTCTGGAGGTTCCTGCAGCACAGCTTCAGCAAGCTTGCCACAAATGTAAGGGGTAACAAGACCTGCACCAGGGAGCACTTGCTGATTGCACTGAGAGCTGCTAAACAGCTCTGACAATAAGTGTTTAAAGAGCAGTTTCCTTTCCCTCTTCACTTTTTTGCCTAATTTATTAGAGTGAGGTCATTTTGATTATTAACCCAAGCCCTTTGCTTTCCATAGGCAAGTGCTTCCACCTTCAAGCTGCACGTTTACACGCTGCCTCTCTGAACACTTTATTACTTGATTTTCCTGTTTGATTTCCCAAGGTACTTCAGTTCCTGTTCTGAGATACAGTATGTTCAGAGAGTTAGTTAAAGACTCGCAGATCTCCAAATCTTCAGGGATAGATTCTTTTCCTCCTTCTCAGTAGCTGACAGATGGTTATTCTTCAACAAATAAAATCCAAATTGTACAAGTCTGCCCTGCTGCAGAAGCAAGATCTTAATAAGCGCCTTGCTGTGATGAAAGGAAATAGAGGAAAAGTAACAACCCTGAAGTGAGGGGATTTAGAATTAAAAATAGACTCCATGTGTCCATTTGCTAGAATTGCATGGTGAAATTTCCCATCTGAAGGGGACTTTAACAGCGCAGAGATCTGGTATTGGCGCTCTGCAAAGAGTTGAGTTATATCCATAGCAAACTCTCGTGAGTGGCAGCTGTTTTCTGAGCCAGTGGTGATGATGTGCCAAGTCTGCTTCATGCAGGACCCCACATGTGAATTTACATTGAGGGAAAAATGAGACTGCACACAGCCTTGCTGATGCAGCCACAGGGTGATCTGCCAGGGCTATGGGAAAGGGCACCTCAAGGGTTTGCTATGGGCATCGAGACTGCCCTGAGTTCATTAGGCAGAAGCTGGCTCAGAGCAATCATGAAGGGCTGTCCAGTAGCCTGACTGCAAACTCATGCCATCCTCTGGCCTCTTCTTGCTAAAGCCCTAATCACTCTAAACTGACTTTATAAAACTTTAAAAACTTGCTCTGTGTTTGTCTTAAAAATCCTATCCTGGAAATCTCTTGGTTCACTCCTGCACAACATTATGGGACAGCTCTGGCTTTTCTTGGGCCAAACTCTGCTCTGGTTAGCACTGGTGTGGGCCAATTCCCACACCAGGTCTGGGCTGATTCCATCTCCATCAGAGAGTTATTGTGGTTGTACACAGATAGCTCGACCGAGCCCTATTATCTCTCCAACATAAAAAGCATAGGTTTAGTATACTGTACATCTGGTGAACAGAATTGTGGTAGGTAGGCAATGAGCATGACTCCTTGGTCAGCATTATCATAGCCCCATGGACTAACCCATCAGCTAACCCTGCTTCTCACTGAACCACTCTTTTCCCTTACAGAACTGCTGAGCCAATCGGGTTTTCCAGTCAATGAAAATATCTGCAGATTTTGCTCCTTTTCACTCTTAAGGTAAAAAACAAATATATGTGGTTGTTGGAAATATAAACACCTACATTGCTGCGAAGATGTTACTGCTCCGGCTGGCTGGGAAAAAGTGACCACTAGCAAGGTAATCCCACAGGAGAGAGAGCCCTGGTACTCCAGTGTTTGAGCACTACTGAAAGGCATCTTCATTAGCTCATCATTAGCTGCAGACTATGCATGGTCTGACCCCAGACAGCGATCCTCATACAGACCATGGGTTTAGTCACCATATCAAGAGATAAAGAAAAGAACAGCCTCAAACCAGCCTGTGATTAATCCTTGGTTACTTCTTCATAATTCAAAAGCAATAATTCAGATTGCTCAGAAAAAGCAATTGCTCCTTGGATATGAAGAACAAAAGCGAGAAACACAATATCCTAGCCTCAGGATTTTTCCCTCATGGTATCTCTTCAGATGCTCTGAAAGACACTCTTCATTTCACACTTTTGCCTCCTTTGAACTTCTTCAGATTTGTCTAGAAGCATCAATTAGGAGATGATACTTTCCTGCCTTGTAGTTATTACTTCAAGAAAAAGAATTGGGCATACATGCACTACCTTTTGGGTGCTTTACAAATCTGCATTTTCAAGTGTATAGACATAGTGTAAAATGCCTGTACCCATTTTCTCTCCCTATTCAAGGCCTCTGAATGGACTCAAATCCCAAAGCTGCAAAACCTTAGCCATTTGCCCTCATGTTTCCCTGAGATTACTCAAACTGAGTATCAGAGCCCTCATGGCTATGTGTGACTTGTAGTAATGGATGCTCCTATTTGTTGAAGGTGGACTTCCTCTTTCCTGCTCATCATCTTCCTTCTGCTCTTACAACATCTTTATGTTCCCAAGTAATGATGCATTGCGTAAGTATTGGCTTTGTCTAGTTATTCTCACAAAACACTAAGTAATCATAGTATGGATTTTGTTGGAAGGGACCTTAAAGCCCACCCAGCCCCATCCCCCTTCTGTGGGCTGGTTGCCCCCCACCAGCTCAGGCTGCCCAGGGTCCTATCCAACCTGGCCTTGAGCACCTCCAGGGATGGGGCACCCACAGCTCTCTGGGCAGCCTGTGCCAGGGCCTCACCAAATGTACCCTTTTTTCTCTATTATTTATTGCTTTTGAAGGCTTATGAGGTTTCTCTTGAGAGCACTACAGTCTATGTAATAGGCTTCAGTATCTCCAGTAAATTTCACCAGTTGTTTCTCCTCCACCATTCTCCAGTTTGTTTCCAGTCCAGTAACAGGCTAAGGAGCATGACTCTACCCTGCTCCCTGAGGACTGCTTTCCCAGCAGTGCCTTTTATTTGCTGCCACACTGCTCAATTGCTTGGGCCACACAACATCTCCCAGGAGGTACCCAGCCTCAGCAAACCCAAACAGCAGACTTAATATCAGCCCTGGAAGGCTCAAAGGGCCCCAGAGCTACTCCTGTTTGAAAGTCCTAAAGCAGCAGTTCAAACGAGCTCTTGCTCTGCTCTGTCTGAAAGTTAAGAACGGCATTGCTCCCCTCCCCACCAGTCTCTGAGCACCTCTTAAATCACCTCTAATATGATGTGTCTTCACAACTCCCCTGCAAGATAAGGGCGATATGATCATCCTTGTTTTACAGATGCAGAGCCAGGGCACAGACATAGTACTGTTGCCTAATTATTTTTCTTTTATTAGTGAGGTTACCTCTGGCAGTGCCTGGTTATGTCTTAGTTCAGTGTGCTCAGCCTATTCAGTAGCTGCACTTACACAAAGGCTCACAAAGGTCATCAAGTTGCCAGAGAAGCATCAGTCCAAGAAATTTCACTGGTTGCATCATTCCAATTCTTGCTGTACTATAGAGAACATAAAGGAACCATACACACCTCTAAAAGCATACAATTAAAACCAGATATTGGTTCACTTCAGTCATTAGTAATTGTCACTCATATTGTGAGAACATGTTGTACATCCCCAGGAGATCATTTTATTTCATGCTCTAATTTGACTCCTCTCAGCAATACTAAGAAGTATTTCTTACTGCCCTGTTTGATTGTGCAATCACTGTTACCCAACTGGGGAAATTCATACTCATCGTCTTAAAAAATGTGCATTTTCAGAATGAATAGAGAACCTACATGCCACGTTATGACATGTACATTTGACATCACATAGAAAATTCTCTCTCCTATTTACATCTTCAGGGCATAGCTACATAATCATGTGAAGCCAGATCTCTAATGCAGCCCTCCTGACCCTTCAGCGTAGTTATTCCTGGCGTAGCTCACACCAGACTTCGATCCAAGCCTCTCTGCGTGTTTCAAACTTACATACAACATCCATTCAAAAACAAATAAACAAAAAACCAACCGGCTGAATGCTGAGCTGCAGCATTGCTCAGCATACCAGGCTACCTTTCTGCCTTAGGAAGAACCACCAAAGATCCAACTTTGACCAAAGCAAAAATGTTTTTTCTATTCCACCTGTGCAGCCACTAGCCGGCTGCTGCTTTCCACGTGAAGTTGCCTTTCACTGCATCAGTAGTGCTCACTGTCTTGTGGTTCTCTGCAAACACAGCCTGCACGAGGTGGGCTTCCAAGATGGTGTGAAGGTCCATGTTGCATTTGAATCACGTGTGCTAAAACCTGAAGGGATATTGAGCACTACAATGCGGTAGTTAGGCAGTCCCCATATGACAGACCACCAAATCCTTTTCTCTTGTTCTTCTTTCTTTCTTTTCCCTTCCTGGGAGAGAACTGGGGCTGTTCAGCCTGGAGAAGTGAAGGTTGAGAGTAGATCTTATCAATGTTTATAAATACCTAATGGGTGGGATGGGGCCAGGCTCTTTTCAGCAGTGACAGGACAAGGAGCAGTGGACACAAACTGGAGCATAGGAAGTTCCATATGATCATGAGGAAAAACTTACTTACTTTGAAAGTGACAGAGCACAGGAACAGACTGCCCAGAGGAATTTGGAGTCACCTTCTCTGGAGGCATTAAGAACCCACATGGACGCTTTCCTGCACAGCCTGCTGTAGGGAACCTGCTTTAGTAGGGGGTTGGACTGGAGGACCCCCAGAGGTGCCCTCCAACCTCTATGATTCTGTGATTCTGTGATATGACAGCAGCTGGGGAATGCTGGCCTGAGGCCAGCAGGAATAGGGAGCAGCTGAAAGTCGCTTGGCTGATTGCTCCATGGAGAGCTCTCAGCAAGTTTTACACGGACAATGAACAAAGTGCCATTTCTTGCTTTAAAAAGGCAAAAAAAGAGGGGGTGGGAAGGCAGGACTCTGAGATGCAGATTTCCTGACAATCCCAACTTTACAGAAGGGCAACACAGATCAATCTTGAGCTCTCTTAATACGGGACAGAAAGCCAAAAATCAATCATCACGCGGCCCGGCAGGTGCTAAGAGCCACCCAGACTGACAGTGTCTCCTGTAGTATAAACAAGTAAACTGTTTGATTGCAAGCTGCAGCTATTTTGCTCAGATACTCCTTGTTTACTAAGTGTTGAATAGCACTCAGCATTTACAGATGTAAAGCCCCTGACTGGGAAGGTCATTAAAATTGGCGGGAAGATTGGGTAAAATCTGAGAAAATCCACAGGGGAGCCCAGCTAATTAATTATAGTTTTGTAATGCACCTAGAAGAACAATGTTCGGAGCTCTGAGCTGTTTGAAGGGTCTGTTTAAAAGCAAATTAAGGCAGAATATCTACTGTACATGTACAATTGAGCTGTATGCTAAATACACAGGCAAACTTGTTTACCCTGCTCCTGAGCCCTCTTGAGCATGGTGGGTTCGAACGTTTGAACACAGATGTCACTGGGTTAGGAGAGGCTGTGAGAAACAAAGAAGGCAGCGGAAGAGAGAAAGCTGCCATTGGGGAAAAGAGAAGGTAAGGGAAGATAAAGCGAAGAGTGAAAAATAAATAGAGGTGAAAAAAGGGAAAAATAAAACGTTCTGGACAGAGCTGAGTCCACTGATTACACTCTGCAAAATTTCTAGCTCTCTCTGTAAAAATTAGTGAAGGCCAATTACTATGTTTTTGAAGAGAGGCTGCTGGGCAGACTAGGGCTCCTGCTTGTCATCAGATTGGTGACATCGGGACAGGTGTCGGTGTTCTGCACCCCACGGACAACCTCCTTAACCTGCATCCACCACCTGGGGACTCCCTGCCTGGAGTCCAGCGGGAGCTTAGAAAAGACCCACGTCAGGTTTAGGGGAAATGGTGGCACTCTGGTGATCAAAAGCCCATCAGAGTGTTTCGAGCTACCATTACACCGAGCCCATACTCAAACTATTGCTGGACCATCCTGGTGGATGAAGCATCTGCCTCCGATCTCCTGCCCTCTCTCTTCAGGGGCATATTTTTTTCCATAAGCACAAGATTTTCCCTTGTGTCAAGCCTTTATTTCTTTGAGTGGGCTCACAGGGCTCTGTTGCTCCCTATGGCCAAGAGCTTGGTTCCTGGTGTGAATGTGGCTTCTTCATCTGAAAGTGTAACCAGATACTTTTAGCAGCTTCCAATATTTCAAGAGGGGGGGAAATTCAGCTCTTTCTGCTGATAACCTGATTTTAATTTGGCACAATATGCTAAAAACTCCCCAAAAGATTATGGCATGTGACGCAAGACAGGTGAAGTTGGCTCTCTGGATGAGCATGTAGTTGTAGCCCATGCCCTTTTACAACTGCTCCACAGATAGGGAGCAGTGGCCCCAAAGACTTCACGGATGATCGGAGGTGATGTGCGTGCATTCCTGTATGGGGCTTGGATGACATGGAGTGAAAAGAAGAACCATTATGTAACTTGGAAGATTATATTATACAATAACTAAAACACACACACACAAAAGTGTATCCCAGCCAAGAGCTTCAGTGTGAAAGATGAGATTCGTAAGATTATTAAGGCCTCCTATCTGCCAAATCTTGCTGAGCATTACACCATGCAATGGAGTTGTGCTAACCCCGTGCATTATTATGACTCAGCTTAGTGGGAGAGGTAGGGCAGGGCAAGGCAAACTTTACTATCAGCATCTGCTTAGAAATTGAGCTATATTTACAACACTGGGGCTGATAAAATGGCTGTTGTGTTTGACTAACACCAAACATTGCAATACACAGGTTACCAGAAAGGGATTGGATTGACAGCTACATTGTTTAATTAAGATCAAATTACCAGAGGGCTAGATCAGGTTCTCAAGATGTAACATGGAGATTATTAGCAAGAAATGAGTTTTGCTGTAAAAATAGCAGCTGCCACCAGGTCCAACACATAGAACTGGCAACACTGAGCTTTGCCAGCTGCTGCCCATCACCAGTCTAGTGCCATCCCTTGAGCAAGGCGATGGACCAGAGAGTGGGATTAGACGCTGACCCCAACACTCTCCCGTATAAAAGGGCAAATTGCTCCTGTGCTGCAGGTCCCTACTCTGGAGAAGGGCTGGCGTAGATGATCATGGGGTCCCTCCAGCCTTCCTGGGAGCCACCTTTGTGCAGTATCAACCACAGCTGCCAGCACAGGAACATGCAGAACCAAGATCTTTGCAGCTTTGCATCATATTTATTGATTAATTTATTTTCTCCAAAAATGTAAACTCATGTCACTAAAATCCTTCCTCCTTTAGGACATACTGAAATTTTAAGTGGCCTTCCTCTGAGACAGCAGGACTTCTGACACCTCTCTCCTGCTTGGCAGCCTGCATCCCTCAGATTTATTTATTTCTGCAATGTATTTCTCTCTGTTCAATGTGAATAAGTTTGGCCATTGGATGGAGGAGTTACAAGGGAGGGTCAGACAGATATGGAGACATGACTATGAGCTTGTTTAAGCTTCATTTTCACAAGCAACCAGACTAAGATCCACCCACTAATGAAATACACCCTGCTCCTGCTTATCTGGTAAGATGCTGGAGAGTCTCATAGCTTCCTGGTGCTCCAGTTTCACATGCTGCAAAATCTCCCTGTGACCTGGTGTCACCTTTGCATTTCCCCCACTGAGATTTTGCTGCACAAAGCCAGAGAATTCTAAAGCAGCTTGTAAATGTAGGGACCCAAACTCTACCCAGTGTTGCCTCCAAGTAAGTGGACTTGCAGATCCAACCAAAGCCAACAGGAGCTGCTGTGGGTAGGCACATCGAGTTATGGCAGCATTTCTTAATGAGCTGTTGGTTCTTTGGAGACTTGTGTTTCTTCGTTGTAGCTCAGTGCGCAGGAGAGGGAAAGAAAGAGAAGTGTGTTGGTCTAATGCTGAAACAACTAATTTATGTACTTACACTGTGACTTAAGAAAGTTCTGCTTTAAGTGAGTTTATTAAGTGGAGTCAGGATGTCTGACAGCTAGCAGAGCCTCTGCAAATAAGACTAGGCTCTTGGTAGTAAAAAGTCAGAATCCAGTTAAAAAATAGCTCCTCCAGTTACAAGACTGCTTGAAATATTGTACTCTGGAAGTGTTTGTGCTTTAAGCTGTTTTAGTGTACAGTATAAGTCATTGATTTTTTTTCTTGGTTTTGTTGCTAAACGTACGAGGGGAAATGTTTTTCTCCACTTGCTGGACAGCAGCCATGAATTGGTAATGACCAGCTATGTTTCAAAAGTGAGTGTGTATTTTAATCTGCATTGAAAGCCATGTTTATCTTCTTTCTGGAAGCTAGCTGTGCTGCTAGTGAAGTGCAAACCAAGCATCATGGTGCAACGGCATCAGCTCTGCTTGCACAGCTTCAAGCTTCACGACTTCGGCTCAACCTCTCCAGTGAACGTCATCCTGCTTAGGCAGCTTTCCCACTTCAGAACCATCCTATTATATCCCTCATTTATTCAGTCTAATGCAGGACTGGCCATTTTTTAAGGGTGAAATGTGGCACCTCCGCACTGATGAGCCACCATCAAGATCTCAGGTGGGCAGTAAGGAGATCTCAGCAGCTGGGGGAAAGCACTGACAACTCTGCTTTTCCTGACCAACATCCTCAACCAATGTGTTATTTGAGAATAAAGGTGTTTATTTCAGAGTGATTGCCCAGCTTTATTAATTAATTGCAGCTAAGTCTGCAGAAGTTATGTTGATTCTTTTATGGAGGCAATTTCCTTTGTCCAGGGGAAACTGAGATAGAAGGAGGATTGTACAGAGGCCAAAGTGTTAATTTGGGATTTGGGATACCTTGGTTTCACTCCTTCCCCAGACTTGCTTGGACAAGCTGCAGAGTCTCCTACTCCTGCCATTTCCAAAATGAATGTGGAAACTTAATCAAATTTGCCTTTTGGGGCAGTGAACAAAACAACAAAAAAAAAGCTAAGGCAACGGGGCAAAATAAGAAACTCCAGGAGAGGTGTAGATGGATGTGTGTGAAGAGATTAAGTTTCTGTTTGAGGAATCCTGGTAATGCAGAAGGAGTGTAAAGGAGTATAGAGGGGAACCAGGGTCCCATGATTTACAGTGGTAAAGTCCCACAATTAAGTCTCCTGATTCTCAATAGCCTACTTGAATCAGAAGATTATTTTTCCTAATTCCCTCCTGTTCAGTTACAGCAGTCATTTTACTGATGACCAGACAAGCAGAAATACTCAACCCTTCTGCTGTTATTCCTTTTCCTACAATTCTGCCATCAATGCTTTATGGTTGCTAAGGAGGGCATTTACAGAAATAGCATCTTCACATCTGCTCAAGTTTCATCTGTACAAAATGTACTATTAATAACAAATAATTATCTAAGCCTTCCCTGCCCCAAACAACAACAAAAAGTTGTCATAACTTAACAAAAAAAATGGGGCTTTAAAAGTGTAATGAAATGAAATCATCACTTTTTTTGGCTATAACAGCTCCGCAGTATTTATCTGTTTGGGTGGAACAGGATAATCTCTGAAAACCACACCCAAGTAATTCCAGTATTTCTGCTAATGTGCGTACACTTTGCTTCTGTAACCTGAACTAGCATGTTCTCAGCTAGCTCAGGTATTTCTGCATGGCACTTCATGGAATAAACACATCCCACTTGCCCCTAGGCCAAGGCTCTGCCTGATGACAGTCATTTATGCCTACTGCAAGCATTTCTTTCCTTCCACTTCATCTTTGCTGAGGTCCTGCTAGGGGTAACATTCTGAACAACGGACAGTTGAAGCAAAGGATGTGGGAAAAGAGATGTTAAAAACACACGCCCAAGATCCCCTGGAAATATACGGGAATACAGATAGTGTGAAGAAAGACGGGGAAGTTTAAGGGAGACCTTGAAACTGAGTAAAAATGAAAGTCATTCAGAGAGATCTTGAATAGTAAAATGAGTTGCAAGATAATTTGAGAAGTTCAAGGGTACAACTTTATAGTGATATTAGCAAAAGAAGCATCTTAAGAGAAAACAAATTTCTATAGTTATCTTCCCACCTCTTGCTACTGTGAGAACAAATTTGAATTGATTTCTTCAACAGAAAGTTCAATAGTGCAGTGATCACACCAGTGATAGGACGAGAGGCAATGGCCTTAAGCTGCACCAGAGGAGGTTTGAGTTGGATATTTGGAAAATTTTCTTCTCAGAAAGAGTGGAGAGGCATTGTAACAGGCTGCCCAGGGAAGTGGTGGAGTCACCATCCCTGGAGGTGTTCAAGAGATTTAGAGATGTGGTACTGAGGGACATGGTTATTGGGCACAGTGGGGATGAGTCAGTGGTTGGACTAGATGATCTTATAGGTCTTTTCCAACAGTAATGATTCCATGATTTTATGACCATGCTCTTTTCCTATCATGATAACTATTGACTGTTAGAGATGTGCACAAGACTATATAGAGGATCATGCAGTACTATTATGTTTAAGAAAATTTTGAGCATGGTAAGCTACTAATGGTGACTCTTTCTGAATGTGCAACGTTCCATAAAGTAGCTCAACTGATTTAATTCTCTCTCTGCCATCTCATGGATGAGCCTTTCTGGGCGCTGCCTGGGAAACAGAAGAGGAAAGGTGAGTCCAGTACTTGCTTCATGTGGGGACTGCTATGTCGTGCAGATATTCAGTGCTAGTTTGGTCCTCCACTCTGCGCGTAAGAATTCTGAATGATCACAGGACTCATAACCAGAGAGACAGTCCCGGTAATGACAGAGTTTTTTGAGATGTATGTGACCTTCAGAAGTTCTATGGTTGAAAGAACTGAAACCGGAGTAAATCCCTGTCCTTCCTGAGAATGAGGTAACTTGAAACTTCGCAGTAGCATCCAATGGACGTATTGATTCAGGTTAACCTTTCAGTTAGAGTGAGTGGATTAATACTGGAGATTGCCATTTCACAGGAGCATGCATGTAGACATTGTCTTTAGTGAAGTCATTCTAACACAAAGCAATCTGGATGCTGTATTTGTCCATTCACATCCTTCAGATTCATGTTTGGTTGATCTGTGTGAACAGACGACAACAGCATAAAGAGGTTTCCAGACCATTCCATGACACTGGGTCATTCTGCACAAAGTAACATGGCCCTTGGGGGTCTTTGAGGACAGCCTGGCAACAGTTGTGATCTCGGGGAACTTGCTGGGGGGACGTGTCGTGGTCTGACTCAGGAGAGAAATGAGGGCAATGGCCTTTGGTTGGTATTAAATGGACAGTGGATTGCATCATAAAAACCACCATAAACATTTTATTACATCCTGGTAAAAAAAAAAAAAAAAAGACTTTTTTTTTGCCTGTGTGGACACTGGGATTTCATTGAACTGAAAACAGACATACGTCTCAGAGAACAACAGTGGTTCACAGTCCCAGTAAGTTGTCATTGTGTCATGTGGAAGCAGTATGAACTGGATATTTCCATTATTCTTCCCCTTTCCATTTCTAAATCCTTTCCATTTTTCAAGCAGCACATATACATTAAGAAATGTGCTCTTCTGTTTCAGAATTTTTGTCTTTCTATTTGGATTGATTAGTCCGGATGTTTTTTAGAGAAAAAATGAGATGTGCTTCTCTGTGCTGCCAAAAGGCACATCTGTGATAAAACTCCAGAAAACAAACCAGAACAAAAGCAATGGACTTGCACTATGGCTGGATTTGACTCTGACTTCCAGTGTTCAGTGTTTGCCTTTCAAAAAAGTAACACTGATCCAGAGTACCCACTGCAGTGCCAAAAGCTAACCCACGAGGTTGGGGAGGGTGAAGGGAGAGGCCAGAAGCATTTTGCAGACGGAAGACTGTGTGCATTATTCAGACTTTAACATTGCTTGCATTCATGGAGCAATGCCCTTCAGTCTCAGACAGCATCACAAGCACACCTCCTGTTTGGTGGGATGAATGAAAGGCATCTTACAGAATCTGTATGTGAAACCATTAGCCTGACGTCCAAGATACTGCAAAAGCTCTGCTGATAAACCACACCTCTCGAAGGAGACTGGTATTCTTACATCATCGACACAAGCAAAGCCCTCAAACCTGGGCAAATAAGGCCTTGTCTGAAGGCTGCTATCCTTGCCAGTACTTTCCACAGTTGCTACCCAAGGGAAGCAAACACAGGGAATATCTTGCAAAAAAAAAAGAATGATTCTATCTCATATTTTAAAAGGTAATTTCATGAGTTTGGGTGTGGGTTTTGGAATTAGTGCACTGGCCAAAACAAAGTCCCAGTCATTATCTTGCAGTTCTCATGAGTAACTCTTTGACTGTTTCTACAGTGGAGGGCTATGCTGTAGGCCTTGTTTTCTAGAAGGGTATATACTGAGGCATGGAAAAGAAAGACAGCTCAATCAAGGCTGTAGAACAGGGTAAGGAGAAGAGTCAAATTAAAACAATATTGCTACATTGATATCTTTACATATGGACAGCACAGACTCTCCAGAGGATCCTTTATGCATCCACATATAGAAACAAAATTAGTCAACAGGGTGTTAAAGATTCCCTTGACCACCTGTAACCTGATTGGAACCAACTGCAGTGTTGTTCTGAAGAAAGAAAATGCAGGTCTTCAACATCCTTGTTATGATTTAACCTCACCAAGAAGCTCAGCACCGCACAGCCGCTTACTCATTCTCCTCAGGTGGAGTGGGATGGAGAATCAGAGAGGTAAAAGAGAACTCATGAATTAACATAAAGTTTACCAGGTAAAGCAGAAGCCATGCATGCAAGCAAAGTGAAGGAATTCATTCAGTACTTCCCAACAGCAGGCAGATGTTTAGCCACTTCCAGGAAAGCAGGACTCATCACATGTAATGTGTTTTTAGACAGACAAGACTCCAAATGTCTGCTCCTTCCTCCTTCTTTATTCCAGTTTTATTGCTGGGCATGATGCCACATGGCATGGGATGTCCTTTTGGTCAGTCTGGGTCAGCCATACTGACTGTGTCCCCTCCTAGCTCCTGGTGCAGCCCCATGCTCCTTGCTGGCAGAGGAGCATGAAAAGTAAAGTCCTTGTCTCTGTGCAAGCACTGTTCTACAACAACAAAGACATTGGTGCGCTATCACAATTTTCATCAAAAATCAAGAACACAGCATCATAGGAGCCTTTGTGAAGAAAATTAACTCTATTCCAGCCAAAATCATGGCAATCCTGAAACCTTGAATACCCATAGCCTCTGAATACCCAGTCAGATGCCATAAAACTAATGGATATTGGCTCATTGGTGTAGAAGGAGCCATTTGCAATGAAGTTGCTTTACCATACAGCTTCACATCTTCTGAACATCACAGCTTTCTATTTTATTGCTTTGTGAGTTTGTGTGTCTTAAAGTCTTTTCCTGAAGCATTTTGGATCGGTAGCCCTTCAAAACGCAGACTTGCCAAGTCCATCTTTGAATAAACCTCATCAATTGTGTGGGTGTATTTGGAAGTAATCCAAAGCAAATCTCAGCTGAATTGCATAAGTTGAATATAAAACAAAAATACATAGGATGGGAGAATTTTGTAACCTTTAGGTAAAAGAGAGCGGGGGGAAGAGTGACTGAAAGCATATTAAGTACAAATATGATGTGATCATAAGAGGCTAAGCTGAATGCTGTGCATCCAGAAAAGAAAACTATGTTGTCAGCAGTAAGACAGGCCTGAAAGTTCAGGTTCTCCCCTCTTACAGGATAATAGGATATTGTGGGTTGAAAGGAGCATCAGGAGATCTCCAGTCCAACCTCATTCTCAAAGTAGGGTCAGCTACAAGGTACTTCATCTTGCCCTTCTCTTCATACATCTTTATGACTAACACATTTGAACAATACTTTCATGACAGCTCTCTTCCCCATGGTTGCAGGAGCAAGGAGGATGAGAATGTTGGGGAACATACTAATGATTAAAAAGACTTGGGGACCCTATTTCTCCTTCTCAAAGTCAGGATGAAGTAAATCATCAAATCAGTTCGGCTGAAGCGGTTCAGAAATCAGTGCCCATCATATCCAATTGGAATACCATCATTTTAATTCCACTGGAGTGCTCTGATGGGACACCTGTCGTAGAACACTTATCCACGTGGTCTAATACTTCTTCTCCACTCACGGTAGCATTGCCCTCACGTGGTCCTCCCACTACAGGCTGGAAACAGGAGAACAAATGACACTTGACACTTTCTTCACTTAACCTATCCTGATAAGAGAGATCATGGGTTGGAACCAAAATACCAGGGAAGATCATATCTCCCCCCTGCCTGGCTGCCTTACATGTTCCTGCAGCTTAAATACACATCAGCACAATCTGAGAAACCCAAGATAGGGAGGAAAGCATGTAAGTTCCAGCTGGGCTAAGGGACGCTAACAGATGTACAGTACAAATTATTTCTTAGCACCCTTGCTGTGATTGCTAATTCTGTCCAAGATTTCGAGGCCAGTATGAAGGGATAATTATTCACATAACCATGAAGATTCTGGGCTGAATACTCCAGGACTGTAGTGCCTCTGTGTCCCAAACACATGCCTGTTCGATGATCTAAGCTGTGGCTAAGTTAGTCAAACTACAACTTTGAAAGTATTCACACACCCCCTCACGTTCCCAAAGGTTTTTTCACAAGTGTTTGGATGATATTTTTAAGTTCTTAAAAAGATATGATATTCAGAAGCAACTTGGCACTTTCTGAAAATTGGGCTAGGAGGGCAAGAAGATCTTCTAGATTGGGCAACCAGGCATTCTGATATGCCAGACCTCTGATCACTTAGGAAGGACTCTAAGGTTCATTAAGTGTTTGAGTTGCATTTGAAAGTAGACCTCGAAGACACCAGATCAATGCTTGAGGCATTAACACATTTTGTACAAGGAGGTTCTTCAGTTAGGATGGGAGTGTCAGAGCTCTCAAAAACAGGAACATTTGGGAAAAAAATTATGTAATAAAGATTACTATTTTTGGAAAGACTGCCTCATGTTAGAAAAGGACAGAATTTTAGAAGTATTTAATAGCTTCACTAATTATCAGTCATACATTATTTTTGACAATTCCTTGAAAAATACCTAACTGCCATCAGTCTCTGTGTAAATTAGGGATCTAAGAAGCTTTAAAAGGTGCAACTAGAAAATTAGGTTCTACAGTACTGTGCTTGAAAATTAGATTGGAAGGGCTGTGAACTGAATTTAAGGTATCCAGTTGTTTTTCTACTACAATATCAAACATACCAGTCTGCATTCTGTTGAAGGTTGACGCTTGGAGTTAAAAAAAAAAGCAACAAAGACACACCAAAACCAACAGTGCCTGTAAAGCATTATAACTTAAATTTGCAGAACTCGGTATCCATTAAGAAAAACTTGGTGCAGGGTTCCTGCTAGGAAACAAGTAGAGCTTTCCACCCTGGAAAAGACAAACTGTTCTTCATCAGATTATCAAAAAGTCAACAGGAGATAATGATATTGATGCAATTTCATGTCAGTCAATTAGATATTGTTCCTGCCCTAAATAGAATGATTATTTCCATGTTGTGCTTGTTGTTAGCTAATAACTGTGGTGACAGATGT
Source organism: Aquila spilogaster (assembly GCA_024606505.1). Classification (NCBI taxonomy): domain Eukaryota; kingdom Metazoa; phylum Chordata; class Aves; order Accipitriformes; family Accipitridae; genus Aquila; species Aquila spilogaster. The sequence goes on from JANHGO010000001.1 coordinate 10,901,543, forward strand.
CTAGAAATAAGGCAGTGCTCAGGTGGTTTCCAGGCAGAGCGTTTCAGATAGCTGTCAGAAGAGCATTTCTCAAGGTACTAATACAAAAATTAATTCACACTATTTTGCATCATTTTGTTCCACTGGCCTGGGGGGTTTTCCTTAGCTTTGTTGTTGTGAATAATTAGTGTTTCTCTGATGTTTGCTGAGCACAATAACAGGAAGCACCTAGTTTCCTTTAAAGCAGTAGCTCTAATTACCTACAAGAGTATGATTCCTGTCTTGCTTTGATTAAAGTTTCTATACACTCCATGCCATTCAGGTCGACCAATTGAACTTGGCCACGGCTTCTTCGCATAGTCAAACATGGTGGTACTTCCACCCCCAACTTCACATTCAGCACTGAGTGTGCTACTCAATATTCCATTGCCTTTGTTGGACAGGTCAAATGGAGACAGAACCCATACTTACACAATGTTCCCATGGCAAAGTCATTTATCTTCTCTGTGTTGCTCTTCAACAGGTAGTAAAGCAGAGGTGTTAGCATTCCTTTGCACAGACTGGACACTTTTCTATTGTGTGCAGTATCACTTAAAATGTTATGAACCTTTTTCCTATGCTCCTCATAGAAATTGAGGGAATCCAACCACTCAGCTTTCAGCAGGATACTTACCTCCTTCATCAGTACTCTCCAAAGGAAAATTATGTTACTCTTTAATCATAGAATCATAAAATCAAACACAGAATCATAGAATCAAACACAGAATCATAGAATCAAACACAGAATCATAGAATCAAACACAGAATCGTAGAATGGCTTGTGTTGGGTTGGGACCTTGAAGCCCATCCAGTCCCAACCCCCAGCTGTGGGCTGGTTGTCCCCACCAGATCAGGCTGCCCAGGGCCCCATCCCACTCAACCTTGAATGCCTCCAGGGATGGGGCACCCATAGCCTCTCTAAGCAACCTACTCCAGTGCCTCACCATTCTCTTCTAGTGAAGAATTTCCTCCTAATATCTAATTTAAATCTTCCTTCTTTCAGTTTAAAAGCATTCCCCATTGTCCTATCACTGTCTTCCAGTGTAAAAAGCTGCTCTCCATCTTTTTATTAAGCTCCCTTTGAAATACTGACAGGCTGCAGTGAGGTCTCTGTGGAACCATCTTCAGGCTGAACAACCCCAGCTCCCTCAGACTTTCTGTTAAGTCACTGCCTGACTCAAGTCTGAACACATTCTTCTTTTGTAAAATGAAATGGAAAAAAAAAAAGTGAAAATTTGAGTGCGAAAAGACAAAAAAAAATACAGTTTTAAACTTCTGCTTTGCCTTCTTCTTTTGATGCTAATTTCCCTTCTGAGAGCTGAAAGGACTGGTTTGTCTTTAGTCTCTGGTACAGTTTTGCTTAAGTTAGAGGTGATTTATTTGTGCATTTTTAATGTGGCTTATTTCCTATGACTTGGATTGAGTCCTCAAAATTCATTTTCTTTAGATATTTGACTCTAATTCAAAGGTGTTTTGGTTAAAAAGGGAGAAATTAGAAAGGTGGAAGAGGGTAGTTTTACATAATGCTTCTCACATCACTATCTTCCTTCACTACTCTCCATCTCTCTGTAAAATGGCATTTGTGTCTCATTCTCTTGCCAAGACTGTTCCTCATTCCTGTCACACATTCCTCAATTTTATATAAATACCAAGAAAAATACTGCAGACCTCGCATGGGCAAACCTCCCATTGAAACCAATGGAAATGTTACCTGAGTAAGGTTCTATGAGTTTGGTCCTCCAGTAGTAAATCAAAGGGAAGGAAAAAAGTCACAGAGAAACCAAACACCTGGCGTTCTTACTGAAAAAAGAGGGTACAGGAGGTGGAGGAAGGTAGAGGTAGGGTTTGGGGGTGGTTATATTTAGAAAAAAACTATGTTTGGTGTTGCTGCCAAAATGAGCACATGGAGTTTCAATTTGTGGTTTCTCTTTATGCACTACATTTTGAAATTGGAATTTAAAACAAAATATACATCTCTGTGTCTGAGTGTATATATAACAATTTATCATTTCTTGGCGGGAATTTGAAACTATTTTTAGTACTCAGAAATAGTCTTCTCTTCCTTTCCTTCACTTCATCCACCACCCCCCTTCCAAATTACTCTTTAATCAACCTTACAAGATTGTTAGAACTTTCCAAATTCTTGAAGGAAGGAAAATAGTGACAGGAAATTAATAATTACTGAGGAATGGGGCTATATTTTCATTTTCTAGGCCATTTGCAGTTAAATGTTAAGTTAAAGCAATTTGTCCAAAAGTTGAACAGAATGTTACCTGCAGATTCATTTTAACAAATTCCATTTAAGAACAAAGTTCTCAAAAGACATATATATCACTAAGAGGATCAGGAAATCCTTCTAAATCCAAAGCACTTGTGCTTTATATAAGTGCTTGAATAAGAAAATCCCTCCCATGGGAGAGGTCTAGCAGTGGAGATATTATCCATTCTTCAAAACCAAAAGCATGAACACCGTCATAGAGTCAGGCTGGACGGGACTCTGAGCAACGTGATCGAGCTGTAGGTGTCCCTGTTCATCGCAGGAGAGCTGGACTAGAGGACCTTTAAAGGTTCCTCCCAACTCAAACGATTCTATGATTCTATAATGGCTAAAAATGGATGGTTAGGGAAACACGTAAGGACAAGAAGTACAAGAATAAATATTGTTATGTCTCCCTACAAGATACTCAAGCTTTAGGCCTCTGTGACCAATGGATTTCCTAAACCAGTGGCTGCTGTCAATATATGCAGTTAATATTTGGCTGTTTTTTCCTCTGAAATCTGGGCTAGTCCCTTTTTGAAGATATAACGTCCTGTGGCAAAAATACCCACAGCTTAACTCAGTGTTGATGAGAAAATGCATCCTCCTCTTGCTTTCAGAACTGCTACCTCCTAGTTTCAGGGTAGATCTTTCATTAGAAAAGACAGCTGTCATTACTTAATTGCCTTCGATACTTTTATGGGTGCCACATCATACCTCCGAAGATTCTCTGTGCATTTTCTTGTCCTGTGTTAGGGAAGACAAGGTTTTTAGATAACTGTAATTAGTATTTCGAATCAGAACCACTTGTGTAGCTAGAATTCTAAAATGACTTTTCGTCCCAGCACTTTCTTTACTTCTTTATTGTTTTTGTTTCAGATCTGGGGCAAGTTTATGTGCTCAACAGTATGCTGTTTTTTGGGGTTTCTTTTTGGCAATTCTAGCTGATTTAATTGGAGATACGATCTCTATCTACAAGTTCTCTCCACACTCATTTGCAACTACTGTAGATGTAAGTCTCACCACATGCTTTAAGATGGAGAAATTGGAACTGCACACAGTATTCAAGATATGTTTGTGTCACAGATTTATAAAGTAGTATAAAGATGGCTGTTGTTGATTTGTTTTTTCTACATTCTTCTCTAAATAGCTCTTACATTCAAGTAAAGGAGTTTTTTGGACTGCTACTGAATGCTGAGTTGCTTTTTATAGAACTATCTGCTATCATTCCAAGATCTCTTTCCTAAAGGGTAATAGCTAAGAGCACATCTGAAGAGCATATCATTATATACGCTAATTTAGTGTTGTTTTCTTAGGTGCATTACCTCTGATTTTTCAATGCTGAACTTCATCCTGCATTTTGTTTTCATCACGATTGCAGAGCTGATTGATTGCCTCTGCAAATCTTCATAGCTGAGCTTTAATTTTTACCCTGAGTGGTCATGTGTCATCTGGTGAGCAAACCTTGTGCTTTGGCTAGAGTGTCAGGTCATTTATATATACGTTGCACAGTTCAAGTACAAGCAGAAGTTATTTTGAAAGTCTACTGACAAACGTTCAGGAACTATCATTATTTGCTACTTGTTTCCTACTGTTTAGCCAGATATTCATCCATATTAAGGTCTTACCTATCCCACAACAGACTTAACAGACTTTGATGAAGGTCTTTGCAGATTGCACTTTAGACTCTGTCAATCAGTTCTCCCTTGTCTATGTGCTCATTGACTCCTTCAAAGCACACTCTCTTCATGTTACAAAAGTTCGATAGATTATTCCCCACCGCTACCCTCCAATTTTATTCATTCATGTATTACGATTTATTTCTTATTATAATTTCAATCAACTCACTTGCCACATGTTCCTAACTTAGTGTGTTTCTGTTTGGAGTAATTTATTCATAATTGGCATCACCTTTGCAACTTTCCATTTCTCAAATACAAAGAAAAATTTAAATGAGAGCTCACACACAGCCAAGAGATCCATTATTTCAGAACTGCCTTTCCTTAGAACCCGTCAATGAACACCATGAGATGCTGTCCATTTGTTTCACTTAATTTTTCTTAATTTGTTCTATTTTTGATACTTGAAGTTGAGGCAGCCAAAGCATATGTTAAAGCCTCCTGCTGAACAAAAAAGGGAAAGAAGTCATTTGTCTTTTATATTGTTACCTTTTCTCACTTCTCCATTCACACATTTGCTGTCTACTGGTCTGAATGCCTCTGTGAGACATTCATTGTTAGGAATTTTATGGGGAGGCGTGCTTTTTTGAAGTTGGTCCTCCCCAGTGCCATTGCTCAGATATTCTACATATGTAAGTTGCTCTGAAAGTAATGCCTCCTATTTATTTCCATGGAAACTACAACAGATAATAAAATAGGAGGCATTACTTTCAGAGTAGCCCTTAGATTTTTGTTTCTTTGGTTTCTGTACAGTTCATTTTGATAGGTAATGTGCATTTGATCTGAGCAATCAGTAGAAGGAATCCTCACAATTCTTTCATCTTTAAGTAATCCTTCTGCTTCCTAGTGTTTTGTGCCTCAAATAAACTGGAACGAGTACGTCCCTCACCGGTTGTGTCCCAGCCAATGTAGCTTTTGTAATTCTTTACTTAACCTGTCAGTCTGTCTTCATAGCTTTGTTGCTTTTATTTGAGTTCCTTCAAGTACTCAGCTACCTGTGAGAACTTGTATTCCTGATGGATCTGATGTTGACATTTAGCTCTGCCTCTGACAGATCCTCTGAAATGCAGGTAAGGTCTCAGCACGTTTGAATAGAAGTCTCCTCAGAGATGTCAATCACCAGAATGGCTCAGGTCCATGCACTCCTGCTGGTGCCTTCAGACAATGTCACACCACCATAAAAATAAGAGAACACCTGAATCTATTCTGTCTCAAAACACCATATAAAAAAGTGTTCAGGCAAGAGCAATGTGGCCCAAGGTTGGCACTGAAATATGATCCAAACGCATTTGATGCCAAAAAAAAAAATCATTTAAATGTTTTGTTTCTCTGTTTTTCCTGTGTCAATTTGTCTATATCTCTCCATTCCATGAGTATTGTACTTAGAAAGTAGAACAATTTCAGTAGGAAAGATTGAGGTTAGAGGCTGATGGCCAACCAATACACACATGACCTAGGCCTAACTCTGTGATCTGAATTAGGCAGACTGAAGTCTTGGATTTATGCCATTGCAAGTGAGGTCTTTGACCTCCCTTGTGCTGCTGGTAGTGCTGGGACATTATAGGAAGATGGGCTGGTCTCTTCATTTGTTCAGAATTTCCATCTCTGACCTGGTACAAAGTGTAGCTGGAATTTATTTTGGAAAGTTTCATATCTGATGAACTGGCATTTTCAACTGGAAAAAAGTTTTATCAAAAGCATCCTGGCTTGCAAGCAAGTGACTTGGGGAGGTGGATACATTTCTCAAGAGTTTTGAAGAAATTGCATTTAAGGCTTTTCAGACTGGTTTATTCTTTGTGTCAGTGAACCTTTCATCTCTAAAATAGGACAGGTCAGACACTGCTACTGGCAACTCACTGGATAGAAAATCCCAGCAATATGATGAAATTCACCCTGCAATATTCACAAACATAGGTCAACAAGAGGCTAAATGGATTCATAGGGTTTGGCAAATGAGATGGAAACTCTGAAGATTACTGACAGGCTAACATCATAATATCAAGAAATTATTCTTCTGAGTATCCATGGAAAGTGTACAGCAAACTCCAGGAAAATAAACTTTAATGTGAAGCAGCCATCTGTCCAAAGTCTGGATTTATGTTTCAGCTGAGCTTTATTAAGTGTTTTAAGAGCACAAACTCTGATGTGCAAGCTTAGCTTCCTTCAACAGGTGTTAGCTGTGTTGAGTGAGGATCTACTGTGCTGGATGAAGCACAGCAGCTATGAGATGTAAAATGATGGGCATTAGGATATAACTAGTTTCAGAAAGAACTGGAAATACAGATTCTCATACTCAGGATTAAAATTATGTGTATGACACTTTAGCACAGATAGTGATCAACCTACACAAGCTGTTGGGTCACTTTGCAGCAACTCGCACAGTTGCTGGAAATGGACTATGTGTTTTATTGCTGTATAAAACTTTTCTAAGCCAGTGCTCTGTACGAGGAAAAAAGCAATATTTGTGAAATTCGTAAGAGGTTCCCAGCAGTCCTTTCTCAAAAAATGGAGGAAACTGAAGTTACTTTAGGGATCTCCATTTGTTAGAGTTTTGATGAGCACTCAAGAGTACTTCACAGTTTGGATCAAGCAACATAGATAGATTGTCCCCATGCCACAGAAACAGAATTCTGTGGCTGTTTATAAATTAAAAGACTTCTCCTCTAGATAGATCCTCTTACCAATGGAGCTGCTTTTGAAAATTTTCACTTTAGAGTACACGTGTTTGACAGGCGAAGTAAAATGTCACTGTATTCCTACCTGAGAAATGGTAAAATTAACAGCAGTTTTCAGGAAAAATATATCACTCACAGGAAATGCACATATGCATTTGAAAACATCACAGGGAGCAAAGTCAACATCTGTGTGTGTGAAAAACTGGTGCTATGGAAAAGATTCAAGGTCCTACAAGTTCTTATGCTAGATCTTTTTCTCAGGCTTCTCCTGTTCAAATCCTCTACCATCTTCAATGATTAAATATTATTTCCTGTCTTTAGTGACTCCTCAACGTAGCTGTTGGCTTGGGGAGACTGGCAACCTGTATATAGATATTGCACAGAGTGACATGGTGTAGTGAGCAAGGTGGTGATGGGTTGATGGTTGGACTAAATGATCCCAGTGATCTTTTTCAACCGTAATGATTCTTTGATTCCATGATTCAGGAGAAGGCCAGGATAAAAGAGTACAAGTGTTGCTGAACAGGATGTGAAGTTGTGCTCCCACACTGTCAGGTATCATTTCATATCCTTGCTAATAGCTTTCAGTTTTGTATTTCTCAGATCAGTTCTGCATATCAAGTTTCTAGACCCACACCTCTTATCTGAAGAATAATGTATGCATGTATTTCTTAAGAATATGAAAAAAATTGTTGGCATATCATAGAATCACATAATCATTTGGTTGGAAAAGACCTGTAAGATCATCTAGTCCATATATTTGACACTTTGCTACATAAGATACTTTGACATAAAAGTGCCCAGTATTCAGCTTTAAACACCTGGTCTGGCAAGCTGTGCTTGCTCAGAAGCAGCGTGGCAGCACTGATTTATAGGCTGTGGGAGTGGGAGTGAAAGAGGATCCTCACATCCAACACAACTGAGAGGTTGCTCAGTGCTGTGTCAGTCTGGGTTTCACAACGTTTCTTCCGTCATAAATACGTCTTTATATCCTTGTTGGATCGCTTCGCGTTAGCACTTGTTTAAAATGAATACAGCCTCGTAGTGTTTGAAAAATCACAGTGACAAAGCAAAAACTATAAAATTAAGCATAGCTGAAAGTGTTTGTTAAAGCTGGAGCCAACCTGGCACACTTGCATTTTATTCAGCCTCAGTGCTGGAGTAATTCCTTCCAGGAGAAAACCAAAAGGAGTCTGAACCTCAAGAGGGAAAACAATTCAGCACAGACTGGAGGTATTTCAGACAGTACCAGAAGAAAAACTCCACATGAAGGGAGCAGTTTTAAGTAACAACGGCTTTAAGGTTATTTCCACAGAGTTCCAGGGCTGCCACTTTCTGTGATGAGATGTTATTCCTGTTCAATACGCCAACTTTTTCAATCTTATATGCCCAAAGTCAAGCCTTTCCATAGGAGTCTGTGTTCCCGGCGCCTTTGAGAACCAAAACTGCTTTCATGTAGGAACCAAAATCCAGACTTTCAGGTGATAGAATACCTGTTTGTAAATGAAGACGTGTTTATAATGCTGTTCTTTTCCTTCTAAGGGAGGAACTTACTTTTTAATACCGGGGGCCAAAATGTATGAAGTGCATTTGTTCAAAAATTCAGCAAGGCCACATCAGCTCTCAAACAGGAAGAACCTAAAGAAAGGAATTAGCAGAACTGGATGTGGTGCTTTCTGACAGGCAGCCAAACCTCGGAGATCAAAAGCATAAAGCAAAAATAGATTTATGCTTAAATTGAAATTTACACAATTCCCATTTCTATCACTGCACCCTGGGTTAAGCCACTATTGTGTGATAGTTTATAAATCCAATAGCCCTAGGCTCAAAGAGCCACCCATCTCACCATAAATCAGTCCGTATTCAGTAATACCACAGCAGAGGCATTTTTGCTGATATTAACCCCCTTCCCTCCCCAACGTGACAGGGATCTGCATGAGTTTGCCCACTGATGTACATCCCAAGCACTGCTTTGGGGCACCACTACAGCTGAGCTAAGCCTCACTGGAGATTTCCTTCTGTCTTGACCTGATTCACTCTCTTGTTTTTAAGAACGTGGTGATATTCTGCAGTCTGGAAGGGAATTGTTACCACTGCATAAAGTGGACTGTCAGAAATGCATTGGATCCCATTTCCTGTGCATACAAATCTTTGCTCGTGTGGACCACTTAATCACAGTGTGTACCTGTTTCCTGCAGCAAGTGAGCAAATGTCTTTTGCAAGAACAGTGTAAGAAGCCACATTTGAAAATTCAGCCTGAAAGTGCTAACCTGTGCTGACAATAACCTCTGCAGATTGTCAAGGGAGAGCTGTCCTTTTGTCACGGCATCTCATGGCCTCAAATATTCATCTGGCAGACATCTGTCCTTTATTGCCTGGATGGGGATGATGCCCTAAAGGGAAACCCCTTGTCTTTCCAGCCCTGACATCTCCAGCAGTAACCATTCTACAAATGGAAGATAATTAACAGTGCTTTTGGTGAGGGATAATCCAGAAGAGTTTCCAGCTCTAAGAGCTATATTTTCAGGGCCAACAATATTCTACACTGTGTATTTTAGACATGCTCAGTGAGCTGTAAGCTTTGGAGCATTATTCTTTATTCATTTCCGCACCTCTCTATTGCTAGGAGGCACCACAGAGGGGGACCACTCTTCCATTCTCTTCCATTGAAGACCAGGGGGCAGCTCATTCACGGAATCATCAAATCAATAAGGTTGGAAAAGACCACTGAGATCGTCTGCTCCAATCATCTACCCATCACCACCATGCCCACTAAACCATATCCCCCATTGCCACAACAGAACCACACTGAATCAAGTGTTTATTCACTTGAGGACAGGGAGCAGAATTATGCCCAAGAAGTGTACCTGAGTAATTACCACTTCACTCATGCTGTCTGCCAAGGTCTGGGCGGCAAGTGCCCAGGCTGCACATTGTGCGTACCCGGGGACCTCCCATCCACGGGCAGGGAGCAAAACACAGAGCCTGCAAAACCTCCGCTTTGCTCCTCTCATCCCAAAAGTTCACCATCCACTTCCCTTGTACCAAAACAGGAGGAAAAGAAGAGGGCACATATTGCTGCTGCTGTGGGGCACAAGGAGGCACGGCTACAGTGCTTCTGAAGCAATTGCTGAGGTGGTGTGGCTTTGGCAACCTGTCAAAAGGCACAGCAGGCTAATATAGACCCCTCTTTTCTTCGGAGCCACCTCAGAAGCAGCTATTGATTCTTTAGGCAGTAATATTCATCTGGCATCTCATTCATTCCAAGTTAATTGCTTAAATGGGTGGAAAAGGAAATTTGTGAAAC
>JANHGO010000001.1:10911578-10940964 GCA_024606505.1 Aquila spilogaster
AGAGTGAGGAGTCCTGCCCCTGAGGAGGAAGGAGCGGCAGAGACAACGTGTGATGAACTGACCCCAACCCCCATTCCTTGTCCCCCTGCACCGCTGGAGGGGAGGAGGTAGAGAAAATCAGGAGTAGAGTTAAGCCTGGGAAGAAGGGGGGTGGGGCAGGTGTTTTTAGGATTTGGTTTTATTTCTCATTATCCTACTCTGATTTGATTGGTAAGAAATTAAACTGATTTTCCCCAAGTTGAGTCTGTTTTGCCCCAACAGTAATTACTGAGTGATCTCTCCCTGTCCTTATCTTGACCCAGAAGCCTTTCATTATATTTTCTCTCCTCTGTCCAGCTGAGGAGGGGGAGTGATGGAGTAGCTTTGGTGGGCACCTGGCATCCAGCCAGGGTTAACCCATCACAGCTATCAGCCACAAGTTCTTCTGTTCCCTAAAGTGGCTCAACTGACTTCATCTGCCATCTCTTGGATGAACCTCTCTGGCCTTTCTCTGGGACCAGAAGATGAAGAGTGAGTCCGGTACTTGCTTGGGATGGGGACAGCTACAACACACAGATTATCAGTGACAGGTAAGACTGATCTAGTGTGGTCCTCTTCACTCCACGCACACAAAGTTTGGAAGACCACAGCTCTCAGATAACCAGAGAGACAGTCCTGATAACAACAGAGGGTTTTAAGGTTCTTGTGCCCTTCAGCAGCTCTGACACCAGAGCAAATCCCTGTCCTTCCTGAGAATTACATAGATTGAAAATTCACAGTACCACCCAATGGATATATTGATTCAGGCTGACCCTTCAGGGTCAGTGGGTTTCAAGATTTGGAGATTGCTGTTTCACAGCTGTGTGCACACAGACATTGACTTCAGTGGAGCCAGGCTAACACACAGTGATCTGGACAGCTGTATTTCTCCTTTCACATTGTTCGGACTTGTAAGTGTCTGGTTGATCCGGGTGAACAGAGCATGGTGTAAAGTGGTTTCCAGCCCATGCCATACCATCGGGTCATTCTGAGAAAACGAATGTGGCCCTTGGGGGTCTTTGCGGACAGCCTGGCACCAGTCTTGAGCTCTGGGAGCTTGGTGTGGAGATGTGTTGTGGTCTGACTCAGGAGAGAAACGAGGGTAATGGCCTTCAGCTAGTATTAAGTGGACGGTGGCTTGCACCATAAAAACCACCACAAATATTTTGTTATAGCCTGGTAAAAAGGACAAGTTTTTGCTTGTGCAGAGGCTGGGATTTTATTGAGCTGAGAACTGAAATACACCTCAGATCAGGACAGTGCTTCACAGTACCCACAAGTTGTCATTACATTGCATGTAGCTTTGTATGCTGCATGATCTGGATATTTTTTATGTCTTTCATCTTTCCATTTCTAGTGCTTACCATTTTGTGGGCTGAAGCTGAGGCAATTGTGTACATTGAACAATATGCTCTTCTCTCACAGAGTTTTTGGCTTCCTGTTTGGATTGATTAGTACATGGATGTCTTTGGGGCACTGAGTGAAAAAATAGACGTGCTTGTCTATGCTGCCAAAAGGCCCAGTTCATCTGTGATAAAACTCCAGGGAAAAAAAAAAAAAAATAAAACAACCAACAATCAAACAATGGACTTGTAACACAGTTGGAGTTGACTCAGACTTCAGTGTTCAGTGTTCAGTGTTAGTCTCTCAAAAAGGTAACATTGATTCGGAGTATCTATTGCAGAGCCAAAAGCTAAACCACATGGTGGGGGAGGGCAAAGGGAGAGGTGGAAGCGTTTTGCAAATGGAAGACTGTGTGCATTATTCAGGCTTTAACATTGCTTGCATTCATGGAGCAATGCCCTTCAGTTTGGGAAAGCATCACAAGCACAGCTCCTGTTTGGCAGGATGAATGAAAGGCATCTTACAGAATCTGTATGTAAGACCATTAGCCTGACGTCCGAGACACTGCAAAAGCTCCACTGATAAACCACACCTCTTGAAGGAGACTGGTATCCTTACATCACTGACACAGGCAAAGCCCTCAAGCTTGGGCGAATAAGGCCTTGTCTACTGGCTGCTCTCCTCACCGGTTCTTTCCACTGTTGCTACCCAAGGGATGCAAATGCAGGGAATATCTTGCAAAAAAAAAAAAAAAATTATTCTGTCTCATCATTTAAAAGGTAATTTCATGAGTTTGGGTGTGGGTTTTGGAATTAGTGTGCTGGCAGACACAAAATCCCAGTCATTACCCTGCAGTTCTCATCAGTACCTCTTTGACTGTTTCTACGATGAAGGGCTGTACTGTGGACCCTCATTTTCTAGAAAGGCATATACTAAGGCATGGAGGAGAAAGGCAACTCAGTCAAGGCTGTGGAGCAGGCCAAGAGGAGACCCAAGATTAAAACGAGGTCTCTAGATTCATAGCCTTACCCATGGACAACACAGTCTCTCCGGAGGGCGTTTTATGCATCCACAAATGGAACAAAATTAGTCAACAGCATGTTAAGGATTCCTCTGACCGCCCGTAACCTTGTTGAACCGAACTCCAATGTTGTTCTGAAGAAAAAACATGGCAGGTCTTCAACATCATGAAACCCTGAATAGTCACAGCCTGTGAGTACCCAGTCAGTTGTCATAAAACTGACTGATATTGGTTCGCTGGTGGAGAAGTAGCCATTTTCAGACAAGTTGTTTTAGCTACTGTCTTCAACTCTTCTAAACATTTAAATACAGAAACTGTTCACGACCTTATATTTTAGTGCTTTGTGGATTTATTTGTGTGTCTTAAAGTCTCTTCCTGAAGTATTTTGGATCGGTAGCCCTTTGAAACACAAACCTGCCAAGTCCATCTTTGGATAAACCTCATCAGTTTTAGAGCAGTTGTGTGGGTGTATTTGGAAGCACTCCAAAGAAAATCCCAGCTGAATTGCATAATTCTGGTGTAAAGCAAAAATATATGGGGTGGGAAGAGTTTGTGGCATTTGAGTAAAGGAGAGAAGGGGGAAGAGTGAATGAGAGAAAGCATATTAAGCATAAATGTGATGTGATCATAAGTCAAGTGAGAGGCTAAACAGAATGCTGTGCATCCCAAAAAGAAAACTGTTTCTTTAATAGTAAAATAGGCTTGAAAGTTCAGGCTTCCCCACTCTTACAGGATAATTGGTTATTGCAGGTTGGAAGGGACATCAGGAGATCTCTAGTTCAACCTCCAGATCAAAGCAGGGCCAGATATGAGGTACTTCGTCCTGCTCTCCCCTTCTTACATCTTTATGACTAACGTCTTTGAATGACACTGTCTTGACAGCCCCCCTCCCCATGGTTGCAACAGCGAAGAGAAGGAGAATGAAGAGGAAGGCATTAGCGATCAAAAAGACTTAGGGACTTTATTCCTCTTCAAAGACAAGATGAAGTAAAACATGGAACTATTCTTTTGGCTGGCACAGTTCAAAAAATCAGTGTCAGCATTACCCAGTTGGGATATTACCAGTATAATCCCAATGAGGTTCTCTCATGGGATGCCTGTTGGAGAACACTTGTCTGAGTGGTCTACTAGTTCTTCTACACTTGTGATGGCCTTGCCCTCACACGCTCCTCCCACCACACCTTGAGTTAGCCAGACAAGCTCAGGACAGGAGACCAAATGACACTTGACACTTTCTTTCCTTACCCATCCTGATAAGAAAGATCAGTTTTGAACCAAAATACCAGGGAAGTTTGCATCTCCCCCCTGCCTGACTGCCTCAATGTTCCTGCAGCTTAAATACACATCAACACAATCTGAGAAACCCAAGACAGGGAGGAAAGCATGTATGTTCCAGCTGGGCTAAGGGACACTAACAGATGTACGGTACAAATTATTTCTTAGCACCCTTGCTGTGATTGCTAATTCAGTCCAAGATTTCTAGGCCGGTATGAAGGGATAATTATTCACATAACCATGAGGATTCTGGGCTGAATACGCCAGGACTGTAGTGCCTCTGTGTCCCAAACGCATGCCTGTTTGATGATCTAAGCAGCAGCTGGGTTAGTCAAACTACAACTTTGAAAATATTCACATACCCCCTCGCATTCCCAAAGGTTTTTTTTAAAAGTGCTTGGATGGTATTTTTAAGTCCTTAAAAAGATGTGATATTCAGAAGCAACTTGGCACTTTCTGAAAACTGGCTAGTAGGGCAACAAAATCTCCTAGATTGTGCACCCAGGCATTAGACTATGTCAAACTTCTGATCATGCAGGAAAGGTTCTAAGGTCCCTGAAGTGTCTGAGTGGTATTTGACAATAACCCACAAACACAGAAGAGCTATGCTTGAGGCATTAACACACTTTGTACAAGGACGTTTTTCAGTTAGGATGGGAGTAGCAGGGCTCTCACAAAAATGAACATTTAGGAAAAATTTAAATTATAAAAATGTCTGGTTCTGGGAAGACTGCCTTACATCAGAAAAGGCCAGAATTTTAGAGTTATTTTGTAGCTTCTGTTGCTATCATGGTCTTACATGATTTTTGAAAAGTCCATGAAAATTACCTGATTTCCATTAGTTTCAGTGTAAATTAGATACCTAAGAAGCACCTATTTGCACCTTTTAGGTGCCTGAATACCTTTAACAGCCTAATACTTCAAAATTAAGCTGGAAAGGCTGTGAACTGAATTTCAGGTATCCAGCTGTTATTCTACTACCGTACCGAATATAGAATCATAGAATCATTTAGGTTGGAAAAGACCCTCAAGGTCATTGAGTCCAACCATCAACCATGCCCACTAAACCATGTCCTGAAGTACCCTATCTGCTCGCTTTTTGAATACCTATATATATATATACCAGTCTGCATTCTGCACAAGATTGAAGCTTGAAAAAAAAAAAGAGGTAATGAAATGTCAGCAGTGCTTGGAAAGCATTATAACTTAAATTTGCAAACTTAGGTAGCCATTGGGGAAAACTTCTTGGTGCAGAGCTCCTGCTAGGAAACAAGTAGAGTTTTCCACCTCTGAAAACACAAACTATTCTTCAATGGATTATCAAAAAGTCAACAGGAGATAATGATATTGATGGAATTTCATGACAGTCAATTAGTTATTGTTCCTGCCCTAAATAGAACGATTATTTTCATGTTACACTTGTTGTTAGCTAATAACTGTGGTGACAGATGTCTAGAAATAAGGCAGTGCTCAGGTGGTTTCCAGGCAGAGTGATTTGGAGAGCTGTCACCAGACCGTTTCTCATGGAGGTACTAAACATAACAATTCATTCACATTATTCTACATTGTATTGTTCCAGTCATTTGGGAGGGTTTCCTTAGTGGTGGTGTTGCAAATAATTAGTGTTTCTCTGATGCTTGTTTGAGGACAATAATAGGAAGTACCTCGTTTCCTTCGGAGGAGTAACTCTAATTACCTATAATACGGTATGATTCCTGTCTCACTTTGATTAGAGTCTCTACAAGCCCCAAGCCATCCAGACTGGCCACTTGAACATGGACATGGCTTCTTTACACACAGTCAAACATGGCAGCACTTCCACCACCCAACTTTTGACACTTCACACCCAGTATTGAGAGTCCTCAGGCCCTCTACCTTCACTGGATGGACCAAATAGAAACTCAACCCATCCTCACACGACCTCACAGCAAAGTCATTTAACTTCTCTGTGCTCCACCTCAACACCTAGTAAAATGGAGGTGGTAGCACTCCTTTGCATATATATATTGGACACTTTCTACTGTGTGCAATATCACTTATCATGGTAAGAGCCCATTTTTCCTATGCTCCTCGTAGAAGTGGAGGGAATTCAACACCACTCAACTTTCAGCAGGATAGTTCTCTTTCTCATCAGTGCTTATATTTATACATTTTCAGGTAATCAGACTGAGAAATTAATGTCTCAGGAGTCAAAACTTCCAAGCCACAGCATTTAAAGTGGGACAGGTCGTCACTGCTTAATTCTCTTTATAATGATTCTCCTGTTATCCATAGGAGGACTATGTTACTCTTTAATAAAAGGTGTTAAGTCATTCCCCCAAGTCTGACCACATTCTTCTTCTGTAAAAGGAAATGGAAGAAGCGTGAGAATTTGAGTATGAAAAGACCAAAAATTTACATTTCTAGGCTTCTACTTTGGGTTCCTTTTTTGATGTTGACTTCCCTTCTGAAAGCTGAAAGGACTGGTTTGTCTTTAGTCTCTGGTATAGTTTTGCTTAAATTAGAGGTGATTTATTTGGGGGTTTTTGACGTGGCTTGTTTCCTATGACCTGGACTGAGTCCTGAAAATTAATTTTCTTTAGATATTTGACTCAAATTCAAAGGCCTTTCTGTTTAAAAGGGAGAAATTACAGTGATGGAAGAGGGGTAAAGTTTTACATAGTGCTCCTCACATCATTATCTTCCTTCCCTACTCTCCATCCCTTTACAAAATGGCGTTTGCTTCTCATTCTCTTGCCAAGACTGTTCCTCATTCCTGTCACACATTCCTTAATTTCATATAAATACCAGGAAAAATACTGCAGACCTTTCATGGGCAAAGCTCCCATTGAAACCAATGGAAATGTTACCTGAGTAAGGTTTTGAGAGCTTGGCCCTCCACTAGTAACTCAAAGGAAAGGAAAAAGTCACTGAGAAACCAGAACACTCTGTGTTCTTACTTATAAAAGAAGGGGCAGGCGGTGGAGGAAGGTTGAGGTAGGGTTTTGGGGGGCTTATACTTAGAAAAAAAAACTAAGTTTGGTGTTGCTGCCAATATGAGCACATGGAGTTTCAATTTGTGGTTTCTCTTTATGCAGTACATTTTGAAATTGGAATTTAAAACAAAATATACATCTCCGTGTCTGACTGTGTATATAACAATTTGTCATTTCTTGGCGGGATTTTGAAACTATTTTTAGTGTTCAGAAATAGTCTTCTCTCCCTTTCCTTCACCTCCCTCCCCCCATCCCACTTCCAAATTACTCTTTAATCAACCTTACAAGATTGTTAGAACTTTCCAAACTCTTGAAGTAAGGAAAATAGTAACAGGAAATTAATAATTATTGAGGAATGGGGCTATATTTTAACTTCCTTGCCCCGCTGGAGCTAAATGTTGAGTTATAACTATTTGTCAAAAATTTGAACAGAACAGTTACCTGCAGATTCATTTTAATGAACTCCATTCAAGAGCAATGCCCTCTGAAAAAATACATATCATTAGGAGAATCAGGAAATCCTCCTAAACCCAGAGCACTTGTGCTTTATACCAGTGCTTGAATAAGAATAAAATCCCTCCCATGGGAGAGGTCTGGCAGCGGAGCTGGTGTGTCGCTCTTCAAAACCACAGGTTTCGTTAGCAGGGACATCAGCATGGAGTCCTTTGACCATCCATAAGATGCACCATATGCTGAACCCCAGGCGTGGGAGAGCCAAGTGTCTGACCTGGATTACCTAATGATGGCATTGTGACCCCTATCGATGGCATTGTGGCTCCTTCAGGATGACTACCATCATTTCCTAACCCACCTTCACACCTCAGCTTACAGCAGCAGTTGTCTCTGAGATTGGACCAGGATGAAGGTGGCCACAGCCCACCAGGCCACCGCTTCTCCTCTCCACTCCCCTCCACGCCATAATCACCAAAGTGCCTGAACCAAATCATCTTTCTGCTCCACTTGTGAAGTCAAGGCTCTTCTCTGAGCTTGATCTTGATACATTCTGCTGAGCCCAGGTGTCTGAGAATGTACAAAAGGCAGTGCTGAGTCAGGGCAATGATCTTCCTTACCCATTATCCTGTCACCCTACTAGTGGCTAAAAATGGATGCCCAGGGAAGCATATAAAGACCAAATAAAAAATCATTGTGTGTCCCAGCAAGTTCCTCGAGCTCCAGGTTTTTGTGGCCTATGGTTTTCCTTAGCCACTGACTGCTGTCCTTGCAGTTAATTTTTAGATGTTTTTTCCTCTACAATCTAGTCTAGTCACTGTTTGAAGCTTTGCAGTCCACAACATCCTGTGGCAGAGAGATCCACAGCTTAACTCAGTGTTGTATGAGGAAATGCCTCCTCCTCTTGGTCTCAAACCTGCCGCCTACTAGTTTCATGGGTGACTTCCTTAAATCTTCTATTAGAAAAGACAGTGAGCCGTCATTTCCTAATTGCCTTCTCCACATCTCTCAATTTTATAAGTCAGAGCTGTTTATTCCATCCTTGTATGGGTGTCATACCATACCTTGGAAGCTTCTTTATACCTTTCCTAGCTCTGCATTAGGTACAATGAGGTTTTTACATAGCTGTAATTAATATTTTGAATTAGACTTACTCCTATAGCTAGAAATATACTAAACTGGCTTTTTGATCACAACACTTCTTTGCTGCTTTTTTTTTTTTTTTTTTGTAGATCTGGAGAGGATTTGTGTGTTCATAGTGTGTTGATAGTTTTTTTATGATTCTAGTCTAATAAAAGATGTCCATCTACAGGTCTTGTTTGTCTACATCTATTTGCAACTACAGTAGAGGTTTTACCACACAATTTTTGAGATGGAGAATCTGGAACAGTATACACTATTCAAGATGTGTTTGCATCATAGATTTACAAAGTAGCATAAGGACATTTTCTTTTTTGTTCTCTATTTCTCTCCAAATAGCTCTTAAATTCAAACAAAGGGGGGTTTTTTGACTGCTACTGATCATCGAGTTGCTTTTTATAGAACTGCCTGCCATCCTTCCAAGATCTCTTTCCTAAAGGGTAATAGCTAAGAGCACATCTGAAGAGCATATCATTATGTATGTTAATTGAGGTGGGGGGAGGTTCTTAGGTGCATTACCTCTGATTTATCAACACTGAATTCCATCTGGCATTTTTTCATCAGTATTGCAAAGCTGATTTATTGCCTCTGCAAATCTTCATAGTGAGCTTTCATTTTTACTGAGTGGTCTTGTCTAGGCTGGTGAGCAAGCTTCACACTTTCACTAGACATTGAGGTCATTTATATATTTGTTGCACAGCTCAAGCACAAGCAGAGATTACTTTGAAAGCCCACTGGCAAACATTCAGGAACTGACCACTATTTCCTACTCATTGTTTCCTATCTTTTAGCCAGATATGTATATTAAGGTCTTACCTATAAGAGGTAAGGTTCTATAACAGGCTTTGGTGAGGGACATTGCTGATTGCATTTAAGAAATCCAGTTAGACTTCATCAGTTAATTCTCCCCTGTCTACATGCTCATTGACTCCTTCAAAAAACACTAGTAGATTTATCTTCCTGTCAAAAAAGCTGGTTGGATTATTACCCCATAAATAAATAAATAATATTCATTCCTGTGTCATGGTCTTATTCTTTATTATAAGCTCTACCAACTTGCTTGGCACACATTTCTAACGTGTGTATTTCTGCCTGGAGAATTTTATTAAAAATTGGCATCACCTTCACAACTTTCCATTTCTTTAATACAAAGACAGGTTTAAATGAGAGATCATACACCACAGCCAGGAGATCCATTATTTCAAACTTCCCTTTCTTTAGAGCCCTTTGATGAACAGTATGTGATGCTGCTGATGTGTTTCTCCTGATATTTCTTAATTTGTTCTATTTTTGACACTTGAAGTTGAGGCAGCCGAAGTATGCATTAAGGCCTCATGGAGAATAAAAATGGAAAATAAAAAGTAACTTCTCTTTTATGCTGCTACCTTTTTCTCACTGTTACTTTCACACCTTCACTGTCTACTGGTCTGCATAATCTCTCCAAGGAATTCATAATATAGTTAAGTAATTAATTATTAAATTTTATGCCTTTTTTAAGTTGATCCCAAACTCCTTTTTAGATTTGTCTTTTTGCACCTCCATATTTAATCTGCTAGAGATTGTTCTCTTCTTTTTTCCTCATTTGAACACAGCTTCACGTTTTTTAGGAATATGCCTTTTTTCTTCTAACAGCCTCCCTTATTCTGTTGCTTAGCTGTCCAATATTTTGTTTGTTTCGTTGGTGTCTGTACACTTCATTTTGATAGGTAGTATGCATTTGATCTGAGCCATCAGTAAGAAGGAATCCTCACAGTTCTTTCATCTTCAAATAATCATTTTGCTAGCTGGTGTTTCCTGCCTCAAATAAACTGGAACAAGCATGTCCCTCACCAGTTGTCTCCTAGCCAATGCAGTTTTGTAATTCTTTTCTTAACTTGTCAGTCTATATTTACATTTTTGTTGCTTTTATTTGAGTTCCTTCAGCTACTCAGCTACCTGTGAGGACTTGTATTCCTGATGAATCTTACGTTGACATATGGCTTTGCTTCTGACAAATCCCCTGAAATCCAGGTAAGGTCTCAGCAGGTTTGAATAGACATCTACTCAGAGATGTCAACCACCAGGATGGCTCAGGTCCATGCACTTCTGTTTGTGCCTCTGGATGGTACCACGATACCACATGACCATAAAAATAAATCTAAGAGAACATTTGAATCCATTCTTTTTCCAAATGCCATGTAAAGAGATATTCAGGCAAGGGCAATATGGCCCAATGTTGGGACTGGAGCAAGTATTTCATGCCAAAAAAAAAAAAAATTCAGGTGTTTCTCTGTTTTTCCTGAGTCCCTTTGTCTGTATGTCTCCACTCGATGAGTATTCAGTTATATCTTAGAAAGTAGAACAATTTCAACAGGAAGGATTGAGGAAGAGAGGCTGATGGTCACTTGATACACAGATGTTCTAGGCTTAAAACCCTGATCTGAATTAGGCAGATCAAAGGCCTGGGCCTCCGTCATTGCAAGTGAGGTCTTTGACTACTTTTGTGCTATTGCCAGTGCTGGAATGTGATGGGGATACAAGGACTGGTCTCATCATTCAGTGAGAAATTTCTTCCCCAACCCGGCGAAAAATGTAGCTGGAACTTACATTGGAAAGTTTCAAATCTGACGAACTGGCATTTTCAAATGGAAAAAAAAAAAAAATTTCTATCAAAAGCATCCTGGCTAGCAATCTTGTTATCAAGTGAGTTGGGAAGGTGGATAAATTTCTCAAAAGTTTTGAAGAAATTACTTATAAAGTTTTTCAGCCGGGTTTATTCTTAATGTCAGTGAACCTTGTAGCTTTAAAATAGGACAACTCAGAGACTACTACTGGCAACTCAGGGGATAGTAAATCCCTGCAATGTGACGAAATTCACCCTGCAATGTTCACAAACATAGGTCAACAGGAGGCTAAATGGATTCATGGGTTTGGCAAGTGAGATGGAAACTCTGAAGATTACTGACGGGCTAACATCATAATATCAAGAAATTACTCTTTTGAGTATCCATGGAAAGTGTACAGCAAACTCCTGGAAAATAAACTTTAATGTGAAGCAGCCATCTGTCCAAAGTCTGGATTTATGTTTCAGCTGAGCTTTATAAAGTGTTTTAGGAGCACAAACTCTGATGTGAAAGTTTAGGTTCCTTCAACAGGTGTTGGCTGTGTTAGGTGAAGATACTCAGATCTGTTGTGTTGGATGAATCATAGGAGCTGTGAGATGTAAAATGATAGCCACTAGGAGATAACAAGTTTCAGGAAGGATTGGAAATACAGATTTGGACATCTGGTTTTCATACTCGTGACTAAAATTATATGTTTACTACACTTTAGCACAGATGTTAATCAACATACACATTTGTAAAACAAGCTGTCTTGTCATTTTGCAGTGTCTCACACAATTGGTAGAAATAGACCATTTTTATTATTTTATAAAACCTTTCTAAACCAGTGGCCTGTACGAGAATCAGGGCATTATTTGTGTCATGAATAAGGTGTATCCAGTAGCATTTTCTCAAAAAAAAGGGGAAGATGGAAGATATTTTAGGGTTCTCCATTTTTCAGTACTAGTTCTGAGGTTTAAGAAGAACTCGCTGAGCATTTGGGAGTGCCAAAAAAGTAATTCGTATTTTTAAAATCAGTGAAGGCCATTGCCTCACAGTTTGAATCATGTAACATGGATGGACTAGCCCAATGCTATGAAAATAAAATTCCACAGCTGTTTATGAATTAAAACATTTCTCCTCCATGATACTACTTCACCATCAGAGCTGCTTTTGAAAACCTTTACCTTATAACAAGCCTCCTTGGCAGAAAGTGTAGTGTCACCTGACATTTCTACATGAGAAAGGGTCAAATTAGCAGTGGTTTTCAGGAGAAAAAAACATTGATCATGCACTAGAAATGTGCACATGTATTTGCAGACATCACTAGGAGCAACGTCAGACCCCATGCATCTTAGGGTCCAGACTGGAGGTAGAAGGGTTCTCCTCTGCAAAGCAAATCTGGTGGTATAGGACAGATTCAAGATCCTCCAAGTGCATATGCTAGGTTTTTTTCTCTAACAGCTCCAATCATTAAATATTATTTGTTCTCTTCAGTGAATTCCCACATTAGCTGTTGGTTTTGGGAGACTAGCAACCTCTAATCAAGAGGACAAGATTAAATATTAGAAGTGTTGCTGAACAGGGAATGAAGTTGTGCTCCTGCCTGCCCTCACACTGCCAAACATCGTTTCATACCCTTTCTAATAGTTTTCAGTTTTGTACCTCTCAGATTAGTTCTTTAGTTCCTAAACCCATAGCTCTTAAGAACAATGCATGCATTTAATTTTCTTATGGATATGAAAAAAAATGTTAACATATATTTATAGTTTGATACAGAAGATACTTTGACCTAAAGGGTACCCAGGTTTCAACTTCTAAACACTTGATCTGGCAAGCTGAGTTTGCTCAGAAGTGATGTGGCAGCAATAATTTATAGGCTGAGGGAGTGGGAGAGGATCTTCACATCCAGTACAACCTAGATATTGCTTGCTGCTGCATCAGTCTTGATTTTACAACACTGCTTCCGTCATAAACACATCTGTATATCCTTGTTGGATTACTTTGCTTTAGTGCTCGTTTCAAATGAATATAGCTTTGTAATGTTTGAGAAATCACAGTGACAAAGCAAAAGCCATAAAATTAAGCATAACTGAAGTGTTTGTTAAAACAAAACTGAAGCCAACCTGGCACGCTTGCATTTTATTCAGCCCTGGTGCTGGAATAATTCCCTCCAGGAGAAAACCAAAAAAAAGTCTGAACCTCAAGAGGGAAAACAATTCAGTCCAGATGAAGGGTATTTCAGGCAGTACCAGAAGAAAAACTCCACATGAAGGGAGTTGTTTTAAGCAACAAGGTCTTTAAGGTTATTTCCACGGAGTTTCAGGGCTGTCACTTTCTATGATGAAATGTTATTCCTGTTCAATATGCCAACTTTTTCAGTCTTACATGCCTGAAGTCAAGCCTTTTCATAGGAGCCTGTGTTCCCAACACCTCCAAGAACCAGAACCGCTTTCATGTAGGAACTGAAACCCAGACTTTTAGGTGTCAGCATACCTGTTTGTAAATGAAGGCATGTGTTTATAATGCTGTTGTTTTCTTTGTTAGGGAGGAAACTTATTGTTAATACCAGAGGGCCAAACTGTACAAAGTGAATTTGTGCAAGAATTCAGCAAGACCACATCAGCTCTCTGACAGGAAGGACCTAAAGAAAGGAATTAGCAGGATCGGATGTGGTGCTTTCTGACAGACAGCCAAACCTAAGAGGTCAAAATAAGAAGCCAGTGCAAAAATAGATTTATGCTTAAATTGAAGTGCACAATTCCCATTCGTACAGCTGCACCCTGGATTAAGCAACTATTGTATGATAGTTTATAAACCCAAAAGCCCTGGGCTCAACAAGCAACCCATTTCACCATAAATTAGGCCATATTCAACAATGCTGCAATGGCAGCATTTCTAGTGGTATTATCCCCGCTTTCTTCCCCAAAGGGATGGGATCTGCATGAACTTGCCCAGTGATGTACATCCCAGGCCCTGTTTTGGAGCACCGTGCAGCTACGCCGTCACAGGCAGCCACCCCAGGTAAGTCTCACTCAGATTTCCCTCTCTCTTGACCCCATTCACTGCCTTGCCCAGTTTTTAAGGACAAGGTGATATTTTTCAGCCTGGAAGGGAATTGTTCCCATTGCATAAAATGGACTGTCAGAAGTGCACAGGATCCCTTTTCCTGTGTGTACGAGGCTTTGCTCGTGCAGACCACATAACCACAGCGGTAAGTACCTGCTTCCTGAGGCAGGCGAGCAAATGTCTTGCTAGAACAGTGTAAGAACCTACATTTGAAAATTCAGCCTGAAGGTGCTGACCTGTGCTGAAAATAACCTTGACAGATTGCAGGGGGAGATTCCTTGTTTTGTCACAGCATCTCATGGCCTTAACTATTCAGCTGGCAAATATTCAGCTGGCAAGTAAGCTTCTCCTTCCAATCTGTCCCTGATTGCCTGGGTGGGGATGGTGCCTTGGAGTGAAGCCCTTTCTTCCAAGTGCTTCGTGTTTAATCTGATCCTGTCTTTCCAGGTCAGGCATCTCCAGAAGTAAATACCCTACAAATGGAAGATATTTAACAATGCTTTTGGTGAAGGATGATCCAGATGGGTTTCCATCTCTGTGCCTAAGAACTGGTTTATCAGGGCCAACAATTTGCTACATGTGCTTTCATCAGCATGTTTTAGACACGCTTAGTGAGCTGTTAATGTCAAAACCTCATTCCTTATTCAGTTCTGCCCCTCACTATTGCTAGAAGGCACCATAGGGGTACCACTGTTCAGCACTCTTCCTTTGAAGAGCAGGGGGCAACTCATCGAATCAGAAGTTGATCCACATGAGGACAGGGAGCTGAACAAGGCACCTGGAAGCACATCTGTGTTATCCCAGGGGACGTCAGGTTTCTATCTACCCACAATGGACTTTTCATCTCTTTTCACACCAGCTGTGGGAAGCAGCAAAGTGGCTGGTGACTACACATGGGACAGCTTTACCAGGTAAGAAGATGCCGCTAGGACTCGTAAGCTGTACGGTGGCACTGGGAGTAATTAAGACCATCTTTACTCACGCTATCTGCCCATGCCCGGGGTGCACGTGCCCAGGCTGCAGAGTTCACATCCCCTGGGGCCTCCTGTCCACGGGCAAGGAGTAAGGCACAGAGCCTGCAAAGCCTCCATTCTGCTCCCTCATCCCAAAAGGTCACCATTCCTCTCCCACGAGCCAGAGCAGGAGGAAGATAAGAGAGGGCACAAGCTGCTGCTGAAGTGGGGCACACAGAGGCATGGGTACAGTGCTGCTGAGGTAATTGCTGAGGTGGCGTGGCTTTCGCAAGACGTCAAAACGCACAGCTGGCTAATATAAACCCCTCTTTTCTCCAGAGCCACCTCAGAAGCAGCTATTGATTCTTAAGGCAGTAATATTCATCTGGCATCTCATTCATTCCAAGTTAATTGCTTAAATGGGTGGAAAAGGAAATTTGTGAAACGAAATGTGCTGCTGCATCAGGCATAAAGGAAACTTCGTCCCTATTAAGCTGGAAATGCTTCCCAAAGACAACACATAGGCTTTACTGTGCCGAGGCACTTAAGTTCAATTCTTCAGTGGGGCCACTGTTTAAAGAGAGCATTACTAACTCAGTCACAGCAAGCTTCTGTACTTCAGCTTCCCAGTCACTCAGTTTACTCTTCAGGATGGTTTCCCCTACAGCTTAAAAATATGACCTTGGAAAGAATCACTAAATAAGTAAATACTTGAGTCTAGCAGGGTTTTCTTCCTCGATCCAAACCCTGGCACAGGTTGTAGTCTTGCGACTATGTCCTATCTGCTAAGAAGTCTTCTGTTGGTATTAAGTGGCATATTGTTTAGAGAAATAACACATTTTCGTTAGGGAAGGAGAAAACAGTCCAAATAAGCTGCTGGTCAAACATACATTTTTATGTGTGTCAGCAGCTTGGGAAGAAGAAGGAGAAGGGAGCAGTTTCCTTTTAAGTGTTTCTCTGAAGAAAAGTTGCAGTTTACATTACCATGGATTTCTCCTTCAGAGTGCCTCTCATTTTCAGGATGCAATTTTGTGCTTCCTTCTCACGGCAAACTTTTTTCACAATCTATATAGCAGTGCTCCTTTAAGAATTGGCTGTTTCACCTCTCTAAATAAAGCTACTTTAGTACATACATTAATTCCTTGCATCTGCCATAACTACCATACAAAATGTCTTCTCTGCAGAGATAATAGCACTGCAGCTATTTATTTAATCATTGAAAGCAGCCGGCATCTTTTAAAGAAGATCTTTTAAAGTTTTTATTCATTATTGGGTTTTAACGTCATTTCCATTTGTGACCCCCGCTGTGTTGGCTCACTGTTAGGTAAGTCTAAGGAAGTTTCTTTTCCCTGAACGTAAGGCCTGAGGAAGGTCTGAGCAGTGTTTAAGGGATTGGCCCAGGATGTCATCTCGGGGTCTGCTGCCATTAGCTTCCTGTGCCTGTGAGTAATTTTCTCCAGACAAAAAACATTCAAATGAGATTTTAATCCTCTATGGAGTGTTTTTTCTTCCTCAGCTCTGGTACTGCTATGTGACAAGCCATTCTCTGCTTACACCTTAGGTACCAGCAGCCTCAAGGAGCCAAGGCAACCAATGACTGCCAAAATAGAGACCTATTCCCATGCTCCCATGGTCCTCAAGGCTCTCCAGCTCGGTGGCAGCAGGGTAAGCCATGCACTGTCATCTCCTGTGGGTTCCCAATCCAGAGACCCTGTTCCCAGGTCTTGGTTCAGGGACACAGTGTGGTCTGAGAGTGCACCATTTTGCTGGAAAACATCTCTAACTGCAAGTGGTTGTTCAGCCTAAGTTTTCAAGTTTTCTCCAAGAAGCCTGAAAAAGACTTTTTTTTTTTTTTTTTCCCTGAGGAGAATGCCATATTTTTCTGTTTGGGCTTTTGTTTAAGGGGTGAGGTGCAAACTACCGTGCAGTCAAAGACTGCAGATGACTTACTTGCAATGATGGTAGGGCTGATCCAACAAGGATATGGTCGAGTGGCCAGTTCAAGAGTTAAAAGTTTCAGACTAGTCAGAGAGGATAGGTGAGTGAGAAAAAGAGGAGGAACTGCAAAGAGCTAAAGGCAACTGTCAGAGTTTGAAAGGGAGCAATGCAAATCCAGAAGAAAGGGGCTGAGAAAAAAGTCAGGAATTTCTTGAAAGTGGCAGAACAAGCTTGGTGCAGTTTGGTGCAAGTCTGTAGCTGTGAATTCACTAGCCTTCCTTCAGGCATCAGCAAAACAGGCAATAACTCTTTAAATTCAGTATTGTCTCATATCCTGCCTACAGGAACATTTTAGCTGCTTTTTCGGTACTGAAACACTTCACTTTACTGCTCTGGAAGGAGAGAGCTGCAGTGAGGTAGATGATGACAGCGATATTTGATGCTCAAGCAATGGCAACACCGTTGCCTTGCCGGGTGACTGGCTTCACCAAGACTGAGGGAAAGGAAGTTTAACCTGGATTTTTGCACTTTAAGCCCATCCTTTTTCTATCAGGCATGGACACAGACAACAAATCATCCCTCCCTCTCCACGTCAGCAGCTTCCTTATTTCTGGAGAAACTGTCCCATCCAGTTCAGTGGGTTTCCAACTTCAGTACTGCTCCCAGGATTTGCCCCCCGCCCCCCAGGGATTGCTGCTTTAATTTCTGCATAACAATACAAAACTCAAAGTTTCTGTAAGGGTCTCTTATAAAGAAAACAAGGAGGCTGACAAAAAAAAAAGGCATAAATGCTCACTCCCACTCACATGCCACCTCTCCTTATCCTTTTGGCTCTTGTTTTACACCTGTTAGTGCAGTGTATGGGTTAGAAGTAACTTCTCTCTTGCTCCTTTTAAGGGCACTGTTTTTAAACATAGGAGATTTCAGCAAAAGAGACCCCACAAACATTGAGGAGGTATGTCTGAAGAACTATGAATTTCATCTGGGAAAGGTGGAAATGAGTCACAAAAGAGAGGCACTTATAAGAAAAAAGCCCCTAAGAAGAAAGACTTCAAAGCTGCACCTTTGAATATAAAAACCACTTTGTCTTTCAAGCCGAAACACTGCTGCCCAGAGGTCGTGTCATACAATGTGTATAGCGTCAACATTACCTACTAACATATAGAAATTCAAGGTAGCCACCATCAGTTCACATCTGTTGTTTCTGCTCTAAGGTAGGGTGGCTGAGTGAAAAATGAGCCTTACCTACGGCACGGTTCAACGCTGTAATAGTGGGAGGCTCTGCCCAGAATTGTAAGCTTTAATGCAGCATTTCACAATCTCAGATAATTTTTAAGTGAAGTGTATAAGAAAGAAAGGCTGATAGATATTTACTCAGGAGTTTGTTTGTGATTTGGCTGAGGATACGCTTCCAGAAATCTGTGACGGGTGTTCTGCGCTCTTGTACATCAATGCACTGAGTGTTGTAAATGGTTATCGAGTAACCTCCGTTTCAGAGGAAGGGTGTACAAGTTCAACAAAACATCGGTGTCCAAAGAAGCCTGTGGTGAAGGAGCCCTCTAAAGAGCTATTAATCGAGCTAGAAAGAAAACCTTGTGAGAACACTTTAGCTTTCATAAGTTTTCTACCCCTGGGGAGATATGTAAGGAGGGAGCTGAAAGATATAGCAACACACTCATGTTTGCCTGTTTGTTTGCCTTGGTGTCAGTTATCTGGTACTTGATAAATGCAGGAATTGTATTCACTGAACTGCTAGGATGATGAAATTTTACTTTCTTCATCTGCTGTGGTTCTGGCAAGAGATAAAGAATAACTAAAATGAAGTTATTAGGAAAATCAGTGGTTGAACCCTGGAATTTCAGAGCTATGCTCAGTAGCTCAGTATGCTCAGGTTTAACTGACCTCTCTCAATGAGGAAAGCACTCACTGACTTCAGATTTTAGACTTAGGTCAAGTACCAAATTCCTGAATAAATGTGCAAATGCTCCCAAAGTCCTGAGTTTGTTATATTGAGGCTTTCTTGCAAGTTTTCCAGTCCATCTGCCTTCCAGAGCAATTAGAAATGGTGCTAGAACAAATAAATTCTGGAATCCAGGACAAACTGGGAGTCTCACAAATTGCTCTAGTCCAAGTTTAGTTGCAGAAATAAGAGAAAAGTACTGTAGAGCACTCAGTTATTCTGCTATTGTTTCCTCTATGGGAAAAATAGTCATTAATATATCTGGACAAACTTGCTTTGCTTCATTTCCAACCTAAATGAACATCTTGTTCTCAGTTCAGCTTCAGTATATAACAGCAAAAATGAGAAAAGAGCCCAACAATACACTAATAGATTCCAGAAATGCTGTACAATGTCAATAAAGAAGTCACTGAGCCATTTCAAAAAATGTGAAGTATTTGCAAGATATGATGAAGTGAAATAAATTGTTCCTCTTATGGCTCATAAAAGAAGCCCTATGGAAATGTAGAAAGGATTCCAATAATTATCTTATCAGAAAAAAATAATAATTTATGTGTATTCAAGTTAAATTGTAGCAATTTATTAGAAAGATTGTTTCACCTATAAACTAAATAGCTTGATTTGTAGCATGTCATTTCCACTGAAAGAAAATTTCAGTCTAACAGAAAATCCTCTTTTCCTAACTAGTTTCAGTCTTTCATGTAAATATTCCACAAATGGTCATGGTTCTACAAACTCAAAGTGAAAGCCATTTTCTCAGAAAATGTAAGGAAGAAGTCTAATAAGATTAGTAAAAGACTAATAGGTCTAATAAGAGACATCTAATTAATAGTAACTCAAAAGTTGCCTTGGGATTAGATGTCTGCGAAAACTGTTTTTCCTACATGCTAAAGGAGGAAGAGAGGTGTCCAAAGT
This sequence comes from Aquila spilogaster, assembly GCA_024606505.1. Lineage (NCBI taxonomy): Eukaryota > Metazoa > Chordata > Aves > Accipitriformes > Accipitridae > Aquila > Aquila spilogaster. Next base: position 10,931,219 of record JANHGO010000001.1, read on the forward strand.
CACCTCCAGGACAGGCAGCAGACAACTGGCAGGAATCTGAATTTTGGACAAAGGTTCCTCCAGGGACACCTGGACAGCACATAGGCTCTAATTTCCTCTTGTGGAGTTGAGCCTCTGGTGGTTTTTTTCTTCAGCTGTAAAAGGGAGGTACCTACTGTATTTTCCTTCCTCACCAGAATATTGCGAGACTGACTCAGATTAAAACTTTTATCAGCTGGCTCTGAGGAATTGGGGTCATGGAAGTGTCCGAGATGTTACTTTTCATTGCAGCATCAAGAATGATATCTGCTTGATGGTCGGATAGCTAAAGGGATTTATTTCTATGCAACTGCGAAGAAAAGAATTTGAGAATGTTAGATTTCCATTTCTCATTACCTTGTTTCCGTTCTCACAGGCTACTGGCTGATTTGAGATATAAGCTGCGTTTTTGGATTTACAGAATAAGATTAGCTACTGCTAACTATGGATATCACTATTTATTCAGCTTGTCAAGATGGATTTTTTATTGCCTAGAAGGGAGTGTCTGCTATTTCCATTTTCCTGAGAAAAATGGAAGTTAAGACATATATCTGGAAGCAGCCTATAGTCATGACGCATGAGATCGCAGACCTCTGACCACACCAGAGATTTCAAAGAGAATTTGAACACCTTAAACATTGTGGTGGGCTTGGATGCACTGTCCTACCAAGGTCATTTTAGGCTGGTTCAGGTAACTGAATCCAGTTCTCCAGAATCTGAGTACTGCTGCTGTGATGGCAGCTTCCTTTATTGCTATGTTTTATCTTCACCAAGCATGAGTGAATGCCAAGCACCTGATGTGGGTTAGCAATTACTGTCTAAGAGAACATAAGCTATAGAGTCCAAAATGTAGACTCTCTTGTTGTGTTGGTTCATCCATACACCTAATTTGGTTTTCATTTCCACCCACCTCAGCTTGAAATCCCTTGCTATGTAACTGATAGAAAGGCACAGACACCTTTGTAAATATGATTTCTGGGGAATAAACTCCTAAATTAACAGCTTGGTCTCCAAAGAAGAATCTGCTAAAAGAAAAAAGGCTCTTCTGAAACTTACCGCTGTTTATAATGTCACTGGAGATCATTATCACTTCAGAATGGCTGCAGACCTCACAGTGGCTGGTGAATATAGGAAATCTTGTGTTTTATCACAAAATGGTTTTTTAATACACTTTAAAAAAAAAAAAACCACCTCTGCTGAAATTCCTGTACATTCAAAGGCAAAATGTAAACGTCCCCCTAGAGAACAGTCTACTGGATGATTGCGGAAGAGAAGAAAATTAAATTCAGGTGAATATATAATAAAAAACAACTACTTGCATGTAGCTACGTTATTATAATTCATGTGGGCATCGCTAACCTCTTGCTGAATTCTTAGAGATGACAAAACTAATTTGTGGCAGTGACATTAATGTTGAAATGTCACACTTGAGCACAGTGGTTTTTCATTCTCTGAACTTTTATTCTCTTCCTTAGTTTTCTGAAAGACTTTTCCACCTTTGTTCTCTCTGCTTATCACCTGCCACATTGTGGGGTATTCTAGGATTTTTTTCCAGCTCTTATTTTTCACTTCCGTTTTTTTAAGGGAAAAAACCTCCGTCATTAGAGAACTGCTATAGATCCACTTTCATCTCTGGGGCTGTTTCTGCACCGAAAGCTGTTGGGTCAGGACTGACTCCACCAGCGGACACTGGCACCTTGATGCCTAACGTCCTTCATAGTTGCATAGCTTCATAGCTGTGCCTTTGGAAACAGAGAAAGGATGGGCATCAGCAGAAACAGTATGGCCCTACACGAGCTATCAGTGCCAGCCAGGACGGCCTTCTGGTGTATTGGCCACCACGGAGGCCCTCTGCTCGGCTATCTGTAGGGCACAGGTACACACGTCCTGAATCGGCTGAGGCAGTCCTGCGCTCAGAGGTTCCCAAAGAAAACCAGGAGGAAAGCCTAGACGTTTGCATCCTCACAATTAAATAAGTAGCCCTGATAACAGGGTGGGCAAACCCACTCCATCTTATGGATGAACACTTGATCATTACAGTTCACAGAATCTAACAGCCTGTTATTATTTTCACAATTGTTACTAATGTCATTCTGACTGTTTTTTCCCCCTTTTCATGCTTAGTGAGGAAATGGTTTCTTTGGGAGGAGAATTCTGAGCCGCCATTAAAAGATATCCCCAATGCGTCTCTTGACAAATTGTGCAGGAAACAGGGACAACCTGGCAATAGTGTGAAGGGCAACTGGTACGGAATTATTTTAAAACTTTTTTTTTTTGTCAGAAACACACAGGATGAGATGAAAACTTAACTTTCAAACTTCATGAGAGGAGGCTGAGATACTTTCCAATTGCCTGGGAGAGAAGTCATTGGGGATGGGAAGACTTGCGTTGAAGACAAGAACTTGAACCTACACCTTCTTGTACCCTGGTGGTACCTGAACCACAAGCCAGAGAGGGAAGGTGGGAAATCCTCTTTCTTGCTCATGTTTCAGAAGGTAAGACATTTGTCATGGTGCAGGAGGAAACCCCTCAAAACTAGTAAAGGTTTTGTGAAATGGGGCTGGCATCCTCTCCCAGAGGACTTCCCTCCTGCTGAGCACCCTGCTCATAGAAAGCTCTTCTCTCCCAGCAGAAATAGGCCATGAGGGTGTGGGACCACTAGCTCCATATCAAGCAACAGTGGGATTTGAACCTGGGTTTCCCATTGTGTGGGAAAGGATTCTAATCACTGCCATTTCACACTGATTTTGTGAACTCATCCTCTAACTTCATTAGAAATGCCCCAAAACTAAATAAGCTAATTTGCTAAATATTCTCAAAAATCAGGTTTGTGTTGTCCCCAAAAAATTATCTTGCTGGTTTTGGGTGTAAGTCTGAAAACAATCAGTTCTTTATCCTTTTCTATCTAAGTACCTCAGAATCCATGGTCTAGTTATCCCCTTGTGTGCAAAGGTTGTAAGTGTATTTTTGATTCCACTCGTAGATGAACAACCACAGCACAGAGCAGAGAAGGGATTTGCCCAGGGCCGTACAGATACTCTGTGGAGGAGCAGGGACTTGAACCAGCTTTCCCACATTCCTTCTCTGGTTCAGTAAGAGACCAAGATGATTTCAGTCAGTAGACATTGCAGGGTTCTTCCTCTGACCCTGGTCTCACATTTCAGTATAGCAGTCAGGTACAATATTTTCTGCAAGTTTGTTTAACTTTGCTAGCGTTCCTGTTTACCTGCTTTCCTACAGAAGACTCAGTATTATTTCCCTCAGAAAATTTTGACTGGGCAGAAGAAAAAAGGGATTTTACCATTTGTCAAAGATCTCCAGGTTTTGGAGCAGCACAGTCAGATTGGCACTTGTGATGATAGTGCAGACTTTGTGCAAGCCATAGGCAAGTGGCCTGTCTGCAAATCTGCTATGTTTCTTCTTCACCAAGTAAGTTGCTGGTACATACATAAATCCCTTTTCTCTTCTAGGGTTTCGTATTTAGAAATATGCAAGACCTGCTCTGTCCTTTTCTAGGCTACAGGAATGATGAGTTACTTTTTGCCATCTCCAAAATATCTCCACTGGGAAAATCCAGAAGCTCCTTACATCTTGTAAAATTTTGGCGTAAGCAATACTCTTAATTGCAGAGATTATGCTTACTTTAAAATGTCACCAATTTCTACAGTGAAGCCCAGCATTTCTCAAACATAATAGGAAGAACAGAGGAAAAAAGTGAGATGATTCATTATTTCTATATCTTTACTGCATTGATAAGTTCTAAAACAGTGCACATGAGAGAAGAAAAAGTTCTTGAGGGATTCCAGGGACTGTTCTCATTTCTGTATGTGCAAAACAAATCACTGTAAAACTAATCCGATTTATCTTCACATCACTGCTGTGGTAATTTCAGTCTGAGGGTAACACCTGTATGTCAGCAGAGATTGCGGGCGTATATGTGAGGTGGAGGACAGAACAGCAGTAACACTGTCCACCTCTTTATTAATTATCTGATAAGAGATTGCTGGTGAAAATATACGTGCTACACTGTCCTGACATTCAATGCCCTTTTGTGTATGAGCAGTTTCACTAAGGCTTCTTGGTTTCAAATATTTTTAGAACTGTTCCTGGTATTTTCCTACTTAAATATCATATATGTCATACCTCACAAGCTTCCCCCTGTGCTCAGCTCTCTTAGATGGCAGAATTTTTAAGGACACTGGTTTATGAAACACAACTGGCATCTATATCCCTTATAAGAAATAATACTCGGGAGAGAGATTTCTGCGGTGGTCATGCAGGAATAGCAGAATTTAGATTCACTGACTGCTGCTGGAAAACTGCAGCATCCTCTCCATAAAATATAACGATATCTAGTGCTCAAGCTACGAGCGAGGTGTTTTATACCAACACATATATCTTTATGTGAAATACAAAATTATTAGTCGGTTCAACACTCATGCAAATTACCAAACATATCTCCAAAATGGGCACCGTGTGGCCAGTGTGAGGTCTGCTGCTCCTCTGCCTCAGTGAGCCTGATCCAGCAGTTAGAGGATGCTATCACCTCATCGATGCATCAAACATGTGGGGCCTCGCTTGTGTCTCTAACCACAGGCGACTCTGTGTCTCTGTGCCTCTGAGAAATTACGCAGCAGAGTGCCGGGCTCCTTTGGAAACGGCGTTGTGACTTCCCAGAGAAAAAGCACCCATGGAGGGTTAAGGAATGTTTGTGGGCAGAGCCGACCCTGCTCTCATTTCCACCAGAATAAACCCAAAACTGTGTGACAGAAGCAGAGAAGCACATCGGGACCTTAAACCCAACATAACAGAGATCCTTCTGCATCTGCACACAGCAGAACCTTCCCTGTAGACACAGGCACGTACCGCCTGGGAAGGATTTGGCCCAGAGCTTGTGGAGTTTGTCCTCATTCCCCCTTTAGATGAGCTCTCCTTGTAATTCCAAAAACGTAGTTCGGTAGCTCAGCACAGCTTGGCTGATGACGAGAGGACGCAGAGCAACTTTGGAAACACAAACTGGCACAGGGAGAGAGTCTTTTTGGCTTCGAAAGGACAGTGCACACGTTCGGAGCCAGAATGTGTAAAGACTTTTGTTCACAAACAGAAATCCCTTGTGCTGACAGACTCCGAACAAGGCTGACGCTCTTGTGAATGCAATATGAAAGTTGCCTTGTATTGGGATTAGCCGAGTGAGCAGTTTGCAGCAAACAATTGACTAGGAAAATTTAGTGGTAGAAGGGTGGTCCTCCAATATTAAAAAAAATTAATAAAATCTACTGTGAATGTTGTGCTGTTTTGACTTTATTCTCTCTTTAAAATCACCCAGTAAATGTTTCAGGAGAACACACTTCAGCCCAAGGGAGGCTTATCATCTATTTGTTACAAAAATTCATTATTCAGGGTGTGATACTCGGTCTATAGGGTGACCCATATCCATGGCTGTTGTCTATTTACATCTCTGGAGCAATGAACTGATCCCCGCAGCAGCTCTGTGAAGTGGGGAACTCTCTTCCTCCACCTTACCCACGGCAAACTGAGGTTAATAGGGTCAGACCCTCAGTACCAAGTCACGCGGGGAGTCTACAGCCAAATTGGTCTTGCTGTGTCTCAGCGAGCATCACGATGTCAGAACCACATCTTTTTCTGGCAAAATTGTTATCTTCCTGATACAGAGTTCTTCACTATCAGGCAAGAAAATGAAGTGTCCGCACAGACACTCTCTCCTGGACTCATTTCTCCCACCTGAGAAGGGACGGGCTGTCCTCTGGACAAGTGCTGTTTCCATAAACTATAGATGGAGCATAAACAGGCCAAGCAGTTCTTACATGCCTTCAGGATTGCTGTGGTGGGAAGAGGCTGAAGCCAGACTGTGCTGAAGTTTCTGTTTCTGATCAAAAGTCCTATATTTTACAAACTACTTTTTTTTTCTAATTTCTTCTAAATTAATTTCAGACCATTTTCAAAAAACGAATGACTCAAATGTCACTTTTCTACGTGAACTTTCATATGTTCCAGCTTCTCCAGAGCAAGTATTCTCTGAAAAGGTCACAAACACAGACCTAATAAAATCCCTAGATTATTCCAACACTTTTCTCTCACTTCAGGCAGACGTGGGGCTCTTTGCTGCACCACTGCTGTTTGTTTTGCTGCAATGGTTTAGTTCCTATGCCCTGTCTTTGTTAATTATCTTGAATGGAGCTAATTATTACTGGATAAGTTCATTTATGTAATACAACTAACCCTCAGAACTGAAGAATAGTGAGCCAAGCCTAAAAATTAATGGGTTAAAAATTATGAAATTCAAAAAAATAGTAATTAGTCTTTGGATTATTTTTTTTCTTTGCTGACAGCTGACCCCCACAGTCCTCAATTTCAAGGTTTCTGCAGTGATGAGAAACTTCTTGTTGTCTAAAAGGTAAGTGCCTTGCTGCCTTGCATGGCTCATGCTGGGAAAGCATCAGCATTTGCAAAAGGCCCAGTGCAATGTGGGGACGTGGGAGGGCTGCCCTGGCCAAGAAAGAAGCAAAGCAGTACTCAGAGGAGGACCTCAATGCCAAGGAAAGCAGTAGGTTCACATGATACCGGTCCATTTGAGAGTAGTTTGCGACTGACACCCTTGCGTGGTGCCCCTTGTGTGGGTCAAGCCCTACGTACACTACCACGGACTGGCTGGGACTGAGGATTTAGGGGGTTTGCTTTTGTATTTCTTGCAGACCAGTCACCAGACTGTGGGTCTTCACACCTCACCCCCTGTCCCACTAAGCTGTGACCATTGAGGAGCCCCAGGATGAGGGAATGGAAGCAGTTTCGTGGGAATTTCAAGACCAACGGCAACCCTGTGAGATCTAAACCTGAGCCCAGGTGGAGAACCTCTAGGTCTTTAAAAGGACACTTTTACCTGCCCTTTTCTCTGCCACAGCAATGTGAAGTACCATGCTCTTCACTTTCAGGACATGCCTCCAAACATGTCTTTTTCTTCCTTTTCCATACCTATCATATTACTTTCTTTCTCTTCTTCATTTCTTTACTCACTCACTTTCTCAACTTGCATGAGGGACTCTACAGAAAATTATTTGTGGGTGAATAGGAAGGACCCTTCCACTGAATATGTGGTTACAACTCACAAGCACAAGCATTTTCCAGCAGCACTGAAAGGATTAATTGAAATGTTGATCCAGAGCAGTAATTATTTTACCAAACAGTGAAACACTATTCAGCCCTCCCTTCTTACCTGCTACTGATGCAATCAAGGCCAAACGGAGCCAGGATATAAAATTACCCCTGCAGTTCACCAAGTCTCTACACTTTAAAAGCAATTAAAAAGAGAGAGGTGCCCATGATTACTGTGTAAGAAAGAGGGTTTTCATTAAACAAATGGGTGTAATGCTTGCTCTAAAGCCCTACTACTGCTTCCCAGCAAAACAAAACATACAGGACTGGACTCACTTCTGACTTTCCAGAATAAATCCATTCACTTGAGTAGAGTTACTCCAAATTTACTCTGTGAGATCAGAATCAGACCTGTGCAATGAAAGACGTTAGAGGTGCTTTTTCTTTGCTTTGCTTTGCTTTACTTTTCTGTAAGCGTATTTTTATCTCTTCCTATTTGCAGTTCAAATACAGGGAAAACAATAAAAGTCCCAAAGAAGAAACTAAACTGGGGTGGAGAGCAGGAAGTGAAAATATTCCAGTCTTCATGTTTATTCTTGCCATAGGAGTAAATAGGGCTTGGTTCAATGCACAGCTCTGTCACAGCACGTTGTGTTTGCTTCTCCTTATGCCAGTGAAGCTCCACTGACTGCCATGAAATCACCACTACAGTGAGCAAATAGAAACTGGCGGATGCTCAGACTGGACAGCAGCTGTCTCCTTCCAGGTTTTAGAAACTGGAACTGCTGAATGATCTGTTTTCTCAGAGCTGCACAAAGTGATCGTCACCCTTATGCTGACAGTGAAGGGCCCTGCACTTTTATCACTATGAATCTGCCTCATCAAATCCATGGGGGCCATGCACATTTCCCCCGCCTCTATTTGCATGCTCTGCTTTACCAGCCATCTCCCTACATTTTTGTTCTTTAATCCACTTGAAACTTTCAAAAAAATTCAACCACCTTTGCTGAAATTTTCCATGTTTCATTTCTGACCAAAGGTGAGTTTGGATTCTTTAAAAAGCCAGAGGAAAATTCCATTGGCTGCTTGTGAACTGGAATGAAGTGCCAAAACAAAGAAACATTTCCCCCCTTTTGAGAGGGCTTCTAGCCACATCTCATTAGGGAGAGCAACACCAACCATACAACATAAGGGAGCTGCACACAGACCTTATGAAGGTCTCACCCCACCATTCAATAGGCAATAAAGAGCTACATCTGGACTTGCACAGGCAATGGCAGCTTGGAAACCATATGATGCAGCAGGTTTCTTTATGTATCCAACCCAGACCCTGTGGAAATCTGCAGGCATCCTTCCACTGGTCTAACAACAACTCAACTGGACCCAAACCCCAGAAAAACATGGTAAAATGTAGGGCTGCTGTCTAGGCATTGCCTGTTTGTTGCTAGCTGGATACCTACTTGCCCAAAGAGGCTGTGAGCTCCCAGCATACCCCTCTGCCTTATATCCACCTTTTTTCCCCAAAGCAAGCATTTTTCCTAACAGCCGTCCTGGTTCTAGCCTGAATTGTCAAAAATGACCCTCTGCCTCTGAACAGAAGAGATGGCCCGTAATCTATCTTTCCCAGCCGACACAAAAGTAGCTAGTCCCTTTCCAGAAGAACCAAACCCTGGGGTAAGAAAGTCTTCATAGAGATTTTCATTGAAGGAGGAGGGGGCACTATTCCATCACTGAAGGGATCTTGAAAGTTTGGTCTTTTTTTGCTATGAATGAAAGTGAAGCTGCAGAGATGTCCTAGATCTAATAATGCAAAGCTCTCCCCAGCACAGCTACCTTTGTAACTTTGCTATGGAAAGTGTGAGGCATACCAACCTTTCCTACTATTTAATTCTAATTTTTCTTTCTTTCATTCCCTTTTCTCTTTCTTTCTGCCCATTGTGATCTTATCCCTAATTTTTTTTTTAATGTTTCCTCTCCGTACTAGTGCCATAGTGGTATCTGACTTACTGGGTACAGAGTAATGTTGTTCAGCCCTCAGAAGGAGCTCTCTAGGGTCGGACTGGAACACATTAGGGAAGTTTGTTATGGCCTCTGTCTTGGCTGACACACTGGGATTGAACTAGGTGCCTCCAGAGCTAAAAGCCCAGGTTGTTGCAGGCTGAGGTTCAGAGCCAGGCTGAGTAGCTGGGAGCCGTAACAACTCCTATCCTCTGCGGATTAGCACAGAGGGGGACTTGTGAGTGGTCCATGTGATATCTGTTCGGGAGGTAAACAGAGGATTTTAGTCTCCTGGGCTGTCAAACCAGCTCCTTTGACAAGCTCTAAATTCACTTAAAGCCATGTAATTTGAACGTGCTGTGGGGTCCAAGTCTACTTCACCCTTGATACTGCCTCAATAGGCCCATTAAGATTTAGCCAAGTTTTGTGTGGTTTGTTCGTAAACAGTCACCGCAAGGTCTCCTTCAGAGAGATAAGCACTCCTCTGCCAGAGCACAATAGCGGCTGCTCACACGGTGTGAATCTGTGACTTTAAAATCATTGGGGGGGGGGGCGGGGGGGAAGTGCAAAACCCAATTGTGCTCAAAAGACGTTATTAAACTTCAGCAACTTTGCCATCT
>JANHGO010000001.1:10941064-10970580 GCA_024606505.1 Aquila spilogaster
CATAGGCTTTACTGTGCCGAGGCACTTAAGTTCAATTCTTCAGTGGGGCCACTGTTTAAAGAGAGCATTACTAACTCGGTCACAGCAAGCTTCTGTATTTCAACTTCCCAGTCACTCAGTTTACTCTTCAGGATGGTTTTCCCCTACAGCTTAAAAATATGGCTTTGGAAAGAATCACTAAATAAGTAAACACTTCAGTCTAGTAGGGTTTTCTTTCTAGATCCAAACCCTGGCATGGATTGAAGTCTTTCAGATATCTGTCCTATCTGCTAAGGATACTGTTGTTGGTATTAATTGGCATATTGTTTAGAGAAATAACACATTTTCCTGAGGGAAGGAAAAAAACATTCCAAATAAGCTGTTGGTCAAACACAATTTTTATGCGTGTCAGCAGCTTGGGAAGAAGAAGGAGAAAGGAGTAGTTTCATTTTAAACATTTCTGTGAAGAAAAGTTCCAGTTTATATTGCCGTGAATTTCTCTTTCAGAGTGCTTCTCATTTTCAGGATGCAATTTTGTGCTTCCTTTTCGCAGCAGACTTTTTTCACAATCTATATAGCAGTCCTCTAAGAATTGACTGTTTCACCTCTCTAAATAAAGCTACTTTAGTACCTTGTGTGTGACATTACAACCATACAAAATACCTTAACTGAAGAGATTATCACTGGAGTTACTAATTTAATTATTGATAGCAGTTGGTAACTGCTTGAAGGAGCTCATCTAATATTATTATTCATTATCAGTTTTTAATGCCATTTCCCTTTGTAACTCCCACTGTATTGTCTCACTGTTAGGTAGGACCAGACGCTCATTTTCCCTGAATATAAGGCTGAAGAAAGGTCTGTACGGTGTTTAAGGGCTTGACCCAGGACTTGTGAAAATTGCCCATGAACAACTTTCTCCATAAAAAACCATTCAAATGAGATATCAATCCCCTGTCAAGAATTTTTGCCTCCTCAGCTCTGGTACTGCTGTGTGACAAGCCATTCACTCCTTACACCTTAGCCGTCAATAGCCTCAAGGAGTTAACACAGTCAATGATTGCCAAAACAGAGACCTACTCCCATGGTCCTCAAAGTTCTCCAGCTCAGAGGCAGCAGGGTAAGTTACGCATTGCCATCTCCTGCAGCTTCCCAATCCAGAGACCCAGTTCCAAGGTTTTGGTTCAGGAACTAGGTTTGCTCTGAGATGGTACCATATCACTGGAGGACAAGTGCTTGTTCAGTTCAGTGTTCAACATTCCTCTAAGAAGCCTGAAAAATACTTTTTTTTTTTTTTTTTTAATGAGAATTCCACATTGTTGGATTCAGGGATGAGGTACAAACCACTGTCAAATTCTGTGAGTGAATTATTTGCCGTGACTACAGGGACAAACCAACAAGGATATGGTTGTACGGTCAGTCCAACAGTTAAAAGTTTGAATCAATTAAAGATGTTAAGAGAGTGAGAAAAAGAGGAGGAAGAAGTAAAAGAGCTTGTCAGAGGGAACAAGTTGAATATGGAAGAGCCAGGCTGAGAAAAGCATCAGTAAGGTATTGAAAGGGTGCAGTGTGATTAAAGTCTGTTGTGAATTCAAGGCCTTCGCTGGGGCCTTGACAAAACAGGCTACAATCCTTAAGCTCAGTTATTCTCAGATACTCTGGCATCAAAAAACCTTCTACCTGCTTCCTCTGTACTGAAATACTTGACTTTACTGCTATGCAGGGAGCTAATTGCAGCAATATGGACAATGATAATGATATTTGCTGTCCAGGCAATGGGAATGCTGCAGCCTCACTAGTTGACAATCTTCACTGATGTTTAGGAAACTGAAGTTTAACCTGGCAAAAATCTTCTGGAAAAACTCTCCCATGCAGTTCAGTGGGTTTCCAACTCCAGTACTGCTTCTGAGATTTGCCCCCCTGAACAACTGCTGCTTTACTTTCTGCATACCAATACAAAGCTAAAAGGGTCCACAAGTCTCTCCGAAAAGAAAAAATAAGGAGTCTGACAGAAAATAAACGATGTAATATCTCTTTTTTATCCCTAGAAAAACCAACCTGTGTTCTTCAGTTCAGTCACTCACACCCATTCCTCTGTTACCTCTCCTCACTCTTTTGGCACATTTTACACTTGTTAGTACACTGTGTGGTTAGAAATAAACTTCTCGTTGTTCTCTTACGGACTCTATTTTCGCAGTAGGAGATTTCAGCAAAACGAATCCCACAAACATTGAGGAGGCACAAAGGAAGAGCAGTGAATTTCATCTGAGGGAGGTGGAACTCAGTCATAAGAGAAAAACTCTACAAAAAAAGGCCCCTAAGAAGAAATTCGTTAAATCTGCACCTCTGAAAATAGGAAACACTTAACTCTTTGAAGCAGAGGCTCTGCTGCCTGGAGGAAGTGTCATACAATGTGCATAGCATCAACAGTACTTACCAATGTAGAAATTCCAGGTAAGTATAATCATTCTGGGTCTGTCATTTCTGCTTTAAGGTAAATTGGATGAGTGAAAAATGAGCTTTATCTATGACACAGTTCAATACTGTAATGGCAGGAGGCTCTGCCCAGAATTGTAACCTTGAACTCAGCCTTTCAAAGTCCCAAACAATTTTGAAGTGAAGCTTACAAGGCAGAAAGGCTGACAGACATTTACTCAGGAGCTTATTTGTGATTTGGCTGAGAAAACGCTTCCAGAAATCTGCAACTGGTGTTCTGCAGTCTCTCGTACATCAATGCATTGAGTGTTGTAAATGGTTATCAAGAAACCTCCATCTCTGAGGAAAGTTGTACAAGTTCAACAAAACATTTGTGTCCAAAGGAGCTTGCAGTGAAGGAACACTCTGAAGAGCTATTAATCTAGTAAAAAGAACACCTTGTGAGAACACTTCAGCTTTCATAAGTTTTCTTCCCCTGGGGAGATGTGTAAGGAGGGAGCTGAAAGATATAGCAACACATTCGTATTTGCCTGTTTGTTTGCCTTGGTGTCAGTTATCTGGTTCTTGATAAATGCAGGAATTGTATTCACTGAACTGCTGGGATGATGAAATTTTACTTTCTTCATCTTCTGTGGTTCTGGCAAGAGGTAAAGAATAACTAAAACAAAGTTATTAGGAAAATTAATGGTTGAACCATGGAATTTTGGAGCTGTGCTCAGTTCTAACTGCCCTCTCTCAATAAGGAGTACTCACTGCCCTCAGAGCTTGGGCTTAGGTTAAGTACCAAAATCCTAAATAAACGTATAAACTCTTCCAAAGTCTTAATGTTCCTGTATTGAGGCTTTCTTGCAAGTTTCCCAGTCCATCTGCCTTTGAGATGGATGACAAATGGTTCTGGATCAACCCATTCCTAAAATCCAGGGCAAACTGAGAGCCTCAAAAATCACTTTAGTCCATATTTAGTCCCACAAAGGAAAAGGACTGCAGGGGTCTCAGTTATTCTGCTATTGTTTCCTCTCCGAGAAAAAACAGTCATTAATACATCTGGCTAAACTTGCTTTGCTTCATTTCCAGCCTAAACAAAAATTTTGCTGTCAGAAGTTCAGCTTCAATGTACAATAGAAGAAATGAGAAAAGAGCCCAACCATATGTTAATAGATTCCAGAAATGCTCTATAATGTCAATAAAGTAGTCACTGAGCCATTTCCAAAAATGTGAAGCGTTTGCAAGATAAGATGAAGTGAAATAGATTGACCCTCTTTTGGTTCATAAAGAAAGACTTATGAAATGTAGGAGAAATTTAATTGATTGTCTTATTAGAAAATAAGACTTACAACAAGAATTTGTTTGTAATCCAGTTAAATTTTAGTTTTCTTTTCTTTAGAAAGATACTCTTAGACACTCGATTTGTAATATATTATTTCCACCAAAAGCACATTTCAGCCTACGATAAAGAGCTCTTTTGCTAACTTGTTCCCTTGTCATTCATGGAAATTTTCCACAAATGCTCATAGTTCTGCAAACTCAAAGTGAAAGTCACTTTCTTCAAAAATGTGAGGAAGGCATCTAACAAGAGGGATACAACTAATACTAATTCAAAAGTTTTCTTGGGATTTGATGCCTGTGAAACTGATTTTCCTACATGTTACATGAGGAATCAAGGTGTCTAAAGCCACCTCCAGGATAGGCAACAGCCAACTGATGGGAACATGAATCTTGGACAAAGGTTCCTCCAGGGACACCTGGACATCACTTTGCCACTAATTTCCTCATGTGGATTTGAGCCTCCAGTGTTTTTGTTCTTCAGCTGTAAAATAGAGATACTTACTGTATTGTCCTTCCTCACTAGCACATTGCGAGACTGACTCTGAATAAAACTTCCAACACCTGGCTCTGAGGATCTGGGGTTGTGGAGGTGTCTGAGATGTTACTTTTCTTTTTAACATCAAGAGTGGTATCTGCTAAATTGCCTGATGGCTAGAGGGATTAATTACTATGGAAGTACTAAGAAAAGAATCTGAGAACACTACATACCTGTTTTTCATTGCCTTTTTTCCATTCTCACAGGGTACTAACAGATTTGAGATATAGGCTGTGTTTTTGGACTTACAGAATAAGATTAGCTATCACCGACTCTCAATATCACTATTTATTCAGCTTGTCAAGATGGATTTTTTATTGCCCAGAAGGGAGTGTCTGCTCTTTCCATTTTCCTGGAAAAAAAAAATGGGGGTAAGACGTATATCTGGAAGCAGCCTATAGTCATGACATATGAGGTCACAGACCTCTGACCACACCAGACATTTCAAAGAGAAATTAAACACCTTAAACATTGTGGTGGACTTGGTCACAGTGTCCTACCATGGTCATTTTACCCTGCTTCGGGTAACCGAATCCAGTTCTCCAGAGTCTGATTACAACAACTGTGATGGCAGCTTCCTTTATTGCTACATTTTCTCTTCACCGAACATGCGTGAACGCTGAACATTTGACCAGGGTTAGCAATCAATATCCAAGAAGACATTAACTATACAATCTGAAACACAGCATCTCTTGTTGCACTGGTTCATCCATGCATCTAATTTGGTTTTCATTTCCCCCCACCTCAGCTTGAGACCTCTTGCTAGGTAAATGATAGGTACAGATACCTTATGCAAGTTCATGGTGTGATTTCTGGGGAATAAACTCTTAAATCAACAGTCAGGTCTCCAAAGCAGATTCTAGTAAAAAGAAAAAGAGCATTCTGAAAAGTACCACGGTTTATAATGTCCCCAGATATCATCATCACTCTAGAACGGCTGCAGACCTCACAGTGCCTGAAGAATATAGGAAATCATAAGTTTTATGGTGAAAGACTTTTAATACACTTTAAAGGAAAAAATAAATAAATAAAAAAGGAAAAAACATTCTGCTGAAATTCCTGGACTTTCAAAGGCAAAATGTGAACGTTTCCCTGGAGAACAGTCTACTGGATGATTGCGGAAGTGGAGAAAATGAAATTCAGGTGAATATATAATAAAAACAACTACTTGCATGTAGCTGCATTATTATAATTCATGTGGGCATCGCTAACCTCTTGCTGAATTCTTACAGATGACAAAACTAATTTGTGGCAGTGGCAATAATGCTGAAATGTCACACTTGAGCACAATGCTTTTTTTATTCTCCAAACGTTTACTCACTTGCTCAGTTTTCTGAAAAGGCTCTTTTCACTTCTGCTCTCCCTGGTTATCAGCAGCCACACTGTGGGATTTTGTAAGGTTTTTCCGGCTCTTATTTGTTACTTCCTTTTTTTTTTTTCTTTTTTTTTTAAGAGAAAAAGAGAGCTGTTACGGATCACCTTTCATTTCTGGGACTGTTTCTGCACTAAAAGCTCTGGCATCATGGCTGACTGCACAACAGGCACTGGCATCTTGGTGCCCAACGGCCTTCACAGCCACAGCCCTGGGAGGGCTCATCCTCCTTGTACAAAAGAGGAACCTGCAGGCATGCAGAATGGGACCCATGAAATGGGAAGCCTTGAGCTAAAGATTCTGCAGCATTTCAGTCAAAACAAGAACTTAAATCTGAACCCTCTGGCCCCCACTTAATACCTAAAACACAGCTGGACAGGTGGGCTGGGAAGTCCTCTTTCTGGCTCATGTTCTAAAAGGAAAGATGTATGTTCTGGTGCAGGAAATACAATCCAGAGTTAATAAAGTCTTAATGCTACTGCCTCAGCATGAAGAATGCACTCTTCTCCCACAAGGAATGGACAGAGAGAAGGATCAGGGCAACCTATTTCACATCAGCTCCACATTGAGCAATAGTGGGATTTGAACCTGATTTTCCTTTTGTGTAGGTAATGATCTTAATCACTGCCACGTCTCATTGATTTTTACCCTTTGACTTCATTAGAAATGTGACAGATATTCTGAGAAAATAAGATTTGCGTTGTCCTGAAACAATTATTTTTCCAGTTTTTAATGTAAGTCTGAAAATAATCAATTCTTTGCCCCCTAAGCACCTCAGAATCCACATGCTCACAGTGAATAGAAGGGATTTGCCCAAGGCCATGCAGATGCCTTGTGGAGGAGCAGGGACTTGAACCAGCGACTTGAACCAGCTCTCCCACATTCCTTCACTGGTTCACTAAGAGACCAAGATGGTTTCAGTCAGTGGCCTTCCACGGTTCCTCCTCTGGCTCTGATCTCACATTTCGCAGTGCAGCAGTACAATATTTTCTGCCAGTTTGTTTAACTTTGCTAGTGTTCCCATATGCCTGCTTTCCTATGAGTGTGATGGCATTTGCATCAGGAAATTTTACCTGAAGAGTTAAAAAAGAAGGATTTTGCTGTTTGTCAAAGGTCTCCACAGTTTGGTGTCGCATGTTCAGATTGGCACTTGTAATAAGGGTGTACGTTTCGTACACGTGGCCTTTCTGCAGACCTGCTGTTTTTCTTCTTCATCAAGTTTCCAGTATATACCTAAATCCCTATTTTCTTCTAGGATTTCCTGTTTAGGAACATGCAGGACCTGCTCTGTCCTCTCCTAGGCTACAAGAATTCTGACTTACTTTTTGTCATCTCCAAAATATCTCTACTGGGAAAATCCAGAAGCCTCTCACATCTTGCAGCATTTCTATGTAAAGAATGCTCTAAATTGCAGAGATTAGACTTGTTTAAAAAATGCTACCAACTTCTACAATGAAGCCCAACATTCTCAAGCACATTAAAAAGAACAGAGGAAAGAAATCACATGCTATTTATTTCTATATATTTACTGAACTGAATAATTCTAAAACCACCCATACGAAAGAGGAACAAGTTTTTGAGAGATTCCAGGGACTGTTCTCATTTCTGTATGTGCAGAACTGTAAAACTGATACTGATTTATCTTCATATCACCATGGTAATTTCATCTGGGGTTAACACCTGAATGTCAGCAGAGATTGTGCCATACATATGAGCTGGAGGACAGAACAGCAATAACACTGTCCTTCTCTTTATTAATCATCTGATAAAAGGTTACTGGTGAAAAAGTACATGCCACACTGCCCTGACGTTCAATGCCCTTTTGTGCTTGAGTAGTTTCACTAAGACTTCTTGGTTGCAAATATTTTTAGAAATTTTCCTGGTATTTTCCTAGTTAGATCACATACATATCATACCTCACAAGCTTCCCCTGTTCTCAGCTCTCCTAGATGGCAGAATTTTTAAGGACACTGGTTTATGAAACACAACTGGCATCTTTATCCCTTGTAAGAAATAATGGACAAGCGAGAGATTCTTTTTGGTGGTCATGCAGAATTAATTGACTGTTGCATGAAAACTGCAGTATTCCCTCCATGAAACGTAATGATACACAATGCTCATCATGTGTGTGGGATGCTTTATAGCACCATATACATCTTTATGTGAAATACAAAATCTGTAGTCAGTTCAACATTCATGCAAATTAACAAACACGTCTCCCAAATTGGCAGCATATAGCCAGTGCCACTGTGAGGTCTGCTGCTCCTTTGCCTCAGCGAGCCTGACCCAGAAGTTCATGAGTGGTGGATGCTACCACCCCAATGATGCAAATAGCATGTGGGGTCTCACTGGTGTCTCTAACCACAGGCAACCTCATGTCTGTGCCTCTGAGACATTATGCGCCAAAGCGCTCCGCTCCTTTGGAAACAACACCATGACTTCCCAGGGAGAAGCATCCATGGAGGGTTAAGGAAGGTTTCTGGGCAGAAGTCGAACTAATTTTTGCTCTGCTTTCTACTGGAGTAAACCCAAAACTGTGTCCCAGAGGCAAAGAAGCACACTGAGACCCTTCTGCGCATGTACATAGCAGCATCTTGCTTGTGGACGTGGGCACACACTGCTTGGGAAGGATCTGTGCCAGAGTTTGCTGAATTTGTCCTCATTCCCCCTCTAGAAGAGCTCTCTTTGTAATTCCAGAGACGTAGCTTAGTAGCTCAGCACAACTTGGCTGATGACGAGTAGACGCAGAGTAACTTTGGAAACACAAACTGGCATGGTAAAGAGTCTTTCTGGCTTCATAAAGACAGTGCACATGTTCAGAGCCAGAATGTGTAAAGACTTTTGTTCACAAACAGAAATCCCTTGTGCTGACAGACTCTGAACAAAGCTGATGCTCGCATGAACACAATATGAAAGTTGCCTTGCATTGGTATTAACCAAGTGAGGGTTTACAGAGAAAAATTTACATGGAAAATTTAGTGGTAGGAGGATGGTTCTCCCTTAAAAAATGCTAGATTAAAAAGATTTTAAAAAACAAAATAATATACAAACTAACTGCTGTTTTAGTTTTCTTCTCTCATTAAAATTATCAAATGCTTCATGACAACACACTTCAGCCCAAGGGTAGCTCGGGGTCTGTATGATTCAGACAATTGTTATTCAAGCTGTGGTACCTTGTCTATATGGGACCCATAGCCATGGCTGTTACCTGTTTCTATTGCTGAGACTTTCAGCAGCTCTGTGGATTGAGGAATTTCTTCCCCCGCTTTTCCCATGTCAAACTGAGGTCAACAGGGTCAAATCCTTGGCCTGCAGTTGCATAGGGTGCCAATGGCCAAACTGTTCTTGCTGTCTCTCCGTGAAGCACCATGATGTCAGAGCCACGTCCTTCTCTGGATGAAGCCAGATAGAGCTGAAGATTTTGCTTCTGATCAAAAATACTACATTTCACAAACTCCTTTAAAAAAAAAAATAATTCTTTTCAAACCAGTTTCAGGCCATGTTTGAAAAACAAATGACTCAAATGCCAGTTTTCTCAGTGAACTTTCATATGTTCCATCTTCTCTAGAACAAGAATTTGAGAAGGTCACAAACACAGACATAATAAAATCCCCAGATTATTTCCAACTATTTCCCCTCACTTCGGTCAGATGTGGGGTTCAGTGCTTCACCAGTGCTGTTTATTTCCTATACCCCGTCTCTGTTAACTGTCTTGAATGGAGCTAATTATTACTGGAAAGGTTCATTTACTAACCCTCAGAACTGAAGATGTGTAAGCCAAGTCTGAAAACCTAATGGCTTAACAATTAAGAGATGTGAAAGAAAATAGTCATTAGTCTTTGGATTTATTTTAGATGTGTTTCCTTCTTTGCAGACAGCTGAACCCCAACATCAAGATTTCCTCAAGCTATGAGAAACTTCTGAACGCTGTTGAATCAGTCTGGAGAAAAAGCCATGCAGGTGAGCTTGCAAAGTATAAGCACATTTGAGACTCACTTGAGACTAACACCCTTGCATTATGTCCCATGAATGTGTTCAGTCCCACGTACCCTACCACCAGCTGACAGGGACAGTGGACTTAGGATCTTTGCTTTTCTAAGTCTTGAACACTGAACACCAGGGTGCGGACCTTCACACCTCCTCCCCTGACCCACCAGGCTGTGACATTACACCAAGCCAAAGGGATGGATGGTGGCAGTTTTGTGGGATTTCCATGACCAATGGCAGCTCTGTGAAATTTGAGGCTCCGTCCAGGCAGGCAACTCATAGGCATTTTTAAAAAGGCCCTTTTCTATTCCATAGCAATGTGAAGCAGTACACTGTCCTCTACCTTCAGGAGATGCCCCCAAAAGCCTCTTTTTCTACCTTTTCTACACCTTTCAAATGGCTTATTTTTCTTTTCATCATTTCATAACTCACTATTCCAACTTGCATGAGGGATTCTACACAAAATAATCCAAGCGTGAATAGGAAAGACCCTTCCACTGAATATGTGGTTAGGACTCACAGACACAAGTATTTTCCAGCAGCACTGAAAGGATTAATTGAAATCTTGAGCCAGAGCAGTAATTATTTTACCAAACAGTGAAACGCTATTCAGCCCTCACTTCTTACCTGCTACTGGTGCAATCAAGGCCAAATAGAGCCAGGATATAAAATTACCGCTGCAGTTCCCCAGTACTATGCATTTTAAAAGCAATTAAAAGAGAAAGATACCCATGATTACTGTGTAAGAAAGAGGGTTTTCGTTAAAGAAATGGTTGTTGTGCTTGCTCTAAAGCCCTGCCACTTCTTCCCAGCAAAACAAAACATACAGAACTATACTCACTTCTGAATTTCTAGAATGACTCCATTCACTTGAGTAGAGTTACTTCATATTTACTCTGTGAGATCAGAATCAGACCTGTGTAATGAAAGACCTAGAGGTGCTTTTTCTTTGCTTTCCTTTGCTTTAGTTTCCTGTGAGTGTATTTTTACCTCTTCCTATTTGCAGTTAAAATACAAGGAAAACAATAAAGAGTTCCAAAGAAGAAATTAAACTAAGCTAGAGAGCAGGAAGTCAAAATATTCCAATCTTCATGTTTATTCTTGCCATAGGAGTAAGTAGGGCTTGGTTTAATGCATAGCTCTTTCACAGCATGTTGTGTTAGATCCTCTTTATGTCAGTGAAGCTTCACTGGCTGCCATGAAATCACCACTACAATGAGCAAATTAGAAACTGGCTGATGCTCAGGTGCAGAACAAACAGCAGCTCTCTCCTTCCAGTTCTTAGAAGCTGCATCTACCAAATAATCATAGAATCACAGAATCATAGAATGACTTAAGTTGGAAGGGATCTCAAGGATCAAGTTCCAACTCCCCTGCCATGGGCAGGGTTTCCAGCTGGCTAGATCAAGTACTAGATCAGATTGCCCAGGGCCCCATCCAGTCTGGCCTTAAACACCTCCAGAAAGGTGTTTTCTCAGATCTGTATAAGGTGACCATTACCCTCACACTGGCAGTGAAGGGCCCTGCACTTGTGTCACTGTGGATCTGCTTCATCAAATACAGGGGGCAATGAAGATCTTTCCTGCCTCAGTTTTCATGCTCAGCTTTACAAACCACCTCTATGCATTTTTTAAAATCCAGGTGGAGCTTTCCAAAAAAGCCAGCCACTTCAGCTGATTTTTTCCATGTTTGATTTCTGATCAAAGATGAGTTTGGACTTTAAAAAAAGTCAGTGGAACATTCTATTGGCTGCTTGTGAACTGAAACGAAGTGCCAAAACAAAGAATTATTTCCCCCAATTTGAGAGGGCTTCTAGCCACATCTTGTTAGAGAAGGCAACTCCATTCCACATGAGAGCTGCGCAAATACCTTATGAAAGTCTCAGCACACCATTCAATAGACAGTATAGAGCCTCACTTGGACTTACAGGGGCGAAGGCAGCTTGTAAACCATAAGATGCAGCACATTGTCTCTTTATGCATCCAACCCAAACCCTGTTGAAATCTGCAGAGATTCTTTTATTGATCTAACAACAATTCAGGTGGATCTGCACGTACCCAATAGCATGGTAAAACATAGGCCTGCTGTGGGCATTGTCTGTGACTAGCAGGATTTCTGTTAGGTCAAAGAGTCTGTGAGTTGCTTCCATACTCTACTGTCCTATACACACCTTCTTCCCTAAATTAATTTTTTTTTCCCAAAAGTCCCACTGATTTTAGCCCAAATTGCCAGAAATGACCCTCTATCTCTTAACAAAAGATAAAGAATAATTTTTCCAGCCAGGACAGCTAGTCCTTTCCAGAAGAAGCAAATCCTGGGGTTGGAAGGTCTTCACATTTTCAGAGAAGGAGGAGGAGGAATATTCCATCACTGAAGGCATCTTCAAAGTTTGGTCTTTCTTCACAATGGATAAAAGTGAAGCCACAAAGATCTCCAAGACTTGTTATGGAAAGCTCTCTCCAATGCAGCTACATTAACAATATTGTTTCAGGCAGTGTGAGGCAGGCCAATCTTTCCTGCTATTTAGTTTTACTTTTTCTATCTTTCCTTCTTCCTTTCTTCCTTTCTTCCTTCCTTTCTTCCTTTCTTCCTTCCTTTCTTCCTTCCTTCCTTTCTTCCTTTCTTCCTTTCTTCCTTTCTTCCTTCCTTTCTTCCTTTCTTCCTTTCTTCCTTTCTTCCTTCCTTTCTTCCTTTCTTCCTTTCTTCCTTCCTTTCTTGATATTTCCTCTCCATACCAGTGCAATAGCAATGTTTGAGTAATTTGTTTCAGAGCTATGTTTTTCAGCTCTCAGAAAGAGCTCTCTGGGGTAGGACTGGAACATGTTAGGGAAGTTTGTTATGGCCTCTGTCTTGGCTGACACGCTGAGATTGAACTAGGTGCCTCCGGAGCTAAAAGCCCAGGTTGTTGCAGGCTGAGGTTTGGAGCCAGGCTGTGTAGCTGGGAGCCGTAACAACTCCAATCCTCTGTGGATTAGCACAGAGGGGGACTTGTGAGTGGTCCATGTGATATCTGTTCTGGAGGTAAACAGAGGATTTTAGTCTCCTGGGCTGTCAAACCAGCTCCTTTGACAAGCCCTAAACTCATTTAAAGCCACGAAATTTGAACTGCTGTGGGGTCCAAGTCTACTTCACCCTTAATACTGCATCAATAGGCCCATTAAGACTTAGCCAAGTTTTGTGTAGTTTGTTCACAAACAGTCACTGCCACATATCATTCAGAGAGATAAGCACTCTTCTGTCAAGCACAATAGGAGTTGCTTACATAGTTTGAGTCCATAACTTCAAAATCATTGAAGGGGAAGTGCAAAAAATAATTTGTGCTCAAAAGATGCTATTGAGACCTTAGCAACCTTGCCATCTTGTGTGTATTTTCCCAGACAGAGATCTAGTATGCCGAGCCTGCGACTTTATCAGCACTTGAATCATAAACACTACCTTGTAGGGTTTTCTCACATCAGCCAGAAGTTTTCCTATAGGATGGGACTTTGCACACAACTCCTCAGCTGAGAGAGAAATGCTTTCTTCTTTTTAAAGCTAGGAAATTTAAAGCGTGGACACCTCTAAGTGCTGCGATGTTGCAGAGCAGTTCAGATTTTCTGTTTTATTGAATAGGAAAATCCACGCTGAGGAACATCACAATCAAACTGACATTTGATGAGACTTTTTTTTGTTTGTATCAGTGAAGCTTTAGCAGCATCAAAACTGTAGTGGTTAAAATACAGCCATGGCCTTCAGATTATTCTCACAGTTCTTCTATGAATCAGCATCAGATACTGTTTTCCAAACAGATGAACTAGAAGTAGTCTTCCGTATTGCAGAGATTATGTCTCAAATACAATAATTTTGCACATCTGTTCCAAACTTCAACAAGAAGTTCAAGCCAGACCCCCTCACCTAACAGTTCCTGCAACAAATTCAACTGTTTTGTTTGAGCCATACCAACTGCTTCAAGCACAACATCTATGTTTATCTTCAAGATTGCAGGATTCTACTTGGTATCTTTGGGAAGGAACCAAAATTATTGCCACATGTATGAAAACTCTGATAAGGAGTCATCTATCTGGTGACATCAGAACTGGCCACTTTTCACTGAGTTGAACATTGTCATTACAGCCAGAATGGAGACAGCATCAATGTGATTTAAGGAAAGGGTGTTGAGGTGTGTCTCTGTCCCACCTAATACTTTTGCAGGCCTTCCTTAGCCCTTTGGTGTTGCTTTAATGTTTGTTTTTTTTTGTATGCCTGGTCTTCTGCCCATTGCCTAAGCTTCCTCCTCTTCAATGCAGGGCTCTCAGGTTTTCAGCCTTCCGTGGGGAAAGGACTATTCGTCTTACACTGAGTGAGACTTCGGGGAAAGTGAATGAACAGAAGAGAGCACTTAAAGTTGAGATGTTGAAAGGGTCCTTACACAAAACACAAAAGAGCTTTTCTTCTCATCAGTGTTTTCAGGAGACAAAAGAAAACACATTTTCTGAAGTGTTCCTTGGAGATATTTTGTTTTGAAGTGGTTAAAGAATTTTGAATGTGAGATAAGGGGTAGACACTGGCATGGAGCTAGGATAACAGCTTGTTCCTCCAAGGCTGGGATTAAATTGCAGGGAATGCTGGCACTCAGCCCAAACTCAGCTCCCCCAGCCCCAGTGCTTGCTTAAAAAGCTAGAACTTGAAACATGTGCCTTGCACTCGTTTCTTATCTTTGCTCTCCCAACTTTAACCATTGTTCATGTGCTCTGGCATTCACAAAGCCTGCATCTGGGTTTTGCTCAAGACAGCGTTGATAAGCTAGATGATGAATGTGGAAAACTCCTCCCAGGGGAGGCTTGACTGAGGCTACCTTTGAAAACACTGGCAAAGGACTCCTTCATTGTATTTTGCTCATCTTTGCCCAGCATGAGGGGCAGTCCCATGTTGCAGAAGTCTCACTAAGTGAAGTTGAGATGCTCAGCTTGCAGATGATCCATTATTATTGGGTTGATAGTGCTTACTTCTAGATTATGTCAACCTTTGTTTTGGGATAACACAACACAAGACCTGTTTCATGTGCAGTTCCCACTCTCTTTCCTTACCTGCTGTTCCTCTTTTTTCAGCTTGCAGATGATTGCAGTTAAACACTGAGCCAGAGGCTTGATGCACATCACTCACAAAAACCTCCCCTCTCCATTTGCAAGCATTGTTGACAGATACGAGATGTTTCACCTGTCTAAACCTAAACACACATGCTCTCACAGCAGATGGGTGAGTGAGGACCTCTATGTACTCTGAGTCAGCATGGAGTCACAGATTCATCGGGTCTGCAAATCAGAAAAGGCTGTGAAACCCTTTTTGTATGCTGACAGCAAGTGTCAAGACCTGTGTTTTCCTACATTCATTTATCACAGCTTGGTATGTTCAAAAATGTTTTTCTTATTCATTAACTCTTTCATCTGTAAAAGGCCAGGATCTTCATGAGGTATTTGCTGCCACATTCCTGGGTCTCCCAGGTTAATTGATGAATGAAGTAGGGCTGGTGGCATCTGCAGTAGAGGGGGCATCTTGATTTAATGTTGATACAACAGTGATCATCACTGGAGGTCTGGGGTGAACACAGAGGCCTGGTATGCAGAGGAAAAGATACTGCCCTGAAAACCTTCTGTGCAAAATAGCGTTTTTTCTTTTAAAAGTAAGGGAGGAGGCAGGAGGTGATGGAAATGTGGGTAAGAAATCTGCAGTGACTTGTCTGAGATTGTATAAGAAGGCAGTGGGATACCTAAGAATGAACACAGGTCTTGGCCACGTCTTAGCCACAAAGAAGTCAGAGTAGGTTGACTTGAGCTACGTGCAGACTGCTGGCCTACTCACCCTGTCCTGGTAAGAAATGATGGACAATCTTGTCTTTAATGCAGCTGAACGCATGCTGAGATGCAAAGATCTGGCTGGCTGCTAAACCCAACTACTCTTAAGTGGGCACAATTTGTGCTGTACTGCATCTCATTTTGCCAAAGCAATTTTGGCATGCCCCAGCCTGTCTCAGCTATCAGTGGTATCACACTCATAACTCCGCTTTGTCCTGTGATAAAGGCAGGTCCCAAATCTGGCATAGATAGGTACAGTCAGTATCACTGCATGGGACAGGTTTTCCCTGGGGATAAAGGCAGTCATAAAGATCACTTCCCAGTCAGGGTGCCAGAGCGTACAGGGACTGGACTGGGAAACCAAACACTCCATAAAAAATGATAATAATAATTTAAAAATAAATAAAAATATGAAAATAAAATTGAAAGATCAGCTGCAGTGTTTGAATCTTGATCTCCCTATGATTCGTAAGGAGGCCCTATGTATGTTTTCAGTTAGATGAGTTTCATTTGTTTTAGTTTTTTCAAGACAAAATATGGATTTTAGCCTATATACTTTGAATACTTGTATCACAGAATTTGGCCTGTGTTGTCTCTGACATATTGTATACATGCAGCTTTATTTAAGTAACAGATGGGATGTGTGCACATATGTCATCTATCAAAGACTGGAGAGGGAAATGCATGAGCTGGTGCATTTTTGTATACTTGCTGTCATCACATTTGCGTAAAAAGAATTAAGGCTCAAAAAGAAAAAAACTTGTTGTTCCATCTGACCATGGAAATCTTCTTCCTTTAACCTTATGCCCTGCATGGTTGAGCAACTGTATGGAAAAGTTTAAGTAGATAGTACAGAGATCAAAAGGAATCCATCCATTATAAATTATTTGAGTCTCCTGCACTTCAAAAAAAATGGAGTCAGATTTTGTTTGTGTTCTTGTGGGTTGTTGTTGTTTTAACCTGTTAGTATTTGTTTCTTTAGCTTCTTATTTTGATGTTGATCATGCCCCTCATCGGAAATCATTAAGGCCGTGACAGTAAGCCCTGTGAAGCTTGGATCCTTAATTGGTCTCTCTTGGAGAGATGAGTAGCTGCTCTGAGAATGCAAATAAAAGTTGGAGGTTTGGGTCCCCAAAGGACAAATGGAAGGACAAAACTTAAAGGACCAAGTCCCTCGGGAAAGCTGTGTGTAGCTATTAAGGCTTTGTATAAGGCGTCCAAATCCCATCTAGGTGTAATATTGGTGACAGGAATGAGTGCGGAGGTTGGAGTATATCTCTTAGGGATGGATGAAATCCCACTTAAAGCAAGACAGTGTCTGGCTTGGAAATGATAGTTTTGGTAAAATCACCTCTCAACAGACGAACAAGGTCCAAATACTGGTTACAGTTTTCTTTAGCCCCTCAGACAGCAGAGGCAGCAGGGCTTTGAAACACTGAATTTAAGTTCAGAAATCCCTTGTTCTTCATGCCTTATTGGAGAAATCAGTGAGGCATAAGAGAAAGACAAGAAAATTGTATTTATCTTCTGTATATCACACCCACAAATCTACACTTTATCTTCCCCCATCCTCAGAATACTGTAGCTGACTGTTTGGAAAATACCCAAAGTTGATCTAATCCAGTTTCTTGACTCTGACAGTAGCCAGTGGCAAATACCTGAGATAACTGCTTTAAATCAAGACCGCAGGCAAATTTGTAATAAACTTCTCTCTCATAATACCTATCCTTCACTGCAAGAGTTAAGGAATGACTTCAGCTCCAAACCAGGAGTTCTACTAGTCCTTCCAATATACGTGCTCGTATGATGTGTAATTTACACCTTGGTATCCTCAGTATTCCTAGGAATGTGCATTTTGGAATTGGGCTAAACAGCACCGTGCAGCACTGAGTGCCTCAGCTCTTCAGGATTGGTACCAGGAGACAACATTTCCTTTTATACCTCTGTCAGTTCCTCAGAAAGTCATGATGCTTTTGTGTAGCAGCTTATTTTCTCATATTTATCTCCTTTTTCATACAACAACTTACATAGGCACCTCTAGCTTAAGAAGCTCCGGACTGGTGGAACAAATGCCCTCATATGCATCTCAGCTGACTTTAAGCATCTCAGCAAACTGACCCAAGGATATGCCCCAGAGGGTCAATCAAGATGTCATGGGCGTGACCCTAGAAGTGCCATGCTTTCTCCATCACTAAAGGGAGAGTTGAGGTTCCCAGGACCAAGCGCCGTGACTCAGGGCATCAAGGCACGTTCTTCATGAGCTTGCCTACAACCACCCTTACCTGTAGTTCCTCAGCATGTCCTCTTCTGGTTCAAGTCTCGACTTGGTGGAAACACTATGTCTAAACACACTCTCACAGCAGGAATCTTTCTAAAGGTGGTTATGGCAGATTGTAAGGAATCCTTACAAATGTACAGTAAACCCCTTGCAGATTGTGCTCAAATTTGGTTTTGAAATGTTACAAAGCTCAGCAAGTAATACCAGCTGAGTTCTGACTTCACAACTTTCTCATGTCCTGAAATGTAGCAAGTGCCAGATCATGTCTTTCCCTCTCTGAGCTGCTGAGTGGAAAGAGTGCTGCCATATGCTGTTCCCCATTAATACCACCACCAGTATGGTCCTCACACACAAACTTTCTCACAGAAATCCAAGGCACTGCGTGGGCTGTAGGTGGATTTCTAAGACCCATGTTTCCCTAGATGCATTTTCATTACTCATAAATAACATTCTGTAACTCACTCTCTGAGAAGGCTTGACATGGATGCCACATATTTCCACATCCCTATCCCAAACCTTTTTCTGGTAATCTGCTACAGATAACATCATTTCACTTGCGTGCAAGACTTTTCAGCCAAAAGCTTGATCTGAACTCTGTGTACTGTTTCTGAAGAGCTTCCTCTCTCTCTAACATCTTGATTTTATTCTTTTGTGTGAAAAATGCTGTTAAATCCATATGACTTGACTTTGCCATCACCAGCATGTACTAGCCTTTATCCTATTGCAGGATGCTGCTAAATCATGTGTGCATGGACTTTTTCTGTCACCCTGCCTACAGTGACTGATAACACTGTTTTAGTATACAGTTATCAAAAATATGGGATGCTTTCAAAAGATAGGAATAAAAGAAAAGAAAACCTTATTTACAGAGGGCCATGGTCATTTCATAGATGAAATGAGAAAGAGCGTCAGGCAACAAATAAGTAGGACCTAAGAAAAGAGAGGATGAGCTGTGTGGATAACCTTGGTCTGCCATTTGTCCTACAGTGGAGGCTGCAAGGCACAGCTCCTCACAGAGTTAGGAGAGCATTAGATGAGTCCAAGATCTGGAGTACAGGGGACCGGTGTAAGCCAAGCTCAGCTCTGCTGTCCTGATGTAAATAATGGTCAGGGTTGCGATCTGCATTTTTGACTCTGCCTCCCTTTGTAGCTAATGTGAGATTTATGCCCACAGGGTGCACAGGCATAAACAGCCTCTCCAGGGCAGCAGTCATGGCACTGAGCTTGCCGGAGTCCAAGAGGTGTCTGGACAATGCTCTGAGACATAACATCTGATTTTTGGGTGGTCCTGTGTAGACCCAGGAGCTGTGCTCTACAGTTCTCTTCCAAATTGGAATATTCTATGATTCTATGGTAGAAGAAAGCATTTTGAGGAAGGAGCGCCCTGGTTTCTAGCTGACATCATCACTTGCATGCCTTAGCTTCACTCGAGAAAGTGAGATCCATGGGGTGAAATACTCAGAAAAAAGTACCATATAAAGCTATGTGTTTATGGTTATATATCATCTTCTGTACCGCATACAGACATCAGCATGCTGTGAATAATTTCATACCTGTACCCACCCTTCAAAGCATGTTTCCTCTCAGCTTTTTATGTTTTAGCAAAATGTCTGGGCAAATAGTGAGCGATGATTTCCTTCTATTGTTGCCGCCATCCTCCACCACCCTCAAAATTATTAATTCTAAAGGAAATTTTAAAAAGCTTTTGTTTTAGAATTCCCTCCCTCTAATTGAGTGCATTGTACAGAGATCAAAGCACTGTTTTTAGTGGGTCTTAGTAGGCAGGAGTTTTCTGAACAGACTCCAACCTTTTGCTGTAGAGTGGGTCAAGATGACCTTTGCTTTCTCCCCCTTCTCACATTCATGTTAGTGACTGTTAATTCATGTTAGCTGGCATGGCTTAGACTTAATTTTTAGATCAATTATTCCTACATCAATACAGTTTTCAGCCAGAGTGGGAGAGTAAACATTGCTCCTAAATTGCATGCATTTGAATCAGAGTTTTCGTTTTGCTCCAGAAGTGAGAATATACCTCTCAAAGGCTTTTTGATGGACTTATTCTACCTCTATCAGCTTTTCACTAGAGGAACCAGAGCAGAGGGAAGTGGAGGGGAGGCTGAGCCCACAGCAAGCTGTCACTTAAGGGGTCCAGATTTCACATTTGGGTGTCCCATTTTCCTAAGGCAGTACTCTCAGAGGTGAGCAGAAGCAAATAGTAGTTTATTTTATATTCCTGAACACAGAACTCAAACGCTGAACTTCAACAGAAATATTCATCACAACGAGGAATATGAGCAGTTAAAGACCTAAAAAGTAAGACGAAGTGAATTTTATACATTTTTGTACAGATAAACATATACAATTTTATACGGGGAAAACCTCCCAAAGTGTCAGATACTAATCTTGGCTTGACTGTTCCCCGAAACTCTAAATCACTAAAAAAGGAAAGGAGAAGTCTGCCTTTATGTGCCTCTCAATCTCCAGCCAAAACCAGATGAATGCTTCCTCATTTAATACTCAGTAAAATGTTTTATTTAAATGTACCATAATGTGCTCAGTGTTTCTATTACATTCAAATGCAATTTGGATGGTTTAAATCCTGAAAATACCATCGCTTTGGAGGTTTGTTCAAGCTACCCAATACATCATATTGCCTTCTGCTGCTATACTGGGGACTATTTTGTGGAGAGACAGTAGTCCAAAGCAGTATTCGTGTCACAGTAGTTTCCCAGTTTCTGACAGTTTTTTCCCTAATTTTCCAAGTCTGCAACAATCCATCTGGAATTTTACATCCATGATCTTCTTGAAGAACAGGCCTTTCTTTCTGGAAAGTTTGAAGTAAAAGTGGACAAAGCGCCTTTGAGACCCAGAGGTTCAACAAATGAGGTGTTTTCATTCTTGGAAAAGTTGCCCAGTTTGTGTTTATTTTGGCTCATCGTATAGTATATGGCTAAAGCTACAGACAACCAGGGAGGATCAATGCTTCTCACCAGCTTTTAGTAATGTTTAGAGACAAGGACAAGAGGCCTGGCGCAACAGATGCAGTTAAAAAAAATGAGCCAACTTGCTTTACTTTAAAGCTGAAAATCTCCACAAGGAAGGTCTCTGGGTCCAAGAACCAACTAAATTACATTTGCCTAATTAGACATGATTCCTCCTATGGTACTCTATAGTGATTTAAAAAGGAGGAAAACTGTCACATCCAAATTATGTGCAACACTATTTTTCCACTGATTCACTTTGGCCTTCCTCCCTGACAGAGCCATCTCCCAAAGCTGTAGAAACTGAAGTCCTTTCAGGCTGCATCTCTTCCCCTGGTGCTCCCTGTCCATCTCAGCAGTACAGTCAATGTTCTGCCTCTGCTGTGAAACCCCCACTACACACCTTGAGTTTCACCAACATTATGCCTATTTTCTTCACCTCATGACTCATGGGGGTCTAGTTACTTTTGACATTTTTAGCAACTGTAAGTTAATTTGCCCCCTCCAGCCACCCATTTGTGACTACTTTAGTATAGTATATTTGCAAGGACGCAACCTGGGTGAGGAAGTCCCTGGACCACAAATTGTTGAATCTTGTTTGCTGCTTACTCATTCCTACACACTTAGGCATCTACTACTAGCTGAGGTTCAGAAACAGGATAGAGGTTAATAGAATATCTGTTCAATCATTCTTATGTTCTTGTATTCTTACAATGCATAATTTGTGCTATCCAGTAATAAATGTAGCTCGGCTTGAGTGATGAGGCTGTATATTTCCAGGAAGAAGGATGTTTCTTCTGTTAGGTGGAGCACTGATCCATGTGTGTTTATAAGCTATTCTTTGTATCTTACTCACAAAGGAAGCGAATTTGGGACTGTCTACTCAGCAAAAGGTGTGACTTCAATCACAATAGCTCAATCTAGTCAGGCTCTTAACAATAGCACTAGTCAAAAGGGTGACCCTGGTTTTATCAGTGGCATCATGAGCCATGGTCCAAGGACAATTCATGTGAGGTCCTGAGTACTACTACAAGTTACTCCAAAATCTGGTGTAAAGTCTCCTGCTTTCCTAAGCATTCTGCTTAGTGTGAGCTCCAAACTAAGGGCATCTCAATGGCTAAAGCTGTTCTACACTTCTGTACACCACTTTGGAATGATTATGAACATGTAATATATATAAATGTTTATATGATGATAATAAAATTAAGAACATAATTTTCTTTTCTAATGAAAAACATGTTTATGTGGCTATGCTAACAGTATTTGCCTGACCTTGGCCAATCTCCTTCGGTAAATATTGTGCAAAGTGCCTCCTAGGAAGAGCTCAGGACACCGAAGAGTTTGAAAATTGCCTAAGATGAATGACAGATAAAACAACCTGCCTTCTAAATTAAAAGCCAAGGTGATGGAGGAATACAGTTCTTAAGTGTGACACTTCACAATTGCAGGTTCACCTGTGTTGGTTGTACGTACATGAACACCAGTGAATTAGCAAATCATTTACATGGAAGAAAAAAAAACATTTCAGGTCCTGAACGGGAGTATAGATGGGAGAGGGGAGGTATAGTCAAGGCCTCTGTCACTTGATCTGCAGCCTTCTAGGCAATGCAACCCTTCTTTTCAATTTACCACATACACTGAGTGGGTAAATAAGCTGTTTCTTATGAGTGCTAAGGTACTCTGCCTCTGGAAAGTCTCAGTCACTTGGAAACAGAAGTGGCAAATGCTGGCTGTACTAGCATAGTCATTTTTCCATCACCTATGTTGAAATTTGATTTCTGTCTCCAATTTCTTTGACATGAATGTTCTGATCTTGAAAAACAAATAGAAGTGTGTATGCAGAGGAATCCAATAGCAAGAAAACATGCTTAATATGTTCATTTGGGTGCTGTCATAACCTCAGTATTTTCAGGGTTAGCAAGCTGCCAGCTCCATAGTTGAAAAATGGTACACAAAGCCCTTCAGATTCCTGAGATCACCTTAAGAAATCATGAGATGGTTCAAAAGTTAGCAACAGACTTCTCCTAATTTGAATTCTAATGATTAAAGTATCACAGTTTATATTTCTCAGTTTCTTGTTTGCAACTGCCACTTTGATTTTTGTTTTCATGAAAGATGAATTCTTGTATAGTTGCCCATAGGAAAACAGTCATAAAAAATTCATAAAGGTTAGTAATTTTGCTTTAGTTAGATGCTTACCCAGATACATACAGACTAAAATGTTGTAGTCTCACTGTAGGTCTTGCAATGTTTTGGTTTACTAAAGGACCATTGACATTTATAAGGAGATATATATGAAAAAACCAGCCTTCAGTTAAAAGAGAAAGCATCTAGACATTGACGTCTTTCAGAAATACTTGTATGTGTGGAGCTGAGAATTGAATGGTGATTCAGATCATAAATGAGCGACTTTTACAGTGAAGTGTAACAATTTCTGAGCAAATCCCTTGGAAATGAAGGCCGTTGGGTTGGGATGATAGTGGTGCTTCAAAGCACCCAGCTGACCTGGGGAAAATCTGCTCTGCTGTTAGGTGCAAAGGCAGCATGCCCATTATACATGTGCTCCTTTTGGAGAAGAACATGTATTAACACAGGTCTGTCTGTCCTCATTAAAAAACCCTGGGTGTTAAACAACAGCAACTACAGGGAACATTGTGAATTGTTTGGTTTCAATAGTTCTGTGCAAGGTTTTTCACTGTGAAGCTGTCCCATGCCCTTGCACAAGGCAAAAGGTGGGCTGAGAGGACCATGTTAACTGCTCAGTCCACTCATGCTGGTGTACATGACCGCGGGCAACAATGTCCCTGGTTTGCAGACCTACAAGGCAGCACAACCTACGTACATCTCAGGCAGCTGTGAAGTCTGGACCCTAAAGCTACCTTTTAAATAGCAGCAAACAGAGCAATTTTCCAGCAGGACTGCGGCTGCAGTAAACTCCCGTTCTTACCAAGGGAAGGGTTCCCAAGCCTCAGCAGTTGAGATTGAATCCCAAATAAAGTAATCTGGGATCAAACTGGTCCTCCCAAGTGAAGACTTAATCTGCAAATGGTGTCTTCCCACAGCTATCCGGCTCTTGGAAGAAGATAAATGTCACACACTTTTGAGCCTTGCTGTGTGGAAGATGGCTGTAGGAAGCCAAATTTGGTGCTTTCAGAGAATCCAGGAGCATCTGGGCAAAATCACCTCGCACACATGAACCACAGCTGAGTCCTGAGCCCAGGTCTTAAAAGAAGAGCTCTCACTATAAAGGCAACAATAAACCAAAGGCTACACCACATCCTTGCGTGTGAAAGCGGAGGTTCTGCTATGTGTATAAAGCACCCACAATGTGTGCTTCAAGATCTCTGAAATCTGTTTCCTTTTACCACTCATTTGAATCACCAAACAGGTTTAAGCCTTCAGCCTTTCACTCCTTCCTCCTCCCTCTGTACTTGGCACTGATGAGGCCACATCTTGAGTACTGCGTTCAATTCTAGGCTCCTCACTACAAGAAAGGCATTGAAGTGCTGGAGTGTGTTCAGAGAAGGGCAGTGAAACTGTGAAGGGTTTGGAGCACAAGCCTTCTGGGGAGCGGCTGAGGGAACTGTGGTTGTTCAGTGTGGAGAAGAGGATGCTCAGGGGAGACTCTATAACTCTCTGCAACTCCCTTTTCAGGAGGTTGTAGCGAGATGGGGGTCAGCCTCTTCTCCTAGGTAACATCAATAGGATGAGATGTAATATCCTCAAGTTACTCCAGGTTCAGGTTTGATATTAGGAGAAATTTCTTCTCAGAAGGAGTGGTGAGGCATTGGAACAGGCTGCCCAGGGAGATGGATGGAATCACTGTCCCTGGAGGTGTTCAAGAAACATGGAGATATGGCTCTCAGTGGGCATGGTGGGGATGGGTTGATGGCTGGACTTAGATGATCTTAATCGTCTTTTTCAACCTTAATAATTCTCTAACTCTATAAAATGTGTCTTCCTTGAGTTATGTGTAGATTGCATATGTCTCCAGCATTCCCACCAGTGCAGGATGACATGGGTCACTTACACAAATACTTCCAGAATGCAATATGGCACTGTAATTTGGGGAGCGTTACCCTGTATCCGTGATCTGGAGCCACGTCTTTGCTTGGCACCTCATCTATAAGCACAAACTGAAGCTCTTCTGTGGCAATCACAGGGAAGGAAGAGATTGTCTCATTCTACACTCACCTTGAATACTGCATGCAGTTTGGGGCTCCACAGTACAAAAAGGACTTAAAACTGTCTAAGAGTGTCCAAAGAAGGGCAACAAAGACAGAGAATGGTCTGGAGGAGAAGATGTGTGAGGAGCAGATGAGGTTCTTCGGTTTGCTCAGCCCAGAGCAGAGGAGCTGAGCAGAGGCCTCATGGCAGCTACAGCTCCTCAAGGGAAGTGGAGGGGCAGCACTGAGTTCTGCTCTCTGTGACAGCAACAGGGCCCAAGGGAACGGCATGGAGCTGTGTCAGGGGAGGGGCAGCTGGGGGTTAGGGACTGGGTCTGCACCAGAGGGCGGTGGGCATGGAACAGGCTGCACAGGGCAGTGGGCACAGCCCTGAGATGATGGAGTTCAAGGAGCATTTGGACACTGCTCTTAGACACAGAGTTTGGGTTTGGGTGGTGCTGTGTGGAGACAGAAGGTGGACTCAATGTTCCTTTTGAGTCCCTTCCAACCCATGATATTCTATGATTATATGATTCTATGAACTTGTATGGAGCCTGGGTATGTGTATGGAGCCTAATTCTAACAGGAAAGTCCAGCACCAGGCTCCTGAGTTCAGCCCATGCTTTCTGAAAGCTGTGCGGATGAGTTTGCCTATGAAAGGTCAGACCTCTTCTCAGCTCCTACCTCTTCTCACAAGGACCTCAAGTGAACTATCCATTAGTTTACATGTCTTCACTGGGCAGAATCTTGAAGTAACTTTTAATATGGCTTTTAATACAGCTACGAACAGCACCTCAGTATTTACTTCACACTGCAGAAGGGCTGGGACTTGCAGTATCTTTGGGCTGGTGTATTAGCACATTGTTCCAAGCTACAATGTGGCTTCAAAGCCTCTTCAGACACAGACTGGAGTTCCTCATGTGGCCACAGGCCTGCCAGCAGGAAGGCCAAATCCTGCTGCTGAGGAGGAATGCAGTCAACAGCCCTGGGATGGAGCAGCCTCAATCCATTTTCCCAGACTTTTATTCGGGGGATGTTTTTGTTTATCCAGCTCACCCATTTGCATTTGCTGCTTTGGTATTTCATCTCACAAGAGCTTGCTAAGCAGTTCTCCGGGCTGTGAGCATGGGCACGGTGCAGCCTTCCACCAGACTGAGACTCTTCTCCAGTTCTGCAATGAGTCACTCCAGCACTCACTCCTCCCCTTTTTTCATATTCCCTTGTGCACAGTGACATTTGTGAGACACAAAAGGATAAAAGTCCTCTTATGAACTGCTGGGCGAGTGCTGACACTTCTTGCCATGCAACTGATAGGACGACATTTACAATAACAAAACCTCATAATGAAGAGTTCAGGAGATTGTTAGAACTAGAGAAGAGACATTTGCTCAGCTGGGAGTCTTCTGGAAACTTCCCCCGGGGAACCAAGTCCACCCCGCTTTCCTTCTCTTGAGCCAAATCACTTTTATTTTGATCAAAGCATGACTTCCAAACAGGCATTCAGTGTTGACTTGGACTTGCTTCCCCTCTGCAGTTTGTTCTATGGGTTAATCAGCCTTGCTGTTTTAATTATTTAGTTGCATGCTTTATTTCCCCTGTGAATCTGACTGCCCTTAGCTTCCAGGATGAGCTTCTTACTGGTTCTTGCTGTGCTGCTCTCTGGCTGAATCTGAAAAGCCCTTGTAGTGCCCAGTATCTCTGGAATGTACTTGGACACTTAAATCACGTCAACTCATCCTTCAGTCTTCTTTTTATTGTCCTATTTATCTGGGGGTGGGAGAGAGATCAGGCATAGGGTGATCACCCCAGGGAAATCACAGGTCCAGCTCTGGAAGGATTACCACAGAACACTGCAAGTGTTCACTCATCTTTCCTTTTTTTGCGAGCCAGGAGATCCTGGGGACCACTCTGGAGAGGGTTCCTTTCTTCAGCAGCTCTTCCAGGAACCCATCCCTGCCCGGAGAGCACGTGGGGTGTGTTATGGAGAAATGAAGTGGCAGAGGATGGTGATCTCAGAGGCCAGAACCAAAGCATTCATCCAAGAACCAGTGTTTGTTTTCCTAGTTTTATTCCCCTTTGCATGGCTGATCACCCTTCCCTATTTGCACTGGTACATCTGACCTCAAGGTCTTTTGCCGTCAGTGTCCTGTCCTTTCCCTCTCTGCTTCACAGACCACATATTCCTGGGAGAAATATCACAGTGCCACTGCCTTTACCAGAGGCACATGGAAATGCTGCATTCCCAGCATAAGATAAGCTGCTTGTTGGAGGACATGTCCTTCCCTGGTGCATACTTTATACACATCTGCTTCCTGGCCGGTCCAGCAA
Source organism: Aquila spilogaster (assembly GCA_024606505.1). Lineage (NCBI taxonomy): Eukaryota > Metazoa > Chordata > Aves > Accipitriformes > Accipitridae > Aquila > Aquila spilogaster. The sequence goes on from JANHGO010000001.1 coordinate 10,968,284, forward strand.
TGCTTTGTGCAGGCTAGAGTAAGGCTCTGTGCCTTAGTTTCCCCAACCAGCAAGAGCATTGCAGCAGGGTTATTGGTATTCATGGGGGCACATACTCTCTTGGTGGAAGCGGGACCAGAGGTTTGGTGAAGAGGTGCTCCTGGGCCTAAGCAGTACTGCTCAGATAAGAAATTGCTTTGGTTGTCAGCAATGCCTCTTCTATATTTCTTACCCAGGATCTGACAGCTTCCTCAGATTTCACAGGGAAAGCAATAGACCTTTTCCCGTGGCAAAAAAAAAAAAAAGAAATTTTTGGCAGCAAATGCAGAAAGTTCCCCCTTTGCAGCCTATTGGCAATGAAACTTCACACCCTTTCACTCAGAAGTGGACCAAGGATTCCTTCCCTCAATTTCTACTGTCTCAAAATCCAGGTTGGTTTGTTGAAATAAGAAGTAAACATAATGACTTTAATGGGATGATCTTGCAGGGCTGTTGGCTGACTGAGGCCACCCAGCTAGAGTTCAGTGTAAGACAGCCTGTACCTTATAAGGCCAAGAGATGAAGGCATTTAAAACAGAAAAATAAAGGATCTGAACATGTTATTTAAATCACGGTGCAGGCAGTTTTTTTTATTCTTTTTTTCCCCTTCTGGTTCATGACAAAACCTGAAATATGCAAGTGAATGTAACGTCTAACATTTGTTAAACCCAGACTGAAGGCCAGCCAGATTGCACTGAAAACAAACTGTGAATATTTTAAATGGAGTGAGATATACATGATGGAGTAAATAAAGGGCACATACCATATAAGAAAAATTGGACAAAGTTCAAATGCTATTTGTCTTGGAGAAAGGTTTCTGAGTAGAGCAGTGCAGCTTGGAAACACTTGCATGTGCATTATGGTCCATTGTGGTCTGCCAGCGTTGGGGGCAAGGGGAACTGTATTATTAAAATGCCAAAAGAGAAAGAGAGAGCACCCAGGTATTGCATACTGTTAGGTAATCCTGACTCCAAAGCACTAGGAAAAAATAATAGAGTTTGTATTAGGCAATAGGTGGAAGTTGTCCAACATGTCAGGAGTTCAATGTTACTTCTAGGTCTTAAACGCTAATAAAATAAGATCCTAAACTGCTGGAGTCACATGTCCGGCCTAAAATGCTTTTCATTTCCTTATCAGCTCTTATTTTTACTGTCTGATATGACACTTTTAGCTCTACTTACCCAAGCCCAGAGATAGCCCCAATTTTTTCTTCTTTTGTCTTTCCTTGGGTGCTTTTTTAGTTGACTCCATTCTGAAAATTGATATTATTGAACTGTCATTTCTGCTGTGCATAATGCCACTGTTCCAGTATTTGAAACCTCTCTCACTCTGCTGTGAATTCAGAATCTCATCTATAATAAAAGATAACGTATAAGATGGAAAAGAATTGATTGTATTTACCCATAAGTCAGGAGTTTGCCCTGTGCATGCAATAGGCCAAATTGTATGACTGGAGAGAGAATTCTCATGAGAAAAAAATGGACATTAGTTTTAAGGAAACGTTAGGATCCGGGTTTGGAGCTGTCAAATAGAAGTGATAGCTCAACACCCCCCATTGTTAAATCAAAACTTCCATCGGTGGAAATGTTGAGGCTCTCGGTGGAGTTCAACAAGCCACCTTGGGAATTTTGCAGGGAATTTTATTCTTGTAAATACTTACAGATCAGCAAGAGGCTTGACACAGCTCTACCCAGGAACCCCTGCTCAAGGCCTGCTGACAGCCCCTTCCTCAAAACCTGCTTCATCAGTCCTCTCCCTCTGCCAAAAACTGACAGCTCCTGGCAGCATGGCTCAACGTGGCTGTTGGTTTTAATCACGCTGTTTGATTTCTGTTTTCACTTCGTGTTCATGTGTTTGTTGCCCGTGAACTCTGCATTTTAATAGCACGTCACAAGAGCCGTTTAGATGCACTTTGGTGTGCGAGCAGGGAATGCTCATTTGTCATCTTCCACAATATCGGGCATCTCGCGCCTGCTTGGCCATCTCTACAGGACCTGTTTGCAGGGGTGGAAGGCGACAATATTTTTCCAGAGAATTTTCTCTCATTCAAATGACAGGGGTCTTTGTGCTCCCTCATGGGAGTCCCTCTCACCCCACACTGCCCTTGGAATAAAAAAGCAGAGAAGCACGCTGCTTAAATATGCATATAAAGCTTTGCTGCACAATAGATTAACTGCCATCAGCTTTCTATTTAGTGTGAGGAAAAACAGTAGAGATTTTTAATTGATAATTCAGAAAGACACCCCATTGAATGGTGTTAATAATTACATCTGCCTATT
>JANHGO010000001.1:10970894-10988375 GCA_024606505.1 Aquila spilogaster
TCTCTCATCAAGTTTGCCTTTTGTGGCTATACGAATGGTAATGATTTGAGGAGAGGTTGGTCATGGTTGTTAAGAGTAATCTAGTGTGATCAGAACTGAAGTCTCAAATTGATATTCATGTTTAAATACATTTCACCAGCATGAAATCTGGGGTCCCTGCAATAATCATGTAGGAGCAGGCAGTCATGATGCAGTACTATGCATATATGTATTTATTAGCCACATTTCAGTTTGTTTTCAGTAAGTTTCAGATGACACAAAGGGTCTTTAACATCTGGTGGAAATGATTAAGTGAATATGAGGAATAAATAAATAATAAAAAGATCAAAAGTGGAGCTGAAGCCCTCTGAGCTCTGGTGATCTGAACATACCGTCTGGTTTTGCTTTCAGGTCAGATCCAAACCAGAAGACACCTGTTTCTCGTACTGTAGTTTGTGTACAGCGAGAACCCCTGAAACATGAAGCAAGAAGCCCTGTAACTGCAGCAGCTATGTGACATTTATGCCACGTAAGGCTGGCATCTCACGGGAACAGACCCCAAAGCGGCATTACCCTGTTCCTCCATCTGACTTCCAGCCTGGACAGCCTACACAAGTTCCCAGAGCAGAAATAAGACAGAGCAGCCGCATACCTTCATGGCAGGTATATCAGCGGGCTGGCCACAGGCTAACACCAGAGCTGGATGTAGCTGCAGCCTGTCTGATGTGCTCACCCCGAACCTTTGCAAGGTGTGATTCCCCTGTGGGGAGTCAGGCTCATCCCCAAACCGGTGCAGTGAGGATCCTCCACCCCAGGAGGCTTGCTCTGAAAGGTGGAAAATAGCCCACAAGTGATTACCAGGGAGTGATCTGCAAAAAAGGTGAAGCCAATGCAATTTCTGCCATCCTCAACTTAAAGCCAAGGGCCCAAGTCCATTGCTGTAGCACCACTTCAAAAAAGCTGTTTAGATGGACTTTGGTATATGATGTGGATCATCACCTATCCACCAATGGGTGTCTGGCCAGGCTGGTGTTAGTAACGTGTCCTTTTTTACAGTGGGCTCCTTCTGACTTCAAGTAAGAGAAATGGCTATGGGATAAAGACTGAAAGAGGACGATCCTCTTTCTTCAGTACAGGACAAAAAAGATGTTGGTAGGAAAGGAGGTCCATATAGGCATGAGGCAGTAGTGAAAATCATACCCATACCCAAATCTGAGGATACCAATATACCCAAATCTGAGGACACTTGAAATCCAAACTTGTAGCTTGACCTGCATTTTGTGACTGGGCTCTGGGTCTGTGACCAACCCAAAAGCATCATTTCAATATATAGCAACTTCACACCATGAAAATCTGTTATTCCAAGCTGGACTGGCACATATATCAGCCAGGCTCCAGAACTGGATCTGAACTTGACACTTTTGATCCATCCTTATATGTTTTCCTTCCCTCCAGCTTTCTCCTTTCTTCCTTCTTCTTCCCTCCCACCCTTCCCATCTTCTCTCCATCATTCTAAATGAAATTGTACACCCTGTCCCATTTTTAGATGATGGCCTTTTTTTTTTTACTTCAGAATTGTCATAGAAACTCTAAGTAACATGAAGTCAACCAGCCTAAGCTCAAGAGTGGTTTGAGGGTTTCCATTCTCTAAAAGAATTTCCCTTTAAAGGATAAACAAAAGCAGCAAGGGCATTTCTGGGACAAGAAGAAAAGGCACTTTACAAACGAAATCAATAAGTGTTCCTGCAACAGCCTAATCATTAATTGATTCATATGGCATTTTATCAGTGCACCTGTTCAACGGGAAACTCACTAATGAAGCAGTTATTCTCTGTATAGTACGTACCATGGATGATTTTTCACTCAAAAACATTGCTGGGGAGGTTGATGGGACTAAGCAACTGTCACGCCATTTTTACTGCACTACCTTCATTGAACCCCTCAACCCTCAAAACATTAATGAGGCTTTACCAAGCTTGCAGATCTGTAACACCAGTGCTTCTTTACGGCCTGGTAGCGACCCAGTCTGTAAGCATGTTAGAGTGCTTTTTTATCTCACTTTTTAGCAAATAAAGAGTTTAAGGCGATTACCACATCTCTATATTCTGCCTAGCTTTTTCTCAAGTTTCACTTCAGATCTGAGTTTCATAAATGCGAACAGGGCAAATAATAGTATGTGTATATGGACAAGGCAAAAACCACTTCTGGAGTGAATCCACTGAAGGCAAATACTTAAGTAAAATCATTACCCAGGTAATGAATATGTCCTTTCTGCATTATCCCTGCTAACATGTGCAGTAAATGTTTCTGAGTAAATGTCACTTAGCAAATGTCTCCTAGCGATGGGTTGTCGTGCACCTGTAACTGTGTTTTAACGCAGCAGCTTCCTTGCCCATGCCTTTCTAACCAACTTTGATCTTGCATTTGAACCATTAGGGCTAGGTTATTACCTGGTTATTAATCTTGGGTCTGACTAATTTCTCCATGGCATTACCTGAGTGAACAACTGAATCATGGGGAGGGGGGAAGAGAGCGTGGTGCGTCATGTAACCAGGATGGACACCTGGGACACTTTTGGGTGGCTGAAGTACATATGGTATTGGCTTATGTTGCAGTATTGACTGATATTGATGTATGCTTGCGTTGATATGCTGCAGTCACAGTACTAGGGGTTACTTGTCTATTCAGAGGTGTCACGCTTTGTTTAGTCCCTTTGGTCGTTTGGTAACTATTTGCATTACCTGTCTTTGCCTTTATTACTACTGAAGGGGGACCAGTATGTTCTTAATTGTAAAAAAGAGTTGGACAGGTACCTGAGAAACCAGAAAAACAGGATAGGAACAATGTCTTGAGGGAAACTGTACTGCTTTTACAGAGCCACCAGTGACTCAGAAGAGGAGCTGCTGAAAACAGGACCAAGACCTCCTCCCCATTATTTCCCTCTGTATTGCCATATCTCCATGGAGTACAAGAGGTTCTCCTGGTCTGTAAATAAAACCAGAACCAGAGAGCTTTTTTTCCTCTCATCATTCACAAGATGACGACTGAACATCAGATCACTTAAAAACCCATTAACCAAAAGCCTTTTGCTCAGGCGGGAACAGAATCAGCTTGACCAAAACACTCTGCTCTGCGTCTGCGTTTGTGAGAGGATGACTCCAAATAACACTTGGGGTTTACTCACAAAACAAAAACAGTGTGTTTCTGTTGAGCCAAAGCCTGTTAAAGGATTTCATATGCTTCAGCCAGAGAGACTGTGCCAGACTGCTGAATTCGCTTAAACTTTTCAGTTTGTCTAAATCAAAAGGGGAAAAAAGGCACTTTCAGCAAGGGAATTAAATAGCTGTGCTAATTTACCCCTACCCCGTGTTCCTTAGGTAGTGTGTTGAAGGGACATCTTTGCCCACATTTTCAACTTTGGTCATGAGGAAGGTAGGAGGAAGAGAGAGTTAAATTCAGTTTATCCTTTCATAACTTACCAAACGCTCTCTGCTCATTGCTAACAACTGAGGCAGTCCCTTTCCAGACTTACAGGACATTGTCCTATATAGCTTTTCTGGATTTTGTTACATTTCAGCGAAGAAAACTCATACTGTCATCAAGAAATAAGGTTTAGGGCCATTCCCAGCTCTGCTATCTGATTCTTACATTAACCAGAAAAATCGTTTCACTCTTACGGCACATTTCATTATCTGTTCTTATCTTGCTGGTTGAAATTTTGTCACTGGTTATTTCTATCCCCTGAGAAATTATTTTCCCCAGAAGCAGCATTTTCCCAACAAACTGCCAGCATTGTTAAAATTTTCCATCCTTTTTCCTTCTCCCCTCACTTGTTACAAAATACTTGCATTGACAGATGAAGGTGGGACTAGCAGGGATCTCCCGGGGCTCTGAATTCAGTCCCCAGCTCTCAAGACATGCCATCCCTGCCAGAAACTGCTCAAGCACCGTACAAGCTAAGCCCAGCCTTCGCTCCCTCCGCTGCTGCTGGAAGCCTGTTTCAGAGCTGCACTGCTCAGGTGGCTGGAAAACCTCTTCTAATTTCCTGACTATGTTTATTAGTGACCAGTTTATATCCATTTGTTCTTGTGCCAACCCTGCCTTTTGCTCTAATAGCTCTTTTCCCTCCTTCGTATTTACTTCCCTGATGTATTTATAGACAGCAATCATGTTCCCTTCATTTTGCTAGGCTTAACAAGCCAATCTCTTTTAGTCCTCTCTCATAAAACAGGCTTTCCAGGCCCTGATTATGCTCCGTCCTAGTTGCTTTTCTCTGCACCTGTTCCTGTTTTAATTCATCTTTTCTGATAAAGTCAAAACAGTTTAAAATCACTGAAATATCCCACTGACTGAAGGACTGGGTTTGTTTATTTTTCCAGCCAGAAGCATTATAATAGACCTTGATATTATTTTATAAGGGCTATGAACAAAGGCTACATATTTTTTTAGATTCAGGTATAGTCTAATTACTACTTGAAGGACCACGATACTTAATAAAGTGGTTGTTCTGACTACCCAGGAGACATGTGGCCATGATTGGCATGAAGCAGATGCTTGCTCTGCCTGCGACATCGCTCCATTCAGTGCTGGGGGAGAATCTATTTATTTAACTCTACCGGTTAACCTTTATTTTTTAAGGTTTGCTGTATCATCCATCAAATTGGGAGGATTGCTTTTCACAGGTGCAAATGAGTCATCACATGTTTGCCAGCTTGGAAAACATTTAGAAAATTAGGGGCTAGAACTTAAAAAAAAAAAAAAAAAAAAAAAAAAGAGAGAGAGAAGAAATTACAGGCAGTCTCACGGCCCTTGCTGGGATGCGGTTGTCCTGCAAGAAGCAAAGATGCGTTTTCTTCCACCACAGGTTTTGTGCTGGTTTCTGAGATCCTTGTCAGCAAACGTCAGCGGCTCTAAAGCTGAGCCCATCCTGTAATGAAACAGTTATCCCAGCCTTAAAGGCAGGATTAGCTACCCGAAGTGTAGCAGAGAGCCCCTCTGCACTTTTTAACACCTCATGAAGAGATCTGGCTGCCAACAAAAGGAAAATCCTAATGTGTAAAAAATGCATAATAATAAGGACTTTGGCTGAGTGGAATTCCATCACGGATCAGATGAAATTGCCTTGTGCAACTTGCTGAGGGCTTCATGCTATGCTAAATGACCTTTGTACCATGTAAAATGGGCACTGCTGCAGGATGCGGGGAGAACCAGGGGCTGGGCTGCTCTTTTCTTTCCCCCCCCTATGGAGTTCAAGCTTGTCAAGAATACAACAAAAACGAGAGGGAGAAAGAGGGGGAAGAATTGTCCCATTGAATTTTTCATGAATGATTTTTGTCAGAGGAGAAGGAACATCTGTGTTTATGAAGGGTCCGGGGAGGGGACACAGTGAAAGCAGGATGCGACCGTCTGATCCTGGGTACTAAAGGACATATGCAATGCCCCATGTGAGTGGTAAAATCCAACCTGTGCTGCAATTTTCAGGGCTACATCTGAAAAGCGCTGGGCCTTTGCCCTCTGCGTTGCCTGCCTGAGGCTGCCCGCTTTGCACTTGAGAAGGGGCAGTGATTCCAAGAAGGCTTGGGGCTGAGGTTTTGGTGGGTGCTGATGCTTAGCACTCTAAAAATCAAGCTCTTGCTGCCTCAAAATGATGAAAAATCCATGAATGCCCCATTTGTAGGTATGTCCAAGAAGGGACCGGGTAGGGTCATGTCCCTGTCCACATGGGACTGATGGTCACCCAAGGCTGTTCATGGGTGCCTGCAGAACCTGGGAGGAGCTTTTCTTTCTCCTTTTTTGCTGGGGTTTCCTCACCTTCCTCAGAGGCACCTGAGACTGACAAGAGCCAGAAAGGGGAGGCAGGGAAGGACGTAGGGGCTGGTCCTCCTGGAGGTGTTAAACACTCCCAGGACAATGACTGTCTTGGATCACACACTCGGAGCTAGACCTGGCACCAGATTTGGGACCAGGAATCCATCTCCCCCAGCTCAGACTGGCAGGAGCTGTGGTGCTCTTTCCTTTTGTTTGCAGTAAGGGCTGCGACCCTTCTTGTAGAGTTGAGGGAGAATTTTACTTAATGATTTCTCTCTTACGTCATGACTGAAGATGCCCTTGAGCTATCCTGCATCTTACAACGCAAGCTTTGAGTCTTTGACTGTAAGTCTGAAGTTTGTTATAGGGAGCAGGGCAGCGGTTTTTGTCCCATGGAGGTGAAGACATGTGGAATAGCTATTCAGTGGCTGCTTTGGGACTGGACATCTGTTGCAGAGCTGCCTGTGGTGGAGGAGGACTGAGCTCAGCATCAATGTGCTTATTGTCAGTCCTGCCTCCATCCTATTTACTCCACTAAGGACTGGGACAGATGTGCTAGGCGCTGTACAAACACTATGCAAAAGCTTACGTCTGCATACCCAGAAATATTGCACAGAGAGTGCCGCTAACAGGTAAACAGCACAGGATGCTTCCTTAATAAAAGAAAAAAAAAATAAATGGACACCCAGAATTGATGAGAAGAACCCAAGATTATCTCAACAGCCTTGTTGTACGTGTCTACAGAAGCAGGATATGGACATCGGTTGTCATACACCCAGTGGCTTTGTATTTGATCTGGCTATGCATCAGTTTCAAACTTCCCAAGAGCTCACCATTCGAACCATGGTCAGATTTCAAAATAAATGGTTTTCACCAGAGTTCGCCAGGTCAGCAGCCCCTGAAAGTTTGTCCAGGAGGGTGACAAAGGGCTCTGAAAGAAGCAAGCCAACTGCAGGTATGGAGCACCTGAAAATCAGCCCTTGAGTTGTTGTCAAGACTTGTATTTCTGATGTTGCTTTCTGCTCCCAAACAATCCCATACTGCCCCAAACATACACACCCACGTATCCCGAAGGGTGAACAAGCCTGAACAGGCAGAGATGAGTATCTGCTCAATGGCATTAGATACCCAAATTGCTTCAGTCTCCTGACAGCTCTCCATGCTGCTTTGTAGCTCTTTAAATAAAGATGCCCCAAGTAGAGATATAAAACTCACAGAGCACACGGTATTCCTGAAGGTCAAATAGCACAAGGAAAACACAGCCAGAGAGGATAAATGGAGCTGGAGTCCTGGGTTCTTTTTCTACCCACTCCAGTGCCATTTTGCATGACTCGAAGCTGTTTATTCACTCTACCTCCAAATCTCTTTTCACCTATCTATGGAATTCATACTGACCTGCCAGGAATTTCTCATGAGTTAATTTGGTCTGGGAATGTTGGAAGAGCAGCTACTGAAATGCAAAGGGGATTTTTTTTAATATTATTATTATTTTTATTAAACCTTGTTCCTCCCCCTACCTCTCCCTCCACCCACTGCCCGTAGCGAGAACGTAACTGCGCCTTCTGAGAGCATTACAGAGTGAGTGCTTCCACAGATCTCCCTTGAACTTTCCTCCTGAAGGGCTGGTATCATACTGTCGGAGACCTGATCCATCTGGAGATAACAGGAATAATTCATCCTTTGTGGCAGCTCATCTTCTTGCCCAGATGTCCTCAGAGCTAAAGCAGGGTGGGGTCTCACTCTTAGAGGACGAGCAGGAGAAGTTGCTCTTGATGCCTTTTTTTCTGATGGTGGCAGCAACATTTGACTCCGGTGAGGTCCGGTACCCCTTCCCTAGCTGAGACAGCCACTGAACGGACACAGGGAGCACGTACGTTGGCCTTGCAGCTCTTCCTCCCATGCTAGCACCCCCTTGGAGGGGTTTTGCTCTTGACACGTAGTCGGATCTCCGGGCAAATGCTAAGGAGGATTGAGGTCCCCTCTCCCCCATCAGCGTTGCTCATGGTTGCATACCCACCACACTCAATGTAGTAACACCAGGGCAGCTGAGCAAGGTCCCTCCGGCTCCCCGATCCTGAACAGCGGGCCTTATACCTCTTAGGAAAGACCATTCCCCAGGGCCATTACTGGACACACAGCCCCGTTACACATTTTTTTGCCAGCACGCTGCAAGCGTCTCACAGTGCAGAGTTAATGGTGCTCTTCCAGATCCCACGACTCCACGGACATGGCACGTTTACCCACACGCACTGTGCAGGATAATGCTCTATGGCACCTTCCCCCCATACCAACTAGTCCCCGCACAGCAACCCTTTTCTTCTTCAGTTCAAAGTGCTCTGGCACTTCATCTGGAAAATCCTTTAAATCTACATTACCTCTGCCTTATTTAATCTTTTCGGGAGCACTGACATCCAGTGCATGAAAAAGAGATTTTAGGCTGAAAGGAAAGCTGCCCTGATCGCTTCTGGGGCTAAGTTACAAACTGAATTGGAAACTGGAAGGTGAAAAGAATATGTTACCTTTTAAGTGTCACATTTTCCTCTGCAAAAATGCCTTTTAACTGAGCTGTTGCAGAAAGAGTAGAAATAACATCAAGCCACAGCCTTAGAGTTTTGCACTGTGCTTTGAATGCTCCTAAACAGGTGGCTTTGGTGTCTGGCTTTGTTTTTGCCAAAATGGGGGCCACCAGGCACATAGTTGGAATTTAGAAATCCCTCAGACTGCGGAAGGTTTATATCTCTGTGAAGCACTGAACTGCAAGTGTCCATTGCTTACAGCACTTCATAGCACAAACCAGATTCATCCTCAGCATCAGCAGCACAGGAACAGTCCTGGGCACACTGCAAGTATCAAAAAGAAAAGCAAAGAGGAATTTGTAGGCAGCACCAACATAGCTGAACATCACAAATCTTTATTCTACCTGAAAACTGCAAACCACAATGCCACTTGGAGCTTACCTGGTTTTAACTTGAGGTGTTGCAGACTTTGCCTATCTGAGTTGAAGGATGTGCAGCGACTTATTGTACAAACATTCCCTCCACGCTGCAGGGCCCAGGGCAGACAAAGCACTCGCATGATCGTGGCTGGATCCCCATTGGCAGAACTATTTTAGGACACAGTCGGTGAGGACATAGTCTAGAACACATCACCTCTCCAGGAGGCACAGCTGCCTCCAGCTAATTACTGAACAAAACTTATTGAAGGTCACCGTACCCCCAAAGTGCCTTCCTGCATCAAGACATCTATTTACCTAGGGTGGAAAAAAGCATCAGCTGGCCCTCTGCAGATCCCAGCAGGACTGTTCATCCACTTGTCCTGGTGGATGTAGGATTTGTAGCTGCCAGTAACAGAGGGGAGATGGGTAAAGGTGCTGGGACAGGACGGGGAGATGCACAGACTCGCTGCACAGGTCAAAAGCAGACGGAGGGAGAGGAAAGGCTTGCTGAAAGCAGTTCTTCAGGGCTGTTTCTTCCCTCTTTATCTCACAAGTGCCATCATCTTCAACCTCTTTGCTGCAGCTGACCCTTCAGCCTGCAGCTGCACCAGGGTTGCCTGACCAGGCTCACACCCTTGGGGTCAGCAGCCCCTGGGGAAGCTCCTATGCAGTGGCTGTCTCCTGGGCCCCTTACACGGACCACCCTGTCCTCGTGTTTCTGAATTTAGCTTCTGACAAACTTCTGTGTCTGCCCCCTTTTCTTTTCTTCCCCCAGGACACTCACCTGGTCTGGGACCCATCGATTTTGACAGAACATAACTTTAGTAGGAATTTTCCCCAATTAAGAAAGTCACAGTTTCCCTCTAGAAAAGATAATCACTGTTGTTTGTGAGCGAACAGACTGTAGGACGCTGATAAGAGCAGTGTAACAGAATAAAATACTATTTATATATCAGACAGGCTGACAAATGCTGATTAAAATGTCTCCTTACACAATCAAATGGCAAATATAAAGACATATTTTCTTATCTGTCAAGGAGCTTTCATAGCAGCCTAGGCCAGAAACCCTTTGATACTGTACAGTATCCAGTAACCTGAGCGCTCTTTACAGAAACAGGCACAAGCCTTTGTTGTAGGAGATCTTGGCTCAGTCTTTCTGTCTGACAGTGACTTGATTTAAGAGGTCCTACTACAGCTCAATTCAGTTGCTTATGCATGGGCATTTAGTGCCATCAGACATGGCCTTCAGTGTCCCTCCAGCCTCCAGAAGGACACAGATGGCCCAAAGCCTTCTGTCTGATGTGTTGGTCCCCTTCAGGTGTTTGAGATACTCCCAGTCTTGTCCAGAGGCAACAGATGACCAGACCAAGGCCGTCAGATTGAACTCTTAATCCCCCATGTATCAAGTTGCGGTTTACAAAACTTGAAATACCTTTTCCTCCTTGTTTTTTAAAACAGCCTGCAAGATCTGGGAATGGGATCTATGGCAGGGCTCTCTTCTAAGCAGGTACCATTATGTTCTTCTGTAATATACATACCAAAAGCAACTTACAGGAGAGCTCTTTCCCAGTGCACTGATTAAAGGTTTATTGGTCTGCCTTGGGAGGCAGGTGAACTCCCCACGTGTGTACCTCCTCCGCATGCTGTGAGTGCACTGAGTATCAAAACAAAATACAAACAATCAGGAGCAAATTGGTTTTTATTTATGCAACAAAGCTAACAGGCATGCAGGGCAGAGGCAAAGGAAGCTCCATCCCCAGCTGCTGAAGTCCTCCCTGTGAGCATCAGGTAAAGCCTGCCCTGCCCTCAGCTTGGCAGGGCTTCATCCCCATCCAGCAGTCCCAGGTAAAGCACTGGGGTCCAGTTAGTGGAAGGGAAGAGGGGGAAGCACAGGCTGTGTTTGCACCAGAGTGCTGCAGCTTGCACCCTACTAGCTTGAGCATTACAACAAGTGGCAGATGCATGAGCAAAAACTCAGGAGCAAATACCCTCTTGAACAGATGCAGACAGCCAGAAGCTGGAAATGCATCTCTGCTACCAAACCAGTGGGGCTCAGCTGTAGCTGGAGGCAGGGCCGTAAGGGAGGGTTGCGTGCAAGCAGCTCCATCAGAGCAGTCCCAGGACAAGCTCTGGTGCAGACAGCTCTGACTCACCAGTCCTCCCAGCTTCGTCCTGGAGCGGGAGGGGAGAGCAAGCCTGCACCAGCCCCAAAACGATGGATGGCGTGTGTTCCCCTACGGCAGCCGGGGGGGTATGTCAGCAAGGGGAGCTGGAACCACCGCTCACTGCTCGCCATCCTTTCCATCCTATCTCTCACATAGAAAGTACGAGCACGGGAAGTCCCGCTCACTTCTGGACCTACAGCCCAGGATACTTAATGGGGTGCTGGGTGGCAGCAGACCAACACCAAGAGACTGACGGCACAAGAAGACAGAGGCAAAGCAGAGAGCTGAACATAGAGCACTTGGGGCAATTCAACCCCCTGGCAGGACACCTTCCTTCTCCTCTATAAGGGAAAGCACTCCAGCTGAACACCTATTTTTCCAGTGTTTATGCACGCCTGAGTTGGCCATTGCCTCTCATCACCATCAGTGCCTACTTGTCCCAGGGCACCCCAAATGTGCAATTCATACCTGGAGCTGCCCGAGGGGGGACGGGCTTGGCTCTGATGCCGGGCAGACAGGTGAGCGCTGCTGGTACCGCAGCTCCTCCGGGGGAATGACTACCTGATTTATCTCCAGCCAAATCCTCCCTGATGTAAATTGTAGAAGCTCTCTTGGCAGGGAGCCCCATCCCCTTGTATAAGCTGAAATATTGCCCTTTGAGATTCATCCATTACTGCCAGACTGCTGAGCTGTCTGTCTTCAGCGAGGGCCCCAGAAGAGGAGAGGACGGTTGTGTTCGTACAGTTTTTGTCTGTGCAAGGTAAATATTATTGCGTATTCTCCCCTGCGGCAGAGAGCCCAGAGCCCCTTGGACAGAGATGCCTCTGCTCTGTTGTGCTGAAACACTGGCTCAAATACTAGGAATTTCATTTGACCCTGTAAATATCTTTCACAGTTAAATGTTTGATCCTGGGCAGGGGGAAGGCTCTTTTAGGGGACTGAAATTTATACACACACACAGAGAAAAAGATTTCTTAAGAAAAATTGAATGCAGCAAATCACTGTGCATATGGGAAATGGGTTTTCAGCAAACTGTAATCCCATTCCCTTTCTGTCCTTCCTCCCCTCCTTCCCACCCACAGAGATACACACACACACACACACGTGTACACCCCAAAACCTCTGGTCCCCACCGGAGCCGAGCAGATGCCCGGCCCCTGCCCAGCTGCTCACCCCCACAACCAGCATCTCCCCAGTCATTTGTGCCCCTGTTTGCCGGAGGGATCTGCTCCCCATCCCCACGCTCCCACAGCGATTAGATTGCACTGTTGGAGCAGTTGTGTTTGGAGAGCTACATGTTTAAACTGTCGGAGAGATGACAAGCCTGGAGGAGGAAGGCGGCTATTCCCTCTGCAGAGCTCTGATAAGGCCAAGGGTCTGGTTGATAGACCTGGAGGGGCTGATGGGGCCTGCTGAGTTTTGAAGTGCTTGTTACATAGCTGCGGATTGCAGAAGAGAGCAAAACTGGTGCCCAAGCAGTGTAAACCCAGGGATGGTGACAGGTAGCCTGGAATTACACTGGCTGAGATATCGCTTCCCTCATTTAATTTCATTTAAGCTGCCACTTGAATTTAAAGCCATTTCCTTGCACTGAAGTTTCATGTGGCTGTTATCTTTCCTGAATCCACTGTCGGGCACTGGCACGAGGGGAACCGGTACACAGAGGCTCTCAGGTGGGATCTTACAGCAGAGCTGGGCCAGGTCTTCCTGACTCGGTGACGATTCACGGCCCCAAGTAGCAGCGTCCGCCGAGAACTATTGTCCTGGAGAGGACAACTCTTTCCTCCCTTTCTATCCTCGAGCTCCCGATCTCTTTCAGCAAGATCCGTTTCAGCTCACCCTGCCCAACGCAGTGCTTCGAGCTCGGCTCCGCTCTGCCGTTCCCGCAGCGCCGAGGCAAACCGCTGCCTCTCCGAGGGGAAGCTGGCTCGGATCTGCTTTTCTCTGGCTGCAGGGGTGGCGGGGAAGAAAATCACTGGCTGTCACAGCACGAATTGCTGTGCCCCTTCCCGGTGCTTCCTCCCTTTGACACCTCTCGTTTCAGACCCCTTTGCCACCTGGCTGCAGGGAAGAACCTCACCTGAACCCCCAAAAAAGCAAAACCGGGGTTTGAAGCGTGAGATCCTGGACTAGGTAAGCCCCAGCTTACAGTAAGGCAGCTCCCAGTCCCCTTCGGCGTACTGTCGTGTTTCTCAAGGGCTGGGGACCATTGTCAGGGAACAATGCAGCATTTTTATAAAAGAGGAGAGCACAGTTAATAAGTTCACTAACTGAGAAAAACACAGCCTTTTAATATCTCTCTTTGTGACTCATAGTGTGAGAGCCAGCTGTTACTATTGGAGTGAAATTCCTTGCTGATTAGTCTTTTAAAGGGCTTCCCAGATAATTAAATAATGATTTCTCTCCCCATTCATTCTAAGTGACAGGAGAGCCTGGCAAACCCACTAAGCATGGAAGGGCAGCATGTTTTCCCAAGCCTTATAGGAGCTTAGCTATTCTGTGGCTAATCTGGTGCTTAAACTCAGCCGCAGATCCCCGCACCGAGGGACAGGCTGTCCCACCTTCCTGCTGCTCCAGGGGTGACTTGGGTTTGGCTGTCTGAAACTCTTAAACAAGGCTTTAGGCCAGGGCCATGTTTTCAGATATGAAAATCTGACAGGAAGGATGGCCTCACCTGGGCAGGCAAATGAAATTTTTTTGCCTGAGCTTCCAAAGAAACCAGGTTTGTCCTGGGGTTTGCATGAGCTCTGCAACACTGAAGATTAATTAATCCCTCTCTGTCCTTCCTGGGCTGTGTTTAGGGCCACAACTAGAAAGAATGAGTGACCCATACGGAGGCCATTTGGGGGTATTTCTGGGATAACCTGGTCTTCAGCACATCTGATGTTTCCACTACATTTCCATGTCACGGCACAATTCACAGCGGTTTGCTCAGGCAAGCATTTCAACTATATGATCAAGTGGCCTCTCTGGGTACAGCTCCATTGATCTGATGGAGTTATTCTGGATTTCCACCAAAGCATAAAAGCCGAAGGAGAACCCATGTATTCGCCGGGTGTATAGCCGGTCAATGCAGGATTCAAAAGCAGGCGTGCCTACACTTGAGTAACTGCACCCTCACTTAGTTTCACTTGTTTGGCTTTTAGAGCAGCTTCTTATCTCATACCTTACAAAATCCACAGAAAATTTCAGGATTCAATAAACTCTGGAAAAATTAAGGTCAGAAATTTATTATCTTCATCACCAACAGAAAAAAGACTTAACCACCTATTTTACCAAAGATCAAGACTGGTTTGTAGCTTCAGTTACGCTGAAACATTTTTCCAGTGAGCAGATGCTTTTATTTAATTGAAAACCGATCAGAAATATCATCTGAGACAGAAAAACATTGACCAACCATATAAATATGTGAAAATGAGCTTGCGAGGTTTGCCCATTCCTAATTGAGAATCTGTTCCCATGGTTAATTGAGAATCTGTTTAGGGGCAAAACAGGGGTGGGATAGATAGAAGGGAGAAAATATTTAAGAAGCAAGTGCTCCATCAGCAACATACTGTAATGAGAGTCTAGCAAAAAAAATGTATTAATTTTATTTTTTTAGCTAAGAGCCATCTGGCTATCTTGGCAAGAAGAAAAGATGCACCATTAGCAAAAGAGTCTTTCTGAAGAAGTTGTTCCAACCTAAGTGTAACCCACAAGGCATGTTCAGGCACTTGGAAATGTTATGGATTTGTAATGTCCCCACAATACTACCACTGTTTAACCCTTGAATTGACAGCTAAACTGACGTAGAAGGTGATTAGATGGCACTACTGTAGGACAAAATCAGTCAGTGGTAGAGGCAGAAGTGCTTCTCTCTTTGATCCGACGCTGAGGGAAGCATCACCCAACTATAATGCAACCTGAAGATGGAGTGAACTCTCTGATGGCAGGAGATTTTGGATGAACTGTCCCCAAACCCGCAGCCTTGAAAGCAATGGGCACTGCAAAACTTCCCATGAAAGCCTGGCTGGGGGAGGATTCTCCTATAGAAAACTTGCATTTAAATAGCATTGAGCACTTAGCCTGACAAAAGGCAGGAAATTCAAAGCAAAGGGTGACACTCTGTCTTTAACTTACATTTTTATGCCTTTTATTCCTTTCTTCCCCACAGTGCAAACAAAGGACAGGGGGTCAGATTGATCCCTTCTGGAACTCCCTACATTCAGTGGTGTTCCACCAGAAATGTTTGGTGGCCCAAACCATCAGACTAAACAACTTTTCCTGGGACTAGGAAGTTTAGGCACGATTTTCTGATTCCCAGTGCAGAAGACCTCCATAGCCACGCTTGTCCCGGGGGATGCAGTGCTGCCCAGCAGCGTGGGTCCCAATCCCTCGCCCCTGGAGAAAATGTTAATGAGACAGAGGTGCTGGGAGACAGGAAGAAACAGGGGATGCTTTGTAAACCGATAATGTTCCCTTTGATCTGAGAAGAGTGAAGGAAGGCAGAACCTTTTTCAGATAACCTGTGGAAAGAGAGCAGTCCAGAGCACGAAGGCTGAGCTTCAACAGAGGCTGGAAGAGAGGGACCTCTTGCTCGAAGATAAATGCTTCAAAACCCCAAAGCTGAGCTTTCTGGGCAGGAGATAGCTCTCTACTGTCATCTTTAATTCAACAAGATATGTTTTTTACATCTGTTGAAACCATTTTAAAACATGCTAAAAAAACCCAGCAAAACTAGCCTGAATTCAGGGAATTATAGACCTCTGCCTGGAGTCCCAAGCATTGGGAAGAAGTTCAGACTTAAGGTCAAAATGTTACCACTCCTAATTCCTTTTTATTAGCTGTGTCCTTAGAAGAAAAATTGCCTTTTAAGCATCACTACATCATTTGCCATATAAAATGACCTAGCCGTTGATCTGTCTGTGCGGTTTCTAAGGACTCTCAGAGTGGGGGCACGATGGAGGACTCTCCTGCCCACCTCACCGGAGCAGTTTAGGACATTTTGCCCTCCGTTCCCTGTCCCTGCAGCACAGCCCTGACGCCGGTGAGCTGAAGGGAAGGGACAGTGTGAGCACTCATTAGTCTGCTCCTGTGCAAAGGCAGCTGCAGACCACCTTCCCTGATGGATCAGGAGGAAACTGAACATTGCTGGCAGATTTGTTGGGTGGCAGAACCAGCAGCGGATGCAGTAATCAACATCTGGGAATTAAGGCTGGCTTTTAAGCTCTCTGCTGTTTGCAGATATTCCTATGCCCTTCAAGTCCTCTGTGGGCAGACTTAAAAGTGAGGTTGAGATGAGCCATTGCTTTACTCATGTCAGGCTGAAATGGGACAACCGGTTTCCCCCCATGGCCTTAAACATACACAAGAGTCTCCTTCTTCAGGGAGCTGTGCCAGGAGTCACAGGGCAGGTGCTGTGGTGTGGAACTGGGACAAAATCAGGGGTCATAAGGGTGAGTATGTCCAGGACATCAGGGGCAAATTTAGGGACTCTGAAAGAGAGGTTGGGATTGCAATGCCTCTTCATTCCCCCTGCTCATGAGGAAAACCTGAAATAAATGCAGACTGTCCCAGCCTGTGATCAGCCAGTACCATGGATTACACATCAGAAAATCCCCCCTATGCTGTGCAATGTGCACTGTGATGAACTCTGTCCAGTCTCAGCCACTGGACCAAATTCTTGTGGCAGGTACATGGGACAACCTCATTGCTCTGAGCACACAGTGCCCTCGGGCAGTGCTGCAGGGCGTCCCTGTTGTGCTCTTCTTGTGCACTGAAAAGTGGATTTTACCAGCAGAAGTCAGCTCACTAGAGAAGGATGGATTTAGCAATAGCAGTTTTGCTGCCATAAGTGCGACGCACACCGATGGTGTAGCACAGCCCTCCCGGCACAGGCTTGGCTCCTGCACTGAAAGAACAGCCATCAGTTAACCGAAGGGGCTTTCATGCCAGCCGGAGAAACCCTCGAAAGGAATTGCATTGCTTTTTTGAAGAGAGCCTCTGGGAGAACAATTATCCTAGGTTGAATTTTGGCATTCCCAATCTTGATGGTCCCTTTTTAACTGCACCGGGAAGGGAGCAGCAGTGCCACAATGAAGCTGTTCATGTTTTCAGGGGGAGTTGCATGTCCAGATAACTCCCCTTCTGTTCAATCACCAAGCACAGCCCTGGCATTGTGGCTGACACTAAAAGACTGATTTTTGGTGCCTTCGACTGCTCATAGTAAGTCCCCAGCAATCTCAGCTGGTAAGGTATTGATAAAGTAATGAAGCCCCGGATAGGAGGAGCAGTATTTTCTTCAGCCTGGGGACCTGGAGTGGTTTGGGGTTCAGTTTTGTCTTTTTTTAACTACTAGGGAAAAAAAATGATAATCAAATCTCTCTGCCACTCTTAATTAGCAAAGGGGAAAAGCAGTGCAAGAAATAATTAGCAGAGGCAACTTTCTGTTAATATGAGACCACAGTCAGCCACCCCAGGCGATCCAAACACATCTGATCATGCAGGGGCATTCAAAGTCAGCTAGAAAAGCAGAGGAACTCCTCCACATCCAAATGTTACTGCCCTCCTTATATTGCACTATAAAACCGGGGTGTCAAAAAGGCTAGAGATTTT
>JANHGO010000001.1:10988832-11021555 GCA_024606505.1 Aquila spilogaster
TATGAGACACCCATGAGAAATGTTTTATTTCCAAGAAATTTGGTCTCCTTGCAGGCTACTGGGTGAAACATTAGCTACGACTTTCCAAGACTTGTCATTGCCTAGAGCCCTGCAAAATACATCTGCTTTGTCCGAAAGGGCAGCGTCTTCCCAGGTTACGCTCCCTGGCAGTTCATCACCAGCTATTGCTCTCCCAGCTGGGCTGTTTCAGTAAATGCTTCCAAAAAACAGCAACTGCACTTCGTTCCTCCTTGCATTCCTGGGAAGGCCATATCTGCTGGCTACAACATTTTGCTCTAAGGCTTGATGCACTTCATGCATGTAAGCACTGCCTGCGTTTGAAATTAGAATTATTGGTGAGCAAACATTTGCACGAGATTAGAAGAACTGGGTTATGTGTCACCTGGCAGCAGCACTGCCAGGGCTCAGAGACCTAGGCTCTTCGTCACTCACAGCAAAGCTTTTCGGCACTGTAATTCCTCACAGAAAGCCTATCACACCTACTTCCAGTGACCGTGTGTGCAAGGGGTGCTTCGGAGAGGTGTGAAAAAAACAAACGTGAAATCCACCTCAGTATGACCACAGTGGCAATGTCAACGGTCTAATATCAACATCGTGGTCTAATACTTTATTTTATTTCACCACCATGGAGATAGCTCCTCTTCACATGAGGTTATAAACTGGAATTCATGTTCAAGTAGACCAAATGTTGACCGTTCATTGTCTTAAAGAGGACATAGTGATTTTCTGTAAGCACTGGGATATCAGAGAAAGATGAGGGCAGTTTGGAAGGGGAAGGTTTATCTCGGGCAAAGCAGGAATGACCTTGCACCTCCCAAAATTCCCTCCCCAGTTTGCCTCGGGTGTGATAGTCCTCAACACTGATAACAAATTGAAATGCAGCGTTGTTGTGAACCATTGAATAATAGATGTGCTTCCTACGAGGGAGATCTGCTTTTAAATGTTGGTTGAAACAATCTGTGTGATTAGTCTTGAGTTCCGATGCTGGAAACATCTGCGTTTTGCCTAAATAAAGTGCGGGCCTGAGGCCTTTTTCGGTTGCTGAAGGGCTTTGAAATCCTTGTGTCCTTACCGTGTCACTGGTTTTTTAAGCCCTTTCCCTGAAGACTTCATCAAGGACTCTCACTTCAAAACTGATGACACAATATGGTCCATCAGAGTTAAATTACATATGAAGTAAAAGTCAAATGCTCAGCGTTTCGCAGCAAATGTTTTCTGCAGCATGACATTGGCTGCCGTATTTACTGAGCACATCAGATCTTTGACTCTACAGTTTCTTAAACAAGCCAAGTTTTTGTTTTGTTTTGTTTATGTTCCATAAATCCATTTCAACGGAGCTATAAGGGTTATTTTTAAGCTATCTCTCAAAAGTTTCTAAGGGACTTCTGTAATATCCAACAGAGCTGGCTCCTCTCCTTTGGAAATAAGAAACTGCAGCTTCAGTGAGAAACACTATGTGAACAATGTCTTCTTTAAACAGCCCCCAGAAGCACTGCATTTCCAACTCTAAAGGGAATTTGCATGTGTTTCAGCATCAAAGCTTGATACGACCCTATCACCTAGGGACTGTCATGTTATCTAAGTGCCCCCATATCAGGAGCACGATAACATTGTGTGGTTCACAGCTGCTGCAGAAAGGACATATTTTCTGAATTAACCTAGGCTCAGATTTATATAAACTATCCCCGATAACATCTGCCCAGGACTCTCCTTTGAAAATGTGCAGAGATCCTGCCCGAGCGGGCTCGCTTCTGCAGCTGGGAGCAGAATAAAAACCAAATCAAAACACCTCTCCTTGGAAAAAACCCCCGCTCGGTTTTGCGATGCCCACCCCAAAAAAGAGTGAAAAAAAAAAAAAAAAAAAAGCTTAGCGGCGAAGGTAGAACAATGAAGATGTCAAGCGGCTTCTTGGGAGCGAGCCGCTGTGTCTTGTCATGCTTGGACATGAACGGGGAAAAAAATGTCTTTATTACCCAGAACGGTAACCTTGAAGTGCACTGGCCGCTTGATCCTATAACTTTCCCATTAGAAGAGGGCGCCCGCAATCCTAATGAGGCACAATAAGTAGATTATGAGAGTCCTTTTGTTTTGTTAAACAGCAGCTTTTTCTGCAGGGAGTATCACAAAGGTGTGCGGGGCCCTGGTGCGTGGGGCCGCTGTGACTGATACGCCGATTTGTTCGGTAAGGCCGGGGAGAAGAATTGAAGGAGACAGCACGAATGTGCACTAGAGCCATGGGGGGCGGGTGCCAGAGCTGCCTAAATTAGACTCATCAGTAGAGAGGCTCTGCCCATTGTATCTGGGCTATAAAGCTGTCAGAGAGGAGCCCGTTTGAATGTTCCCTCATTCCTACCCTGGCGCTTCCTCCGCTCTCAGCAGAGAGCTAAGCCCCGGGATCTTTTGTTTGCATGAGAAACCACTGGCATCTTACATTTATAAGGACTTTTAAGGCTCTGCTATGAAAAATAACTCTGTCTCGAAAATACAGGGGATTTTGTTGTTGTTGGGTTCCTTTTAATTGCACGCAAACCAGCTAGTGGATTTGCGCGCTCCTCTGAGAAGTTATTTTTGCAGAGAGATCAGTGGTCATTTAAGATGCAAAGGAGAGCACAGCTTTTTACCAGGCTGCAATCTTTCCACCTTGCATATTCATTTCGATGCCTAGAGGAGGGAACTGCTCCGGGGGGAAAAAGCAGGGATGGATTCCTGCCTCTGTGAAGGGGCTGGATCCCGTGAAAAGATAAGAGGGAGTAACAAGCGGGCCCACCACCCCTGAAATGGGCTTCTTAGCAATGTTCCTGTAACCATTCCTCTGCTGGGTGGATGTGGAGAAGACGTTAGGAGTGCTCAAACCAACTTGCAGGCTGAGATTTGCAGCGTGCAAAACTGCATTCTTGTTTTCTGTTGTTTTAATTAGGCCGCCCAGCCTTTGAGGATTGAGGTTGTGGAGTTGCAGGTCAAACGAGGACCCTGTAGCGTGACCGTTGATGTGAAAGTAGAAAGACTGCACGGCCAAGCAGGAAGTTTCATCACAGCCCGCTCAGATGTTAGCTGGCTGCTTGTCATCGCTCTGGTTGAACTGGAGATATATGGAGGAGTCTCTCCTATTCTACTTTGGCCTCTCCATGTGAATCTGGCAACAGACAGGAAGAAAATTTACATCCTGGGAAAACAAGTAAAAGTAGCTGGGGTTTTGGATCTCTGGGAAGCTCTGCTTTGTGTTACAAAGGCACTCCTGGTCCACATTCAAGGGGGCAAGGTTGCCCAGGTCTCCGGACCTACCTGCCCACAAGGACAGGCTGTGCACATCTGTGCAAATCCTCATTTCACCAGCAAAGAACCTGAGCGTCTGGACACAAGGCATATGTAAGGATTTTCTCAAACTAAAAGGAAATTTTCACACATTCAGTTCTTTCGATGGATCTGGAATTATTTGCTGGGGAGTTTCCCTGCCAGTCCTTGGTCTGGAATTGCATCTGAACTGCTGTTTTCCTATGTATTTAGTAGGTTCTGAGTTTTGTAATCCCCCAGAACCAGTGCAAGTGTTTCTACTGAACCAGGGCAGCAAGAGGGAGAGGAGCTATTCAGTTTGTCACTGAGTGCTCCTTCCTGAGTATGATTACCACTTACTATTTTAATGCTGGTATTAACCCATCATGGATTGAGATCCCACTATGTGAACCACTGTACCAGGGCAGATGGACATTGGGAAGCTAGCTCCTTTCCCAGAAAGGCTGACTCAAGGCACCAATAGCCAAACACGAAGCCACCTAATCAACTGTGCCACCCCCCCAAGAGCAGACATTTTCTTACCTAGCCATTTCTCACAACCCAGAAAAAAAGACTCAGTTACATGGTCACATCAGCCAACACTTGAATCAACGGCTGGGATCATCTCAGTCAGCTGAAATAAAGTACAGCATAAATGTGATGGAACTGATTAAAGTTATCCCAAAAATGATGCACACGGAAGGATTTTAGATGCCAGATATTTTTAATCTTCTCTGTATTTGCAAAAAACCAAAGCAATCCTTTTATACCTGATCCAAGCAGCTAGCAATGTCTTTTGCCAACACTGGGACATGTCACAGGTGTGCTGTTGGGACCTACCAGTCCTGTATTCATTTGCTGCAGTCTTGGTTTGGACCCAAGCTGTAACAATCGGCTGAAAAAGCCCTTCTGGACGCATCTTTTCCTTAGACTGTATCAATGAAGTTTGGAGGATTTTTCCAAAATATTTTCCCTTTGATCTCCCAAATCCCCAGTTGGTTTTATTTTTCTCTTCCCCGTCGCTGCCCCCTCCTTGTTCCACACTGCCAAAGGGCTCTGGGAGCTGTCTCCTTCCAGTGCTTGGATGAGGACTCTGCTCGCAGTCACGGCAAAGCCTCTGCGTCTTGGTAAACACACTGCAGAGCATCACAGTACACGCAACAGTATTTTTAAAACCTCTCTTTCCATGGGATCCAAAAAAACCATTGCAGCCTGATTTCTGAGAAACCAGGGAAGACCTCTGCAACGCTGGGCTGTGGGATGGATCGGAGTGGGGTTCCCAAAACTATCAGCATGAGCAAAGGCACCTGTGTTACCTCGCTCTCAGGGCTGTACATCCTTCACAAAACACTCCTGAGAGCCCACCCCAGACCCCCGGGGACAGCAACAGTTGTGGAGAAGCAGCTGGGGATGTTGCAGCACCAGCATCTTCCAACATACAAAATGCAGCCTCAGGCTGTCCGGTCGCACCCTGGATTTCTCCATGGAGCATCTAGGGATGTGTTTAGATAAAAGATAGTTTTGAAAATAAATCTTGCTTTATAACCGTTTTTAGTCTTGGCAGCGGGTGGGCCATTGGGAAAGGGATTGTTAGAAAACAAATCTGAATCTATATTGCTGGCCAAGGCATAAAACGGTTGTCCAAAATAAAGCATAAAACATGTTAACAAGCAAAGCACACTATCAGATTCAATGCCAACAGGAGCAGGCAAAAAAAATATGAAAACCTGCTCCAGGCACTCTGAATGCAGCTCTTATGAACTAGACCCTTTTCAAAGATGTCGTTTTATTTCTTCCCCCCCCCCCCCTTTTTAGGGGTTTTGTTTTATTTTTAGCAGCAATCCTGTTTTTTCCCTTTTCGGATATTTTTCTGTAAATAATAATTGGTTCCTTTGTGGCAGCATTTCCACGTTGGCAGTGGTGTGTAGTGCTTTCTTGAAGGTGGCAAGAAAAAAGGGAGTGATTTGTTTCAATGGGTTATTGTTGAGTGAATGCAAATATCTGCAGCCACTGGAGCAAATAGGAGCAGGGGATTAGGCGCAGGAAGCTGGCTGAGTGGCATAGGCCATCTGTCCCGGTCCTGAGAAAAGAGGAATCTCGTTTGCAGTGTATGTTAATTAGTTAGCTGATTGGCTCAGCTGTCACCTTTGCAGAGTGAAAGCGCACGGGCACAATTAAATTCATGTCCATATATGTTTATCAAAGCACATGTTTTTAGGCGGCCTTGGCTTTTAGGTGTAATTTTTGTCTTCTCAGGGACCGAGAGGATTCTTTGCTATTGTGCCCACAAATGGAGGGGAGGAAAAAAAGGAAGAAAGAAAAAAAGAAAGAAGAAGAAAGAAAATACCTTAATTAAAACATGATCTGGATTGTTTGCTGAAGCGTCTCTGGCCGCATTCTTTAATGCACTTGAAATTACCCATTTGCATCAATAGGCGTTAGCTGAATTTATTTCCATTCAAATGTATTCCCTTGATGTTGCTACAGAAGGTGGTAGGTTTGGAAATACATGTATGGCAAGTTTGGGCTCCTACGGTGCCCCCATTCAAACACAATGTCAATATCCTACACTTAAAAGGGACCCGTTAGTTAAAGTAAAACACTCCCTGGTTTGGGGTGGGTTTTGTTTTTGTTTTCATTACATTGACATCTCCAAGGCAGCATCCCCAGTAACTTTCCTTGGGAAGAAGTTGTCTGCTTGCAAGCCCCAGGGAGTTATTTCCCATGGTGTCATTTCAATTATTTTTGATTTATTTGTTTACTGTCTTCCAGTCCTTGTCAATGCACAATGGGCCACGTCTCCCCCTCCGCGGGCACACAGGGCCCTGCCTGCGGGGTTTCGGGATGCTGCAGAGTGCCGTAGAAGCCACGAACATCTGCCCGGACACTCGCGCACTTTCGGGGTTTTCGCAGAGAGGGCAGGAAGGGGAGAGGGCAGGTCGGGGCCGAGGGATCCTCCCCGGTCGGGGACACTGGCGTTGACCTTCACACAGAGACATGAAAGAGCGGCAGAGGCTCCCGGTCCCAGGCTGGAGGAGCAGCCAGGGAGCTGCTCTCCTGAGGCTGCTTTGCAGCAATGAAAGGTTTTTTTCCTTACTGGCCTCAGAGGAGAAACCTGTCACTCAGCCCGCTTGGCTCAGGCAAGTCCTGGGGAGAGGAGCTGCCTCGAAGCGCTCCAGCCCGGTGCCATCAGGCTGCGCTCACAGTCCCAGCTCCCCAGAGGAAATCCCGTCCTCTCGTTCCCATCCTTGGGCAGGGTCTGGCCATTGCTCCTCAGGCTACAAAACCAGCCAAGGGCCACGTCTTCATGCCCTGGGGAGATGCTGTGCCTGCAGGGACTCCCCAGAAGCCAACAAGTTGATTCACAAGTCAGGGAGGGAAAATAAAATGCCAGGAACTGCCTTTATTGCAAAAAACAATAGCAAATGCACCCAAAGCTCCAATGGCCAGAAGCAGAGGAGGAGATGTTTATATCCAAAAATTGCAGCTCCTAGTTGTGAGCCATGTAAAAGGAATACACGTCTCTACGGTAGAGGCTCGCATCCTACCCAGGGATAATGCACTCTGCGTGCAGCCCGGGGTGAGGAGGAGCAGGGGTATGGGGGTTTCTGCGTGGCGATAGGGCTGCTTCCAGCCGATGGGCCATTGCAAAACCCAGCATGTTTGAATGCTCATCTCTGCAGAGATGAGACATCTCCCGTGTGCACACAAATTGATAAAACATGTAGCAGCTTCCTGGAAAACATATGTAATACCTTCTTGTCCTGTTTCGTAGAGCTCACACCCTTTACCAGTTGAGGGTTTCCTTCCTTCCTTCCTTCCTTTCTTCCTTCCTTCCTTCCTTCCTTTTCCTCCTTTCTCCTTTTTTTTGACCTAGGGTGCCTCTCTGTCCCACTGGAAGGGTGAAAGCTGCTTTGGGTAAAACCACTCTCAGAGATGCTGAATCCCACCAGGAGAGACACCTAAGCAATGTCACCAGTATGGCCTTTGATCGGTGACATGGGCTGTCTTGGGAGTGTGTTCAGCCCCTGGCAGAGTAAATTAAACACACACACACACACATCTAGCTGTATTACTCTTCCATGTGATTCATGGCCAACTATGATATTTCCTAATACCTTTCATTGGGATCGCACTCTTATGGGTTGTGTGTGTAAATGTGTGTCGTCTTCTTTTTAAGACAAAGCACTAAATCAGCTACATTTACAGAGGATCAGCAGATGGCCAGCAAGCTGTGAAAAAAAAAATTATATTTGTCAGGCTTATAAATCTGAAAGGGGAGTTTGAGCAAAACTCCACAGCACTTGATGCAATTAATTTGTGGAATGGTATTTTGTCTCTGCAAAAATTATCCCAGGCCTTCAGTATACAGAGAGTACAAGGAGCTACGTGAGTGCCATTATGGCAGCATCTAAGAGCTCCTGGGGTGTCCTCGCAACCCCCAAGGAAGGCATGGTGCTGCTGCCCTCACAAAACAGAGGAGGAAGAACTCAGCTACTCAAGCCTGTGCTGAGGATCCCATGGCAAAGAGGGGGACTGAACATGGGCCAGAATTTGGGTTCACTGTGAGACAGGAGACATGGGATGAGCACAGCCCTTTCCATGCACCCTACACCAGGTGCTCAGGGCTGGAGCGGTGCATCCATGCTGACTCTATGGTATTT
The DNA here is from genome assembly GCA_024606505.1 of Aquila spilogaster. Taxonomy (NCBI): domain Eukaryota; kingdom Metazoa; phylum Chordata; class Aves; order Accipitriformes; family Accipitridae; genus Aquila; species Aquila spilogaster. Next base: position 10,996,788 of record JANHGO010000001.1, read on the forward strand.
CACTCACTGGCTCTTCTGGATATTAGTGAACATCCTGTGCCTTTGCAGGGACTTTGGGGAAGCCTGGGAGAAGCCCCAATGTGAGAATAAAGAGAAAAGCTGGCGAGGCTCAGGAGGGCATAGACAACCTGCGACTGTGATCCATCAGCGAGGGAAAGGTAGAAGCCCTATAGGAGTGAGCAGATGTCCTCCCATCATGGTCCAGAAATGGCACGACTAACGTAATACCAGACTTACCCCCTTTTTCTTTAACCACTTTGCAAAACGTAACCAGAGATTAATGTCACGGCACTGCAGCGTTTTCTCTCATGTCCAAGCTAACCTATAACCAGTTTTACTCCCTTCCACTACTGGAGACATAGGGTCTGACTACACAGGGCTTAAAAATGCATATAATCTATTAGTGAAGATTGCCAAAAGTCCTAATTAAGACAGGTAAAAGCTGTGCATTAACATTAGCTGATCAGAGCAACCCTGGGAGTTTCCCCTCAGTAACGCAGCAGGTGTGAGAATATAACTTGTCCCCTCTACGGGAGTCTTTAGGATGCATTAGCTGAAATGTTTTTAAAATACACTTTTCCTTCTAATTTAAACCAGCTTGCTGCATCAAGTTGCTTTGGCGTCATAGTTTTTACAGGCAGAGGGTCCAAGATGCTGTTTTATGAAGAGATTTAGTTCACAGCAGAGCATGGGATGACGAATCTGTTCGGCCGCCGGAGGTGGGAGACCACCGCTGTGCCGGGGAGATGCGCTGTGCCAGCAAGCGCCGAGCACCCGCTGCTCCTTCCTCACAGTAACTCCCTTTCCACCGAGGAGGAAGAGTAAGTGCATGTACAAAAAAAGCCAGCCCTCCATGGTCGTTACTCTTAATTACACTATTGATTCAGGACTACCACAAAATTATCCTGATTTGCCACTGCCTTACATAGACTTTTATACCAGCACAAATTGAGTGCTAAGTGGGTGTAAATCAATACCAACCCCCGAGCAGAGATTTCTGGCATGGCAGCATTTTACGTTCAATTTCTGTAGCAGTAAAGGATACCATATACAGCAGTGGAAAATCAGGTCCTCCCTCCGTAATTTTACCTGCAAGACCTCTAAGACAAGGAGCAGTCCCCGCTTGCCAGACCATTCCCAGCAGTGAACCTTATATACCCACGCAGGATTTTCCTTGCAGATGCTTGCTACTTCACTTTTTTAATCCTCAGCCCTCACATTTCCAACAGTAAGTGATAGCCCTGCATGTCCCAGGTCGTTTGTCTCCCACAGGGATTGGCAATGCTTCATGTTTCATTTAAAAGCCATCTAGCAATAGCCAGAGTTTTCCTCTGAAAAAATAAATAAAGCTCCTCTCCCCACCCATCAGAGAAAAACCCTCCCCGAAACCCAGCAAGAATCAAAGCTGAACTATCTAGGAAAGCTTATTCCTTAAAAAGGACCAGTGAAGTTATTTTGGAAGACAACTGCCGGAGGTACTACAAGAACATTGATATCCAAAGCTGTCATAATATTTGACCCTCAGAAAATAGGAATGTCCATCCCTTGGGTAAAGTGGGATAATATTAAACAGGGAGAGGGAAAGAAAACACTTGTTGTCTTTCTGAAGAGGGACGCAGGGTTGCAGCAGAGCTCCTCGGCCGAGCATGCAGGCGATGCGGAGATCAAAAGCTGAGCTTCAAGTGCTTCCAGTCAGGAGCCTTTCATCTGCAGCTCTGCAAGCGTTTAGAGATGAAAGTCCTAGAGTTTCACTGGGACTGACGAAAAACATTCCTTAGGACCTCGCTTGAAAGCGTGGCTGTCTGCAGAATGGATTTATATTTGGATTTTGTGCTCTTTTTCTTTTTTTTCCCCATCCCTAGGACTTAAATTATACACGTTGGGCCAAATGCAGAGGTTGACCAGCTGCAGGCAAAGGAGATGGTGGTGGGATGCAGGGTCTGCTCCACTGGCTGCAGGTTGCAATCTCAGCCGCTTCAACCAGCCATGTGCAGGTAGGGTGGTCTTATTCCCCGCAAGAACAGGGTCTTGTATTTAATCTTCTCCCTCCATTGCAAGTCTACAGAGACGCGTGGCTGTCTCCAGGAAAGCATCCGGGGAAGGAGGCAACCAGACCGCGGCTGCCGCCGAAAGCATCGGGTATGCAACTATTCAGCAAATTCTCGCAAATGACTGTTCTGTTCTCAGAAATCAGGATCACTCAGCATACACTTCACAAACAAGGGAAAAAAAAAAGGCAGGGGGGGATAAATTCATGGGATAATTTATTCACAATGAATAATTCAACCAGCAGAAGTGACTACTCCAAAGATCGGGTCAAAAGTTGAGTACTTGAATAAATGAATTGCCCTTTCACAAATATAAAAAGCAGAAATCTCAATATTTATCATTTGCAGACACACAAATATTCCAGAACAACATTTTCTAATGAAGTGGGGAGGGGTGTTAATAATAAATTCTATTGATAACAGGAGTTAGAAAAGCAAATAATAACTGACTGGAACATGTTTATATATGAAGAGTGACTTTTCAAACAAACTGTCAACAGTGGGCTGCATTATAAGACTATTAGGAAATAGGAACTGTAAATAACTTGCCTATCCCAGCAACTACTGAACCTACTGCCAGTAAATAAGCATTACCTTGGAGCATGAACCAAGCTGTCGCAAGCTCGGAGACATATGGCAAAAGCGCAAGAAGAGAGACTCGAGATCCACAGCTGAGACCAGACAGCAGACCAAGGTGAAAAATGGGAACCATTAGAGACCTCTCCCAGTGTCGCACCCTTAGAGGAGTCACATCCCCTCCCTGGCTGGATGCGACCTGGGTTTTAGAGCCACTGCTGCCCAAGGACTCCAATGTGCAGACTGGGCAGTGTCCCTTGTGGTCCCCACCGCAGGGTGACCAGAGACACCTACCTCCAACCCAACCAGCATGGCCACCACATCCTTTTCAACAGGACCAGCCACATCTGGGCTGTTTCTGGTTGGGGCAAATGCCTGTGAAGCGCTCAGCTGTAACATGCCTGCCCCATCCGCTGCCTCTCTGCAGTAAGATGCCCATGGAGGCTCGCTGTGCTTTCTTGGAAAGACATCCACAGTTCCTCCAGGATTTAATCCCACAGGAGTCCAGACTGGCATCGCTAGATGCTCTCATATCATGAGCAGATGCTGAGTCCCCCTGCATGCTCTGAGAGAGTCTATCCTCATGATGTTTCGTTATTGGCCCACCTGCTACGCCATTGTGGCAAACTTGCTCTTTTCCTGTAATTATAGGGGCAGATGAATATAGAGGTAGGAGCTGATCTGGGCTTGTCAACTTATTTCACCCAAGTTACTGCCAGTCATGCTTGCTCATGGCTGATCTAACCCATGGCAGGAATTCTTCAGTCCTGGGGAGTCCTCTGCCACCTTGCTGGCAGCAGTAACTGAACTTCAGCCAAACCAAGGGGAATTTGATTCACTGCAGTTTGGACTGTTCAAAATTAGGTAGCAGGTCCTGCGTGTTGGTTTAATCCAGTCTTGAAGTCATGCCTTGAGATCACATTTGGAAACAAGAAGGCACTGAGTGGAGAATGAAATTCAGTTTTTCCTTATACTGTGCATAGCTGTAGTGAGCTGAGCCCTCAGCAGAGAACGGTCTCTGGCACATGGGGCACAGTAAAAAATGACTTGAGGCACCAACAGCCCAAAAAGGGGGAAGGAGGTTGATGAGAGACACGGCTAGCTGGGGTTGAAGCTGAGGTGCTGCTTTCCTTTTGCAGTGGGAGTGCAGACTAAAAACGTCCCAAATACTGCCTTCCTATGATGTCCTTCGCCTGCCCTGAAGAGCAGACATCTCCAACCATCCCTGAAAACCAGCTTGGTGTTACTGAGCTACAAAGAACTGTGAAACACTGCCCAGATGGTTTGACAATGGAGCCAGGGTCCATGGCCTGGAGCAGGACAGAGAAGCAGCTCTGCTGGGACGGGGAGCCTGGGAAGGCCGGTGTGCCCAGCATCACTTTGCTCTGCCATGAAGCCCTGCCTGCTGTGACGAGCCACAGGTCACACAGCAACTTGGTGGGCAAGGTAGGACTCTCACCCCACTGCTTCGGAGTCCCCATCCTCTGGCTGCAACCAGAGCACAGCCTCTCCATCCAACCTCAGACCCAGATTGCAAGAAAGTTGGCTTGATTGGATTTTTTTTTAATTTTATTCTATTTCTGGAGAAAAAAAAAGAGAAGGCCGTTTTCAACTTGGCAACAGGAATAACAAACACACGAGTACGAGAGCTGACAGCCTTAATTTGTGGTTACATTTCTACAGCTTCATCTCAACAAGGATTCTGGACGCAGGGGAGGCAAATAGTACTCCTACCCTATAAAAGAGGTACAGGGGAAAGAATGTGGTCCAGTAATTATAGAAATGGTCTGGAGTCAGAAGGACTCCACTACAAGCAATTAAAAGGAAAATTAACCATAAGAAAAGTTTTCTTTCGGTTTTATAGCTAAACCCACAAATAGAAGAAATACTGTACAGTTGAACTCCAACAAACAAGCACGCCTGATTTTAATGAACAAAATGAAGGGCTTGTTTTATGGGATATGTAATATAATAGTCCCATGGTAAGGGAGCCTATTTCTCCACTGCTCTGCACTGCATGCAGTTATTCCAAGTGGTGCGATGTGGGTGTGAAATGCTACCGAAACCGAATTTCTTCCTTGTATCCTCCTTCAGTCATATCCTACACCCCTTCAATGCATGTGTGCACCACTGTGCTGCGTGTGAATCAGCAGATTAAAGAAAAAGGACTAGTACTGTGGTTAGGAAAGGAGGGGAAGGGAAGGAGGGAGGCTCTGGGCTCACCCCCTTGCCACAAACTTCCTGCATGATCCTGGTTGAGTCACTTAATTTCAGCAGAAGGTGGGATGGCAGGGCTCTGGCAGAGGTCCAGAGGTCCAAATCACCGGCGAAGGTGGGATGCACGGGGCTGGCAGACCCCGAAGCACCCACGCCGTGGCTGAGCCATGCATCTTCCCACTTGCTGCCCCTTAAATGCCTCTGTGGAGCTGTAACTCTTCTCTCAGGGGTGAAATACAATTCCCTGTCCTCGCAGTCATGTCGTGTGCCTACAGCCATCACAGCAGTCAAATACCCCTAGAACAGGGGTGCACCGGAGTTTGTAACTGAACTTTGCTGTTATTGTGGCAGAAGATACTCTCGTCTATCAATATAGAGACGAAAAGTAAAAATCTGGCAGCAACAAGGACATGGCCTCAAAATTTCCCTGGGGGAGCTGCAGATGGTTGGGGTCACCCTGCACGCCAGCGAGGACCACGGACGTCTCATTTTTCCACACGTGTGAGGGGCACGCAGCACCATCGTACACAACAACCTCATCGCTCCCCATCACACACACCCCTGCATTCGCTAAGCTCTCTCTCACACCAGAGTAAAAAAAAACTAACTACACTTATACTCCCCACCACTGCCACCACCCTTTGCCCCACAGACTAATCTGTTCTTACTTGCCCAAACTTACTGAAATAAAAAGGCAACATGGTGTTTATAAATGCAAAAGAAAATACATGACTTGTTTGCCAGGGAAAAGGTCTTAAGGCTGTATAGCAAAAATTATTTCCAGTTGACTCCTTCCACCCCATCAGTTTCAAAGAACCAATTTGTTGGCTACTTTGTTGCTTTATTCAAAGAAAAAAACACTTCTTCTTTTTTTTTATTATCCTTGCTCTCATATTTCATGTCATTGTTCTTGTGGGCAAGAACAGAGCAGGGGCAATACAAGCACAGAGAAGAGAGAAAGGTCTGAGCAGCAGCTGGGTATGAGTGAAAGCAGTCATCTTCAAAGCTGGCTTTTGTCTCTCATAGCCCATATGATATGAGACAGTGATCTCACCGGGGGTCATGCTCCTTCGCCTTCTCCTCCTCCTTCTTCTTTTCTTTCCATTTTGGGTGTTGCAAGGAGAGGGTACCCTGTTTAGAGACATATAACCCAGGGCTGCACCCCTCAGGGCATAACACGTGGTGAAGCTCGCTGTGATGCTCATGAGCATCCTGGACTGCACTTTCCAAGGCGGTGACATCCCAGGGCCAAAAATCCGAAAAATCTAAAAGACGCATTTGATCACACAGCAAGGCCAAATGGCGAGGATCAGCTCCAAGCAGATTGCACCACGGGGTCTGAGGGCCACAAGGCTTGTGGAAATGGGTTAAACATAATTATCACAACCTCACTTGTCCTACATCTGCCACCGGCAGCATGCTTCTTGCGATGTATATCGAACCACAAATACCTCCCACCTGCGTGGCTGGTGTTGCATGTGTTGGGCCGGGTTGCAAACTACGTGACACCTTCTGCCAAGCAGCAGCTGGCTTTGCTGGAACGACCCTGTCTTCTGCAAACAGCCAACAAAACTCGACATGTAAATGCATCGCACCAACAAACCTGCTGGAGTTGCTACTCCTCAAGAATTTCTCAGCGATACCAAGCAACGATCTCACCAACTGCATCACTCTTCCTACATCGCTGGGGAGCTCCTCGCTTTGAGCTAGTAAGCAAGTCACCTTTCCCACCAGGTTTGCTGGAGGCTTGGACTGCTGAAGAGGAGGACAGGAAGGCAACACCAATTTGGCATTCACCTCCCAGAGGGGGGGAAATCTATCTTGATGTAATGGTTGCAAGAACGGTTTTAAAGGCAGAGCTATCTACTGCCCATGTCCTGGGCTGACGGAATGTCCACCATCTCAGAGGTACCCAGCCGCTCTTCCCTCCCTCGCTGGTATCACAGCAACATCCAGAGCCAGTTCTCACAGGTACCACAGGGCATTTTTTATTTGTTTTTATTTGTTTGGGGTTTTTTTGACTAACAGCAAGTAGACCAGAAATCAAAGATTTTGGAAGATTAAATTCTTTGCACATTCAGGGTGATCTGAGCTAATAGTTTCAGCCAGAGGGGGGGAAAAAGAGGGAAAGAAAGAGAAAAGAGTGGGAGGGGAATTTTGAAAAAATTTCGAAACACATTGTTTCAACATCTTCTAAACAAAATGGGTTGGGTTTTTTCTGAAATACCGAAATGTTTCATTTCAACATTTTCACATTCGTGTCTCAAAACAGCCTTTTTGTTTTACAGACAAATATAAATTAAAAGAAAACAAAGTTAAATGAAAAGGTTAATAAATACAATAAAACATTTTGGGTTTGGACTGAAGAAACTATTTGGGGTTGACCCTACAGGGATCTTTTCCTTTTTTTTCCCAGTTTGCCAAGAAAATGCAGATAATTTGTTTTGGTTTGACCTGAAGCAATTTATTTATCATTCTTGGAACCTGAAATGCCATTATTTACCTAGATCGACTCATCAGCTCCCTGGCACCCTTTTCTTGGGGGAATTAGCAAGATCAAGGGGATTAAGAGAGACCACATTGAGTTGGCTGCGAGGAGGGTTCCTGTGGGGTCTGGGCTTTTTGATCCCAGTCAGGGTGGTAGGTGCTGTGGTACCCACAGTGCCCTCAGGACACGAACCAGATGTGGGGAGAGGTGAGATCTTTTATTAGACCAAACTAAAAGATCTAATAAAAGATATTATCTGCACCCACAAGACTTACCTTGCCTGGAGGATGAGGCACAGCTCTGTCCCCAGGGGCACCGTAGTATCCCGACCAATAGATTTTAGGGGTTTTGGAAAGAAAATCAGGAGGGTCGGGTTTCATGGTTTGCCCTCTGTGTGGGAGAAAAGGCAAAAAACCCTGTCCCTGTCCATACACAAGAGATGTCAGACAGGCACAGGGATGATGTGGAGGCCCCAGAAATGGGACTGACCCCAGGTTTTATGCCTCGCTGTGCCATGCCAGGGGCTCCTGCATACATGCTATTGATTTCGGTTGCATAATGCTGAGCTGTAAGACCTCATCAGCTGCTACTCATTACACAGGCACAGCCCTTCTTGAATAGAAACCATAGCAGAAAATAGATCTCGGGATGTAAAACCTGACATCTTGAATTCATAAACCGAGCGACAGCATTCTTGTTTAGAGTCTGAGGGTGGCCTGTTCTGAACTCGCCTTTTTTTATACCAGATGAGTCTAACCTCAGAGCCAGGATGACTCCAGCGAGTATCATTACCCTAAAGCAAAGGAAAGAACATGACTCAAGTCTAGCAGTGCTAGAGTCGCTCGCTACAAAGCACCCAAGCAGGGGACACCAAATCTGATCCTGCCATCTGTCCAGACCCATTGACTCTCCGATGATCTCTTCAGTCCCAGCAACAGCAACGACAAAGGGTGCGATTCTGGGCTGCAGTCAGACTGTTTTCTCACACGTGATTTCCTAACTGGAGAAGTGCCTTGGAAAACCCCAGCCACTAGAGACAGAAAATAAACCAAGAAACCATCCTCCTCCACCTAGCCCACTACCAAACCAGTTTCATTTCTGAAAGCAGGAAGGACTTGTCCCATGGCGTGTTTCCTTCTCTGTTGACACCAGGCTAAAGGAAGGCATGGTCTGAAGTGCTTTTCATCCAAAGAACTGGCCTAAAGACACAAGACCTTTTGAAGCACCAGCATCTCTTGGTGAGGCTGTGCCAAAACACCAGCTCCACCACAGCAGTTGCATCTTCTTTGCTGCTCTGCTTTAACTCAGCTAAAGAAGAGAAATAATTTGTCCACAGGTAGGTAGATGCCCAGCCACAGCTTTCAGAACACACTCGGCACGCAGAAAGGCTGCAGGAATCAACACCCATTGCCTCCCTGACCCAGAGCCATGTAAAGGAGAGGGGCAAGATCGACTATTTTCATTAAGCAATGGAGGGGCTGGGACTCATTGACCTCTCAAGGTCTTTTACAACCCAAATTTTTTACAGTTTCATATACACGTTTCTTTAAGATGTGGGTTTGAGGAGATTGGGGGTTTATGCCAGATCTCTGGTATGAGCCCAGGCAGGACCATCTAACCTCTCCCCACCTTTCCAAAACCATGATAATGTGTATTGACAGACCCATTCATGTTAGTGAGATAATGGTGCTGGAGACAATGAAGTATCTGGCTGGCCAGCAGGTATGGACAATTTGCAGGTGTAGCCTGAGAAGGCATTAATGTGTCTCAAATCACCTCATCACTGTCCCTAATCTGCCCATAGCCAATCTTCATCAGTGCATCCACTGACAACAGCGAGGTCTTCTCCTGCAGCTCCTTTTGCAGCCCCTCATGCTCTCTAGCCTTTCACAGACTCTTTCTGAGGCAGCCGGTGGTGCAAGTCCCTTTCTCACCTACTCAGTGGGAGGGAAGAAACCACATATACAAGATAAAAACACACCCTATGCAGCAGCTTGGTTTAAGCATGCTGTTACCAGGTTCTGTCTATTTATTCTTTGTCAGCTCTTTCTGCTTGCTCCATCTTTCCTCACATATTTCAAATCTGCATCTAATTCAAGTATTACATCCACTTATTTTCTTAATACTTTTATTCCCCTGAACTGTGTTTTTATGGTGGGTAGCCGTCGTTGCAAGCACAGTGCTGAAATAAGGCACTTATTGGCTGCAGCTCCAGGGATTTTAACCGGATATCTGCCTTTGTTTAAATTAAGTAAATCAGGATGTTTCCTAAACACCATAAGGACAGAAGTTTAGACTTCTACTGAATCAACTTTTTGACCTAAAGCCAACAATGTTTCAGTCAAGGACATTCCCTGGATGTATCCAAGGAGTCTGAAAATCCCCTTCATCAGGTCCCAGGAGCTCTGCCACTCACCCTGTCGGGGACACCAGTCTTGCTCCCTTTGGAGGGGATGCCTACCCCTATAAAGGAGCTACTTGAAGACAAACTTGTAGTCACTCAAAATTGAGTGAGATACATCCCACTCTTCAAATGCATTTTTTGATACAAGACTGTAGTTTATATACTTAGAGACATACTCACCCATACCCCCTGATGAAAACAAACCTGCAGCCGTGATGGGGTACGGCTTTAGACACTGCTATAGACAGAGCTTCAACGGAGGTTTGACAGAGCCATGGGCTGGTGGATGTTGTGTTCCTGAGTACCTTTTCCTACAGAAATGTTATACCTTCAGTTTTGATTAGGTGAGGAGTTTCTAAAGTGCTCAAAGCTGTACATGATAATGAACTTAAAGTAAAACATAGATTTCAGCACTATTTCTTACACTGGTATCTTTCTGGAAGCCCAGAAGTTAAACATACAAATTCCATAAGCAAGAACAAGTGGCATATGGACAAATCTTGCAAGCAGACCCATGGTCTTTGGAGACTGGAGGGTCCCAAAAGTATTTAAAGGATCTGTGCATCTTGGGACTTTCATTTTTATTTTCTTCTGAAGAAGCACACCGCTGTGGCCCAGCCATAGTCCACGGGCACCCAAATTAACTGGAAAGGTCCAGCTCACCCAAAGAAATATGCTGCTGCAAGTATTGATTGCTGGGGGAAGAGGGAGGGTGAATAATTCATATGAGAAATTGGTCAAATTATTGGAAATGCTGACAAAAGCTAAATGCACAATAAGTGGTTCCCAGCACTGAGATGCTTTGAGCCAGCAGGACCTTTGCTGTCCTTCAGCCACAGGCCACCAACAAAGAAAATAGAAACTGCTGATGAAATTAATCATTAATTGTCTTAATTAAACAACTGAGAAAAGGCTTTGTCATCAAATATCCACCTTCCTTTTGTAAAGAAAATCTAACATGTTTGCCACACAGGGTTTGAAGAAGAACAATCACTCAAGGTCAGATTCAGATTGCTTGAACTGATTCCCATTTGAGGCTTTGAGGTGCTTAACTGAGTTGTTTCCATGGGAGAGAGATTCACCTTCAAACTGTTACCTGGACTTTACTCTTCCAGGTTCTTTCCCTAAAGTCAGCTGGTCTATTTAAGGAAAGAGATGCTTCTCTGTATGAATGATGCTAGTAAAATATGACCAACATTATTGACTGTGGCATATCTACAGAGGTCACTGGCTTTGAAGGTCTTGTTAAATACTCTTTATTTGTCTCAGCTAATGTTATTGTGGTGATTCACCCTGTTTTTCTATGCCAGCAAAACAAATGAGCATTATTCATGTTTTACATCAAGGTGCAGAGTGCGTAGTCAAATGCCTTCACACAGGCACTGGCGTCACACGAGGATGTTTTCCTTCACTTCTCCTCCTTGGCATTGCCCAGGACTTCAGCGGGAGAAAAAGCGTACATAGATGCGACACAGGCCTTATGTGGCTCAGCAGCAGTACCCTACATCACTTAGATTTTACTAGCAGTGCAGTTTTTTAGATGAAAGCTGTACTGACATACAAGCAGAGCTCAAAATGTTGTCCAGATCAGCAAAAGAGGAGGTTAAATAATTAGCTATAAAAAAAAGCAAACTTAACGAGAAGCCAGGTAATGCCTAACTCGATGTGATATTAGAAAGCAAAGGAATCTAAGTGAGGCAATTTACATATCTTGGCAGCAATGTGCAGCTCAGTAGGAATGTCTGGAAGGAAATCACATCTGCAGTCAGCACAGCAGTGTTAACCAAGATTTGAGCCTCAAAAATCTACAGCTTAAAGTCCCATCACTGAGGCTCCAGTTCCTATGTTATCCCCATGTTAAGAAATGGGTAGAAAACCAGAAAAACCCTCTGAAGGTCGAGAGAGCCAGCCAAATTACTTTGGATGCAAGTTCCTTGGGAAAAATGATGTATCTGATTAAATGAATTTATTGCAGACAGTGCAGAACTTGATCAAAGGCTCCTCTATAGTGGAGATAACCTGTAGTAGACATACCCTGGAGAAGCTTTAAACATTGAATCAACAGCAGCCTAACCCAGCAGCACTGGGGGGTAACTACCCACATACTTACCCTGTTCTTCGGGTGAGTTTTGCCACTACTTTGAACCTGCACCTGCTGCCAAAGATATATGGTTTGGATCAGTCTGCTCTGTGTTACGGCCACAACAGTGATGGCAGAGTGGACTCTGACAGTTCATCAGATCTGAATCTCCAGCATCACCCAGTAAGGGAGAGGCACACAGCAGATATGTGCTAAAAATGAAAGCAGAGAATCTGCAGAGACCGTCCTGCCACCAGACAATTGGAAAAAAAACACAGATGGGGATGGCTGCAAGCCACTCATCAAAGAAAGCTGGGAGGGAACATTTATGGGGTTTAAGCAACTCCGAGGACATGCAAAGAGCAGCTCAAGCTAGACAGGGATGACCAAGAAGTTGCCTTAAGCACCAGATGGTGAGGGAAGCATCCAAATTCAGATTCTTCAAAGTCTTGTAAGTGGGTAAGCAGAAGCACTGAAGACAAAAGGAAATAATTCATTTTTCAGCTTGTTTCCACTACTGCCCTTCAGTGCCTTCAGAGCTAAAACTAAGTGACTGAAGCTCAGCTGGGTAAACACAAACCAAACCAAAAACCAGCCCGCTTTTTGAAAATATCGCCACTAGCTGCTCATTTGCAACCAGTTTGATGCTGGAGCATCAACTGAGAGTTTAAAACCTGCTGGACCCCCAAGGACATGTCTGCATGGATGCAGCCACGCTTCCAGCTGCTCGAGCAACCTGCCTGGTCCTGCTTGCCGTACCCTCGAGGTGGACATGGCCGGCCAGGAGCAGAGCTGGGAGCAAAGGGCTTCCCCAGCCCTGCTTTGTGTAATGGCCCTTGAGCAAATGGGCTTTCAAGGGCAAACGCCCTATCTTTTCTTTCACCTCTTTAATCTTATCAGTACTGCCTAAACCTGGTCTAACAGGCCATCCAAGGGACAGCGATTGCCTCAGGGGTGGACATGCAACTGGAGAGAGACTGCCAAGTATGCAGATGGTTGTTATCTGCAACAGCATTGCTGTGCAACAGGCTGAGCCTGGACTCTCCGGCCATCTCCTAAGGAAGCACGCCCCAAGAGCATGGTGTTTCCCTCCTTCAGCCTTTTGAATTTGGCCTCCGCAGGGGCTGCCTTTGATCAGAGCATCACCAAAGCTTCACCAGATGAAATTCCACCAAGGGGGATCCTCAGCTGTGGTAAATCAGCGCAGCTCCCCTGGGGTGGATGGACTTATGGCGTAACCTCCCTTCAGAGGATCCAGCCCTGTGTTTCATCCAGCTCGAGCATTAGTGATAAATGCAGCTAGTTTCGAATGCCTTTGTCCGTCTTGCTGGAAGAATGCTGATTGTGAAATGGGAATTTGCAATGCTAACAAAATCCTGAGGAAGAGCTGCAGAGAAAAATAACTGCAAACAAACAAGATCAAACCCTCTCCTCGCTTAGAAGATTCACAGCATCCCAAAGAAGTCATAGCAGGGAGGCAGAGACCGACAGTGTTTGAACCCTCCTCTCCGCTTCATGCAGAAGATCTGTGGGCAAAGGGCACCTGATACTGCGGGGGCAATGGCTGGCTGCTTTGTAAGGAAGCACCGTAGTGGTTTGATGCCTGTGCTGTTTTCTCCTCACATTTGCACTGACTCAGGACACAATCCTCACCTTTCTGCTAAGCTCTGGTACTCCCTCGGCACATTGCACCGCTAAGGTATAGCGTTGCATTGGTGGGTGGAAATGATCCCTTGTGAGGAATATGTAAGCAGAAACCCTCGCTCCATCTGCCCACTCAGCTCCTCCCTGTTTTCTTGCACCTTCTCCCATTTCTGAGAAACCCTCGGCTCAGTTCCTCAGCCTGCAATGTCTTTCATCTGGAATTAAAAATAGAGTTGGTGCAGGCAATTTCTAAACTTATTGTGAATATGAAGAGGTGAGAAGTGAAAACTAACTTTTCACCAATTCTGACCCAAATTGCCTGGAGCCCACTTCTTGTATTTTCTGCCCACGTGGAAAGGCCATACACACAGCTTCGGGGAAGAGAAGGGTTAGCTTTTATTGCCTTTTCACAGAGCTGCGGTCCTCGGGCTTTCCCTTTAAGGTTTTAGCATCCTCAGGAAGTGAAAAATATAATACAGACCAAGGTGGGACACACAGAAAAGAGCAAGTACCGAAGCAAGTACCCCAAAAGTAACACCAGGTGATTTTGGCAAAGCAAGACCTCTCCTTTTGAGAGGCCACTTGCTTTCTTTGCAGATCTCAGCATGGATCTCTCACACCTCTGACCCCAGATCCTCTCTCACAACAGTCCTCAAGATGCCCCTGTGCTCCCCGCTGCCATGGGGCAGGTAATGCCCAGCAGCATCTTTTTTTCCCCAAAGAACATCAGGTCTTCTAATTTGAGTTTGCCAGAGGTGACCTGTGCTGTCAGAGCACAGCCAGCTCCCAAAATACAGAGGCTTTATATAAGTAAAGATAAGTCTGCAGGCGTGACAATGGCACAACCTTTTTATTCACTCTCATGTGGGTCATTGCAAACACCAGGTGAGGCTGAGGCATTTCAAGTATAGGCTGGGAAAAAGACTGAGTGTGACAGAATAAAAGGAGCCAGAATAAGGACAAGTGGCTATTGCGCACAATAACCAAAGGAAAAATAACATTTTTCAGTCTTCCTCCACCAAGTAGCTTTGACAAGGAAACAGTTAAAGTCCAAACCTTTCTCATTTTTTTCCCAAATAAGTGTCAGTCTCTTGGCAGAATGAATTTTGCCCTGAAAATTTCACTGACCCCATTCAGTTAAATTCACAGATCTTTTAAAGTTTTCCAACATCATCAAGCAAAAAAATAAACACTTGCGATGTAAAAAACGCTGCAAGACACTGTTTGATTTGGGGAATTTTCCTTATTCATTCTCAGGCCCGAGCATATGGTTAGCATTTCGGCATCGGCTGGCAGCCGGGGACCGGCTGGAGATGGGATTGCTCCAGCTCTGCTCAATGGGCACCGGCCATTGCCGAGGCTCCCCAGATGCAAACAACGAGGCAGTCGTTTCTCAAAGAACATGAAAACCCTTCAACCATCTGCAAAACACACAGCGTGACATCGGCAGAAGATCGCTAAAGGAAAGAGCCTCTTCAATTCGACGTTGATCGGAAAGGGAAGCCAGAGAACTTGAAGAAAAGAAGAGGAAAGCACAAGGAATCCCCATGGCAAATTATTATTTGTTGCCTTTTAGACCAATGTTGGACTGAAATCATGGCCTTGAGCTGCTGATTCCAACTAGATGAGCCATTGGTGATGGGGCCATGCTGTTTGCTCAGTGTAATTCATGTATTTCCAGCAGTTGCCCACACAGCTTCTCAGAGCAGGGTGGGCTCAGGGCAGCATCTGGGCAGCTGTCCTCCTGGATGCGGCAGAGCAGGTACGCCCAACTGCAGGGACAACCCTCCATGGATGGAAATGATGCTCCAGAGTTTAAGCATCCCCGGGTGAAACACCATTTCCTTTAGGTACACCCTGTATTTTCATTTGCAGGTAGGCTTTTCTTTTGCTTTCAGCTGGGCGGTTCATTACGATAAGCCACAACACCTTATTTTAAATTGTGTTTATTGCTAGTTTGACACATTGCACTAATATTTATTTTTCAAATCATTCCATGAAACACTTTACTGATACAATTGAAATGGATATTAACTTAATGTTTGGCCTTATCAGGACCAATATTCACCAGGTTTCTTAAATACGTCCAAGCCTGCTTACAAAAGGATTATTTTTCAAAGCTGCAGTGAGGTAGAAGCAAATATAATATAACTCACCCATTGTCAGAGACCAAGAGAACTTGAATTTAAAGTTAGCACATGAGCCCATTTCCAAACACCAAACTTACGAATGCTCTTCTCGTTTCTCCGAACACAATATTCCTCCTGCAAAATGATCCATAACCAGCCATTTGTCAGACTTTGGACCTTCCGATAATGCTTACAGTTTACTGAAAAGTCAACATTTATTTTCAAGTGGCTGAGTCAGGCCACAGGTAATTATTGGCTGAAATCAAAATATGAAGTGAGGCATTTTGAAAGCTAATGTATAACTCTGGATGAAAGCCATAGTGCCACGATGTGTTTTAGGTAGCAGTAATATTTATGACCAATGGTTGTCATCATTTGTTGTGTTTATGCCTCAATTACTGTGTTATGTCATACACTCCTGCGTAGTCAAAATCTGTGCTTTAATTTTAGACTCATCTCATGGCGTACCGTGAAAAAAATGTATGAAATATAAGTAGCATACTTTACTCACCTAGCATGTCTTTCTATCAACCTTATCTTTCTTATCTTTAAAGAAAACTATAATTGGATAATCTTTACTTAATGTAAACTTCTAAAAGCTGGAAGCCATTTCAAGATTACACAGATTAACTGTGGCTACCTGTGAGAACATGCTTCAACATTTCTATGAATTCAAGGTGGATAAAATCAAATGTCTCCAGTATGTATGAAACTATTTTGGCAAAGAAGTGACTGGAAATTTGTCACACAGCTTTCAAGAAAAAATGATAACTTTTCTGTAGTGTTCTTGTCTTATTACCCTAAGCCAGTCAGTTAGCTGGAAGCAAATAGTGGTTTTAATTTGCTGTTGGTTTGCAGACAGTGGTGTCTCGTTCCCAGGTTAACTTTAGCACTGTCAGCTGCAGAAAGGAATATATTTTCAAAGTTCAGATCGTTTGATTTTGGTATACTATTTACACGTACAGATATTCCTTGCAGCCTAGCTGCACAGCTGTCTGTAGAGAAACCAGCCTGACAGTGGATTATCCCCCTTCCACTGTATAGTAAGATACAAACTATTACAAATATTTTCATATTTCTATGGTTTGAGGCATCAACAGCCACAGAGAAAATATGCCCTTTTCAACCAAGTTCCTACTTGTGTTCTCAATTGAAAGAGGAGCTAATATATTCCTGGCAACATGCAACCCTTTTGTCTCACAATGGCGTATGATTAATACTACGCCTGAATTTTGGAGAAGGACACAAATTTGCTGTCACAATCAAGTGACTTGTATGAACCAGAGTGGATACTGCAGCTGCCTGCTTGTTGTTGTTTCTGAAGTGCCTAGCTCTGTACAGTTTTCCTCCCAAAAAACGAGGTTTGCATTCCAGTGCTAGGCTAGAGAAATTGGTAAGATCTGCACTGCTTGCATGCTGTGTCCTGCGAGCCCACCATGAGCAATTAAGAAGTAATTTCTGGGTAAACTACATTAAGCCTTTTGGCAATTAACACTATTTTCCTGATCCGTTTAAACTCTTTTTTCCCCTTATTGCATCAAGTTAGGAAACTAATGATTAAGAGGAGTAACTTGATTTTGTCCATTAGTGTTAGTTCCCAGTTACTGTCGTAGTTACAGTCCACATAGGGATATCACTAAATAGTTGAAAATGCCTAAATAATATTTAGATTCAGCCTTGGAGCAAAACTCTGTCCCTGCTAATTAGCAGGTCCACAGATTCCAGACACTACAGAGACTGAAGTAGACAGTCTGTATAAATATATGGAAAAGAAAAATCATATTTAGTTACAGAAGAATAAGTATATAGTAGTTTTCAACCAGTTTCACTCTAGTCTGTGGGTCTCTGGGTACACTGACTTCTGAATGGTCTACAAAACTTAACAAGAAAAATAAGCCTATTGTCAGTAGGCTTCAATTTAACTATACAAGGGGCTGAAGCTCTGCTGGAAAAAATGTAGATGTGAAGAAGATTGAAAACCACTGACTGAAAACCACTGGCTATTCTGGCTGTGTATTTTTAAGGAAGACTGGAGTTATGCTGTAAAAATGCCTTCAGAAGTATCTATTTACCTTTCACTAGTACTGGAGATATATTTGTGACTTGCAAAGAAATGTGATCTTGGGAGTTGGACTCGACGATCCTTAAGGGTCCCTTCCAACTTGAGATATTCTATGATCTTTCAGATTTAAAGGTGATGCACCAATGTGAAACAGCGCTGTGTGTGAAATGGAGGGGGCAGACCCTGACCTCAGGCAAGGTGGTGGTTTGGAGAAACAAAGCCTTCAGCCACCGTGGATCTTGCACCTTGGACCAACTCCGGCACTTCCAGCCAGTGCTCATGGGCCAAGGGGCATCCTGTTTCTCTTTACATCCCCACAGCGAAGCCCTGAAGCCTCCCTCCACCCACAGAAAGCAACACCGCAGGCTGCTAAAATGGGGTGAAAACGCCCCCCCTTCAGCAGCTGAGCATCCAGGATCCCTCCTTTATCAGCGTACAGAGACAGGCACTACCAGAAGCAATTTAAGTTCAAAAAGTCATATTCTGGAGGTATCTAGCTCTCTCCATTGACCATAGGGACAGCACAGGTCCATCAGGTTCCTAACTCAGGTGCTTTGCTAACTTCTCTTGAAGTTATGTGGGTTTTTCAAGCTAAGTAGGCATGGGTGACAAAGCATTGCAGAGGCAGGAGGTGCGCAAAGAGGGTGGGGAGTTTCTAGAGTCACGCAGTTAATGGCAAATCTGGGGGTAAACCTTGGGTCTTCTCCATAAATAAAAACCTTTGACTGGTCGGTGAATCTTTTACACGGTGCTCAAGATCAGTGGTACCTGACATCCCCTGTTTCCAAATGCTTATTAATGATTCATCTGATCTATTGACCTAAAGCAAAATTAGCTGTGAAAAGAACGGCAAAGCCATGCAGGCCTTGCAGGGCTGATCCTCAACAACGGATCTGTCCCCCAGCACTCTTCTGGTCACGTTTTAAATGACTCGGGCTTTTCTTTCGGAACAGATAGAGCTGACCTGTGTTAAAAGTATACACAAGAAAAGTGGGGCAAAATGCAACAGAGGAGGGGGAACATCACCAAGTTCTGGAAAAATGCATCGTGAGCAATTTCTTCATATAAAAGGATAATAAAGAACAGAATTTCTATCCCAGGAACAGCTCGCAGCATTGAGTTCACTTCTCTTCTAAGCAGCCTGCAGAATGTTTGTCCAGTTTAGGAAGAAAGCACGCTCATTTGTTCAAAATATTCATTTGCCCATCTCCCCCAGTGCCGCCAGGACCACCGCCCATCCCTGCCCACCGCAGCATCCCAGCTCGGCAGGCGCTGGCAAGGCTGTTTGCGCGTTGCAAACTACACTATAACTTGAGCAATCAATTCCCTCCCTAGGAAAGAGGCTGCTAGAGCATCGCAGTGTTCCTGGAATGTTTGGAAATACTTGTCAAAACACGACTCCGGTTTCATTGTTAGTTCTATTAACATTCAAACATTTCCCTTGTTGATTAAAGGCATTGGCTCCATGCAACGTCTTAAAGTCAATACCTACCTGCCTCCTATCCAATTTCTTATGTAACTGCTGCTTTCCACACCACAAATGTTTTTCTCTTATTGATGAATGAAATGATTTATGCCACAATTACTACGCAGAGGCCTTTCAGGGCTGGCGGAGGCCAAACCTCCCCGACCACAGGTTGCATTCTTCATGATGTTTGATCTGGACATCCAGCACGCTGCGTGAGGGGAATCACATTTCTGCAAAAGCACAAGATCCCTGGGGTAGTTATCACTTTATTATGACAGAGCTGGACGTGGTCCCACAAGCCAAGCTGCAGACCAGGAGTTGGCATTTAGGAAGGCAGTTCACCTTCCTGGGCTTTGGAGTGACCGACTGTACCATGGGGATAATAACACTTAACTACCCCCTATAGGGTTATCTCTGTTTATAAAGTATCCTGAGACCCTCAATTGCTTTTCCACTCCAAAGCTGCTGGATGTGCATATAGGATCTGGAATACATATGTATGTTGCTTCTTATTTCAAAGGCCAGTAAAAGCTATAGAGCCACTCAATTCTGTAACATGTGCTGTATATTTAATACACCGATATGTGTCTGATCCACCCACCCTATCTCTGCAGCGGAATAAACCCAGAGCGGAGCTTGCACCATGCTCTTTGGAAAAAGAAAACTACCATAGGAATTGCAAGGAGATAGCCATACAAATCAGGCTCTAGATGTGGCTGGGCTGGTCAGACGCAGCACTGTGTCAGCACTGTCTTGCAGGAGCACACAGGCTGTATTAAAGCAGAATTAAGAATGGCTGATTTGTCCCCCAATTTGAGCCTTCCCCTTAAGTAAGACAACGTGCCACTGAGAAAGAGCTTGCCTGAAAGTTGTAGTAATAATGCCCTAATATTGATTAAAATTCTGCCACCCCTAATAGATGAAAGCCCTCAGCTCGTATTTATTTTAGGATGTGGCTGTTTATCCTGAAAGCTCCCACACTGCTCACGATGCATCAGAGTGGGGCAGAGCAGGGGAAAAGCCCCTGGAGAAAGGAGGGTAGGGATGTGGCCACCAGGCCATACAGCAGGGCCAGGACGTGGGGAAGAGCCCGATGTGTGACATCTCCGAAGGGCTGAAGACGAGGGGTGTTTCCGTACCCCCTGCTGCGGGTGGGCAGCTGGGGTGGACAGGCAGCGGCAGGCAGCCGGTGTGCCTTTTGGTGGTCTCTGGTCGCATCCAGGAAAGAAGACTTTAAGTACAGCCATCAGGCTCCCAGAAACTCATCTTGGGAGCGTGTGGTTTCTCCTCGCAGGTATCAGTCTGCACAGGCTGGTGGGGGATTAAACAGGTTGTGGCTTCGTTTCAAACACCCCGCAAAGTAAAGTGTCCTGCTACACCCCCAAGTGCGATGCTCCAGCCCACGTTTGCTGGAAATGTCCTACATGGTGACGGCACGCATAGGTCTGGCAGGCAGAAGTGATCTCTCTCTTCTCTCCAGGCTCCAGACCATTGTCTTGGTTTATTCCAAGGACAGGGAACACCCAGCCTGCGCTGGCGGTCAATGGCACCTCCGAGAGCCGCTTGTGACCCTGGTGCAGTCCCCGGCTGCACACACAGCTGCTCTGCTGAGTCAGCATTATTTCAAGGTCTGATTTTAAATCTTTGCTTCTCACACCCTCCACAGGCTCTCTCCAGTTTTGGTTTGTTTTTTTATCCCCCCCCCCCCCCTCTCTGCTTTCTCCAATCGTCTGCTTTGCTCTCCAGGCTGCCAAATTATTTCACTTCACTTCTGCCAGCACCTCCCCGTATGCAGCTCTCGCCGAAGAGACTCGCTGTGTCTCTCCAGCTCACTCATTGCTTCTTATTTCACTTCAAATCAAACGACTCGCCCCTTGCAGAGCCCTGCATTCCTCATCTGTCCATGCTGTTCGGTGGGAAACGAATCCCTCAGGACGAGGTTGTGTTGCAACCAGCTTGCAGAGGGTGCATGCACAGAGAGAGCCTTCACAGGGTGGCTTAACCTCTTGCAATGTTTACCCTGACAATCATCTGGATCCTTAATCTTAGCAACAACGACTATCGGCTTGAAATTCAATAAACCTGCCTGGAATCGTGGTCCTTTGGGCTGGCTAGCTAATAAAAAAAGGTTTAGCCATTCCAATGCACCTTATTGATATAAATGGATAGTGACATGAGCTCCGTAAAATGTACCCCAGCATCTGCATCCACTGATACTATTTAACCCTTGGATGCTAAGGGTGGACAGCTTGGGCTTTTACTCACACACACTGACACTGACCTCCAAACCAATATTTCAATTCAGTTTAATGCGAGCTTCTAACGGTCCATTGGACCAAAAGAACAGCTTGTTACAGCACTGCGGGGCTGCAACGCTCAGTCTGGCTCACAAGTCGGCTAATAAATCCCAGTTTTGATAAGAAATATTTGGTGATATTTTTTGTGTGTACCTAACCTGATGTGATTCAGAGACTCATGTGACCACATCTCTGATCAAACTTGCCCAGCGTATTAAAACTTGCACTGAAGCTTCTCCTACTTCATTGCTTTGCTCCAACTCAGTATTGATTCAGGGATCGCTTTCTGCCTGCTAAGGAAGCAAGTTCTGCAAGGATCCACTGATGGGGATGTAGAGGGGTACCGGTCCCCAGTATCGTTTTTGCAAGATCCTTACAGAGCCCAGCGCTGTGACAGCGCAGGGCAGTCCCTGGGCTCCGCTGTTTGCTTTGCTGAATGCGACAGCTCGGACGTTCAGGCGAGTGGCTTGCAACAGCGCACGGGAGGAATTGCGGGAGGAAGGCAAGCGGCTCGTGCCACCGCACCCCACCTCATCGCGCGCTCTCCTCCAGCAATGTCACCAAAGGTGACTCACGAGAAGCCTCAGCCCCAAGGGTTTTTGGACAGACATCTCACAGCCTGTCCCGTCCCCATCTTCTGGACGGAGAGGCAGAAGGGACTGCTCAAAGCATTCACGCCTGGAGCCGATTTTGCTGACAGCAGCCTGCCTTTAGCTTATTTTGAGACTATCAACAGGTTGCACTTTCAGAGAGAGAGATTAGCAGCCTCCCTCCCAGGCAGGGCTTTGGAGAGGCACGAAGGGAGAGAGGGGTTTTAGCCATGCCAACTCCCCCAGGCCCCCAAATCTCTTCCCAGGACAGCTGCTCTCGGTGGTCGAGCCCCCGGCGCGGTCCAGGCAGATGGAGGTGTCGTGGGAGCGTGACGGTGACAGGCTTGGACACCGAGAGCACTGCTGACCATGTTGTATTTCAGCTGCTTGCTCTGAAAAGGGCAGCCGCTCACCATCCCTGAGCTGCCGAAAGGGGTTTGATTTTCATCACTGACAGCTCTGGATATTAAGGGGATAAACAAATACAAAGTTCTGGGAAGGGAATGTTTATAAAGGGTAAAAGGAGAACAAACACATTGGCAGCGAGAGTATCCCTGCATGAAGGGGAGTGCACGCTCCTAGCTTGCAGGGGAAGGAAAACTTTAGGGCTAATAAGCGGCTTATGGCATAATAGTCCTAAAATAAATGCAATTGTGTTGCGCAGGCTTTACTAGTCTATGTACGTGGATTTTTTTTTATAGTAAGAAAGTGGCTGAGACACAGTCCAGAGCTGTAGTTTTTGCCGCACAGCACTACATCCCGGGCTCTGTTCTGGCGGCCACCGCGGTGACGAAGCAGCATCAGAAAATGCGCACTTAAATCGGGTCTGTGCTCCCCAGCCCCACGTGAGTGTGCTGCACCAGAGGTTAATAAATGGGAAACCTAAAAATATCCCACTCTAGGGAAAACTGCGAACCTTGAAGTCCTTCATACAGGACTATCTCAATCACCCTTCGATTTCCTGTTGTAAAGGGCTTCCAAATGTTGTAAGCTTTTAGTTTTCCTCCAAATGAAAACCAGTTCAAAACCATTAAAGGGCTGAGCTGACTTGGTCTGAGATGCAGACCTTTTACATCTCCCAGCAACCTTAAAACTCCCCAGGTTCGGATCGGCCGTTTCCAGCCTATTACCCCACTCCAGGAACATCACGAAAGCGTTTGCCTTCACCTGGCAATGGTGGAACAGCCACTGTGGTGCTTCCGAAACACAGTCACAGCATGAGAAACCACCCTGAATTCTCACTTATGTTTCTATTTTAGCTGTGGGCTTAGGGAAAGCTCCTGATCCTTCTTTGCTGCTTTCCTCTTGGAAAATGGGAATCATCATAGTAACAATACCGGGTGTTGCTCTTACCGTGCTGACTGTACATGAGATCAGAATTTGGCCCTGCTTTTGCAAAAGTCATCTTCAAAATAACAACAGTAACAACTCCTCATGCAGTGTTACAGTTATGCTGCTATTGCTGCTTTTATTTTTATCGATTTTCTGGCACCTCCAGCACAGCAGTTGTGAGAGCAAGCGTCGTGCAGTTTGACTCGCTGCCAAGCCATCTCTGTGACGGTGAAATAACCACATTTTATTTATATGTCTGCTTTTCCCCCCATTGTTTTCGTTTAAACTGACGGTGTCACTGGCGAGGGTCTCTGCTGACATGTAGGATTTCCTCGCCGCAGCCCCGTCTCAATGCTTCCCCACACAATGCGACAGTATTGAGATGTCAGAGTCTCTGTGCCTGATAAAGGTGTCAAGACAGATCCCGGCTGCAGCGACAACGGCGCGAACTCCGAGCCCTCCACGGCGGCCGTACGCCCTCGCTGAAAGCCAAACCTCCACACTGCCCCAGCTTTTTGCCCAATTTCTCTGACCTGAACAGCCCCGGCTTGACCGTTCCGCAGGTTGGGTTTTTTGGGTCCCCTATGCAGAGCATTTTCAGCGCTGATAGTATTTGCATCTATTTTCCGTGAATGAGCTGCTACGTCAAGGGGGATTAAAGCAGAGCTGTGACTTCTCCGTACGCAGCAGCTCGGATCGCCTGTCAGCAATAACTGATGCGTGTCACTTAGGCAACTCGGTCTTGTCAGGGGTCTCTGAGATGACCACGATATCCCAAACCATAACCATGATAGCGACTCAATCATCGTAATCACAACTAGATACAAGTGACCTTTAATCAGATCTTATTAAAGTAGCCGGTCCAGTTAGCGGCAGCAAACACGCCGAGTCCGTGGAGGCTGTGACCACTCCCGTCAACAAAGCACAGTGATTCTGGGTGTTTGGTGGGTGAAGTCAGGGTGCTCGAAGCCGGTTGCGTGCTCGCGGCTTCGCTTCGGGGTACAGCGTGGCGACCCTGCCGGGGGAGTGGGCGCGGTGCCCACTTGCTGTGGGAGTCCTCGGGCTGAGCCCAAGTGCTCCATGCACTTTCTGTGCCACCCCCGCCCCACGGATCCCCCTTCAGCCCCTTCCCACCGCCCCTTTTTCAGAAACCGCGCTGTCGCAGGGCCAGAATAAGAAAACCCACGGGTGTGTTTCGCGGCACACGGTGCCCCTCCGGAGCCGCAACCCGGACCCCCGCTGCCGTGGGGTTTTGCGCCAACTTTACTCTCATCTATCCGGGGAAAGGGTGCCTGCTTCACCCCGGCAACTTGGCGGGAGAGCGCCGCGGCAGAACCGCCGCCCGCCCCGAGCGGCCATGATTGCAGTTGAGCTGTTATCTCATTAAGGTATCTGCAGTGTATTAGGCATAAAGGTAACCTACAGGTTTAGAA
>JANHGO010000001.1:11022181-11063876 GCA_024606505.1 Aquila spilogaster
TGCTGCCTCCTCCCTGAGCTTTGCTGTGAGCGTGCAATTTGTCTGTTATTTGGGTAGTAACACTTTAATTGCACATGGCGGCGGCGGAGAGGAGCGGCGGGCAGCCGGCAGGTAAGGCTGCGCGGCCGCGCACACGTGCTCCGCGCTGCGGCTGGGGCCGGGGGGGGGGGACACGTCGGCCGCGGCGGGATGCCGGGTTTAGCGCTAGGAGCCCCCCCCCGGCTTCTCTCGGAGAGTGGAGGGAGACCGCCGGAGCGGGAGTTACAAACGCCGGGGCCGGGGAGGTGGCAGCCGGGCCGGGGTGGTCCTACTCTCACCGCGGCTCGGGCAGGCGGCAGAGGCGCCCAGGAGGGAAAAAACTGCTTTTAAGACGATCCCCGTCTCGCAGGAGTCCCCTCCCAGCGGTAGCAGTACATGCAACACCCCGGGTTTGACCCGTGGCTGCCTTTATAACTGCAGTCGGGGAAGGAAAGATGCCTCCGCAGATGTGTAGCGCGCATCTTCGGCGCACATCTGAAGTGCTCTAGCTGTGTGTGTTCGGGTGGGAAAAGTACGGAAGGGTCAGTTGTACCCACATCTCGGGAGCAAAACCGGAGTCGCGACAGCCCCGGGAAGGCACAGGCTGGATCGCAGCTGAATAACTGCGGCCGTGCTGGGAAGGGAACAGCGTTTCGGGGAAGCCAGTACAGATCTCCCCTCGAGTGGCAGCACTGCAGTTGCAAGGGAAGAAAAGTTAACACGTCGGACAAAAGCTTGGGTTTTTGTTTGGGTTTTTTTTCCCCCCAAATAATATATGGCGAGTTTGAAACGTCGTGTCTCTCTGATACGCCTCAGCTGCTACCTGAGTCCCTGTTTATTTTTCAAAGCTCTTTAATGGAAGGGAGCCCCCTCGCAGCCCCCCGGCTTCGGGATTGCATGTACCCGGCAGAAAGTTTCCATTGTTCAGGAAAGGGTTTGAAGCCTGTTTGCCAAAAAAGTGACAGGGGAATAAATGGGCTTCGTGGAGGCTGGGGGGTGGGGGCATTACTTTCATACCCCTTTTGGTTACAGCTATAAATCACACCGGGGGTTGGTTTTGTTTTCGAGAAAGTCCTAATAAAACACCAGATTCTTGGTGTAACTCGTTTGGCTCATTTTTCACAGCCAAAAGAATTGATTTATGGGGCAACATCTCAGGGACTTGGTCAGAGCAGATGAGGTCGGTGTGCGGGAGCAAGCGAGCAGCCTGGGCTGGTCACAGGGGTGGGAAGCGGCAGAAGCAAAGCGTCCCCAGCTTTCCCAGTTTTAGCCTGAAGTACGTATTGGCGCTGTCACTTCGGGCACAGTTGAACCCACGGGGGTTGGGAGCAACCTCGGTGGCTGCCTCGGTGGTCCCCAGGGTTTCCCCCCGCACCTTCAGCCCGTAGCTTGGGGTTGATGATGTGTTCAAGTAGTGCTAAACCTTTCCCGTGCTCTAAGACATCTTTGCAAGTTAAGGCTTTGGGATGCTGTTTGAATCGTAACAAGTGGCGTACTCAGAGGTCACACTGAGGGAAACATCCCTCCGGTGATGTCTGTGAGCTGAGCCGTCAGCTGGGATTTCCAGGGGCAATCCTCAGGACAGGCTCTCCAACCGCTCTGTCAGCTTTCTCCAAAGCAAAGATGTTGCTGTCAACCCCCCCTCCGCAGCCCCGTGCTCCCTGGGAGCAGGATTCGGCCCTGAGCGAAGGGCTCCCGTTAACCCCAACCCCCAGCGATGTCTCCGAGGGTTGCCCCATCGCTATGAGGTGCTGGTGGCTCCGATGTCTCCAAGGGTTGCCCCATTGCTATGAGGTGCTGGTGGCTCCGATGTCTCCGAGGGTTGCCCCATCGCTATGAGGTGCTGGAGGCTCAGGCGGACAGGGGGGGGGGGAGCTTTGCCATGCCGGTGGCTCTCCCACCACCGACCATGTGCGCGGGGAAGCGTGAAGCCGGAGCTGGTCGCCCAGCTCTGCGCCGAAGCCAGCGGCCCCGCCGGTGCGGGGGCACCCGCTGCCCGTCCGACCTGGGGGGGAAAAGGTTGTGCAAAAGAAACTGTAAAGAATATAAACCTTCAGAGCCAAGTAAAAACACATTTTACTTTTTCAGTCTTTTTGAATTGAATGGTAAAAAGCAAATTCTTTCTCCTAGTCAAATGGGCCATGGGGTATTGGCTCATTACTGAGGGTTGTTGTTCGCTGGGTTTTGCATTTACAGTCTAAGGCCTTATTTTCCATAAAGGGGCTTGGAAGGATTTTTCCCCAGTGATCTAATTCTCCACACGGGGCTGTGAAGGCTATAACAGCTACTGCTTTGTGCCTATACTCAGCTACATAAAACACACATTGAAGGGAGGCATTCTCGAGGTATGTGTATGTTTGCTAATATGAATACTCGCTATTAGCGGAGGTGGAGGGGGTGCAGGTTTTAACATCTCCGCAGGGAGGTGTTCGGCTGTTGGCAGGAAGGAGGCAGATGGCGGGGCTGTTGCTGAATAGAAGCTAAACTAAAAACACCAGGGGCCTCATCTGGGCTGAGTTTCTCTTCTCTCCCTTTCTCGGGGCTGCTGGAGGAAGAACAATGTCAAATTTCCCCCCCTCTCTCTTTTTTTTTTTTTTTTTTTTTTTATGAATGAAAGTAGAGAGGCGAGGCAGGATTGAATGTGTATGTCATTCAGGGGCTATGACAGAGATGATTAGGGAGGTCAGTGAACTCCTTTGCAGCCTTGAGCATGCGGTCACTCTATTCAGCAGCCACAGAATAGACATCAATATAAAAAAGCCCGTCCAATTTGCATTAGTATTCAGATAAAGATATTACTTCGTACGATTTGTGAATGTCAAGTAACGCTGGCTGTTTTCTTGGAGAGCAGACCAACTGAAACGGCAGAGTTTTGCTTTAAAAACTTCTGATAACTGGCCTGTCTCCTGTTGCTGGTGTGTATGTGTCTGTCTGCATAGGGTATACATGAAAAAGGGGATTTCTGGGCTTCTTAGGATTTGTGTTGCACTAGTTAGCTGCTAAAGCTGTCTGTGTGCATTGAAAGAGTTGTATAGAGGGTTGCTAACATTTGAGCAGGTTTGTGCGGGAAGGGGAGAGCTCTCCCAATCTGTCAGGAGCAAGAACCGAAGTTTCCTTGTGCAGCAGCGGAGTCAAATTGTCCCCCAGAGTTAATGCACAGGCAGTTTTCAAGCCAAAAGCATGGAAAAGGGGCCGTTTCGGGATTTTGCTTAAGTTGAATGGGAGAGCATGTACCAATTCCTGTGACTTTTCCGCTTGGAAAGAACTGGTGATGCACTGGTTGAGATATTTTCCTTCATGCAGCTGATGGCAACTGGGCTCTTGTAGCCTTTCAGCGTGCACCCAGTGAAGGGTCCAAGGCGTAGGGTGCAGCGATCTGTGTTGCTTTGCTTTGTGTATCTGAGCGTTTCAAAGTTCACCCTGAAATTATAAGGGTATTGAAGTGAGTGCCAAATGGCACTGACCATTCCTGGAGCTGCCCTTGGGCTTTACGTGTTAAAACCCTCTAAAAAGAGTCTCTTCTATATTGATGGTTCTTCCAACTTTGTGCCTGAGACCACAAATGCTTTAGATTCAGTGGGCAGCTCTGAGCGATACAGTTTTCAGATTAAAAGTTGATCCATTTGTTCTTATTAACAGCAACAGCTTAAAAAGCTAATTAAGTCTTTAATGTTGAGAAGAGCATATTTCGCCGAGCAATAAAATAAGAGGACATGAGTAAAGGATGATGAAATATGGCTTCTTTTTTTTTTTTAAAAAATCTATTTCTTACCTAGCAAATAGTGAACTAGAAAGTTTGTTCCAGTGCAGAGATGGACTCATTAATGTATTCGATACTAGCTGTATAACATCACATCTTCTATGTGTATTGACAAGGGTCACTCCAATTAAATCTGAGGGGTTTTTTTCTTTTAATTAAGACTTTATTAACAACCACTGAGTAGGGAACGTGATGAAAGTAAATCTGAAAATTGTGTAGTGAAGTGTTGATCTGCTAATTAAATCATGCAATTAAAGTAAGCCACTCTGACCAGCATGTTAACTTTTACGACTCCCTCCAACAAATCTTCAGTGCTGTTTGGGAAAGCGTACCTGTCCCGAAGCCTGCCTAAGCGTGGTTTTTGAAGTTAAGTGAACACTAAAGAAGTCTTGATCCCTGCTGCACCTGGACTGTTTCCATCCAGTGGGACAAAGCTGAAATTTTGCATGAAGCTGGAGGAGGGCTTTTTTCCCCCTCTATAAGGCTGGGAAACAAAATTTTTCCTCTTAAAATATGGTCAATGAAAGTGCACTGTCATATCCAACTACATGCTTAGAAAGCTGTCCTCCCTGAAAACTTAATGTGAACATCTGCTATTTCACTTAGAGACCCCAGAAAAAAGGGAATTACCCCAGTTTCTCAGCAGTTAATAAAATGTCCAGTTTACAAAAGCATTTGACCAAGATGTTTCTAACAGTGATCTGTCAGCTGGCAAACAGAGCTGTGACTGAAAGCATTAACTGAACCTTAATTTCAGCTAAGGTTAGGGCATGGCCTGCTGCTAAGTTTTTCTGGCTGGTCATTGAAGTGTGTGGGATCCAGTGCAGGAGCCTGGGCACAAGCCCTCAGGCTTCAGAGTAGGTGGAGAAGTGGCTGTGTTTTCCTCACAGTTCAGCTTTTGGCAATTTTTAGTATATGTGGAGTAGAACTAACAGGAATGTTACAAATTCAGGTATTTCTACTAAAAAACCAGGTGAAATTCCCTCCCCAGTTGGAAGACTTTTTCCCAGCTAGGCTGGACCTGGTACACAGACGATCAATTAAACCACCTTTATTCTGTTTCCCTGTTTGAACAGACTTTTCTCTTTTTCCTAGTGTGCTATGTGCTTGTAGCTTTTCCTGTGTCCTGGAGGTTTGTCTGGCTCTACATACCTGTTTTGTCTTTTTTCTGACCCTTAAAAAAAAAAAAAAAAAAAGCAGCTTGAAGTCGCGAGGCTGACTCAGCACCCTCCAAGCCATTCAATAGTGTGGTTTGATGGAGCTGTTTCAGTGTTTGCCGTTTCGTCTCTTTTAATACTGGTTAGTTAATAAACTTTATTCTCCTCCATGTACCAGGCTGGATGCCAGAGAGGATGGTGGCTTGGTAAAAATTTGCCATACATCCTTTTTTTTGCAACGGGACTGTGGTTCAGCAAAGCCATTCGTGGTATGTGAAAGCAGGCAGTCTGGGCTGTTAGGAGGAGTAAATCCAATAGCACCCCCGCTGCAAACTTTGGGCTAAAACCATATCTGAAGACACGTACAATGCCAAAAGTGCCTTAAAATACCTTGTTACACCCTGACTTATTTTCCTTGGCCTCCTACATAGCTTATCGGTTTACTGTTTGCCCCTCTTTTGGCTGTTTATCTGGTGATCTTGTAAAAAAAAAAAAAAAAGTACTTTTTCTCTGAAGTGGAGCTGACTGTCCCGGTGCCCCCTTTCCGATATGCTCACAGCTCAGGTTGCCAAGTGCTGTAGGTATGATTTAAAGCCCTGGATGTGTGAAGAAGAGCTTTTATTCCTGCGGTGAATGCGGTATTCCTGGTGTGCTTAGCCCTAAAGTATCTGCTCCTTGGCTTGAATGACCAGGAAGTTTCTGTAATATCAAAAGCAAACAAAAACTGTGAGATATGAGCGGAGTAAAACCTTTGGTAAACTTAGTAGTTAAAATGTGAAAGGTAATCAGACGTAAACCTGCCCTATTATTGTGATAGGCTATCTGGGGGGTTGTCGTGTTCAGGTGTATAAGGACTAGCCAGGTAGTTACACCATTTTTTTTTTTCTGTGACACTCAGGTTACACAATGTAGCAAAGCTTTTTTTTTTTTTGAAGAATAGCAGCACAGTCAAGTAAGAAAACATTTCTCCAGTAACTGTTTCAGTTTCAGATGTATTCATCTAAAAAAGGTGTGGTATTTATTGTGGAGGGGGAGGTAGGTCTTGTGTGCTGGCCTTGCTTTCTCAAATCCAAAAAGCAGGGGAAGATAAAGAGTTGGTTAAATAAAACGGTTATATTAAAACTTGGAAGGAGATTTCTTTATCACGCAGAAGTGTACGCAAAACAATTACCATGTGCTTACACGTTCAGCATCTGTGAGATTTTGGGGCTGTGCCATTTCTGCAGGTTGTGAGGGGTTAAAAGTATTAATGACTCAGAAGTGAGAAGTGTTCCAAGTTTTTGGGTGAGGAAAGGACGCAGTCTAGGATCGCTCTCTGCGAGCAAGCGAAGCTCCGCAGGCTGTGGCGTGTGCTGAAGGCACTCTTCCCCGGGAACGCCGCGGCACAAGGACCGCAGCGTCGGTGTTTGCACCCAGGGGTTGTACTGTGAGCTATTGAACTACCTGCAAATGTCAAGCTGACACATGGCAGCACGTTGATTTGGGTTTTTTTCCCCCCCCTCTTTTCATTGTCACCCAAGGAGCCAAGCCATCGTTACGTCCCTTGCTTTGAGTATGAGTTTTTTGGGGAAAGGAAATAACAGGCGATCATGGTGCACCGTGGCATGCCAGAGACCTGCAAGGCTGCCTTCCCAACTCCTGCTATTTGATAACTGATGAGAGTATTTGTCGGCTTAACTTCATTTAATGCTTTTGCCCTGGAAAGTGGAGTGTTTTGCGGTTGTGCCTTTATTGCACCAAACTACCTTGTGCCGTTCAGAAGGAATCTCGCCGAAGTATTTCAGCTGATGCAGTTAAATCAGTAAGGCTTTGGAGAGCAGATCACGGGTAGGTTTCAAGGATTGGGCTAGTACCCAGCGATAAGGGAGTAAAGGGAGTTGAAGCATTTTGGAGTTGACCTGGGGCAAGTTGGGTGTCAGGGAGTCAGCAAAATAGCTGGGTATTGCTTAGGGGCCAAACCTTGCGGTTATGCGGTGCGTAGGTGAGTTCTCACTGATGCCAAGAGAGAGGAGCAATGCAAAGTAACAGGCAAGAGGTGAAACTTGACTGTCATAGAGCTCCGAGGAGGGTGCCAAAGATGAGAGCATCTCTGAGGGTCCTCTCACAAAATGCAGGTGGCACCTGGCCTCTGCTGAGACGGGGTGCAGACGTGGTCCCCGTAGCAGGACCCACGTCCCAGGAGCCATCTGGTCCCCTGTGTTGCTGGTGGTGGCTCTGTAGAGGGACTTACTGGGGGGTTTCATCGTGGTGTGGTGCAGAGGAGATCATGTGAAGTCCTGAAGGTGTTTCTGCTCTGGGCTTCACGGGGTACTGCAGAGTAACATGCATCACGCTGGACTGACAACTCATCCTCTCTTACTCAGTCCCTGTGAGGAAGGCAAAATACGCGTCTATGAAGGCTTTTCTTCTGAGGAAAAGGGAGCTATGGGAGATGTTCCTGGATGCCAAATGATGAGACCAGTCTTTATCAACCTTACGCTTTCCCTGTCAAAAAACTGAAAAGCTCCCAAGAATTAGATTTTTAATTTTACTTTGATGCTTGGCAGAACTTGTAAAGATCCTTCATGACAAGTTTGCCTCCCGGTTCAGAGGGTTGTTGCTTTGTTTGGGGGTTTCGCCATTCTCTGCTGCTTGTAGTCCTGTAAAAATAATAATGAGGTCCTGATCTTGCGCCTATTGAATCCTAAGCAAAAAAGCCCCCATTGATTTCCAAGGGAGCAGGCTGAAGCCCTTCACAGATCGTGGTGGGAGCAGCTATTTAGCATAAGCAGGGATTGTTTGGAAAGTTTTCTAATGACCCAAACATTTTAACAAGCAGAGGAAACTCCGGCGAGTAAAAGGGCTCCCCGGTTTGGGGGTGGGGAGATGCCCGGTGCTGCTTCGTCCCTGGAGCCGGCTCTCCGTGACCTCCCGTTCCTCTAAACCTGCTGCAACGCAGACCTTCGCTTCCCATCCCATCAGTTTTCGTAACTCCAGCGTTGATGGAAGCCGGCGGCAGCGTCGCAGCCCAAACGCGAGCGCCGGAGGCGACGGTGACAGCCACCGCCTGGGCCCCCCGCGACTCCGGCGCGAGTCCCGCGTGGAGCGGAGCCCCGGCACCGGCCGCCATCGCCTCATGCCCCGTCCTCGTTGCCATCGTATCAGTGTCGGCCGGCATTAGCCCCCAGCGCCGTGATCTGCGAGCCGCACAATGCGCTGGGGAAAGTGTTAATAATCCCCCGCGGGGGTCCGCAGGCGAGCCCGGGGCCGAGGGCACTCTGGGGCTGCCGAGCTCCGCGACCGCTCGAACGGGGACAGGAGCCAGCGAAGGAGCTTTCCCGGCACTTCACGGGCAGGCAGAGCTGGGGGGGGAAAGAAAAAAGAGTTTTCTCAGAGGGTTTGGGTTTTTTTTTTCGCATCCCCTCCTTTCACGAGCAAGACTCGAGCACAAGAAATTCCCTCCCAGCAAAATATTTCAGCAGCTTGTTTGGAGACTGTAGGTCTTGAAGTAACCGGTGATTTGATTTTTGTTTAAAATTTTTTAACTTCTCTATATAGATTCCCCGAGGCAAGCATTTTGTTTCTAGCCGGTAGCAGGATCTGTGCAAGATGAGCATGCCGATTCCCTGAGATGTGCTTTGGGAGATGGGGGTATCGGAGCTAAAAGAGAAGAGGAAAAACCAGTTGCAATGGGAAGATTAGGGAGTTAAGAGTGTGCCCTGACAACTAGCATGTGCAACCAAAGATAAATCCTCCATGAGCCTGTCTTTAATTAAAAGAATGATTGGAATTAGGCAGAGTACCATCTCTCCTGATCTGTATCATGTGTATCTGTACGAATAAAGCATTTTTGAGGAGGGAGAAGAGAAAAACACCAGATTTTAATCTTCCTTTGGTAGCCGATATGTCTGCCTTTTGAAAGGGCATATTTCTCCCTGTCTTAGAGTACCCAGGCTTGTTGACAGTAAACAACTGTCACTTGGCAGTTTATGAAAGAAGAAGAATGTTTAAGAAAACATGTCCAGTTTAAATAGTTATGTTAATAGGCTGGGGATTCATGCAGAAGTGGGGGGGGGGGGGCTGGTAAATGGAGGTGCATAAATTAGCTGGTATTTACTGCGTGAGAGATGAACTGTGAGTAAATGCAGTTGGGAAAAAAAAAAGAAAAAAACCCCAACATTCATTTTTACAGCCGGTGTGTTATGCCTGATTTCGCAGCTTTCTGTGAAAGCATTATTTTTTTTTTTTTCCAGGGAAAACTCAGAAAGCCTCTTTCTTGCAGCGTGCGGTGGGTTGGGCCCCGGGAGGCCCCTGGGTGGGACGAGCCGCAGGGCTGGGAGCCCAGCACTCCCACTGACCGGCCCTAACGCTGCTTCACGCTCCGCAGGCAGCGCTTAGACCTTGCAGCCGCCCTGACGTGTCCTTAGCCTTTGCTTCACAGGGGCGATCGGAAGAGGAGACTGCAAGGAAACTCTGCCTCCCAATTTGCGGATTGATTAATTACAGAAAGGAAGGAAAAAAAGAAATGGCAGATGGTGTCCTCTCTGCATCCCTGCCCAAAGTTGCTACAAATCCATCACCCACCTTCTTCTGAGTTAAACACGGGTGAACGTAGTGAGTGATGAGCAAGTGTAAAGCATTTATTCCAGCTTGGCCCAAAGGCATCAGTGTCAAAAGCGTAATGAGCGAGGGCCTGGTGTCAGGCACTTGGAATCTGTAATTAAGCATAAAACTAAGTTTCAGGCTTTCCAGGCTCCTGATTGCCCTGGCTTGGGAACAAGGGTATAAGCGGCTATTGGGGTATGCTGACATTAGTCTTGAAGGTGCTGGGTCAAGGTTCTGCACCCCCAGCTCCCATCCTAGCTGGGACACAATGTGAATACTGTGGAGTTTAGGTAAATACAGTGTAGATACTATGTTACAGATACTCCACCTCTCTTTCAGCCCTAGGTATCTCGGAGGGGGCACCTTGACAGCGGCACCTTCTCTTGCCCTCATTTCAGGCAGCAGAGAGAGCTGCAGGAGCAAGTGGAACCGCTAGAGTATGGACAAAAGGTTCACACTTAATTTTCTTTTGGCCAGTGGTTGAATTAGTATTGCCATTATTTGGACAAGGAGGCAAAGGAAACCCAAACCTGAAGCCTCCCGCTGCAGAAATGCTTTGAGATCTGCCCAGACAAAAAGGAAAATAACTTCTAGAAAGTGTTCATTGAGTCATACTGGGACTCCAACCTGTGTATTATTTAGTGAAGGAATGAGATTTCTGCCTCATTTTTATGTGTAGGCGTGCTTGGGATTTGAGAAGGCAGTGGGCTTCTCCATTGGGAAAATCTGTGGAGGGATGGGAACCACGGAGGTGGCTGCGGGGGACAGCAGGGTTTCTCCTTCGCCCCAACTCCCTCAGTGCAGCGGCAAAAAAGTGGCAGGTTTGTACCCACTGCTCTGGTTTCGGTGGTGGGTCGCTGCCTGAGAAGCTGGGCTGCCTGCCTGATCCTGGTGACCCCATGCAATGTAAATCCTTTCTGCGAGGAGCCATCTGCACGCTCTAAACAAGGTCATCTTGTGGATGGAATGTGTTAGTCCTGGCAAAAAGTACCTGAAACCTCCTCAGGTGCTTTCAAAATAGGTGTAGGTTTTCTCCCCCTCTGCCGCCCTCCTCCCAGTGCATAGCAAATGAGGTGCGGACAAGCGGTGCAGTCTTTGCAGGAATAAATTCACCCAGTGCTCAAGCCTGGCCGTTTTGGAGGTGAGAAGGAGCAGTTGGAGGAGCAATATGTGGTGTCTCAGGGCAGGGAGGAAGAGGGGATGACCCTGAATTAGCCACCCCCCCCCCTCAAAAAGGGAGTGGAGGGGCCGGAATGCAGTGGGCAGCTC
Organism: Aquila spilogaster; assembly: GCA_024606505.1. NCBI lineage: Eukaryota > Metazoa > Chordata > Aves > Accipitriformes > Accipitridae > Aquila > Aquila spilogaster. The sequence goes on from JANHGO010000001.1 coordinate 11,032,970, forward strand.
TTGCTCCATTTATGGGTGTATACATCAACATGGATAAGTAGGTATAAATGTGTGGGGAGGTTGTCCAACATCACGTCTGCACTAGTGACACGAGGTGGTGGTTCATCCACCTGTCCCACCTAAGGAAGCATGGCAGGAGTTTAGCTTCGGTGCCTGACTTTGAGACAAATCCGGCCCTTGGGTGGCTACTGGGCTCAGTTTAGATCATCCCCATTTTCCATCTGCCAGAGAGAAGTGGCCATTTTCTTTCTCCCTTGGCTTGCCTGTTGCAACAACCATCCCTGCTGTTGCAACAGCATCAATCTCACTTGGACACTTGCGTGCTCGTTCGCAGAGAGAAAGAGGTCTTAGAAGTGCTTCTGGTGGGGGAAGGAAGGGAAAACCTGGGAAAATCAGGCTGTGGAGGATGGGGCGGGTGTCCAAAAGTGCCTGTGGAAGGTCCCTGGCTCGTGCGGGTAGGATCAGCCCTGTCCTGCTGCAGGATACTGGAAACGGTCCTCTGCAGAGGGTCTGCATTTCCTTACAGCAGCATTAAAATAGCTGTGTATAGAGGTGTCTAACCTGCTTCTGGCATTACTGGAGCCTAACATAGTACAGTCTGTAGAAGATGATTATTTGGGGGCATTAGAACTGCTTGAAGGGAGTGGGAACCGAGACATGCATGACTTCCTTGAACTCTCTCTTAATTTATTACGTGCAGTCCAAAACCTGCCGTAATAGATACGGTTGCAGGAGACCATTAAAAGGTCCGTTCTGGTGAACCTGATGCCCTGCTGTTGCTGCTGGAAATGATAAACCGCCACGTTTGGGTCGGATGGTATGTGATGCCCTGTGTGTGTGCGTGTATGCATGGAAGCTGGTAAGTCCTGCTAATTTAGGGATTGTTTTCCAAGTCTGTTTTCTATAACTCTGTAGACTTAATACAAATAAAGAACTGACTTAGTTTCCTGTGAGAAGCACAGAACAAACGCTAAGCGTGGGATTTGAATGCAGAAAGGTGAAAACACAAATGTATACAGAAACAGCAAGTCAAACAAGCTGAAAAAATATTGTAAGGTTGATTTAACAGAGCAGTGAACTCAAAGCTGTCTAATCCCTTTAGCAGCCTTCTTTAAAGAGGAGAAATAAAAGAATTTTTGACATGTACTTTTCTTTTGCCATCTCTCCCAACTCTTTCTAATAACGCTGAAGGATAAGACTTGAGTTTAGCACAAGGACAAAGTGTTGCAGCTTTACTTAGATGTGCTTTCTAAATAACAAAATCTTCGTTTGTCATTTGCGACTTTAGATTAAAGTGGATCAGACTTCCCGAAAGGAGATTACTGTTAAACTTCTTCAACTTGGGTACCTGGCACCTAAATCTCGCTTGAGGCACTGAAATAACAGGCTTGGTTTTGAAAGATGCTGAGCCAGGTCAGGCTCTGCTTTTAAATCACTTAAGCACTCTCAAAATCTGGCTATTCATTTTGATGCCTAGATATGGATTTCTGGGCTTAATCACCGACCTTTGCATTTCAAATGTTTGACCTTTGTTTTCTTTACTAAGTACGCAGACAGAGTGGCCCCCAAATTATTTTTTTTTCCTTTTACGCAGCTGAAAACAGCTAGCAAAGAAGGCTTGAAGTTCTGTGTCTTATTACTGAGAAATAGGGATCTTTGAAAAATGCCATTTTATGTAACTCAAGGGAAACTTGCAAGAAGGGGAATATTTACTTATTTTCATTCACGTGAACATGATCCGTCATATATCTAAAACCCACAATCAGTTGGAAAAAAACCCACCCAAACTACCCTAAACCTTTGCCCTCTCTTAATCCGTGTACAAGAGGTTGTTTTTTTTTTAAGATGTGCTTCCCCCCCCCCCCCCGCCTCCGAAATAGAGGCAATTGATAGGCTCATAAACAAATACCAAACATTAAGTCCTAATCTCCATATAGAGGAGCCTGACCCTTTTTATGGAGAGAGAGCGTAGAGGGAGGAAACGGGGCCAGGAGTTTGAGGTTTAATGCTTATTAAAGTTTTAGTGGGTGGGAAAATGCAATCAATAAATTTTGTTTAATGCCTCGAAACTGGTGTTAGTTTTCACTAGCTACACTGGAGAGTAGTTTTCATTTTGAAACTAGGACACTCGTAGTTGGAATGACAATTAATGTGGAGTGAATATGGTCCCAGTTGGAAGCCGATTTTTTGAATAGCATGAAAACTCCCCCCACCTCCCCGCCTTGGCTCCGGAGTGGGGTAGCTTCCGTTTTTAATTAGCGAACCAGGCAAAATTTAGCTCATTGTGTCTTTCTGCTCCTTTGGCCCAGTGGATAGCTTGGATTTCTCCATCTTGCTGTCATGAGGCTGTTCTTTTTATTTTTTTTTTCCTTCAGTTTTGATGCGGGGAGGAAGGGGGGGCTTCAGGATACTTAGGATTAAAGTCATTGTTCGGGGGTATTTGCAGCCAGCTGCCTGCATTAAATGAAGATTAGAGGAGCGCACATTAAAAGTGCAAGGGAAATGCAGAGGAGCTGGGATTTGGGAGCTGCATAGCTGTGAACCGAAGGGGAAAGGTTGGGGCTTTATGGCAAATTTTTTCTGATGCCATGTGATCTCAAAGCCCACTTCAGAAAAGCATCACAAACACCAGAAAAGCATCACAAGTAACTGCCAGGGCCGGGCCTGCCTGGGAATTGTAAAGGGACCATGAGTCTTTGCATCCATTAAAAAGTTTCTCTGAGGTAAACCTAAACTTTTGATCCTGGTGAACTTAGGTATTGCTTAAAAATTGACCTGCAAGAGCACTTAAGAGGTGGTGAACATTTTGCTAGAATTCACTAAATAGCTGAAAACCCACCCTGGAGGTCAAAACTCCAAAAGTAATAAATTTTTGAAGGATTTTAGGAAGGAGATGAAGGTGTAGAGGAGAAGCCCAGAAAAAATAACTCAAAAGAATTATTCAGCAATGCATGCTTGTTCTTTTAAGCATTTATAAGAAAGTTTAAAAAATATTTCCAAAGATTCCATTTCTCTCTTTATGCTTTGTGGAGCACTCAATTTGTGTAATCTGTCATTCTTGTTGCAAACTTTGCTAATTACTTGGTGCGTGTCACCCACAAAACCCCTCCTGGTAACCTGGTCCAGCTAAGCGGGAGGGAAGGCATGGTGCACTGATGCTGAAGAGCGTAGGTTTGCTCAAGGCCTCCACAGTTTAGCAGGACCCAATCGTGCTCCGATGGAGGCTGCAGACAAGCTTTGCCCAGTCCGTTGGGATGCTGGGAAGCCTCAGTCTGTGCCTCGGTTTCCATAGCTGCCTCCACTGGCTCTGGAAAGGGGTTGTGGCGGTCGCTTCCTTGCTGCAACGACACGGGTTTTTTTGGACCTCCTCAGGCATGAGGAGCAGGAATGTAAAACATCAGCCATTTTGTGGTGGGATCTGTCTGTCAAGATCAAGCCAGGATGGCCCTGCTGTGCTGTGCAAAAGCTGGGGCCAAGTCGGCCACCGTTCCTCAGAGGCAAGAAGAGGCAGACACCAAAAGGATGACGACTTATCGGCACAGTGTCTTGTGCTCCACCTCGGATCAGCCCAATGGGTGTCCCGTCACTCTGCCTTGAGCAGAGAACGGTCTGGGTTGACCACATTTGGCCAGCCTTTGGGGGAGATGCGCTGTGTGATGTGGGCAAACCAGCTGCATGGATGCACTCACCCACGTGCCAGGTGGGGACTGGCCGTGAGCGTGGGCTGCTGAGATCTGATAGAGCTCAGTGCTGCCCTCCTCTTGATTAAAGCACAAAGGCTTCGGCACCTGGGGGAGCAGGAACCATCTGCGTGGGCATCCTTGAGGTGCTTCAGCACGAGCCACGAGCTTTCATGGGACACATGGAGCAGCACGGCCTGGGGACCTCAGCATCCCCACGCTGGCGGGCCTCCGCTCCGCTGCTCCCTGTCTTTAGGGACCTTTGATGAAGTGGAGGACATTTCATATCAGTTCTTTTATTCCTGTTTTAAAAACGAGGGAGTGCAGAACTGTGAGATAGATAGATATGGGTGGTGGTTGCTTCCCTCTTTTGTGTTTTGAGTGGGGAACCAAGGAAAGTGTTTGATTGCGCAGTCTGGCCAGATTTTAAGGAAAACTCCCCATCACTGCCTGTTCCTTTAAGCCAGCAAAGCCCCAGCTGAAGGCTGTCCTTGGGACAGGCTCTGGGCTCTCAGCAGCAACCAAAGCTTTGTGTCTCTTGGGGTCTACATTCCCATTTTTGTTAGGTGTAGCCAGGAGACCCCTTTGATTTGTTCCCTGTTTTTTTCCTCCTCAGGGCTTTCCAAGTGCCACAGGGAAATCCTCCCGGCCAAAGTGTTTTTGTAACTATTTTAGCTTTGTGATGATTTATTTCTTCTTCTAACTCTCAGCATCTGAATTGGGTGATCTGAGAAAACAGTCCATTAAAAGGAGGATACTGTAGAGTCCTGATGAATCCTGTTTTCTACTTGGCCGGTGGAACAGAAAGCTAATTGCGAGTAGTAAATCCATTCAAAGGAGGGCTGGAGGGAGGGAGAAAAGCTAATATTCCTCCTTGAATGCCATTTAATCTCTGAAACCTTTCATGCAGATGTAAATTAGGATTTGCACAACAGAGTCAACAGTTGCTCCGTAGATAAGGCAGATTTGCAACATCTGCTTTTCCATTCTAGAAGCTCTTCCAAAGTCGCTGTCGGGGATAGCCAAGCTAAACACTAGAGATTTTTTTTTTCTTTCCATAATCTCTTGTTTATGAAGAAAGCTGCATATGACAGAACTAAACCTGGTTATTGTTCTGCTAATTCTCTAGGAAAAAAGTTTGCTTTCCTCCTAACACAGATGTAAAAAAAACCCCACTGGGTGGTAATACAGTGCAGCACACTTGTTAACATCTTTGGAAGAAACATTGTCTGGTAACAATTGCATAGGCCACTGCGGTGGTAATACAGTATAAACAGTTTACTTTGCATTATTATTAGGAAAGCTATTTTAAGCTTTTCCAGGAGAACTGCCCCCCCAAGCAAACACATGCAATAGGTGAAAGATAAAGTGGCACCTTCAAATGACAAGAGGCAAACCCTTTTGAGACGTGCTTTCCTAAAGGCACATTTCTCAATCGCGGTTTAGGCTTTTACAGAAGCAACCAGATCTTTGTATTTTTGCTGAGGTGTGAGCCCCACTGAGCAGGAGAGATAACCCAGCTGAACACTGCTTTGGGAAATGATGTTGCTTTGGCAAAGCATCCCGTGCTGCTGTGATTGCCAGAGCGAGCCCCTTCCTCCCAGTATGGCTGCAGCCTGCCACTGGGAAATGTGCTCCGAGAGGGGTCTTGACCTTGGAGGGGGAAGAAAGGGGGGAAAGAGGGAAGGCAGGGTATATATTTTATATAATACTTTTTACTTTATATAATATTATATAGAATATCTTATACATAAAGTACTATATATAATATTATGTACTTATTTTAGAAACTTTATTTTGCCGTGCCAGGCTGGTGGTATGCCCTTTGGGGTGGCAGGGCCATAGCCAGGCAGCGATGCTCCGCCACTGGCACCTTCATGGCTGCTGCAGAAAGGAGTGGAAGCTTTGCCTTGCATAAAGCACCGCCAAAAATACATATATAAAAATACCCCGTGGCTCCCCGCAGTGCAGTGAGGGTATGTGGTGACTTTAGGTGAGCTCTCTTTGCTGCGGGGGCCACTCCCTCGATCTTATCTGCTCTGAGAAGGCAGGTACTCGGGTAAACAGCTGATCCCACGATCTTATCGTGTCCACCTCTCATAGGGGCTGCTGCTCGGTGCAGGGCCTGGGGCTGGTTTGGTGGTTTTCCATATTCCCTGGGGGCCCGTCTGCCTCTCTGGGGAGACGGGGGGAACAGGGAGATGGCAGGGTGCTCGCGGGGAGGTGGCACTGCGGCCGCTTGTCACCCCTCGTGCCTGCTTTTTAAATTAAGGCAGGTCCCAAATGAACAGCGTTCAGCAAGAAAAGTGTTTTATTTCCTTTCTGAGCCACAGGGTTTGCTCTTCCCGGTGCAGAAGTCCTGAGGTGAAGTAGGGAAGTAGCTCTGTCCCACGAGCAGCCACACAGGTATTGGGAAAAACACTGTTGTGGGGGGTGAATAATACTATGGGCCCCTATTAACACCGGTGGTACACTTACTTAGAGTAACCCAGGGCTAAGCGGGCATAGAGGACAGGGCGCTGGTCTGAGCCTGAGATACTCTACGTGTTCTTTGCCATCACAGCCTTGTTCATCCCACCAACGCTGGCAGTTTCCGTATCCTTCCAGCGGTTAGCCACCAACTCGGGGGCCGTGACCATGATCCCCCTGGGAACGGGATACCAAACTCAATAGGAGAAAGCTCTGGCGTGGTTGTTGCTCTGTGATCCTATAATATATCCTGTCACGGTGGATTTGGTGCAATGAAATACATAGAACAGGAAACGTTTTCAAATTAACCTGAAGAGAGAAATGCGTGGAGTCCTGCTATCTTGCTGCTTGTTAACTTGCCAAATACAGCTTGTCCAGCTTGAAAAGGGGAAAATATGATCCACTTAGAAATGAGCCTCTTTTAGTCCATTCCACCACCGGGCTGTGAAGCAATCCCAAAAAGCCTCTCTGGGCTTGCCAGGGTTCAAGGTAGGGTGAGGAATATCTTGCTGATGGTACTGAAGGTCGTGAGCCTCGAGCCCTCTGTGGTGTCCCAGTGGGGTTTCAGTTGTGTGGTGGATGTGCCCCAAGTGTGGGATGCTCGCTGAAGGAGGAGGATGATGATGATGATGATGGGGGAGGCGTGCACCCCATGTAAGCAGTCCCTCGGGAGGCTCCCAGACACTTTGGTGTTTCGAAAAGCAGAAGTGTGGGAAGCTATTCCAGGGGGAAAAACACAGGTGAAGAGAAATAACTGGATGGAGTGCCTCGGAGCCAGGACCCAGCACCCTGCAAGGTAGTGCGGGGCCCCGTGTCTTCTCCCACCCCAGCGAGCCTCCCGCGGGCACTGTGGGCCTTCACCGCCCGGGAACAACCCCCATACTTTCTGCCACAGCACCTGGAAATAGTCCCTGACACCAAGGAGGGCACCAGGTAGGCTCTCGGTTCGCTTGAAGTTTTTTGGGGGCCACAAGCAGCCCAGGAATAATCCACCAACCTCCACCTCCTCGTCCTTTCGTGCCTGAAAAATAAATAACTGCATATCCTTCTGCAGTTCTCGAGAGCTGCCTGCATTAAAACCAAAATAAAACATTTCCAGGCTCGGCCAGAAACAAGTATTGATGTCAAAGAGGAGCAGACATCTGATGGAAATACTGACACGCTTAAGCACTTGGAGCTGTGAACCACACAGAAAGTGAATTATCGCTGAGATGAGCCAAGCAGCTACAGAGATGAAGTGTCTTATCCTTATAAGTGAATGCATACAAAAGCATTTTAGCATTGCTGGGCCAGCTGCTCCTCATTGTGGAAGGTGCTTCCCGGCAAGTTGCTGCCTTTTTGCTCCTCTGAACAGCTTAAAAACTGCCTCCTTCTCTGTAGCATGTTTGCTACTAACAGCAGTGATGATGCTGCAAGCGCTGATCTCCATCAGAAGCATCTCTTGGTGATTCTTGACTCATTACTGCTTTGGCTAAACTAATAAATGGTTGAATTTTAGTCATATCTTGGGAGCCCACAACCTAGATTGCCTCCTCCTCGCTAAGAACCCATTAAAGCTGCAAACGCATTAATCCCTGCTCTGCTGGCAAGTGACAGAGTGGGCTCCCGTAACCCCTACACAAGTTAACTCCCCAGTAATTTATACCTGTGTCTACTGTGGATTTTAAAAAGATGCTGTTAATGTCAGTTAGATCCCAAATGGGAATTTCCTTTGGGAGCAGGGGGGACCTTTGCAACCTGACTTGCAATAGAAACGCTTTAAGAAAGTTTTAAAGGATGCATGGGGATAGCCATTTGCCAGCAGCGAGGATGGTTTTCTTGGGACCCAGGACTGAGATCCAGGAGATGTGTGTTCAGCCCCAGTAAATCCGAAAACCTGCCTCCCTGCAGCACTGCTTTGCAGTGGGAAGTTTTCTGCCTGCCTCAGTCAAAGGTGTGGAACCAGATGGAAGGAGCAAACGTGTCAGGAGAGGTCAGCACCTGCTCCCCTCTACTGTTTCCTTATGATTTAGCAATGGGAGATGCAGGCTGAAGAAGGTGGCCAAACCCTCGCCCAGGTCCCCAGGAGGGCTCAGCCCATCTGTGTTAAACCCCTCCCAAGCACAGGCTGCACTCACAGCTCCTGCCACTTCGTTCACGCCACGTGGTTGGAGATGTAGACTTCTGCAAGTCAGTGTGATGGCTGGATGCTTGGCCTCAGAGGGGGCAACTTCACGCCTCATTCATGTCTTGGTATCTCTTATTGAGGTGTTGGAAACACCAGGCACTTGCAGCTGGAAGGCAGGAAGGAGGTGCTGGGCTCTGGACACCCAGTGGGAGACATGAGCTCTGGTTCCTCGCTTTAAACTCCAGCTGTTCTCAGCATGGACATGAGACTGTCTCCTCTTTTGGATTTATCATCGTATTTGAAAGGTATACAAGGAATTATAAGAGTAAAAGTTCATTCTCCAAGGTCACAGTTGGGCAAAGTGCTTAAGCACTTAAGTGCACGTTTACGTACTTTGTGGAGGTCTCCAATTTGGGTCCTGTTTATTTTTTAAGCCATAAGCATAGGAACTGAAATTTGAAAATCTGTTTAAAGAAGTGAGATTAAAACCATTAGTAACATGCTCCTTTTAATTCACCACTCCATCTTTCCAGATAGTACTTCCAGTCAATAGGAATAAAGTCACTAGGACTGAACTTTGCATTTAAGAGGCATCACAGTATCTGCTGGAGACCGGCTGGGGAGGTTGAGGGCAGAGATGCCAAAACAAAGTTGTCAGAAACAAGAGATGCTGCTTCTTTCTGCAGAAGAAGCTTCAGACCCCAATTGTTCTGCTCTGAGTCTAAAGTGAATTTCTTCTTTCATTTCAGCATTCCCTCCTAATTGTGTTTTAGAAAAATAGTTTGTCGCTTTGTCATTAACCCAGGTTCATTATGGATTTCAAAAAGAGTGATTTCTTTTTAAATGGCTGAACAGTACAGTTTGGCTCGTGCTTAGTCTGGGCTTGTTCCTGTTTGGTAGGTTTATGATACAAAAGCCAAAATATACAAGTCTTGATCATTTGGCAAACAGCTTGGGTAAAACTGTGTATTTTGTATGGTGGGATTGTGCAGCTGCATGGAGTTTGTTTTCCAGTAGATTAAATTAGCAAGAGCTTCCATCAGAGTCAACAAACAAAGATCAGTATCCAGTCCTGCAAGTGCAAAGCTGTATAGAGGGCTTTTTAATTGGAAGCCAGAGTTGGTACCATTGAAAAAATCCTTACAGTCTAAAAGAAGGAAGAAAAAAACCTGAAAAGAACAGTTAAACCAGAATATTTCTCAACTGTATTTTCCCCAAGTATATATCCCAGTTGGGAAGAGACCATGGGTGAACACTCAATGTCACAACAGGTGCTGGTCTGATAGGAAGGAGATGCTGGAGTTCTGTCTTCTTTTTCTTCTTACTAAAAGTACATGCTTTCAGGGAAAGTCTTTTCATCAAAAGAAAAAAAAAAAAACCACCCTAAACCTTTGACTGTATGAATACCACAAAATTCTGGCCAAAACCTAAACTATTTGAGTTGGAATTTCTGCCAGGGTATCAGAGGAAAGATTCTTTGTAACCCGAATGAGTGTGGGCTTTGCCTCCTGCAAGACGATACCTCCCATGAAATACCACATTTTCAGGCCCCCAGGATTCTTTATTTCTACCCTGCAAGGCTATTGACTGAAACATTTTTATATTCTTATTTTTTACGTTTCCACAAGAATAAAAACTTGCATGACAAGAAAAGCAATACATCTTTCTCTTATAACCTGCTCCAACTCTTTCGCTCAATGGCAAAAGAGTAGCTTGAAGCCAATGCCACATCCTCAGGTATTCAGAGCTGCTGTAATTGCACTGGTTTCACAGTCAAATTGTAATCTATGAATATGCTTAAGATGCAAAATTAGGATCTCTGTCCATATCTGATTACTATCGGAAATCAGCTCAAGCCACCTGGGTTTGCATCATAGGATTAGGTTCAGACTAATCTGTTTTGAATTACTCTTTACTTGCTAATTATGTAATCATAGCTCTGAAGTGTCTTCATTGTGGAATAGGATCCCCCATGATACATACTGTACAAACCCAAGAAGACTCTTTTGCCTGGTGGAGTGTACAGTCTCAGAGCCGGTGTAAGCCAGAAGATGGGCAAAGCCAAGGGAAAACATTGGTTAGCGTAGACAAGGTGGGCAGAATAGTAGTCTTGCTGTTGATCTAGCTGGGTTGAGGGCGGCTGTAGAGGGCCAATTCTTCTTTATTAAACTGGTGTAAAAGATGGATAAACCATTCAGTGTCAAGAGTGAGTTTATATGTTACTAGCCTGAGGTCCATCAGACCCAGGAACCACACTTTAAACATGCTCCACGTTTCTCCATGGGGAGACTTCTGAGCTTGAGCCTTTCCTTGTGTCATTATCCCATGGTAAAACAAAATTCTCCAGCCTGTGGCAGGATTCACTGCCATCACTCATGGAACAAACTGCTGCAGCTGGTAGGTAGACTGAAGAAATTGGGATTTCAGCTTTCATGCTCAGTCTTTGGTTCTGCACTTCTTTGTTGCACAGAGAGTAACTCCAGCAGGGACCTAGTGCTGGGTTCATTTATTTTAGGTATTCCAGCCTGTGTCTTCCCACCTGTTTCCTTCAGCCCGCAGAGGTTGCCTTTGGCCACGCAGAGCCACTGGAGAACTTGGGTTTGTCCCCATTTCTGCTCCGTGTATCCCCCCCTTGCTGGGTCTCGCAGGGGTTGTGGACAGACTCACAGGAATAAAGAAACTGAGATCCAGAGACTGAACTATGAACTTTTCAGCACACACTTATTTCTGCCAGATCACCCCCCCACACGACATTGGGTGTTGCGATGACCTTACACAGAGGTCTCTGCTGTTTGTTAGGATGCATCTGGTGGGGTGGCTGTGTTTTGGTCGCTACAGGGTTGAAGCCATCCTTGTAGATCAGCCAGAGACCTGACTGTAGAGTGCACAGCTGTCTTTCTGCATTACTGCCTGCCTGGGGCAGGCAAGGCTTACCTCTGGCAAGGAGGAGTTCTGGGCACATGGAAGCATCAGTAGGGCAAATATAAGATGCGTTTCTTTTTTAAATGCTCTTTCGTTCTCCAACACCTGCTCTTGTTTACTCATTTCCATTTCTTTCTCCCTTTGCAGAATACTTGAGGAGCGAGACCGCCTTTCTGGAAGAGTTGGTGTTTGGAAGTGGAGATACCATTGAACTTTCCTGTAACACCCAAGGCTCTTCTGTGTCTGTTTTCTGGTTTAAAGATGGTATCGGGATTGCACCTACGAACAGAACTCATATTGGACAAAAATTATTGAAGATAATCAATGTGTCATATGATGACTCGGGGCTGTACAGTTGCAGGCCAAGGCATTCCAACGAGGTCCTGGGAAACTTTACAGTCAGAGTTACAGGTACGTGCAGAAACACAGCTGTCTCTGTGTTGTGGGTTTTTTTTTTTTTAAGTTTTTGCCCCTTCACATGTTCAGCACAGCTGGTGCTTTGCGGTGTTTGTCCGTACTTGGTAGGTCTCTACCTCCTTGGTAACTCCTGGCAGTGATTAGACTGACAAAACAAACCAATCAAAGAATGCTTGCATGTCCACACCAAATGTTAAAGCTTGATATTAATACTGAGGGAGACTTAGAAATGTTGCTAGTTATATTAAACGCCCAATCTCCCTTAACGCTCAAAGAGATGCAATGCTACATGTACCTTTGAAGTCTTTTGTGAGTGAGGGAACTGTGGCTCAGTTCACTTTTTCCACTTTATGTGGCAAATCAGTGGCAAAATTGCATGTAAAAGCTGGAGGTTCCTGAAAACTTTCCCTATTGTAGCTGATAAATCTCTTCCCTCCATCCCGGTTATCACAAATTACTAGTTTGTTTCGGAAACAGCTTATCTGTAAACTGTGTATGTCTCAAATACGTGCTTCATCAAAGGTACTTACTGGGATTCATATATTGCAAACAAGTGCTGTGTGAGCAAAGCACATGCTATCATTTGCTTGGCCATATTTTCCATGATTAGGACAGTAGGACGGAACAGCTACAAGCTGTCCAAGCCTGGATCACTAAACAGACAGTGCCAGAAAAATCTGTTGTTCCCAGATAGCTAACTGCTAACACTAAGATCATCTCCATGATTTCAGGCTGCTGCATTGGTAGATGGTTACTCATCCCTGTGAGCAGATAGAAAGCCTCCCGATCACACAGATTAAAAGCCTGAATTTTCAGAAGAACTAACACCTTATGGATCTAAGGTTTTGAAACCTTTCCTTTGCCCTTGTGCTGTTGGAGCTTTTTTAAGCATCCCCAAACAGTAGGTCCTTGCCTCCAAAGGTTGAGTTCCCTCAAAAAGTAAGGGGCTCTGTCTGAAAACCAAACACAGAGATGTTTGTGACTGTAAATCACATCCACTCGATAAAGGGCTTTCTCGTGCCAGAAATAGGATTTTGTGTAAGTGAGAGAATCAAACCATCGTAAGAATAAAAGCTCATTTCAGCAAGCCTTCACCAACATCTGCTTTTCATTGAACGTTACTGGAGATTGCTGTGAATGCTTCAAGGTCATATCAATTAAATGGTTAAAGAAGTATTTGGCCCTTGAAAGGCTTTCTTTAACTAGGTATGATTATTGGAACTATCCAAGGAACTGCAGGTTGTTAGAAACGTTACTCTCTCTTTTTTTTTTAAGTGACATTAAAATGCTTTTGAGTTCAAGGGGCAGCAGGGAGGCAGAAGAGGGCAGCTGGTTACACGCTCAAATGAAACAGCTGCCAGCCCCAAAAGTTCGTAAAGTGAGAAATTGTTTTTAATAGTGGAAGGACTGATAATCCTCTGCTTTTAAAAAGTTTAAGCCCCTGTGTTTTTCCTCTTCACTAATAATAGCTAATAACAGCTTAAGAACAAGCGAGTAACCTGAACCTGCTTTCTGACAGCATTATGAGTCTTTGATTCTATTAGCCCACTGTCATTACCACCAAAGTGATGGTAATGTGGGAGTCTCCGTTTTAGCTGTCAGCAGCACTTGTTTTAAACTTTGAAGCCCTGCTTTATGCGGCAATAGTGGTGCCTCTCGTATGCTCAGATTTTTCTTTATAATTAGTATTGATCGCTCAGTGTGGCACTGCGGAGATGCGATTGTTATCGGAGGTTGGTGATTTGTGTTGCTACTTCTTAAAGGTAACGCCAGCGATTAGTTCGGGTATCTGGTCGGGTGTTTATGTGGATATCTAATGTTCAGGGCTGGAGTTGTTTTCTGCATTAAACTGGTTTAAATCTGTACTAACAAACTGGAATTGCTCTGATCTGTATTCTTAAGTGAGCAAAACTAGGCTAGGTATACTCAGAATAGCTAATATACATGTAAGTCCCATTTTGAGAGATGCTTCCAGATTCTAGGAGCGTATCAGGATTTTCCAACGTGGGGCCATGAGTTTTGAGTCTGCAACAAATTGGCTTTTCTGCAGCGACTGTCTTTTTCTGTCAGTGTGCACAGTGAGATGCTTGATGCTAAAGATAGAGCAAGGAGATGCTGGTGCTCACATTTCAGGGTTGAAAACCAGGTTGATTAATAGCAGGGTTTGATCTCTTTCAAATACCTCCCTTGACAGACATGGGCTTGAGTCTTTTGCTAGTTTACAAAAAGAAACATACCGTTCTCTTAAAACCTGAGCACTTGAAGAGGATCACAAATAGAGGCTGCATGCCCAAACTGATCTCCAGCCCTTTTGGCAGAAGCTCCATTTCTGTAACCATTTCACACACAGAACAGCCTTTGGATTTAGTGGCCGAGCAGCACCCCTGTGATGTGTACGGACTGCAGGCTGGCACCAGCGAAAAGAGCTTTCAAAATACCCAAGACTAAGCTCCTCAAAGCAGGTGACTAAAAAAATTAAGCCCCTTTCCATTCATAATTAAAGCTCTTTTGAGAATAGCATCTAGCAGTTCTTGTTGATGCCGATACTTGTCAACTTCTGTAAAGGATTGCTCTTTTAGTAAATGATTAACAAATAGCTTACAAATTTTTAGTCACCTTTTGCAAAAGGTGATGTTTTAGTAACCTGAATAGGACAGGAGCTCTGAACATGGGATATTTGGTCTTAAAACCTAAGCTGCATCTCTCATCTGAGACGCAAGCAAGGTGAAAGACTCTTCCCTCAGTCTTGTGGAAATGTTTTTGAATTGGGTTAAAAATTGATTCTGCTCCTCTGGTCACGATTGGTTCATTGGAAACCAGAAGTGAACTATAATCACATGTTAATATATGGGTAGCCAAATCTGGGAGTGCAAGGCTGAGAATGTGCTGGTTTCTCTGTCGATGCTGGTGGGGATTTGGCTCAGTGTCTGCCTTCGCCGGGACTTGAATAAACCTGCTGGTTCAGCCAAAACACCTAAACATCCACTTCACTTTCAGCAAGCCCCGTGGCATTTCCCTAGTTCTGCTGCCAGCAGGACCTCAGTTGTGGATTTGCAGTTAGATACGTGCTTCAAGTCTTCCTTGAGACTTTGCCAAAGAAAAGGTGCAAAGCACGATGTGCCACTGCAGTCTAAAGCAGGGACATGATTCCTGTGTTACTTGCTCCTATACGTGATGAATATATCTGGAAAGTCCATCCAGATTCTGCAGAGAAATAGTATTTGTTGTTACTTTTCCCCTACCTTTTTTCTTTTTTTTTCCTTTTTTTTCTCTTCCCCCCCCCAATTTTTACCTCCACTGAGCTGATCAGAGAACAGCAGAAAACTCGAGTGCATCTTGAAATGAAGGAGGTTCTACCTGGCTTGGTCTAAAGTAGTGCTTTACATATCTGGCCATGTGTTGAACATTCATAAAGTTTCCTATTTTCTAGTGTTTAAGGCCAAGTTTTTTTACCACTGTCTCAGAATATAAAGGCTGCTGCGTTGTTAGCGTTTTGCCTTTATTTAAAAAAGGAATTCCTGGAGATTATATGAAGTCAGTGATGCTAAATCTTCCAGACACTGAATTATACTAAATCGTGTAAACTAAATCAAACACTAAGCTGCTATTTTATAATGGGATTTACATTTACAGTAGTCGCTTGGTGGGGGGAAGAGGGACTGAGACTTCATTGTGGACAGCTTGGAGAAGGTGAGATGTTAGACCACATTAAGAGAAACAGTTCAGGATGTTTTGGAGAGATACAGATGGAGAATTCCCACCTGTTAACCTGTATTCAGTTACAGCCTTGAGGTGCCTCTGTAGGAGGACTAAAACCAAAGGGAACTGGTTCACGGAGTAGCCATCAAAATGTCAATCGAGAGAGAGGTTTGATTGCAAGGGGAAGTTCTAAAAGCTTTGGGGTGAGTGATTGAGCAAGGAATTAATGAGGGGAGACGTGGCAGGGGTGTATTGAGTTAAAAGAAAAATGCAGGGAAAGTGAATTAGAAATGCTGACCTGTCATTTTGAGACTTGGTGAAATAAAAAGTCTTCAGAGTGAATGCTAGAGGGAAAAAAAAGTGGGGAAGAGCTTGTTCTGCAAAAATAAACTTCCCCTTCGGGAATTGCTTTTGTATTTATGAGGAGAAGAGCACTTCACACAGGGAGAAGTATTTTGCATTGAATCCCAGTCTCTGGTGGCAAAGCACTGGCAAACTCATGACACCTCTCTCCCAGTTCAGAAAGCTCCTGGCCAGTTGTCCCTTGGCCAGCAGAGTGGGAGGGACGGGCTGGTGGAGCTGCAGGGAAGGATGACCCATCACTTGGATGTCCTCCCTCGCTGGAGCCCACCGTGGCACCAACAGCCTCATCCAACATGGTGTCCCCACGTACCATCCTTTTTCTGCTTCACTACTTTCTCCTTCTCCTCCTAGATTCCCCTTCGTCAGGTGACGATGAAGATGACGACGATGAGTCAGAAGATACAGGTAATTTGGTTTTCTGGGATACAGAGGTCTTTTCTTTCAAAAAGAGATGTGGCTCCCAAGCGGAGCAGCTCATCCAGATGTTCGCCTGATTGGACAGCAGCTCTTTCTCCATGTTGAAATCGGTGACCTTAGGATGGTATCGTGATGATATTTATCTAAAAACTTAGAAATAGCTGCCAGAGTGGTATCGCTGCTATAATAACCT
Organism: Aquila spilogaster; assembly: GCA_024606505.1. Lineage (NCBI taxonomy): Eukaryota > Metazoa > Chordata > Aves > Accipitriformes > Accipitridae > Aquila > Aquila spilogaster. Next base: position 11,049,237 of record JANHGO010000001.1, read on the forward strand.
ACAGCAGGAGTGGCGGGTTTTTTTTTTTTTTTTTTTTGGAGACTCGATTCTGCGGATTTCATTTGATGAGCTAGAGTTATAAATTCTCCTTGCATGTAAACCCAGACAAACCCACTTACCATATTGCTTTTTTACTACACTGACGTTACACCAGTTTTACACCATTGCAAACCTTGGCCTGCTTTATTTTCAGCTGTTTTGATCCTGGTTCTTACCAGCATCTTGACTGGAGTCAGAGCACAAAATTTACACTAGCCAAGGGCCAAATTTACTCATGCTGTAAGAAGTGGGAGCAACCCCTTTGACTTTACTGGCTTTTCCTTTAACTCACATGGGGAAGGGAGCCCCAGGATGGAGCCTCTCGGTGCTTTTACTCTGAATCTCTTTCAATCCCAGTGCTTGTTTCTTTAAGTGCAATAGCATTAATCAGGATCATTACATGCTTCAGAGGCGTTAGTGTTGTGTTTTATTATGCTCTTTATATTTCTGCAAAGCAAGCTGCCTGTGTGTATGTGTTTTTAATAAATAAATGTCTTGCATTTGAACTCCCAATCAGCTATGTACATTGGCAGAAGTTCAACATGACTGGAAAATTTCTCCTGTCCGTAGCGTTGGACATGCAGGACTCTTTAAAGCAGGTCTCCCACTGTAATAAATTCGTGCTGCTGTGTCATGCAGTATGCGGACAGTAATGGTGAGTTACGGTGCCAGGCGACCCATCGGCAGCAGTTAGTGGTTTTCTGATAGCTTCTAATTAAGGGCCAGATCCTGTGAGGTAGCAGGCACCTTTGCAGAGGTGCTCAGAGCTCCTGATGCCTGCTGAAGCCTGGTAGAGGCATAGGGAGTGTCAGGTTTGGTCAGGATTTGTTCCTGCTGCAGAGCAGCTTCTGATGAGCACAATTAATCGTTCTGTGTTTTTTTTTTTTCATGTGGTTTGTAGTAAACTCCATCTCTTAGCAACAGGTATCACAAAACATCAGCTGGTTTATGGTACAGAAAGACATGTTGTTCTTCACTGAAAAGGAAAACACACGTTTCACCACATGTATTTATAGCCTGTATTCTGGGTCTTCTTGACTTCAAGGCTGTCTCTTTTTTTAGACCAGAAGGTAATGACTAGCTTTCCTTAAAGGTCTCGTTATAAAAAGTTGGATTCTCTTCTGCTTTAAAAACGGTTGATTAGCTTAACGTGCCAGCACGGTGAAACTTCATGGCGTGTTGTGACGTGGGTGTGCTTCATGTTGCTTTGTTTGATGTCAGACCCTCCGCTTAACCTTCACAGATAGTCTCTTGAGTCTGGGGGAGCCATGTTGTTAACCCCGGCAACACCATCGCTGGGACATCCCACTGGGGACAGGGACTACAGGACCATCCCGGACAGGGGGATACGTGGGTGTAGCCATTGCCATGTCCTATGGACAGCCCAAAGACCTGTGTCCTCCATCTCTTGTGACAAAAAGATACCCTACTGATGAGGTGTATGAGCCCCTGCTTGGCCATCAGACATAGCCATGGTCAGTAGTTAGAGGAGTGAAGGCAATAAACACACTTTCATGCAAAAGAAAAATATAACCAATAGTTATTCATATTTAGGGGGAGGTAATCCATCCAGGACTGGCTCACTGTGTGGTCCCATATTGCACATCACTGAATAAGACCCTTGTCTCTTGGCCCCTTGCGATGATAAAGGAAATTTTCTGGCATAATTGAGGTGTTCAAGAGAGTTTCTTATCCTCATATTTATAGAGAAGAGCTTGGAGAGCTGATTCGAATAGCATCATGAGTTTGAAGCCAATCTTGTTAATTTGGGGGGTTTGACTCAAAATTGCTGAATGATGGGAGCTGGAAATAACCAAAGCAAGAGAACGAGAGGAAATCTGTCCTAAAATAAATGAATATTTGGTGCAAAAACTCTTGGAGAGCTCGGAGACAGGCCCTCCACGTGGAGAGCTCTCCTCTGCTCACCCTCCTTTAAGCATCCTCTCTGAAGGGCATACAGAAACAGGGCATGCCTTAGGGATGGGCAGTGGAAAAGAAGAAAGAGGAACTTCAGCAGCTTCAAATCATCAGCCCGTTTGTTGCAGCCTTGTCACAAACCGTGATCCGCCTTTGCAAAAAGAGGCTTTCCAATACCTCTGTTCTCTACAGCTGTTTTTCCTGGCCCTGAAACAAAAACAAAACTCCCTTTTCACACACTGCTCTTCTGCCCCAGTGCTCCCTACCCCTCTGTATCTGTTTGTTTGGAGACCCTGCTGCGTAGCCCCAGCACCTTCAAAGAGCCCCTATAATCTCCAATTAAATCTGGCTGTGTACTCGGAGGCGTCAGCTGGGGAAATTACACAATTAGGGTTGATTCTGTCTGCCGCAGAATTTTGTGGCAGCTCCTAATTGCTAAATGAGCGCTTGGCCGTATTAATTATTCCAAGTATCGCTCTCGGGTTTTTTTAATTGGTCATTCCAGTCCGATGGGTGGCCGGTGTCTTTGACAAACAAAACGGACCGTCGGGCCTAGCGTTTGATGATGGGAAAGGGCTGGTGATAATGTTTGCAGGTCCTTTTTTTTTTTTCACACCTGCACATGCAAAACCATTGCTCGTAATTAGAGAAAGTGGGTCTAGAATTTTTTCCTGTCTTTCATCCTTCTTCCTTTCTCGTTCCTGAAACTCTCTGGATCTTTGCAAGCTTTGCTTGAAAAGAAGAGTTAGCAACATTTTCACCCCCTTAAAAAGCGGTAATGAAAGGACTCTGGGGGCACGGCAAACCGAAAGCAGTGAGGTTTTGTTCGCTGCTCCTGCGAGTGAGAACAAAGGCACCGTTTTCAATGCGTAGACACTTTCTTCCAGTTCCAGTTTGACTTGAGAGCGATGCCCTGTTTGTTTGAATCTTGGCACATTAATCCAGCGATGCCCAGCCCTGGCAAGCCCCGAATCGCATGGAAGAGCACCCAAATGGAAGGCAGGCACTCGGGGGAGAAGCCGTGTCTAATTGCAGAAGGGAGGAGCGGATCCTGCCTTTGCTCGATATGGAGAATATCCCCAGCTTGAAACTTTCCTGGGCCCTGCCTTGCTCCTCTCTGATGTCCGATGGCAAAATCCCTTTGGCTTCAGTGGCAAAATTTGCAGCCTGTGAGATTCAAACTCATCTTTTGAGTGAGAAAATGTGGTGAAACGTCTCCCTGCAGGAAGCCCAGCCAGTGTGGAAAGGCGAACCCCCCCCCAAAATCACAGCACAAGGAGGAGCCCAGTCCTGGGGGGGCAGCCATGCGATCTAATTAGACCCCTGTGCCCGGGTGAGTGTCACCGATGCCACAAAATGGGATTTGTTGTAGGCAGATATGTTAATCAAACAACAAACAGCGGGTTATTCAGCTGCCCTTCTTAGTGGTGGTGAAGGGGGACTTCTCCATCTGTGGTCGGCCTTTCCCTGAACTTTCCCCCGTAGCCCCGTTAACCTTCTGTAAAGTCTCCGGGAAATCAGGGTGCGTTGCCAAAAGGAAGCGTTCGGCCAGAAAATAGCCTGTGCTTCGGAAACCAAGGACCAGATGTCTCCCAACATGGTTTGTGCAGCTCCCTCCTCTTCAGCCGTCCCAACACCACCCCAACTGTCCCCCTCCAGACTCACCCCCCCTGCTGCTGCCTGGGCTTTTGCCCGGCCTTTGCTTGGTTTCTGCCCTTCCCAATGCATGTGATAGCAGCATCTTCCTTTACCATCAAGGCCTACACTGCCTTTAGGGGTTGCATGCACTTTTCTAACAGGTTTTGGAATATTTCCCTTTTTTGTGCAGTTCTACCATTTTTCTGAGCTCGCATGTTGGAAGGTAGATGGCTACATGATGTCCCGCTTTAGCCCATGTTATCATGTAGCATTTTAGGCCTCTCCTAGATGTGCCGTGTGTTTACAGCTAAGTTTGTAGCTGGGATTTTGCAGGAGCACGGGAATTGCAGGGATTCCTCCTTTTGCTTTTGTTTGTGCCAGCTGTACTCCTGCTCCGGTGCCATCCTGGCAAGAAAAGGGCCTTAAGCAGTTTCGTTGTTTAAAAAATGAGGCGTGCATGGCAAGGGTGAGCACCAGATCCCTCTGATACGTGGAGCTGACTCTGATAGGCATCACAGTGCGTTGTGCAAGGCAGTCTGAGGGCACATGCAAGCCCTCAGTACTGGATTTCCCTCCCTGGTATGGCATTACTGAGGCACCTACATCCAGCCGCCCGGCTGCAGAGGTGTGAAAGCAGATGAGACATGACAGCAATGCACCCAGCGGGGCCATCTCCAGCAAATGGAGGGCCTCCTGGATGTAGCTCCTGCCATCCAGTTCCTCATGGCCAGGTGGGCTTCGCAAGGAGCCATGGGGAGAGGGGACCACGTGGAGAGTGTTAGCTGGTGCTAAAACTTGGTGGGTGCATGGATTGCCTTGGCTGGGCTATGTGACCCTGCCTGCAAAATCATTGGAGCTGAAATGCAGCAGGGAGCCTGCGTGGGGGACACTGGGGACTTAGACCGAGGTGGGGTCATCACTGACTTCCCTGGAATTGCAACGGGATGGGTCTCGTGGAGCCAAACACATCAGGGCTAAGTATATCGGGGAGCACTGGAGAAAGGGAGCAGCTCGGGTGCATCTCAGAGGGATGCAACAAGAGCGGAAACTTTATACGCCCTTTTCAACATGGGGAAGGGGATGCAGAGGCTTCAGAGTAGCACTGAGGTGGGGCTGTGATGCCGGGTGGTGTTTCTGAGCATCATCACCGCTGCAGGAGAGGCCAGCAGCAATGCTTTCCCAACAGCTTTGCCAGCCATCATGTTGTCCAAGGCAGTTCTTGAAGGACCAGCACCTTCAGTTTGGGTTGGCCAGAAACTTACAGGTCCCTGCGACCGGTGGGTTTGGGTACTCTGTGTTTCTGGCTGCTTCCTTCCCATCCGGAGAAGGTGCTGGTTACACTCCTTGGCCCCTTCTTGGCTATTTTGCAGCTCAAACGCTGTCTGCCCCCATCTCCCTTTGGCCTCAGTGTGGAGCACGGACCTGGGGGGCTGGATGTGGCCCCCAGCGTGGTGGGGGGAACACCCCACATGCAGCTCTGCGGTGTTTCCTTAAGCAGAAATGAAAGCTTGGGAAGCTTTTTTTAAAAACTTTCTCTTTCTTTCTTCCCAGTATAATGAGTTTGCTGGTGCTGCTGCCTTAATTTGGAGTTAATATGTAATGTTTGTAACACAGCCAAGAAACATCGCTGTACTTGAGGCAGATTATAAAAAGTATCTCATGCTAACACTGGTGTTTTAAAACTTATCCCTGTTCAAAGGTAACATGAATCTTTAAAACTAAAATCACTTGTACTTAAAGAACATAAACATGATAAACCAGTTTGGCACTGGCTTTTTTTTTTCTTTCCTTCCCTTAAGGAGGCTACACTACATTTGTGCTCGCTGAGAAGCAAAATTTTCCAGTGCACTCAGCTAACACTTTTTCTCTGCTCCCTTGCTGGCCCATCAACATTTTTTTACAGTTCCAACATCTTTCTTCTGTTCGTGCTTCTTGCCTACTATTGTCCCAAAGATACATCTGTATCGTTTTACAGGCTGAGGCCAGATTCTCATCCTGATCTGGGATAACTCTCCCTGTTGATTTAAAAGCAGCTACTCTAGATTTATACTGGCATTACCCAGACAAGAACCTGGTCGTGAACCTTTCATCACAAACCTAAAATGCAAACACCCTGTCTACGTCTATGAGAGTCATTTAGCTGGAAAGCATTTCTGTGTCATTTATCTTAACTGCAGCAGGTAGCAATTTAACTGTCACTCCGCACATGCCAAAGCCTCTTCAAATGCATCTGCTCACCAGCTGATATCCTCCGCGGCAGAAATGGGCCTGTTCAACTTGGCCTTTCCTTTCTCAGGTGTCCCCTTCTGGACCCGGCCAGATAAGATGGAGAAGAAGCTGCTGGCTGTTCCTGCCGCCAACACCGTTCGCTTCCGATGTCCGGCGGGTGGAAACCCAACTCCTTCCATCTACTGGCTGAAAAACGGCAAGGAGTTCAAGGGAGAGCATAGGATTGGGGGCATCAAGGTAAGGCCTTGGTTTGGATCTCTGTTTTTATCAGTTTTCTACTGACTGTAGACAATTGTATTTCACAGTGATTGACATTGGTGCGTGTAAGAGCACAGTCCCGACTGCGTGGGAATGGGGGTGTTTCTTGCAGCCGTAGCAGTTGCTCAACACCAAAGTGTTAAAAAGGGCTGCTGTCCCTTGGGATCGAGGGCTAATTCCCTCTGGCTTTGTCTACAGTGGTCTTTCAGGGAGTAGGTAAAAATGAGGCTGGGTTTATGGTTACGTTGCGGACAGTGATGAGAAAGCAGGAGCAGAAACGTCTGTCCTAATTTCTGGAGATCAGCCCAGTGCATTGAGATGTGTTAGACCGAGCCATAGCTACTCGCAGCTTTCAAGGAAAACCGACTCGGCATCCTTTGAAGGTGTAGCAAGGACCTCACCAAAGAGCTGGATCGTCATGCTGGTGGTCATTAACATTCTTGTGGTATAAATCACTGACCCTTGGTCAAGCGTTGGATTCCCTTGTAGCCAGAGTAATAGCATCTGCTCCTTGGCTGCTTTCTTCTCCCTCCTTCCTTTCTACCATGAGGTGTTCTGGAAAATGCTCTGGTTTGTGTTTGCAGATAGAGCTAAGGGACACAAAACCCCACTGCACTCAAATGATTTAATTAGCTAGAAGTTTCTGTGCTACTGTATATGATGAATTATGGCAGGATTTTAACAGGAAAATCAGCTGCTCTGATTTTGTTGTTATTACTTTGTCCCCTTAAGGTCACAGTCAGACTCCTTTTGTGGTTTTATTTGGGGAGAATAAAACTGGCAGCAGCCAATTATAACAAAATCAGTGTAGCAGGAAGGACTCCTGAGCAACAATTTTCGCCTGCACTCTGCCAGCCCTGGCATATCCCTGGGCTACTGCTAAGGAGAGAAGGTGATTTTTAGGAAGGCACCTTCATCAGTACTCTGAATAGCTCTGTGCTGGTGCCTACCACATCTGTAGCATCTTGAAAGGGGGCTAGGCATGCAAAGCGTGCTGGGCTCCAGAAACCAGAAAATGATTCAAAAAAGTCTTCTCTTCCTGCAGTTTTGGGCTGTTTCTTTCCTGTTAGCTCAGACCTGTTCCTGAAAGAGCCTTTTGTGATTGCTTCAGTGAAGCCTTTGAAGCTCCCTCCTCAGTCCTGTCCATGCTCCAGCCTGGACAAGGCTGAGGACACGCTTAGATTTGGATCTTCTGAAAAATTAAGGAGGGAAAAGAAGTGGGGAAGCAACTCCTGTGGGTAAACAGCCTTTTGGCAGATAACATTCACAAAGCACAAGCATCTTTTACTAATTGCAGGCTGTAAGGATCATCATGAAGTGTTTTCAGGCTTGCGTGCGCCGTTCGAACGGCTTTTTACAAAACTATGTGACATCAGCTGCACTAAATTATGCTTGCAGAATAAAATCTGAAGCTGAAGGCAATTCCCCTACCCACTTCCCAGTGGTTTTAATCTATCCTTGAGTTTAAATTGACACGTTTCATCCTCTGCAACACGGTAGTGAGTCTTTGGCATCACTGTGCTTTGTTTCTCTAGGGGCACCTTCAGCAACAAGCCGATGCTTAAAAGAGCTATTGAAGGCAATGTCAGGCCAATTACAGCAAGATTGGTTTAAGCTCTCTATCTGTCTAGGTGTAGTTCTTTGTCCCTTTCTTGATATAAAGACATCTTTCTCTCTCCATAATTTTCCTTCCCTTATTTGCTTGCTTTTGCTCTTGAGCTGCGGTTAGATGTAAGTAGTCTAATGTAAATCTCATCCAGTATAAATATACTGATAGATATCAGCTGAGATTTGAACCAGAAAAAGAGAGTGCAAACCTGCTCAGTATCTCATGTATTTAAGATTTAAATTCCCTGTTACAACTTAACTTCATAACAGGATTAAGCAGCTTGAAAAGAATGGGCAAGATCCAGATCTGGCAGAGTTTGGTTGGCTTACTTCACCTCGAGATCTGGTCTTAACCCAGAAATCCTGAGCTGGGAATGTTCTCATTTGTTTTCAGTGTGTGGAAGAGTTTAGATGTTGATAGTGAAAGCTCTGTGGTCAGCAGATGAAAGCTGACCACTCTTCCACTTCTGCCGTTTGTAAATGGTGTTTAGATCCCGTGTGATTGCCCGATGTAAAGCCTGCACGAGAGAAGGGCAAGTGTTGAAAACAGGAAGTGCAGGCTAACCTAGTTTTGTTACAGTTCATCCTTAACTGGTAAAGAAAAGAAATTCATATGACTTATCATATGAAATTTCCCAAAGAGCATTAATGGTTAAATCCTTGTTGGAATCTCTAATATCGTAAGCCTGTGTGTGTTAAATGACCCTAGAAGGGAAGATTGAGGGGAGGGGAGATAGAGGATTATCCCTTCCCCAGACCATTGCACTGACTTGCATACCAGTCTGGCAAACACGGACTGAGGTTCCAAGTGTGTCTGCAAATGTTTGTTTCACAAAGAGCCAAGAATGACAACACCAAATAAACAAGAGGGCTTTCCAGGATCTCACCCACTTGATTAATGCCTGCACTAAGTCACTTCGTGTTTCTAGTGTTTTATGGAGTGCAGCGACTATCCTAACTTGAGAATGTCCCTTTTTATTGTATCTAGATGCCAGTCTCAACCTAAAAAAAAATAATCTTGTTTCTTCTAGAAGAGTTTCGAAACGTTCTGCCCCATGAATTTGTGCCCCCCAGGTTATCCTCTCTGTTCAGAGTCCAAAGTCCCCGACACAAACATGATGAAGAGAAGTTCTTTGAAAGTGTCATAAAAGTGTCTTTGAAAGTGCATCCTAAGTAAAACACCTAATTTGGACCTGATTTTATAATACAGGTCAGACTAGGGAGTCCATGTATCTGGACCCCCATTTCCTTGGAGTAGCTCCGAGGCCTTCCAGACGCAAATGCTTTGCAATGCTGAAAAGTGGATTAAAAGAAGTATTTAGACACAACTAGGAGACAAGCCAGTACAGAAACGAGCCACTGAGCAGCCACAAATTTGCATTGAAACTTCCTTGACGGTCTGGTATGTTCAGCTGCGAACTCAGGGTCCAGGCTCTCTGTTCTCAGAGCTCCTCTTACAGTGTAGTTGCCGCGATCTTACAGAGATGCACCAGGTAGGATGTTGCTTTACAAAAGGTGTGATATCGGTTCTGCCTCGAGCTCCATCTGTGCTGTCCTGGGTGGGCAGAGGGTGCAGTCAGACCTGACCAGACATCTGCAATGACCAAGATTTCTGTACAGACTCTTTAGCCACAGCCTGCTATTACCTATAACCCGAAATGAAAGGAATTTCAGTGGTCTCTGAAAAGTGGGGTGCTCAGCAGTGCTGTTCTCAGGGATGCAGAGATCTACAAAGCTTTGACTTTTACTTGCTTATCTTGTAACTAAGCTGTCTAGTCCTATGACTTTAAACCTTCTCTTTGCAAAATTCTGGCTTTAATTGTAACTTGGCCCTTTAAAGGAAAGCATGTGGATGCAATTTATGTGTAGCAAAAGAGGTTAAATGACTTCATATTTGAGTTCACCTGCTGCAGCAAGAAACCTCCAGGAGCAATTACGCCCTTGTTTTTTCCATCAGCCCTTGACATTCTGTAGTGCAGCGTTATTGTAATCTCTTGCTTCTGTGTCCTTGGAGTCACGTTCAAAATGTTTAATAAAGTTAAATGTTCTGCTCTGAGCGGCAGAAGGCATCAAATTAATACCCAGAGATTTGGAGAGCTTTCATACACTATGCATTTTGAAGTCATCTTTATTACCGTCAGTTGCTTTCCGTATTAATTCAAGATTTGCTTTCCATATCCATTATTTCCTTTATACTCATTAGAAACAAACGTTTTAGCTGGGATCACGGGGCAACAGGTCAGGGTGGAGACACGGGTTGTGCTTTGCCTTCTGCTACTGAACAGCCAACAACTCTGGACATGAGCCACATCCAGAAAACCAACTAGTATAAAACTTGGTGCCAAAAGAGAGGGGCCAGACTTGAGGTTAGGCATGTTTTCTCTCCTGTTTTTTACAGGGAATTTAGGGGACTAACTCTGTTGTAGACACCCATTTCTGTTCAGACAGATGCCATGACCTGTTGCCTCCATAGCACACATCTTTAATGTATGTTATAGATGGGGTGAGAAGTACAATTTTTATTGTTTATAGTCATCTTAGGGGTTATATGTAGCAGTTGGTAAAGGTCTGCAGATGAGAGTACAATATTTTGAGCTGACAGAGTCTCTGGACCAGAGTGGTCTGGCAGAGGGGACCAGCGGATTGGAGTTATCTTAGCTGATGCCTTCTGAAGTCGTTATTCTAATGAGAGGTGCCACATTCACCTGTCAGCTGGTTTCGTTATTGTTATTATTGTGGAAGCATCCAAGTCCCCATTGCAATCTCAGTGTGTTAAATTGTGTCGCACTGTTCCTGCATTGGTCTTAATTCCTTTTCACATTAAGCCTTTAATGACCCTTGAAATGGGTCCTTGTGATGTTCAGGCCTGCTCTGGGGTCCATTATGCTGGCCAAGTGTGTAGAAGCTCACTGATTGTTTGCTGATTTGAATAGTCTGGTGATGATGGTACTTGACCAAGAGCTTGATGGTTTGATTTCTTCTTCTAGTTGCGACACCAGCAGTGGAGCTTGGTGATGGAGAGTGTTGTGCCATCAGATCGAGGAAATTACACCTGTGTTGTGGAGAACAAATACGGCAACATTAGGCACACGTACCAGCTTGATGTATTAGGTGAGATTTCACTGTTTTCCCTCAACAGCTGATCTGTGGTGATGCTGAACAGGCATGTGATGGGATAGGGGAAGCAGAAGCTTGGTTTCTTTCCCAAAGTGCTGGATCATGTGTCTTCTAAAACCAACAACAAGCTTCCTTTTGGCCAACAATTCAGCCTCAGATCTGTGATCAATAAATTACTCAGCTGGTCTGCAGAGGGGCCAGAGAAGGAATGGCAGGGCTGAGATGCCTCCTCCATTCCCAGGTGGTTCTTGCCTGTTTGGCTTGAGAAGCACTGGGTAGAACGGTGGCCAGGACACGTAGCGGGGACAATCCCAGTCTGCACCCTTTCTACTGAAAAGCCAGGAGATGAAGGGTTCAGAGGAGAATCCTTGCTGGAAGAAGGACAAGTAAATTAGGATTTCCCTCTCTTCTGTTTTTCAGAAAGGTCGCCCCACCGACCAATCCTGCAAGCAGGGCTCCCTGCCAACCAGACTGTGGTGGTAGGGAGCAATGTGGAGTTTCACTGCAAGGTCTACAGCGATGCCCAGCCTCACATCCAGTGGCTAAAACACGTGGAAGTCAACGGCAGTAAATATGGGCCCGATGGGACGCCCTATGTCACGGTGTTGAAGGTTGGTACACGCTCCTTCTCCTTACCCTTGGGGCAGTCCTTCCTCTGCCTTGGTCTCAGTGTCACAGAGATGGCAGCTATATTGTGGGGATGCTCCTCAAAGCAACCCACTGCCATAGACACGGAAAGAGAGATCAGCACTGAGTAAAGGTGTTTGCCATCAATGGAAGCCATTAACTTCAGTTACATGTTTATAAATAAGCCCTAGACTAGCAGTTCAATGTGAACCAGAAACTCCCCACAGAATATGTTCAATGCCACAGTTCCTGGAAGGGTAATCATTATTTAAATCAGATTTTTGGGAGCTCGAGGTCTCATTTTCTGTAATTGTTTTGTGTCTATAAGAAAAAAATCACAAGAATAAGCCAAGGACAGCTGTTGGGATTGTTCTTTCTTTTAAGCCTGCACAGTGGAATACTCTGGTTTTTGGAGGGGGTACAGCAAAAATGTCCTAAAAGTCGATGTTCTGGACTCTTCTGTTTGCCAGAGATAACACAACTACTGTAGTGGCACGAATAAGCAAAGTAATTGTAAGAGCTGAGGCAACTGTGAGAAATGCAGCATAATAAAAGAAAAGCTGTCAGATTGCATTTGACCTAAATTGTAAAAACAACCTTTTTTTACAGCTTAAATAGCAGTATTTTTGGGGCCTATTAAAATAAAAGGCTCCCAACTAAAACACATTCTTTCCTTTCCCGAGTAAACATACTGGAGCGTGCACATACTAAATAATGCTGAACTACCAGCACCTGAGAGCGAAGATAGTCTTGTTCCAGCCACTAACATTTGTGAACATTGCTATTATCCATGCTCAGGAAAGCCTTTTTTTGATTGAGCAAAAACTCACTAAGTAAAACTTTACTTTGGTAAAATGCTTTCTTGAAAGGGAACTTCCAGATTACAGCCAGAACAAAGCCAACAGGTCTGGTTTCCCCTCAACCTATGAAAATATAAAAAGTAGAGAATAGAGAGTGAAAAGCATATTGGACTTTTAAAATATCTTTTTTTTTTCTTTTAATAATAAAGGCGTCCTGTGTTGATGTTTATTAGAATATATAGGGCCAAATGGAGTTTTTCTGGCTCTGCAGTTATAGCTGAAAGTAGATTTTGTCCCTGCAGTTTCAAGCTGAGGTTGTCCTGTGCATGGACATTCCCCGTGCCCATCCTGCTGCACACATCCTACTTCTCCTTGTATGAAGTTTTAAAAAAAAACCACTTACCAGACAGCATCTACAAAACTGTAACTCAGCCAGATACATGATAATAAAAGCCAGAGACCCTGGAAATAATTACACAGATTGAAATAACAGATTGGTTGGAAGAAATGGTTGGAGACAGTTCTTCAGGATTGGCAACACGCGCTTCTTGCGAGTTGATAAAACTTTTTATTTTCTCGCTGTCTGTCCAAATGTGTTTGAATTATGCATATTTGAATTTCCCCCTGGTTTCACAGCCCAGTACCAAGCTCTGAATAGCTGGCTGTGTCACATGCCATCCAGTATAGTCTCCGTGCTCCGTGTGTGGTCCCCGTGGGATAAAGTGCTACCTTTTGGAAGTTTGCAGAGCCGCTGCGAACAGTGCCTTGTGTCACAAGCACAAGCTCCCATTTTGCTGTGGCAAAGAACATATAAATAGTCCGTATAAATAGTGTTTTAAAATTAAGTTGAAGCGGCACCGGGGTGGCTAGGTAATTAGAATTGCCAAATACCTTCTCTTCTGTGGACGGCAAAGGCTCCGCATTCCTCGAAGGGGAGCACAGGCAGGCGTTTGAAAGCACAAGTTTTGTTTGGTTTTATTTTTTTGCTGAATAGGACCAGCACACGTCTATTTACTACTTCTGGTTAATCAGGAATGCTTTGAATTGTATTAATGCCGGCATCAGCGCTGGGGCACGGAGCATTTCCATTTTGGGATGCATCTTTTGTGCGCCAGTATGGGGCTCCGTGGAGCTGTGTCAGGCCCAGCTTTGCAGGGATATATTTTTTTTTTAACGTGTGTTTGCTTATTTTTTTTTAAATAAAGATCTGATAAAATGATCTCACTGTCATCTTGGGGCCACTCCGTTGGCTTTAGGGACTCATTCCACACAGTGCTGTCGCTTTGACCCAGCATCCTGGCCGTGCTGCTGGAGCAGGGTGCTGTTAACAGCCCTTCCCTGCCCACAGCTGCTTTAGAAAAGGCTCTCTCCTGCCCAGTGCTGTGGTGCCTGCAGGGAGATAAGGCTTTTTTATCAGCCTGCCCTTCCCTCCTGCTTTCAGGAGATTTTGTGGAGCATAGGAGCTGCTATGGGGCAGTTTATATATGGGGGAGTATCCCGGTCTCCATCGGAGTGAGGGGGACAGAGAGGTGCTCAGCACATGGAATTACCCCCTCACATCTAAATGGGAACCTCCCCCAGTCCAGATGGATAAATTGAATGCCATACTTTCAACCCATTTTTTAAACAGCTTGACAAAACCAAGCCATCACCTGCATCAGTTCCTCAAAGCCTGGGCTAATTTGTGATCAAAGGAAACCCCTTTTTCTTTGCAGAAGAGCACTAAATGCATTCCAGTTACGGAGCAGGGGGGGTAGCAACACTGTGCCCAAGCTTTGTTAAAGGCTAAATTGTATGTTCTGCATTGAAACATGCCCGGTTTAATTTTAAACAAGGCAGCAACAGCAGGCGGGCATGTTTCCCCACTAGTCAGGACAGACAAATTTGCCAGCACGTAAGCCTTAGAGATGAGATCAGGTCAAAACCGGTGTTGTTTGTCGTCAAGACATGGACACAGGGGCTTCTCTCTGATCCCACCTCTGGGTTCAGTTCCTAATAACCTATCAGATCTGGCAGCCCTGTTGATTTTAATGGGCTGAAAGTCATATTGGCAGGATCAGGCCTTGAAATTGAAGGCACTGAGACTGGGCTGGAGAGCCTAAGACCAAAAATGAGAGGAGCAATTGTTTTATTTTCATTTCCAGAACCGAAGCTGATATTTTTTCTAGACTTTCCCCGGGCTACTTCTGAGGCCACCCAAAACAGTTGTGCATTTTCAACCAAAATAAAAACAACTGTTTAGGGAAAAAGCTGATGTGCTGCTGTGGCAGCATGGAAGAAGAGATATAAGAGATTGCTTAAGAGTCTGAAGTTTGTTTGATTTATATGCACCACTTTATTTAGTAAAGAAGAGGCTCCTATAAGCAGTGGAAAAAATTACAGCTAATTTCTGAAAGGCAAAGTCAGC
>JANHGO010000001.1:11064636-11076125 GCA_024606505.1 Aquila spilogaster
ACAAGAATGTAACGCCTATACAGCAATTGCCATGGAAAAATTCCCACAATAAAATGACTGTCAAATTTTGCTATCAATCCTTCATGCTTTTATTCCTTTTCCTTCCTTTCAATTGAGTGCTGATAACAGAACTGCATGCTAATGACCTGTGACGTTCAGCGCTCTGGAAAACCAAGCTGTTGCAAGGTTTTTGCCTCCAAAACTGATGTAGTCATTATGGAGTGACTTCTGTCCCTTGGAGTAGTAATTGGGAAGTAAGTTGTACATTGGCTTGTACAAGCAAACACATTAAGCAGGGAGCATCACGACGTGGTGAGCTCTCTGGTGTGATTCCAGCTGTTGCACCCCTGGAGGGTTTTACACCTTCTTGTGATCAGTGATACTGCAGTATCAGAGGCTGCATAATGGGTTTGAAATGCCCATTTCTGAAAACAATTCTAAAAAAAATGGACAGTGCAGTGTTCTTCAATGAACTCAATGTTTGTATGTTCATCTGATCAGCACTTGAGTCTTTCCCCACCCCTTCTCCCCTCCTGTCTTGTTTCCTTCCATCTTTCCCCATTACGTTCCCTCTCTCCCACCCTGTACTCACCCTACTAACCAAAGTCAGTCATATTGTGGGGGCAATTTTTCATCTGGATGCTTTTGCTTGCATGCTTCTTTAGTGGGACAGAGTAAGAACCTGGTGAAGGGAACTTTTTTGCTTTTGACTGCAGGTTGCAGAGGGGAATGAATGAATATATGTGGAAGATGGGCCAATAGAAAAACAACAACAACAAAAAAACACTTTAATCTGCTTTTGAAATTTGCCTGTGGTGTCCTCACACTTGCTGGGAATGTGGCTTATTCTCTTGTTTTCCCTCTTTCTATATGTGTGTGTTTTTTTTCCCCTGTAGACGGCAGGTGTTAACACAACGGATAAGGAGCTAGAGATTCTGTACTTGCGAAATGTTACTTTTGAGGATGCTGGGGAATATACTTGTCTCGCAGGGAATTCTATTGGGTTCTCACATCACTCTGCTTGGCTGACGGTGCTACCAGGTATTTCCTTCTGTGCTGGCCTCTCCTTCCCTCTCCAGGGTGCTCTGACATTGCTTTAGAGATGCCAGGTTTCTGCAGACGTGTTACCCAGGGAGGGCCCCCTCTGCAATTTGCTGTGCCACTGGTAAATTGGCACGGCAGAAGACCCCTGTTGCATACTCACAGCTGACAGATTTTATATTTCATAGAATCATAGAGTCATTGCGGTTGGAAAAGAACACTAAAATCATCGAGTCCAACCGTAAGACCATCTAGTCCAATCATTTCGTCCCAGGATTTAAATTCTTATTGTAGTAATGATACAGAAAGGTCTGTATTTTCTCAGATGGTGACAACCCAGAGTTGCCCACAGCCTCTGCATTAGGAGGCTGTCATTAGGTACCAAAATAGACACTTTGGCTTCATATGCTGCCAGTGTACTCAGTGGGAGAAGGAAACTCCTCATCAAATGGTCCAGGGCATCTAAACCTGGCATGTACAGTGGACATTTTGTGGAGAAACCTTTCTGTTCAAACTCATATCTCAACCTAAAATCAGATGCACAGCTGGTTGGTATGAGTACACCTGTCCCCTCCTCTAGCATTATTTCTGCTTCATGGATGAGCAGGCCCAGACAGCAGTCTCAAGCAGGAGGTGCATCAAAGTCATCCACGGTCAGAGCCCAGGAGCCCTGGCTCCCAGGGCACCAAATGCCCCAGCTGAAAATGATGAAAGCTGTTGTAGACTTGAAATCTGAGGCCAGAGTAACGTCAATTTTGTGATGCTTTTGTGTGCAAAGCTCTTATTGACTATGAAGTCAGCACAGAATATGCAACAGAAGAGGTCTGCCTTCAAAAGGGGTTCAAGGCTGTGCCTTCACCTGTAGGACCTGCATCTTGCTATGGGGAGAGCCCAGGAAAGCACTAGCAGTGTTCATATGGAAGCTAAGTGGCTGCTGTGCCTTGCGAATGGTACAGCAATAGCCCTGGAGTATGTTTGGTAGGTCCTTACTGAGAAGGCACCTAAAATCCTATACTCCCACTGTGGCCTACCCAGTTGTAGACCGCACTTGTGTCTATCTCACAAACACATCTGTCTTGGGATGTGTTTAGCAACTGGGAACTTTGGCATCTCTAATCTTGACTTTATCTGTGCGGGTGATTTGGTCTTTAAACACTTCTCCTGGGGCTCAAGAGGATTTCCTTCGTGCCCGACCCTCTGCAGGTAGGATCTGCTGGTCTTTTCTCTGTTTATTTGCCAGCTTTAGAATAGCTGATCTGAATCTGTTTCTGCTTCTGCAATCCACTGGATGAGAAATCACTTAATTTGGTTAGAGCACTAATATCTCTGCTATTTAAGAATTTCCTCATACTGTCTCATTCAACCATTAGATTGCTTTTAAAATGTATGAACCCACACCTCCTATTTAAGCAAATTAAAATGGGAAGGAGGAAAATCACCTGAACTTTATAATGAAGTCAGCCACAGAGAAGGACAGCCATCTGTGCAGCAGCAGGCTCCAAAGCACTGCCCCCCACAGTGAAGGAGAAGCAGGATCCAGCCTTCCTGAGGAACTTCTGCTTGTGAACCCCTGTCCTTGCTAAGGGAGGAAATGGAGCAGAGATGTTGTGATCCCAAGAGATCTGGAAACCCTTCCCCATAGGAAGAGATCACTGTCTGGCACACAGGCTCGCATGAGCTGGTGCAACCCCCAATGGTCACCAATGGCTTTTTCTCCATGTACCTCCTGGACATCAGAGACCTGATTTGGAGCCTGCTGCTGCCAGTGGAAAAGCTCCCACTGCCTACAAAGCATGGATTCAAATGAGACATTAGCAAGCTAACCATGCTGGCATCACTTCATTGTAAAGTTTTCTACTGCTGACTGTTCCTCTGATGCTGATCCACCTTTAGGGGACAGAAAACTGGTTCAGTCATGGCCCTTCCTCTGTCCTGAAGTGAACAAAGTGCCTGTCCTAAAGGGAACAAGTTGAGATTTGCAGCTGAGCCTTGCTGGTCCCAAAAACGTGTTGGTGGAAGGTGACCAGCCACTGCTGATAGGCTCATGCCATCGCCCTGCTGGTTCAGCCACCTCTCTGAGCCATACTCTCCAACAGAACTGAATTTTCTCAAAATAATTATACAGATATCTGCTGTGAGACTTTTTTCTTTTGTAATGCATTACTCCTGGGTGCCCTTTGAGCCCCTTGGTCCTTCAGAGCAGGCACTGATCTGATGAAGGTCATCATATGAGGTCCGGATGCTCTCACCAGAGGGGCCAGATCAGCAAACAGCAGCAGACCCGCATCCTGCAATCCCTGCACATCCAAGGCACCCCATAACATGGTTTGGATGTGTGGAGAAAGCAAGATGTGGTTCAGAGGGACAGACGCATGAAGGTGCCTTCAGTCTAGAGCAGTGGTTTTCAACCTGAGGGCTGAAGGCTCCTACAGCATTACGTCAAAAGACAGTCGAAGTATCCCAGGAAAAGGCAAACCAAATTAATATTTTAGCTGCAGCTGCATGTGGAAAACCACTGGTCTAGGACGGTCACCTCGCTGGAGTCAGTCAGAAAGTTTGCGTGGATGAGCAGGTCCCCAAATTCTTTGTGCTGTGTGTGTGTGGTTATGGGCAGGCAGTGGTGACCCCACCTGACCGCTGTCTCTTGTCACCTTGCAGCAGAGGAGCTGATGGAAATGGATGATTCGGGCTCAGTGTACGCTGGCATTCTCAGCTATGGCACTGGCTTAGTCCTCTTCATGCTGGTGCTGGTCATTGTGATTATCTGCAGGATAAAAATGCCAAACAAAAAAGCCATGAACACCACCACTGTACAGAAAGTCTCCAAATTTCCACTCAAGAGACAGGTAACAGAAAGTAGATACAAGATTCCTATTCCCCCCTATGGTCATTCCTTTTTTGTTTTTGTTTTTGTTTTTTCCCTTTGACATTTTCTTTATAGGTGAGAAACTCTACCAGAAGGACATTGCCGAAGAGCAACAAGTTGGCTGCAGTGTAGGAGTTTATTGCCCTTTTATTCATTTGTTTCCGTTCCAATGGAGCAATAGCTGGTGGCAGCTGCCTCAGGTTCATGAGCAGCTCCCAATGCTCACAGTGCACTTGTGGATGTCACAGAAAGCAGATCATGCGGGGAGCAGTTTGATCATGCTAGAGGGGTAATTTGGGGAGCAGGAGCTGTTTTCACTGAGATCACTGGCAAACTGGAAACCATTCTCGTAGAGGTGCGTGAGGGTCCTCTGTCTCCATGCAGCTAGAGATGCTCTGCCACATGTAATTGCAGAGAGGCTGGAGCAAAAAGCACTGTGTAAAACCACATAGGGAAGTATACAGATGTCCCATCTTTGACTTCAGGCATGTGGTGGGCAGTTACTGAGCCAGAAGAGAAGTCACTCTGTAGCCTGTACATGCACACCCAGACACGTGTGTGGAAGCAGACAGAGCAAATTGATTCATTATTACGCAGCTGCCTTGCAGGAGAGCCCTGGCTGACCTGTCCCTGCTTTCCACCAGTGAAGAACCACACGTGCCTGGGTCAGCAAAATTTTGCAAGGGTGGGGGCATTTCCCACGTAGAAATTAACAGAACGGTGACCGTGAACAGAGCTACTTCAAAACCCCCATCTTGAGCACATTCCCACCCGCTTGGGATACAGTTGGCAATAACACTTAATTTGCTCTACCCAAGCAGGTGTCATTGGAGTCCAACTCTTCCATGAATTCCAACACACCCCTGGTCCGGATCACGCGTCTCTCCTCCAGCGATGGGCCGATGCTGGCCAACGTCTCTGAGCTGGAACTGCCTCCGGATCCCAAGTGGGAATTGGCACGTTCTCGGTCAGTCAAACCCACCAGCAGGGTCCCCATGCCCCCTGGGAGCGTCACCTCCCCAGCACCTGCTAACACACCTGCTTGTTCCTCCCTCCAGCCTGACCCTGGGGAAGCCGCTTGGTGAGGGCTGTTTTGGCCAAGTGGTGATGGCAGAAGCAATTGGGATTGATAAAGACAAGCCAAACAAGGCCATCACCGTGGCTGTCAAGATGTTAAAAGGTATGGGGAGTCTGTGGAGGGTGGAGCATCATATTGCACTGGGGTTTCCTCTCTTCCTCTGTCTTTTAAGTCTTTTGTGCAAACAGATCCAGTAGAAGAAAGCAAGAAGAGCCACTCTTCCTCTTCACCCACGTAGCCTCAGGGTGAGGGCTGTCTCCTTGGAGAGGGTGTAAAGGTGTAAATCCCATGAGGAGAAGGGAATGGGAATTAACCCAGTTCTCTGCCAAGGGGTAATATGATCGCAGAGAAGGGGAAGCACCTTTGCTTCCAGGCAACTTCAGGAACGAGTCTGCTCTTTAGTCCCCCCATAACCAACACTGGCTATTATAGCAAAAGCCTATGCAACAAGCTCAGCTGGAGTTTACAGAAATTCAGCTGCCAAACTCCTTCTGCCCTCTCATTGAATAAACTCAATCCGAAACTGCTGGGAGCTGAAAGGGAGCCCAAAATGGGGAATGCACAGGACACCTCCGTAGGAGTCCTTGTTCCCCAGGCATAGACAAAATCACCAGGAGTTCCAGGAGTTCAGCTGGAACAGGCAGGGCAGACACTCCGGCAGTGTGCGGCCCAGGTCTGAGGTTACACAGGGTGACATTTTTTACACAGAAGTATTTCTTATCAGAAAAAGATTCTTTAGATTTCTTTCAGTCCGTTCTGAAGTTGTTTTTGGAGGCAGGAACATTTCCATCTCTTCAAACCAAAGCATTCATTTGAGGAGATTTTCCCCCATTTTTCTGCTCCGTAGAAAATGTACAGTTTTCCATGCAGAAAAATAGTTTCCTTCCACTGTCCCCCATCCTAGCTCTGACCTTCCTGCATTCTTAACTCTAAGCCCCTGGACACGAGGGAGGGAAACAATCTTAGAATCATAGGACAGCTTAGTTTGGAAGGGACCTTTAGAGATCATCTAGTTCCTTTGCCGTACAGGAGATACAGTGCAAGAAAATGATGTGAAGTGTCCAAACTGGCTTTTTTTCATTAATATTCATCAGGATGAAACAGAAGAGGAACGGTATTATTGATTTACGTATGAGCATTTCTCTCCGTTTATTCCATTTTTCTTATTGAACAATTTTTTTTTGTGATAGTAGTTTTTGTTCTTAATTTGAGACTTCTTCCCAAAATAGAATAAAAACAAAGAGTGACACATTTTGCATATTCTTTCCCCATCAATCTCTGCATGACTGTGTCACAGTTGTATTAAATGCTTAACAAAACACTCATTTTATTCCTCTCTTGCTTTCTGCAGATGATGCCACAGACAAGGACCTTTCAGACCTGGTCTCTGAGATGGAAATGATGAAAATGATTGGGAAGCACAAAAACATCATTAACCTCCTCGGTGCCTGCACGCAGGACGGTACGTGCTGGCAGGGCTCAGGGAGCTGTGTTTCACATTCCTGCATCCGCAGCATTGGTCCTAGTCTCCTACATGGCTTTCTGGAGCTATTCTTGCCCTGTAAAGGACCAAACCACTGTATTTGATCAGTGCTGAGAAACTTTTTCTCCTTTCTCTGGCTTGCTCACAAATCTACTGTGTGAAGCTTGGCTGGGCCCTGCTGATGACCAAGTAGCTCCTACCTGTTTCTGATGTGGTTTGGCTCAAGTTGCGCTATTCCCCGAGGTCCACCTCTTTGTATTTCTCCTTTTTTCGTAAGTTTGAAATTATGTCCTGGAGTTTTGTGGTTATTTCTATTTAATTGCTGACTGACTGCCCAAAATGACCCAAATGATGAGATTTTAGTGGTCAGCCTAGCCCTCTGTCTCTTCTGGCTGCTGATGGTGCTCTTGCTTGCAGGACCGCTCTACGTGTTGGTTGAATATGCATCGAAGGGGAACTTGCGGGAATACCTCAGGGCACGTCGCCCACCTGGCATGGACTATTCCTTCGACACCTGTAAGCTGCCGGAGGAGCAGTTGACATTTAAAGACCTGGTTTCCTGTGCCTACCAGGTGGCCCGGGGCATGGAGTACTTGGCATCACAGAAAGTGAGTTGAGAAACCTCAGTTGATAAAAACATTGATCATAGAATCACAGAATGGTTTGGGTTGGAAGGGACCTGAAAGCCTACCCAGTTCCAACCTCCTGCTGTGGGCTGGTTCCCCCCCACTAGATCAGGGTGTCCAGGGCCCATCCAACCCAGCCTTGAACACCTGCAGGGATGGGGCACCCACAGCTCTCTGGGCAGCCTGTGCCAGGGCCTTACCACCCTCTGAGTAAAGAATGTCTTGCTATATCTAAACTAAATCTCCCCTCCTTTAGTTTAAAACTATTCCCCATTGCCCTGTCATTATCCACCCATGTAAAAAATCAGTCCTGCTTGTAAGTTCCCTTTGAGTACTGGAAGACTACAGTTGAGGTCTCCCCAGAGCCTTCTCTTCTCCAGGCTTAACAATCCTTGAGAAGAGACCCGTGTGTTCAAAGACAAGCAGTGCTGCGTGTGTACAGGACAACCTCAGGCTTCTCCCTTTGGAGCACAGATTTTTCGCTACAAAGGATCTTAGTTTCTTTGTGGAAGGCTTAAGCTATAGAAACCTGTTCCCATGTGCAGGGTGCATCCATGAGCCATGCAGCTGAACCGGTCTTGCTCTCACCTGCTGACCCTTTAGTATCTCCAGAATACTAACAAAAAACACAAACAGCCCAGACCTTGGTGCCTGCCCTCAGCAATTCAGCATCTGCCACTTGTAGAATGAATTTGTTCTCAGACTGGGACTCAGTCAGGAGTGATCAGGGTGAACATCAAGCGGAGTTGTGATCTTTCACCTTGGGAAGCATTACTTTAGAGTCAGGAGTTCCATGCACCCCTGACTTCCCTCCCCATCTCCCTTGTGAGATTGCTAAAGATACAGGACGCCCAAGAGGAAGCCAGGACCTCTCTTACTGTGCACGTGTTTGTGGTTGTCGCCAGCACGTGTAGGCTCATTGCAAGCAGAGCTGGCGGTGCATTTGGCACATCTATGCCCAGGATGCTCCCTGGGGAGTGCTTTATTGGCGTTAAGCCTGCTGCTATATTTGCTTACATCACACCCTGGGATTAGTCCTGATTTACCCTGACATCAGCAAGCGGAGTATCAGGCCTCTGGGTTTACTAAGCTGTACACCAGCTGCTGTGACCCCTTTCTGTGAGCAGGAGCACTTCGGCAAGAGCATGTTTAGCTCCAGATTTCAGGTTTGTTGGCCTTGAGACGGTAGTTCATAGTGGTGGTTCACAGTGGCTTAAAGCTGCTCCCTTTCTGCACAACATGGGCTACTTTAACTTATTTCTCAGCTAATGACTATGATGTATTTTGGGTAAATTGGGGATATCTTAATTAATTTGAGGATTTTTACTCCAGATATCAACCAGCACTCCTCTTTGTGGAGCAAATGCATTAGAGACAAATTAATATCCCAGTAGGTGCCTACAGAAAAGGAAAGGATTTCTTACCCATGCATCCCCTTTGGAGAGAAACGCTGCACGGCCGTGTCAGTGCTGAGGCTTCTGATGAGGTGTTGCTAAGAGGTGGCTCCCACTGAGCATGCATGATGAGGCGGTGACACAGAGAGCCAGGAATTAAGCAGTACTCACAGCTTTATGAGCTTGGGAGTCAATGAAACGGCAGCTCATAAACCACACGTTGCTGTTAGTTCCAGGCTCCAGCAGCTAACAAGCCCTTATTTATTGACTTGCTCACCTTTCACAGTGCATTCATCGTGACTTGGCAGCCAGGAATGTGTTAGTCACTGAGGACAATGTGATGAAAATAGCTGATTTTGGCCTTGCTAGAGACGTTCACAACATCGACTATTACAAGAAAACCACCAATGTAAGTACTGAACTGCCAAGCACTTGCAGCTTTCTTTCTCACAAGGAACTGCTATCCGTGCAGGAAGTGGCCCTCACTCCACATCTCCCTTTCTGGAGGGGCTAAAGGGGTTTAGAAGAAAGAAATCTACTGTAGCCTCACCTGGTGAAGAGCCATAGGCAGGCTGGTTCCAGGCATCCACCCACCATTCATTTTCTTCCTGACCGATGTTGCAGGTGCTAGAAACTGATTGAGAGGTTCTTATCTCTGTCAGGTAGACTCTAGGCTAAGAGACACCAAGATTTTTACCAAAGGGAGCCTTTTCTAGCCTGTTTTTCAGCTGTTCATAAAGGCCCCAAGGAGCCGACCTCTGGCTCCACCAGAGCCCTTGAGAGAGGAGTATCACTTTTTTGTGTGTTTCTGGAGCTACCTGGCTTTCATGTATTCCTCTCTACTTACAACAGAGCTCCATGGCTCCACTACCAAGGGTGAGAAGATGGTCCCAAAGCAGTTTAGATTTTCGTAGAGTTCAGGGTGAAAGGGCAGGAGAGAAGACCAGTGCCATGGTTCAAAGCTCTACAGCAGCTGTTGAGCTCAGAGCAGTCCTTGATACATCCCTGCCCATGACTGCTGCAGTGCAGAGCATGAAGCATGTCCCAGCGCTCCACAGCTGTGTAACTGCAAGGAGCCTAAATGCTCAGGCAGTTCTACAAAGCCCACCAGCCTATATTAATCCCTTGTAATATCGTAACATTTAATTTTTAGAAAACACTGGGAATTTTGATTCCAGCTAAGATGCATTTCCCGTTTGAGCTGCACTGTATAGCTGAGAGCATAACCCCCTTTGTGCACTCTGCTTATGTCCCATCTCTAGCTACCTATCCCAGTGAAATGAAGGGTAGGAGGAGGACAGGACCCTCCCATAGCCAAATTACACCTCAGCCTAGCAGCAGTCCTTTCTAGGACTCCAGGGGCTAAGAAAAGCCCAAAAGAGTCATGATTAAACTAGTGTTTGTTGTCTCTTTTCTTGTATGAGACAGGCATGTTTATAACCCTGATGCAGAATGGTCCCCTGGAAAGCTGAGATCAGGGCTCCTTTTCACTTCAGTGGGATCAAGATTTGATTTTTGGAGGGTCTGTCCCTGGAGAACGCTTTCAGAAGTTCCCCTTTTAGTTCAGCCTAAGCAAGATTTGGGCTGGGCATCACATTGTTTCTTCCAGTCAAAGAGATGAGAAGTGTTGTGCCATGCTCTGCTTCAGTGCTAGCTGCATATGTGAGCAATTGGTGCAGTTCCCATGCTAAGATTTAGATGCTCTGATACGTTAAACCTGCCTTGGCAGAGAAATACAGTTCTCTGCAGAGAGCATTTACCGCAAAGATTGTCAGCAAAGATCCAGGGATCAAATGCTGTAATCTGTTTATATGCAGCCACTACTGCTTTGCGCAGTGACCGGGAAGACAGATGTGATTGTTAATGAAAATGTTTCAAACTGGATTAGAAAAGAAGATTCAGATGGTGCCGTTGTGGCTGGGGGAATATGCTGATGGGATGTTCCCATTGTCTTCCTAATCACAGGGTCGGCTGCCTGTGAAATGGATGGCTCCAGAAGCATTGTTTGACCGGGTCTATACTCACCAGAGCGATGTGTAAGCATTACCCACATCTAAAAAAAATAATAATAAAATGACAGCAAAATAAACTCTCATACTATCCCAAAGACAAACGTACTGCTCAACTCAAGCTCTGTCTGGGGCGCCAGGGGATGAAAACGCAAATGAATCAATTCCAGACTGCAGCTTTGCACACGTGGTTCTGTTTTACTGTTATCAGGTTGCTTTTAACCATGGATCTCTAGTAAGCTGTTGAAAAATTACTGGAAGGCAGGCAGGTATTTCTTGTGTGGTTTATAGATGAGGAGATTCATTCTGCAGGCTGCTCTCTTAAAGATTGCTCTTTCGTTTTCCTGACTTGAATGGAAAGCAGAACGGTCTGGGAAGTAGTTTCAGCAGTTTTCATCGCGTCTGAACTTCACACAGACCAAAGTAGCTCAGTATGCATACACTTTTTATTTCAATATTTGGTTAATAATGGTTTTTTTACAGTAATTTAGCAGACAGGCTGCCTGTTCCCCAAGGCTTGCCGCTTGCAATTGGACAAATGAATCATTTCTATTTCTGTAAATTTCACATACTTTGGCTTTATTGATCTTAAATCATAGTTTCCATGCTTAGGTAATGCTGCATTGGGCATGACAGATAAATCAAAGCTAGAAAACGGGAGAGAGAGCATGCCTGAAAGGGAAACAGAGACAGATAATCCCTGTTTTTAAAAAGAGAATGAAGAAGGCAAAAGATATTTTTGAAAAGAGGACTTTTAACCAGAGCACAGCTGCAGGAGTGCAGTGTGTAACATTAGTGCTCTGCTGATTTTTGTTGGGGTATTTTTCCCTCGGCTTGGCCAGTGAAACGAGTGTTGTAACAAGCAAGTTTTGGTATCAGCTTGCACAATTAGTGGCCTGTGGTTCCAAGCCTGCGATTCAGTGAAGCTGTGCATGAATAATTTGATTTGTTCCATTCAGTGGAGCTGGTGGAAGACCTAACAAAGAGCTGGG
>JANHGO010000001.1:11079446-11125948 GCA_024606505.1 Aquila spilogaster
TATATCAAAAAGGTTTATTCCAGAGAATCTGTGTATATATCTATAAATATATCCTGTATATATATAAATAAATATATGGGGAAAAAAAAAAAAGAATGTATAATACTAATTCAACATAAAGCAGTACTGAGAGAGAGTCTCAAAATATGAGCATTGCAATCTAGGATATACTGATCTGGGTGAAAGAGAAGAGTTGTGTTTGTTTTATATCTTCACAGTTTTGTTTTAAAAATTGTACGTTAACATGTATATTTGTAAAGTTATTTATAGACATTAACATATCTGTTCTTCGGTTTAAATAGCGTAGCGTTACTGTAAACTTTAAATTTCACCGAGTTTAAGGGTGTTGTTTTTTTTTTAACTTATTAAAAATGGAGAAAAAGTATATTAATCAAGTTTTTCTTTTGTGTTTATGGGAAATATTGAATGAATGTATAGATGTACAGTGCTTTAACAAATTACATTTAATGTTTTATATATATATATATATTCGTTAAAAAAGATATTAGTTTATCCTGGATTGCAGTGAGCGAAGGTAAGTTTATTTTTCAGTACATCACCAGTGGTTAAAACCAAACAAATAGCAGAGAGATGATTTTTACGTATTTCAAAAAAAGAGGGCCAAGATTTCTTCCATCACTTTAACCACTGTGCATTACGGGGGCGTGGGTGTTTATTTTTCTATTTTTGAATGAAGGTATTCTTTGTGGTCGAGTCAATAAGAAGCACGCAGCAAAGCAACGTGTTGACTTTGGATGACGCGCATTAATTTTTTTTCCCCCTGTGCCAGTAACGTTGTGTTTTGGACTTAAGAAATACCATACGGGCAAAATAGCAAGAGGAGTGACATTGTTTGCAGGGGAGATGCAACGACTGCATATTTCTTTTGCATCTAACACACTGAGAAATGCCAGTGATGCCTAGTTTTCTGTGTTGGAAATGCTGTGCTTTTTTGTTCCTGAATGTCAGACAGCAGTTAAAAGCACATGAGTGAAAAAAGAACCTTCACGTGGCTCAGGCTGATGAGGGGGGAGGTTTGGGGTGGGCTTTTTTGGTTCTTGTTTGTTCTTTTTTTGTTTTGTCCAGAAGACTTTATCTGCTACCACAAAGAGGCGAGGAGAAGTGCATCCTGAATCCCTCCTTTACATTTTTCTCTGGTGCATATGAACATATCAAGGTTCAGAATAGCAGGATGGCAACATCTCATTTTTTAAGGGTTTGTTTTTGTTTTTCATTTTTTTTTTCCTTCTTAGAGCCACAAAATCCTTATCCTAAAATAAATAATTTATAGTTTGAGGTTATTTCAGTGGAAGTTTGAGGAGGTAGATTTCTATAGAGCTTTGTTTCGTCGGGATAAAAAAGAAAAGAATTTTTTGGTATTTTCTTACAAATGTCTGCTAATTGTGTACATTCCAAGTACTCGAAGCATTGAGTTTCGTTGTACTGAAAAAAGAAAATGTACAAAACTGTGCATGATTTCAAATGTTACTAGATATTATAAATATATATATAATTTATTGAGTTTTTACAAGATGTATCTGTTGTAGACTTGTTGACTTAACATTTCTTATTCAATGCTTATATAGTTTTATAGCCTGGACTATTATCTTTAAAAGCTTAAAAAAAAAAAATAATTAAAATTCCAATTTTGTTACATTTTATACTGTTGATGTTACAATCCACAGGTTTGCATAGCGTGATTTTTCAACGAGCGACTGTTCAGTTTATTTTAATAATGTACTTCTGTGCCTGACAGCTGCAGCTGTCGAAGGTGTGAGACAAACACTAAATAAAACCGTTCTGCTTTTGTTAACATGGCAAACTTAATTTTACCAAAACATAAAAATAAAAACAAGTTGTTAAATTCCGGGGTTTGTTCCCAGTTGTGAGGGTCCTTTGGAAAAAAAAAATGTAGCCCTAGCATAAGGGCAGGGTTTGCTGATGAAACCTGGGTTTATTCAGAGCAGGAGCTCTGCCACTTTGTCAGTGGTTGCTGGGATAGACAGAGCACGTGAGCACGCATAGCAGGCATCCTGTGCGCTGTGGGATGGGCACACGGGGCCCCATCCTGCCCAAAGGGCAGATGCAGTTGGTTCCTTTGTGTTTGGGAATGTGCAAGGGTGCTCTGTAAATTTGTGCTTTGCTGGCAGGAGATGGGGTGCAGGGGGTTGTTGCAGCTCAGGGAGCATTGACCATATAAAATTAATAGACTCCTATTTGTGATCCTTAGAGCTGCTTCCCAGAAACCCTTTAACTTTTGCATTCAAGTCTTATGGGGAGTGGCTGAGGGAGCTGGGGTTGTTCAGTCTGGAGAAGAGGCTCAGGGGAGACCTCATCACTCTCTACAACTGCCTGAACAGAGGTTGTAGTGAGGTGGGGATCAAGCTCTTCTCCCAGGTAACAGTGATAGGATGACAGAGAATGGCGCTGAGTTGCAACAGGGGAGATTCAGGTTAGATATTAGGAAAAAAAAATTCTCAGAAAGAGTGGTAATGTATCAGAACAGGCTGCCCAGGGAAGCGGTGGAGTCACCACCCCTGGAGGTGTTCAAGAACCATGGAGATGTGGTTCCAAGCGACATGGTTAGTGGGCATTGATTGGGATGGGTTGACAGTTGGACTAGGTGATGAAGTCTTTTTCAACCTTAATGATTCTATGATTCTAAGTTTATTTCACTACAGGGTATTTGCAGTTTGAAGTAAATGGCCAGGCAGGAGAGCACAGGGGTCTATGCATCTCTCTGCAGCACTGGAAGCGATGTCACCACTGTTGCTTCCTAGCAGAATTCTTTTTTTTAAAGAGTGATTGCTTGGTATTTAGGTCATTTCCTTGACATTGTAGGAAAAACCTTTTTTAGCACTACCAAGACACACT
Organism: Aquila spilogaster; assembly: GCA_024606505.1. Taxonomy (NCBI): domain Eukaryota; kingdom Metazoa; phylum Chordata; class Aves; order Accipitriformes; family Accipitridae; genus Aquila; species Aquila spilogaster. The sequence goes on from JANHGO010000001.1 coordinate 11,082,321, forward strand.
GCACCATGGGAGGAGAAACCTTGCTCCTGCAATGGGTTGTTTCCACGCTTTCTGGACTTGCTCTGATGGCCAGCACTGAGTCCTGTCCCCACAGGAGTGGTACAGAGTGAAGAATGATCTCTGCTTCTTCACTGTGGCACGGTGGTGAGGATGTTGTGCACCGCTGGCCACCAGGATGAGAAAGGGCAAGAGGGACAGAGCAGAAGAGTTTAGCACGCCTGTGTGTTGCAGCTGCCGAGAAAAGTCCTCCAAGCACAGAAGACAAAGTTTGTCTGTGGCTGACCCGCACATGGAGCTGGCATGATGTTTGCTTTTCCTCTGGAGTTTCATGATGTCATTCTTCCTCTGCCAGCCTTCATGCTCTGCACTGTTTGCTTGCGGGTTAGAGAGGGGGATACTACTTTGCTTTAATTGCCCTACCATGCAGCAAGTTCTCAGCCAAGGAGGAATACTTGGCTGGCTGCAGCAGGCGATGTGCATTTAACAACTTGCAAAATAATCTCAAGGACCGTTGAAGGTGCTCGGGAGGGCTGTATCACTGAGCGTGTCCCAGCCCGGCCATCACAGCTCATCCTTTCAGTGGCTGCAGCTTTCCACCCAAACCATGTTTCCTTTCCACATGAAAAGTATTTTTCAAAACAGAACAACTGTCTTTTTTTCCTCTGCAGGTGACTGCACAAACAGGGCCTCACGCTGGCCCTTCTGACCCGTTTCATAGCAACATTCAAACAAATTGCTAATATTGTAATATTTTATGTGTCCTTGTTGGTCATGGCTCCGTGGTAAGCCAGGCAGGATCTGGCAAAAGGAAAAAAAAAGTCTGAAGCCCTACAGGTGTCAGTAGGAGTTGGAGGCAGCTAGAATGAAAATAGCAAAGTTTCCTCATTCCTGATGCCATCTAAAACTCTGCTGCTGGTGGACTCCTGTATCAAGTTAGTGCTTTCTGGAGGCTCTACATGACCTGCAGAAGGGGAAGGTGGAGACATGGTTGTACTGACATTAAAAGGGAATAGAAACGGTGAGTGATGGCTCTGCTCAATATCGCAGAGATATCAGAAATTGGGAGATATGAGGGAATGGCCAAGCACTGAAGTTCTTAGTGGCCCAAGACCATGTCAAGAGAGAAGGGATTTGTCATGTTCGCCTGTACCCGTCCTCTAATTTCTCAGCCACACTGGCTCTGAGCTTGGTTTCACTTTCTCATTCTTAGATTCTCTGTTTCATCACCATCCCTATGTGTTAGGTCAGAAAATCAGGCAGCACAAATTAAAACATGCTGAGCAGCACAAGATGTGCCATGGATAATCAGCTCATGGCCTCTAGAGTAATAATACACCCTGTTCAGCCATTATTACAGACATTTAGCTAAATTCCATGCCCACATGCCCTGGGTCTACCTCACCATCCTCTGCATCCCCTTGGTAGACTGAGATAGGAGAGAAAGATGGTAGCACTGCCTGACATCAAACCTGTCTCAGGCAGGCACTGCATTTGGGTTCAGTCTGCCCTCAGCTAGAAGCAACACGGATAACAGGGTAGTCAGAGACTTCCAGGCATCAGAGACTGGATTACAGAGCAAGGGTAGAGAATCATGCTACCTTTTGACTCAAAGTTCCTAATAGGAGAGGGACAGAACGTGAAGTACTGATGGCAGAAAATCTAAGCTGAGGAAGTTAAGAAGAAACATCACATGCCCTGAAGACTGCCAGATTTGTAGAACTGGGCAGAACCCAAAGATCATCTTACAAGCCCTCACTGAAGCTGCCTCAAGGAACTATCCAGTTTTGAGAGTAACAAATATAAGATGATCACAGCCTGCACGGATATTAGCACAACACCCTGCACTTCCCTAGGAGCCAACACTTGCTCCTTCAGATATCTCTGGTCCTACCAAAAATGGCTGAACCCAATTCAAGAAAAATATTTCCATATCTTTCCTGGATAGCACTATGGGTATATTTTTTCCCCCATTACAGCCAATAATATGTTCAAGAAACAATTCTTTGTGCTGACCTTCCATCAAACACTTGTCTAGTTTGCTCAGCAAAGCAGAAAACCCATTTGTTGGTTCCAACAAGTCAGTGTCAAGTTTTCCACTTCCACACCAGTAATATGAAAGAGGCAGGCAAACAGAACTTTCTCCAAAAGTAAAAATTAGCTAGTCTTTGTAGAAGTCATTTTCAAGCAGACCCTTGTATTAAACCTGCTTTAGTCATATTGGCACATAATCCCTTGTTATTAATAAGTACGGGATAGAGATACCTGTTTTAATGCTCTTGTGCCTCCCTGCAGCATTTAGCTCCTTCTGTTCTCCAGGCTGAACAGCCCCAGCTCTCTCAGCCTGTCCTCGTAGGAGAGGTTTTCCATCCCTTGGGTCATTTTTGTGACCCTCCTCTGGATGCACTCCAACATGTCCATGTCTCTACTGAGGACTCCACACCTGGATGCAGTACTCCAGGTGAGGCCTCACCAGCACAGAGCAGAAGGGCAGGATCACTTCCCATGACCTGCTGGCCACATTTCTTTTGATACAGCCCGAGATACGGCTGACTTTCTGGGCTGCGTGCTCACCATCCACCAGTATCCCAAGGTCCTTTTTGACAAGGCTGTGCTCAATCCTTTCATCCCCCAGTACAATACATTTCCACGTTCTTGTGAGTTCACATGCTGCAATGTGTTACTGTCAGAAAGGGGTAATTATTTATAACCTGTGTATGAAATGTTCAAAACTGTGGTAGTCTGAATGACATCTCAGAGCTCTTGTTACACAGGTAATGCAGATTTCTGGTGCTTCTTCTCCGTTGGACAGAAACCACATAGCCAGCTCTATGCTGCAGATGAGAGGGTGAATTTCAGGGCTGATTGATCTGGGCACTATAAAACATTTGTGGAAACACCCTTGATGGTATAAATTCCTACCTAATGCTTTTGTTGGAGGTTTATGGCTTGCACATGAAAAACTGCAAATCCCTCCCAAAGGCATTTTTGGTCAAATTCTTGGAGAACACCTAGAAAATCAAGTATCAGAACATCTTAATGAGACCCTGCACAGTCACACAGTCTGCCTCTTCAAAAAGGTGTTTCTGCCTAGAACAACCCTTACTGCCTCAGCTTGGGGTGTTTAAATATCCAGTTAATAAAAATTATCTGCCAAGTAGTCCTTCAAACTACCCAGTGAAATATCCCTACCCTGATAGAAGTGACAGAAAATCCCAACAATTTAGATTGTGTTTTTGCAAGCATTACCACCTTCCAAATAGCCCAGGAGAGAAAAGGAGGGGCTATGCAATACAGCCCTAATGACCAGGGAAATTTTCTGGTAAAGCAAACACTGAGGTCTGAAACCACCATACTTGGCTCCTGAACAGCACGGTGACTACTAGATAAAAAATGCAGATAAATACAACACACATAACGAGGCTGATGCTGAACATAGAGATCCAGATGGGTACAGGTCCCAGGCTGCAAGTGAGGGATGCAAAGGAGCTTCTAGCTCTCTCCTTGCATAGGCTGAGTGAAGACGTTCAGGGTGGAGTGAGTGGAGATGACCAAAATCTGGAGTTCCTCCAGTCCAAGACTGAGCAGTTTTGCTAGTATATATGCTGGTAAAATTGATGCTTTCATTGTTACCTATCGCTTTTACTGATGTTTACTGCTCAGGTAGAGATTCAGCCTTAAACTGGAGGAAATCACAGAAGGACAAAAACGTTTTGGATACACCTCTTGTGCCTCCACTTATGTCCTCGCTAACTAGTTTGTGATGAGATTTTTTGTTGCAAAGTTACCATAGGAAATGTGCGCACTGGCACCATGTTTTACCTCTATTAGGAATTATTATTTATTTGTGAGGACCACATTTTTCTTTCTCAGTTTGAAGAATAAACAGGAGGAAAGAAACCTGAGCCGGTGGCATCCCAAGTCCACTTCATACAGTGCCCCACTATCGGCTTTCACTCTTTGAGAGTGACTTTAATTACATTTTCAGGATTTAGGGTTCCAGATCAAGGCTGTTATTGGATATCCAGAAAACAGAAAGGTAAGTGCTGTATTCATTACAACATTACAATGTTATGCTGGAACAGAAAGACTCTTGACTTTTCCATCAGCCTTGTACTTAAATATAGAATCTAAGAAATTTTTACAAGGTAGAGGAAGGACAAGAAATGGTTGGCAGAAGGAGCAGTTCTGAGGTTACAGAATCTAAAATAATTTCAGTTGGCTGATCCAAAGCTAGTTAATCTTCTGGAATGTGCCACAATCTTCATGTAGGTGGTACTAGCTCATGTTTGCCTTGCCCAGGTCAACACAGCACATAGATTTTGTGAACAGGGAGTAACCTAAGTGTAGGGTGAGCCCAAGGAGACTGAGCAAGTCTCTAAAAGGGATACATTTATTCTCATCATCAAAGTCAATCAGAAGAAACCATGTAAAAGGCGACATTTTAATTGTTAGGCAAAATTTCCAGCAAAGCCAAGAGAGGTTTGCTTATGTGGGAGGGACCAGAGAAGTAGGACCTCTCTGCATGTGTGAGCATGTAGAACAGGGCAGAAAAACAGTTGTTTATGCAACATCGAAATTGAGAAATGAAGCAGTCAAGCGATGCAGTGCTAGGGTTGAATGCTCAGCTGTAATGTTGCCTCCCAGTATATAAGGTTCAGCAGCGGTGTGTTTGTACATTGTTATGTATCCATGCAATAAACAGCCTTATCGAGACAGGGCAAGATCTGTGAAATGAGCTGGTTTGTTCAGTGACAAGACAATCTTTGATTATCCTGCCAAAAAAAAAAAAAGACCCAAACCAAGACTTTAACATGCACCAGCAATAAGCTGATACCTTGCTCTAGAATGTTCCTTGTAGCTGATGCACACCATGCTAACTGTCCATTTTTGTAAGCACAGGGCTGTAGAGACTCATTATAAAAGCCCACATCATCCCTCAGGATTCAGTTATGCAATACAGCCAGGTCAAGCACAGCCCAATTCCTTCTGGCAAGAGTTTTTTGAGAAATGAGTGTGTGTAGCTACAAGTAGCTTACATGTTCTATGTGCCTTTCAAACTTCCCAATGGATCGAAAGATACTTTGCTTCCTAATTAAAGTCAAATTCTCTTCTTCCTTCTACTATTCTGATGGTTCACGGAACAAAAATATTGAGGCACTGGAACATGTTGCCCAGAGAAGTTGTGGGTGCCCCACCCCTGGAAGTGCCCAAGGCCAGGTTGGATGGGGCTCTGGGCAGCCTGATCTGGTGAGGAGCACTCAGCCCATGGTGGGGAGTTGGAACTGGATGAGCTTTATGGTCTCTTCCAACTTAAGCCATTCCATGATTTTATGATTCCCAGCGTATTTTGCATATTACTCCAAATGATCAAATCTAATGCTGTTTATTTTTATTTCCTCAATGTCTGAGTGATTCATTTGGCTCAGAAAACAGATTTAACTATCATTTCAAGCAACTGCTAATTGGAATGACTGAAAGCTAGTACTTAATTCCAGCCTCAAAGAAGCCAGTGGTTCACATTAAATATCAGATAAGGTGAAACATCTCAATTTAGTCTGGCTATATATTTGTCAGATTTCTCTGTAGAGTTCAAGCATGAGTAAGATACAACCAACGGGAAGGAAATTAGATATCACCAAAATCTGAGTAACAGTCATGGAGTATAATCCTCTAAATTCATCTTAGGTACACTGAAGTTCAAAGCCCTGATGAAGCAGATTTTTTGGGGGGGAGATCTAATGCATAGAAGTAGCAAAATAACACATCAATCATCCATTTCTCTATTTTCATGTCAAAGTGTTCCATGGAGCTGAAGCGAGAAAGACTTTTGCAAACTCAGTTGAGCAAGAGCAATGCAAGCTCAAGGAACAGGCTGAGTTGGTGGCATATCTGCCATGTATGGAGAGGTAGACAGGATCTGTGACAAGAGGGGCTTCTCAGATCTGCATATTCTTTTAGAATGGTGACAAAGCTGCCGCTCTTGACAGATAATTAACGTAGTTTACAGGCACAGAAACTAAGGTGGGTATTTTTGGAATATCTGCCTTAATTTCCATTTGAGATCTCAGGCTCCCAGTATGGTGCAAATTAAAGCAATATCTTCATTAACTATCTGGTCATACAACACACTGCAGTAGTAACCCTAGGAGCTGGGGCATGGTAGAGAATTAACCTCTTGATTTCTCTCAGTCCTACCCTTGCTAGGTTCAGACAGCAGAGGTATTTAATATCTTTCACCACTCCCATAAAAAATATAAGACTTACAAGCCAAAAAAAAAAAAAAAAGGCATTTTACTATTGCCAGCTAACACATGGATTTAGCTGCCTCATCTTCAAACACTGAGGTATGAATCAGGGAAGCGGTAGAGTCACTGTCCCTGGAGGTGTTGAAGAAACATGTAGATGTGACACTGAGGGATATTGTTAGTGGGCGTGGTGGGGATACACTGGCAGTTGAACTAGATCTTAGAGGTCTTTTCCAACCTTAATGATTCTGTGATTCTATTCTATGGGGCATCCTCCTGCCTGACATTAAACCTCCCATTATTTAGTATTTGCCTCAGAAAGACAAACACTGTCCTTTAAGGAAAGCTACAAACTGGACACAGCTTATCCCAGTGTCCCATGGACAGTCATCCCCCCACCACATTTCGCATCAGAAAACCCCTATATACATCATTTTAAGGCTTTGGCCATAATCCAGCAGTTATTTTTTCTGCAGTTCTGCTGCTTCTGCAACTCTTACTCTGGAGTACACCTAACACATTCAGTTGCCTCCAAGCCAGGGCTTTACCTGTGCTCATTCACCATTAAACCCTGTTGTTCTGTGGGAACATCTGCTTAATTGAACTCCACCCAAACACCCCACACATTCTTCAGAAATTTCTCTTTCTACAGGTCTAGTTGCCTTTTGCCAACAGCAATATACACACTTGACATGCTAAGAAAAGGTATTTAGTGGGGGGAGGAAAACACGTTCCTCATAAATTATTCCCACTGCAGGATGAAGAGTCGCACACTAGCATTCCTGTATTTTAGGAAACCTGTTTGCAAAAGTAAAGAAGCCTGACTGAGTCAGTTAAGGTGAAATATTTGCCATTTCCTCTCCATAATATGCTTCAAAAAGCATTCATGGCAATTTACCCAGGTACTATACTGAACACTGGTTACTACTGGTTTAAGCAAGATGGAGAGCTATGCAGCAGCCCAGGAAACATACTCACATTTGAATCTGTACTTGGTGAGAGAGGAAGGGATTTCTACCAATACTTCTACCGTGGCTTCTGTGAAACAGGCTGTGAGTTTGGGGCTGGTTTCTGGCCAGCTCCTGTTTCTTATCTCCCTGGGGATGATCCATCTCTGATAACAATGGCTGAATTTGCATGGAAGAGCAAAAGCCCTGCTCTTGTGGACGTGAAAGAAAGCACAGACAGATACAGGGTATGGGGGTTTTAGCAATTTTCTGTCTTTATAGACCCCCACATTTGCAATTTCAACCCCCCAAAAAACCAAAACATTTAGTTTTTGTCACTTCTCAGTATAAATCACCACTTAGAGCTCTTTTTATTTGATTTCTCATTTTTGAATTTGAAAGGTTCTAAACTCAGCTTTTCTTTGGAATGAAGAAGTTTAAATATGATTTAATATCATGACCCCAGCATCTGAGGTTTCCAAGACAGGAAGCAGAGATAACAGCTGCCAGCTTCCCTACCTGAAACAACAATTTTCGGACCTGAAAAGATGCACAAGTTTGAAAAATCTAGGTAGTATTTGAGCTCTGACTGCATTTCACCAATGCCACCTTGCCATCACCGCTCTGATGGTGCTGCTGTTACTTGGAGTAGGACAACCTTTTAAACATGTGGTGGTGACTGGCCACTAAAACACTCTGTGAGAGCCAGTATTTAGGTCGTTCCTGTGTTTCACATTTGTTCTTCAGCCATGTGGCTAGTCATGCTGAATTTGTTACTAAAATTTCTTGTGCCAGATGACCCAGTGCTCTATGAAACTCCACTTCGAGTTTGCAGTGTCCTCGTGTTATCCTTGTCAGAATGCAAACAACAATCTCTACCTGAGAAGACACAGTGAGAAAGCTTTTCCCAAGCTTCTTATTTTTAGTCACACAGTTTTAGTTAAATTTCATAAGGCTGACATCTCATGGCATTGAGCACTGCACAAATGCCTGGCACCTGACCCCTGCTCTCCAAATGACTGTTCTGGCATGGACTGAGTTAGAAAACCAATCTGCAGACAAGTCAGGCAAAGAGTGTATATCCTTCAGCACCAAAAAAAAGCCCAACTCAGACCTCCAGGTCTCTCCAGTACTGTCTCTGCAAGACTGATGCAAAAGAAATACCCTTTTACCTAGTCCTTTGCAGAGTTACATGACTGGTCCTCGTGTTAAGCAAAAGAGGCCGTTTGTAGAAACTGTCTTCAAACCAGCTAATTACTCAGGAGCTCCCTCTGGTTGGATGTTCAGTGCCAGGAAGGTGGACGAAGTTTCTGTAAAACCTGTTCAAACTGCAGCACTATGCTTATTCCCTTTGCTCCTGCAGTTTCAATTAATCCAGCTTGATTTAATCTTTTGTAATTGTGCAGTGCGTTTTCATTTAAATTTGCCTCCAGTCTTCTATCAATTAGTACATCCATGCATAATGGATGGCAGTACCTCAGATCTCACAGGACTGCCTCCCTCACTTCTTCAGCTCCAAAAAACGCTCCAGGTGGCTGCTAGAAGCTGAGCACTTCTCCCTCCAATTCCAGACTGTCTTGTAAAAAGCCTGTTTGCAATCACATGAGCACTGCACTGAAATAACTCCACACGTAGGCAAGCCCTATTAAATAGTCCATGTAGCCGTGCTTTTCCACTGTGACTCTTAGAAGTGGTTCCCATAGAAAGCTATGCACTGATTTTGACTGGCAGGAGAAAGTTAAAATGGAATAAGAGTTACTGAGTTGTATGAACTGGGTTCTAGCTCTGTCTCCGCCGTATTTAATAACCTCCACAAATTGCTTAATTTGTCTATAAGAGTAAATGGATAGTTATACATGGTGCTTCCTGGTTTGCCTGCTATCAGTAGTTATACTGGGATCTCTGGTGTGAACTGGGTTGACCAACTGATAACTATTAGAATCATAGAATCATTAAGGTTGGAAAAGAACACTAAGATCATCTAGTCCAACCCCAACCCATCCCCGCCATGCCCACTAACCATGTCCCTCAGTACCACATCTCCACAATTCTTGAACACCTCCAGGGACAGTGTCTTCACCACCTTCCTGAGCAGTCTGTTCCAATGCATTACCACTCTTTCTGAGAAGAAGTTTTTCCTAACACCCAACCTGAATCTCCCCTGGTGCAACTTGAAGCCATTACCTCTTGTTCTATTATTCAGGTATAGTCTGCAGATGCATCTAGGGGCCATCATACACTGTTGGCTTTGGTTAGGGCAAAAATTTTACAAATCAGTCTTCAAAGCCCACTTTTCTCACGCAAAGTAGAATATGTACCAAGTCCCTTGGATGTGTATGCATCACACGAAGTCATGCCAACAAAAGTAAAGAATGAGAAGTCAAACACTCAACGCTTGTACAGGTTGCCTTCACCACCTTCTTTCTATCTGCACTAACATTGGAAAAGAAACTGAGGGAACAGCAAGTTTTCTCTAAGTTCCCCCTCTGTTCACATTAACATCATTGTTGAGATGAATGGGTTAATGCTCTCCTCTTTAACAAAAATCTTCATGAAAGTGGATGGTAATTACAACTAACAAGCAGACACCAACTAGAGATGAATCAGCTCTGTGCTCTTCACTTGTCTGGAGCTACAGATTATGTCTACAGTGGAAAAGTTCATCTTAGAATATGTATTTGTTAGAATGATTAAATCATCACCACCACAATATTCAATATTATTTTGCCTTTGGCAGCAGCAAGGACATCTGGGCAGAGCAGTATTTAATATTATGCTAGTTAAGGCATGTCAGATAATATACTTTCCAACATGAGGCACTCTCCCACAACAGACAAGCCACAGAAAACCAGTTTCAGTGGTCACTGAATAAAATAAAGTTTTTGTGAGGTTATATGAGATGGGTTAACACCCATCACTCACTCCAGCATGAGCCCCTCAGAGCAGGGGCAGTCCTATGCAATGGCAGCTTCTAGATACAAGCCCAAGAGCACCACACCACCAGTATCAATAGTTCTGTGCACTCCCAGTAAAGCTTGAAAAGTGGAATCGGGCAGTGCTGGGAGCTCTCATCCGTCTTATGTTTGGTTTCTGGATGAAATAACAACTCACACCCACTACAAAAGAACACTAGATCAGTCTGCATCCATGCTGTGTTCACAGACGCGCTCACAAGCATGATCTATCTTGGACCTACCCTGCTTCTCTTTTGGCTTCCCCAGATCTGGGGACTCTGTCTGCACCCCACTTTGCATCAAAAATGTGCTCCTTTCACTCTTGTCACACTTTCTCAGGACTGATGTGAAGGTTTTGGTCGCATGTTCTGTTTCATGTTACTCACTTTAAAAACTTTCTCACTTTCAAATGTTCTCTCACTGGAGATTTCAAACTTTGCTATGCCTGTAAGATGTTTCCTCAAGATGCTGCTTATGCCCTACACACACACATGTGACGTCTGTTAGGTCAAGGACACACACATGAACATATTGACCCATTCTGGAGATGCAGAGAGAGATAAAAGCTCACAAAAGTGCATTATGACAGCAAAAAAAGCAACCATATTTTTTCAGCCATGGCAGAGATCAGCATAGATCAATCAGCCCAGCAACATTAGCGCAGCTCTGGAGACCCAGTCAATGAACATCACAACTATTTGGGCATCACTCAGTGAGCTAGTGGCTACACAAAGCCAACTCTGGCAATGTATAGTCCACTGTTAGAGGCCTCTGATGGTTGCTGCCATCATCTGAACTATGTTTACGTAAGCTCACTTATCATGCATCAGAGCACAAGCGATGCTGGCACGGTCCCCAGTTATAATCCAGACCAGGAGCTGGAAATGGGAACTGTCCTGCACTGATTCTGTCCTGCCAGAGGATTCTCCAGTGCATGGGAACTTTTTCTCTTGGCAACTTAGCCAGTTTTTCTGGTTTGCTTTGCATTGCTGTAGTGGAACATAGCGGCTGGCATGGCTGCTCTGACTTACTGACTCCTACTCAGCTGCCTAGGAGAACTCTACCACGGGAGCAGAAATCCAAAGCTACATGAAGATTTGTCCCAGCAAAGAGCCTCAGCCCACAGCCTAAGAAGTCCATATACTAGAAGTTACCTTTCTCTCACAGGATTGATTTTTAACCAGCATTTCAAACTTTGCCTTACCTGCCAGCCCAGATGTCTACATAGGCCCCTTCACCAGAAAACCTGCATTTGCTTTCTCTCGCCCTCACTGAAAAGATGGTAAATTAAAGCAGAGGCTAAACAAGATAAAAGACCAAAGACTCTAAAAGAGCCTGCAGCTGTAGGAGTGAGGATGGGAGCTTAGCTGAGCAGCACGTCAGGACTCCCACACAAAATGTGTCATTGTTCCACAGCAGAGTGCCTGAGCACACTGCCTAAATACACACAAGATGTGCCGCTGCTTTCTTACGTGCACGCCTCCTCTCTGCTCTCTCCATATACCAGAATCCCATCTGTAGACCCAACAGAAAAGAAAGTCCTCGTAAGTTTTTGCAAACTCTTTCTGCCTGTAAAAAATATGTGACTTCTGCATTCCTTGCTAATAGAAGACAAGATTCAGCTGTGTGGATACAGCCTCTGCAAGCAATTATCTCCTTTTGCTCACTACAATTAACTCTTTTTATACCTGCGAGTCCTTTCCCTCATAACAGGTACTAAACCTTTCTTAGAGGTCCACAGAGTTATGTTAGCATGTGTTCTCAAGTTGCAATGCCAGAAGACAAAGCTGATTTAACCACTCATAATCTTTGAGACCCTATCCTAGATCCCCTCTCCTGGCCACTTGCCTTTGCTATATTCCCTATTAAGGGATTCTTCCATGAGTCAATTCATAGAATCATTGAATCACAGAACATCCCAAATTGGAAGGGACCCACAAGGATCACCAAGTCCAACTCCTGGCTCCACAAAGAACCACCCAAAATCCAAACCATATGTCTGAGAGTGCTGTCCAAATGCTTATTTAACTCTAACAGCTCAGGGCTGCACCCACTGCCCTGGGCAGCCTGTTCCATGCCCACCACCCTCTGGTGTAGACCCTGTCCCTAATCCCCACCTACCCCTCCCCTGACACAGCTCCATGCCGTTCCCTCGGGCCCTGTCACTGTCACAGAGAGCAGAGCTCAGTGCTGTCCCTCTGCTCCCTGTGAGGAGCTGTAGCTGCCACGAGGCCTCTGCTCAGCTCCTCTGCTCTGGGTCCAATAAATCATAGAACCATAGAATCACCAAGGCTGGAAAAGACCTACAGATCATCCAGTCCAACAGTCCACCTGTCACCAGTAGTTCTCTCTAAAGCATGTCCCTCAACACAACATCTAAACGTTTCTTGAACACCTCCAGGGTCAGTGACTCCACCACCTCCCTGGGCAGCCCATTCCAGTGCCTGACCACTCTTTCAGAAAAATAGTATTTCCTAATGTCCAGTGTGAATCTCCTCTGGCACAACTTGATGCCATTCGCTCTAGTCCTATCTAGGCTAGTTACACAAGAGAAGAGGTCGACCCCTAGCTCACTACAACCTTCCTTCAGGTATTTATAGAGAGCAATATGGTCTCCCCTGAGCCTCCTCTTCTCCAGACTGAATCTAGGGCCCCCAGCCACTGCTCATGGATCTTGTCCTCCAGACTCTTCATCATCTTGCCCTAATGCAATGCATTCAACCAGCAGAAAGCTATTCTACCTCTAAAGAAGGGGCAGTGCATTGCCAGGGGCTGATAACCCAAGAGGGAGCATGGAGGGCTATGGAACCACACAGCCTGGGGGAGAGGAAGGAGAAGAATGAACTAGGGAATTGTCCTAGGTGGACTCTTCGGTTGTCTTTCAAGGGTCTTTTTGCACTGCCCAAGTAGGGAATCCTGGGTTGTCCTAATAGGGACACTTTGGTTTTCCCAAGGGGATATTTTCACTCCATGCAAACAGACAGCACAGGTTTACCATCCCATGCCGTTAGCCCCATGCCAGGGGCAAAGTTTCACCTCTCAAGATGAGGACAGAAAGGGAGGCAAGAAGCCCCACACTCCAGGGGTTTGCAGCCTGAATCTGATATGCAGAACATACACAGTAGAGTCATGAGCTATACCAAGGCAGAATCCTCACACCATCAGAAAGAGCAGTACTACAAGAGAAAAGCCTTTCCAGTCACAAGTTTCAAAATTATTTCTCTTTGCATTGCAATGAATTTGCCACTGGCAGGGGTTGAAACTCAGGAGTTAATGTACTGCAGGTTTATGGTAAACGAATGCTTCTGGAGCCATAATTCATGTTAATTGACAGAAGCTGTCTGCAACACTGTGAAATATGCACATCATGGCTGCAAAACAGGAATCCCTGTGTGCATTGAAAAACAAACAGTGCTTTTTGCTTCTAGGCTCTATGATTACTTCTCTTTTTCACATCAAATAAAAACTGCTAGTTACGTTTGCATCTGAAATGAGGTGTGAAAAGTCAAAGATGCATCTGTAATGAACCAGCCAATGCAAAAACTAGAAGAGGAATGTACCTGAGAAACAGTGCACCATTCCCATCCGCTCCACACTTTGATCATAAAACACGCTGAGCAACCGGTGAGCTCAGGGCAATGAAAATCATCAGGCAATTACAATTTGTGTGACCCATTTTCATCACTTCATTAAAAAAGGGGGCCAGCAGGGGCAAACTGGCTTAGCTCCATTGGCTAGAGCACAATCAGCCCCCTAAGATCTATCTGCTTGGAAAATATATGTATTTTGTGAGTAGAACCACTTTTAACGGCTGAACTGAATTTGCAGTCTTACAGATTTGAAAGAGGTTCAGTTCCTTAATGAGGAAATCAGTTTGAAAGCAATGAGGAGATGTACCCAAGGACATTTGCAGGGAGAGCTGAGCAACAGATAAACTCACAAGACATAGAGATACGTGAAGTGAGATCTGAAATGTTCTGTACCAAAGATTCTTCAAGCCAGCAACGGAAGCACCCTGAAAACTTCCATTTTGTCAAAGCATGTCATCACACTGAAGCACAGTTATCCTGTGAAGACATTTGTGCTTGCAAGTGGAACTCTGAGGAATCTCTGGCCAAGAGAGACATCATACAATGGTGTGGAATTTCTTTTAAATGAGCTTTTTGACCCAACTCGATAATATCAACAAATTACAATTTAAGAAAATATTCTAAGAAAAAAAATCTGCTTAGTTCCTATGAGAAATGAAAACTATTTTGGAGGCTGTGAAAGCTGTCACAATCAGAATTATCTATTTACATCAATAGCTGTACAGCTGACCTAAAAAAATCTGGTTTACAACAACAAACCCAGCTAATGGCAGTTAGCTCTCACAGTAGCTGTAAATGGCTTTTCCCCATTCCTTTCCCTATTATGTTAGTGAACTTTAGTAACTTTAAGGAAATACATTGAGAAGCAAAGTCCACTACCTAGATTACACACAGTAAAGTTTTCCTTGCAATCACTGAGGTCATTCAAATTTCTCATGAAACCCTCCGTCTTGCTGAACAAATGAATGTAAGAACACATGTAAGAATCCAGGGGTAGCTCTAATGACTGCACACTCCCAGGTTTCTTGTCTTTCAAGCTAAGTGCTTTTCAAGCAAAGTGCTTTTCCATCACCTCTACTGACATCAGGGAAAGCCCCCCTGGACTTCCCATGCCCTCACCTCCCAGTACAGCCCACCATACCCTTGCTCCCACTGAAGAAAGGTGTTGCACTTCTGGCTGACGAAGCAAAGCTTATGCAGGCATAAGTTGGGGCATGGAGTGGAAGGGGAGAATTGCAGGATCATAGAATTGTTGGAGTTGGAAGGCACCCTTAAAGATCATCTAGTCCAACTCCCCTGCAATGAACAGGAACACCTGCAGCTCCATCAGGTGCTCAGAGCCCCATCCATCCTGCCTGACTTTGGATGTCTTTGAGGGCAGGACATCCACCCCCTCTCTGGGCAACCTGTGCCAGTGCCTCACCACTCTTAGCATAAAAAACATTTTGTTAACATTCCGTCTAAATCTCTCCTTTTTTTTTTTTTTTGAACCATTTTCCCTTCTCCTATCCCAAAAGTCCCTGGTAAAGAGTGTATCCTTTTCTTTCTTATGGCCTGCTTTCAGATCCTGAAAGATCACTGAAAAATCTTGGGTCTCCCTGAAGCCTTCTCTTTTCCAGCCTGAACAACTCCTGCTTTCAACCAGTACTTGCTGGGAAAGATTTCCATTCCTTGGACCATTTTTGTGGCCTTCCTCTGGATGCACTTTAAGATGTCATAGGGAAGGAGATGAGAACCAGCATTACTGAACAAGGGAGGCAGCAGAAGGTTCAAGAGACACAGGTTATACTGTGTTTTGCCCTGAAATAAAATTTTACTTAGTCCTTTTTTTTTTTTTGCTTTAATGTCTTCATTTTATGCTGTGATATGACCTAGTGTCCAGCTTTGTATCTTACCCTCCTTTTGCACTGGGAGGAGTAGTTAGTGTCTCGTTGTTCATTCACTAACTAATGGTAGGATCAATCTTCTGCACATCAAGTTGTTCCTAAGTCCCAAGAGGGGTTCTGGTGTACTCAACACGAGCACTCAAGGATGGAGACATTGCAAGGCAGGACACAGCAGGCAGGTTTTGGCCAAGGACATAATTATTGAGCCTTATGAGGCTCTTAGCCCAGCCCTGCAGTCACCACTCCCACAGCTCTTGCTTAATTTACGCATCAGCTCCACTTGTGGATGAGGTTGGAGGATTTTAGGGATGAGTCCTCAGGTAATCCTGACCTGACCTGACTCATGAGGGGGAGGAAGGAATTTAGTCCAGCTGGCTCCAGAGGTGGTTCACCTTGCCAGCGGTACCTGATGCCAGTTCCTTTGAAATTAATTATTAATCATCTTTCTGATTAAGTTTAGATAGTTCTAGATGGGCAAGGAGAAATAAGTGAAAGCTGAAGACACTGTCAAAAAGGAATGGAAGAGCAACAGTCGGTGCTGAAGCAAAGAGCTCACATTTGAGAGCCTCACTGAAAAGAGGTGTTACACTGCTGGAGTTTGGTGTTTGCAGATAACAGCCCATGAACTCTCCCACCCCAAATCAGATGCTGAGTGAATGCAAACAAGGCTTTTCGTTTGTTCTGAACCTGATCCTGCACCGTTCAGACCAGCCAGGCTTTGTCATTAGCCCCACATTCTCAAATGGGAAGTGAACACAGACTCCTACACATCCTGCCTGTTCTGACTCCAACGAAAAGAGCATTTCTGAATCGCGTCAGCTGAAATATTTGAACAAGCAGGTTTTCAAATCCCAGTGTGCACAAAAGGAGCTGACTTCTAGCAGGTGTTAGCTGGGAAAGATAAAGCTGCTCGGTTGAAAATCTGTCATTTTTCATTTGGAAGTGTGTCAGTACAAGCGTGTTAGCACCTTCACGCCAAGTCTGGACAAGCCCTGGAGGAGGAGAATGATTGAACAGTGAGGCAAGAGAGTGGGAACTCACGCTGGGGTCAGCACAGTGCTGCAAGGTTTTGGATAGTGGAGAGAAAGCAACCCTTAATAGGAGCGTTTTAAAGCCAAGATGTTTAGGAAAACCAATTGCATCTGCCAGCATTTTACACCTGCTCCAAACAATGTCTGAGGATAGTGTTCATGGCAGCTGGGGCCACATGGAGTTTTTCCTGTGCTAGGATTCCTAAGGTTGGTGCTGTTGTAGGAGATAAACCAGGTTTGGTGACAGTAGGACAAATACAAGAGACAAAACCAGTAAGATGGACCCAGAGAGAAAAGGGGTGAGAACTGAATAGCTCAAGCTCTTCTTGTGCTAACCTCTGCTGCTGTGGCTGCTTAAGCATCCAAGCCATTGGTGTTCTAGATCCAGCACACTTAGGGCAAAACCCAGCTTAGTCATCTTCGCGTCTCTCCATCGATATCTATAACAGAGCTTCAAGTGCGGGGTTTGCCTGCTTACATTTCTCCATTCAAAGCAGCCGCACAGTCCCATTCACTTGGCAGTTACTCAAGCAGCTGCTGATACAGCCCCAAAGAGACAGAATAAAAAGGCTGGGGGAATGTACAAGTTCAAGTTAATGTGGAATGAAGGACCGGTTAATCTGATCCCTGAGGAGCATGAAAATATTTAATTTCATGATAATGTTGTATCATGTGTGGCTCCTATTCCAAGACAAGAACAGCTCTCATCCCTTGGATCCAAACTCCCTCTGTGCAGGTCTGCCCTAAGGGTCAGTTTTCAAGCCAATTCCCAACTTTCTTCCTGCAACCAAATTTTGTATTTTGGGCCATGTCTATGTTTGATGCAAAGAAATGGGTATAAGCACAAGCTGCATAGACATCTAACAGCAGCAAAGGCAAAGTGAATGGTAATGCTCAGATTTCCATCCTGTTTCTCAGGCACACCATGCTCCATCCTAACAAATCCAGTGTGACACTTCAAGTGGAGTTTCCTCTTGAATGGCTCTAAAGGATTAACAAACATGTTCACAAGGTTTGAAATGGAGTTATAAAAAACTGTCATCAATGCCAATGCCTCAGTATCCAGATTTCTAGGGCTATAACCCAATCTGCAAGTTGGAGGAACAAACGCTTAACCCATGTATAGGAAGAGCAGAACCATGAGAACATTAATCCTGCAGGTTCCCTGACTATGAACATGAGCACTAATCACCATCACCTGGTCTGTCCATTAGCTCACAGCTTTCTGAGTGAAAGCACTGCCTGATGCCGAGCCCTCTCAGGTCTCCCAGCCGTCCTCTCCACACCCTGTGCCCCAGTTATCTGGATCCTGTGCTGACCCCATGCTGAGACAGCTGTAATTGTGTTGCCACAATATTGGATTAACAACATGGAGGTTCGGAAGGTACATCACGTTTTTTATTTCCTATTTGATGAAAAAGTGGTTGCTGAAATCAAATACATTTTCATCACCCCGTTTAAGCCGGTGATCAAAGCCCTCTTACTATGCATGACCTGAGCTGCCTCTTCCTTGGATGAAACAAAATAAGACAATTTCCTGCCCAAATCCACTTGTGGTACACAAAGTTCAGGGACACCTGATCTTTTAGTGTCTAAAAGGTGTCTATAAGAACAGCAACAGACTGTTCAGCAGATTCTGTTGGGATAGGACAAGGGGAAATGGTTTCAAACTAGAACAGGAGAGATTTAGATTTCCTATAAGGAAAAAGGAGTTGGACCAGATGAATTTTAAGAGTCTCTTCCAACTTAAGCAATTCTGTGATTCTGTGATTCTTGACTTCCAACCACCACGTTTTTTCAGGGGCAATAGAACTAGTTGTACTGGTATAAAGCACAGCAGCCACTGGCACCTTCACCCAAAACACATTCCAAGGGAGAGGTGGGAGCTCTCAGCACCACGGCACCAGGCCAAGAAACAGCAAATTCTCCCTCAGGATGAGGGGACTCAAACTTGCAGCTCCCACAAGGCTGCCCCAAACACCACCCAAAGGAAAAGCCTGAGAGAACCCTCCAACGCCAGCACTGGGGCCTCTCTGCAGCCAAGAAGACCTAAGTGACAGTCAGGAATGAGAGCATGCAAGAAGCAATCTGTCTTTAGCCTTCCGGCTGCAGCATCCAGTTCTGAAGAAATGGAAGATCAAAATCATCTACAGATCAGTCCTTTAGGAAGTATAAGACAGCCTCAGTTTTTTCCCTCTGGTGATTTCATGTGAATGACTCAGATGCTTTGACTCCAAAACCCACTGAAATGTTATGTAAAGGTGAGGAGTGGAGAAGTAGTTTTCTAAGAGCAGGCAGTGAGTATACTGGGAATTTAACCCTTCCCAGCAGTTCTGATTCATTGAATATATTCTCAGTAAGAGAAGTCACCTGTTTCCAAGGGGTTTATAGCCCAGATGTGTGTCCAAAGCAAAGCTATGAAAGGTCTCAAGCACGAATGTTACGGGAAGTAGCTGAGAAAACTGGGATGGTTCAGTCTGGAGAAAAAGAGGCTCAGGGGAGAGCTTATAGCTCTCTACAACCACCAGAAAGGAGGTTGTATCGAAGTGGGTGTTAGCCTCTTCTCCCAGGTAACAGCAATAGGGCTAAAGGGAATGGCCTCAAGTTACACCAGGAGAGGTTCAGGTTGGATATTAGGAGAAATTTCTTCTCAGAAAGAGTGGTGAGGCATTGGAACAGGCTGCCCAGGGAGGTATGGACTGAAGGTTGGACTAGATGATCTTATTGGTCTTTCCAATCTTAATGATTCTATGATTCTATGATTATACATAAAGGGTGAGCATCACACCAGGATGTAGTGTAGGTTGATGGTGGGGAGCTATTTTGGGATGGTGGGATTCAGTCAAACAGCAGATCCCCTCCAGGACGCCACATTGTTCTTCCAGAAGTCCAAAGACCCAAGCAGATGAAGTGAGCTTCATCCGCTGAGGCAAACAGCTCTGAGACATCTAGGGACAGATTTAAACAAGTGGAGGAGGGAAGACCAAGTCAGAGTATCAGCTCTCCAGTCTCCTCTTAATGGAACTAAGGAGGTATACTGAGGATGTAGTCACCAACAAAGCTGGGGATATGAATGAAAAAAATGATGGAGCATGAGTTATTTAAAGGAAATACCACATTTTTCTTTTACATTTGTACAGCACAAGGGATCACAATTCCTGACTGCCAAACACAAGCATTTGTGCAACAAAATGAGAATAACAAGTATAGTCCTTTTAAGGAAGCTGAATTAAATACAGTGCATGTAGGCTGAGTATCGAAAGGTTTTGTGGGCACTGGATGACAGAAAACAAAATACATCCTGGATGCAATCCTACATTAATAGGAGGGAGTGGAAAATTATTTTTTCTTCTCTAGTTTCAGAGGCCACTCAGCCTTTTACCCAGGGGGATTATCTGTCTCTTTACATGTTAATATTAAGGCTGCATAACTTCTCTGAAAGATACAATTCAGTGAAACACAAAGTAATGAGGTGAATACAAAAGTAAATGGGTGAAACTCCGTGACCTCTGTATTTTGTAGAAGATGAGACTAGATGATCTAATGGGCTTTTCTGGTCCTACTGTCTGTAACTCCATCAATGAATGACTTTCTGAGTGTGGGTTGGTTGATTTTTTTGGATCCTATGAGAACTGTTTCTGCATCTTCACAAGGATGTAAGACATTTGGGGACAACAAACTGAATTAAAGATCTGTAGAACAACAAATAAATAAATATGCAGTGTTTTTACTGACAAATGGAGGGTATCTTGGATCAGCATTTTTTATATAGTCTCAGAGAGAAAAGTTCAAAAGATCAATACATCAGCTTTTAGTTCATTTTAGATTGCATGCTAAGGGATTAGAAACTCAAAGGAATTCCCTTCAATCTCCAAGAGTTTCCAGAACATGTAACAGTTTTAGGTCAAATTATAATAATTAACTTGAGATAGCACGTTGACTGGAGAGGGACTTTGCCAAAAATAATTTTGCACATCACTGAATACTGATGTTTGAATTCAGAAGGGAAATTTGCTTTAGCTCACCCACAAGTTTATACAGGTTTATACAGCCACTGAGAGGGAGGTTAGTCCTTAGAAAAAAACAAGAGCTGAGAGTTGTAGTGCTTTCCAAGTTAGATGGGGAGTAGTCCCGAGAGCAGGACGTATAATGTAGAAAAAGAACGTTTAAACATATATGGGCTCATGCTGCTGTGCAGATAGACGTGGCCTCTTAAATCTCTGATAATTAATCAGCAACAGGATCATTAATCAGCACTTCTGTGTTCTTCAGAGTTCCCTGGGAAAGAGAAAATGTAAATGCCAGGCTTATTTTCTAGTAGGTAACTGATCTTTGATAATGAATGGATGGACAATTGAGAGGAAAAAAGAATAATCTCAGCTCAAATTTGTAGTTTTGCATTCTCATGGCCGCGCTGCAGGAGGCACTGGGTGATACTACACAACCTGCATCAGATAAAGAGAAAAGCAATATTAATCTGAAAAACAGTAGTCCCAAAGGCTGCAAGCAGCTGGCTTTTAATCAGAAAATATCCATCCTTTGTTGCTCTACGGTCAAGTAAATAATCAGAGGTGAGCACAAAGATCTTCACTGGCCGGATAACTGGACAGAAGTTATATTCAATTGTATTCAACCCATTTTCCTCAAACTTCAAATCAGTATTGCTCTCTATCACCCTGCAGGCTGCTTTAGCCCTTCTGAGGCGATCAGCTGGAAAAGTCATTTCAATTAAAAAAAAAAAAAGGCAAAACCAACAAAAAGCTGGCATCTAGGCTCGGATTTGAAGAATTGGTCTCACAATCGCCGGGTCAATTCACATTAAGCTGTACAAAGAGCAGACAGCAACAAGAAGACGAGTTGAGCTACTCAGTGTCCACTGCCTGTCCCTAATTCTCTGTTGACTTTCGCCAGCGCCTCATCAGAGGGGGCTGCAGCGTTTGACCCCCGTTCCTAGGCACAGAGAGGGAGATGGGGACACATGCGGCAACTTTAAATAGGAGACTTCTTCCCTGCATGCCCCAGCCCTGCTATGGGTGACTGCTCTCCCAAGTCAGCCTATCAGGAATTTATTGCCTCTTCTCCATTACCCGGCAAAGAAACTGTCACACAGATGTTGGCATTGTAACTCATTCAGTGTCACCGTGGGGTTCTCCGCCATTGTGTCCCCACACAATGGGACAGCATTCAGGGAAGGGCATGGAGGGGATACAGAGGTAGCCCCGGGCCGGGCCATGCTGATGCGCTCTTTGTTGGGCTCCTGCTCCGAGGGTCTCGCCTGCCCTTGCACTCCCGTGAGCTGAAGGCAAGGCCTGAAGAGAAGCCGGCAGGAAGGAAGGATTTTCTGTCTTTTGTGGGCTCTTTCTGTGTTATTTTTGTTCTCTCGGAGGGCTTTTGTCGCCCAAGGTAATGATCCCTGGCCCTCATTCATATCTCTGCTTTTGTCTGGGGGCCTTTGTAGACAGCACAACATGGATAGAAGCCGCCAGGCACAGCACCAGGGCCAGCCCCTGGTATCAATATAGCTACAAATACCCAGTTACAAGTTACGGAATCATAGAATAGCCTATGTTGGAAGGGATCTACAATGGTCATTGAGTCCAGCTCCTGGCTCTACATAGCACCACCCAAAATCCAAACCCCATGTCTGAGAGCATTGTCCAAATGCTCCTTTTGCTCTGGCAGCTCAGGGCCATGCCCCCTGTACTCTGGTGCAGATCCTTTCCCTTACATCCACCTGACCTTCCCCTGACACAGCTCCATGCCTTTTCCTCGGACCCTGTCACTGTCACTAGAGAGCAGAGATCAGCACTGCCCCTTGTGAAGAAGCTGTAGGCCACCATGAGGCCTCCCTTTAGTATGAAATCTTCATTGTCAGAATATCAGCAACAGGTTACGCAAGGGGTTTCACAAAAGTATGTGAAATGCAACCTGGCTCTGCAGAGCGTCCTCCAGAACACACCCCACCAGTCATAGAGATGATGGCGTCCCAAAGCCCGGTCAGGACAAGCATCTTCAAAGGCTGTCCCACAGCCACATACTGTGGTCCACCAGGCTTATTTAAGTGTCTGTAGGAAGGATGAGAAAATGGGCTTCCAGGAGTGATGTAAACTGAAGCAAAACTCTCCCCTTGACTCTCTGCCAAACCTCCCAGAATGATCCTCACCACACTAAAGACAGAAGGGTAAAACACAGATGGGGACAACTCATGGCGACACTTCTCCGCACTGAAGCCTCCCCTGGTGCCCAGTGTGAGCTTTTCTCCAGCTCCCTGTGCTGAGCTCCCCCAGGCTCCAGACCTGCAAACAGTTATGCAAGTTCTCACATGCATAATATTAAGCATATTTGTTTTTGTTTTTTCTTCGGGTTCAAGGCCTTGGAGTGTAAGCTCCAGAGGGTAGGGAGGCTCTGCACTTCAGACATCTAAGGAACCACACCCAGCCGTGAGGAGGAGGATTTTATATATATAAATTTTTTTAACTCCCATCCATCAGCTCAGCAGCAACAGTGGTGCCAAATGAAGTCTTTCCATTCGTGCAGTTTTTGCGGTCTAAAATTCACCACGTGTTTAACCACGACTCCTTGGCTAGTCCCTGCAGCACCCAGGTTCCCAGGTGGTCCCAGTCCCAGCACCAGCCAAGCCTGCAACTGTTTAGTTTCTAAGCCCAGGGCAGTCAGGCCAGAGTGGATGTTGGCCAAATATAATGTAGACACACAGGCCTATATTATATAAAATACACACGCACACTTACACATATTTTATATATATATATATACATTTACATATGTATATAAAAAATATATAAACTCACATACAATGTATGCCTTTAAAATAGAACCCCCCTCCATCAGAAAATAAAACATTTTACTGCAAAATGAATGGATTTTTTTTAATGCTTAAAAAAATGTGTTAAAATGTAACTAGAACATTAATGAATCCCTGCTTGAATGCTGATGAAATACAGTGGTTCTTACTGACTGCATAATTCTTTTTTACTGTTTATTTATATCACTACTAATACAAAAATCTCATTTGGAATGAAATATTATACTTGGTACAGAAGGGGCCCACCACACTGTCTTCAGCAGCAAATGTATGGTAAAGTGGACTTGAAAGACCGTGGCTTTACTGAGTGCAAACTCGAAAATCAAAAATGAACAGAAGAACATAAAGTTGGCCATGAGGTGGGCTCCATGGGATCTGACATACTGTTCATGATGCCTGTGTTTGAAGAGAGGACCACCTTTACTTAACACACCCTGATGTTCAACGGAAAGACCCTACTGGGAATCGGGCACCCAGCCAATAAAGGGTTTCTTAATGGAGGTAGGCTTTGAGAGTTCAGACCTTCAAACAAAAGCCACGAATTGTGTGGGCAGGTTTTCTGAATCATTACACCCTCTTATTAGGGCATACAGCTGGGAAGGGAAAAGACCTGGACTGTTCCAGTGGCAATTTAATTATGTTATACAAATGGGAACATCTTTAAAAGTTTTAGAGGCTGGGAGAGGCTTTGAGAGCTGGGTTTGGACATTTCTTTGGGGAAAGCAAGTTCAAGTCCCATCAAGCAGAGGAAAAACACTCACGGGAGTCTCTCATATATTAGATGAGTACTTTAATTATTGGTCTGGGTGCAGGGAGGAGGGGGGAAGTACAGTATTATGGCTTTCTCCAGTTCTTCCCCTGAGAAAAGTGGTTAAACTTTCTTGGGCACCTGACCAGGTCCAAGCTTTGGGCCTCCAGTCGTAAGGGGTACCTCTGGTCCATGTGGAGGTAACATCCAAAGCAGACACATTTCTGAGATGGTAAGGTTGGAATGAGGGCTCCATCAAGCTACTACGGTGGTTAGTGGGCAGAGATGTTCTTCTCCAGAAGGAAAACACAATCTCCAAAGATGCAAATTTCCCTCTAGAGAGATCTGTCTCTCCCTGCTGAAGGAAGAGGGATCCCAAGTAGCTGGGGCTCCAAGAAAAGAAAATTCTCTGATCAGATGACTCCAGACCCTAAACCTCAGTGTTTTCTCAGTCATTCCTCTTCTGAAATCTATTAATCCTGTCCCATATGGTGCCCAGTGTGCTGCATGGATGCTCTTTTTCCCTGCGTAAAGATGATTCATGCAGTGACCCTTAACTTTGGCTGGATGAGAGCGGGAACGTATATGAAAGTTTGAGCCAAGCTCTTGAAAAGCTAAAGGGAAAGAAAATAAACTAATATGCTGACATAGCACTGTAATATGGTGTAATCAAGAAAAAGAACAATGTTAACATAGCTTGAACAATGCATGACTTAATATAATAATGACATTGAAAATGCTCTGAAAATTTGTGGGACGAATCCCTTTTCCTCTGAAAAGGGATCATGTCTATACATCTGGACATGGTTGGGCACACTGCTCTGGGTGGCCCTGCTTGAGCAGGGTGTTGGAGTAGACTCTTTCCAATCTCAATCATTCTGTAAGTTCAGAAGCTCAAGTTACCCTGGACTAGCTCAGGGCAGCAGCTTGCTGAGACAAGACAGCAGACCCCTTCCAAGTCCAATGAGTAAGTAGCTTCAACCAGACTTAACAAAGGAATTTTTCAGCATAAAGACATAATGATGACACAGCCCATGGAGATTAAAGAAGAGGCCTGATGTTCACAGTCAGAAAAGGCTATTCTGAGTCATTTTGTTATGGTGGATATATCTGAGCTCAACCAAAGACGATTTTGAGCAATCTCATGCAGCAAAACCAGCTAATGACTGTATTCTGATTTCATGTAAGTTAAAGTTCATACTCACCATTGCAACTTGAGACAAATACTTTAAAACCATTTTGCTTTATACAAGTTATTTTAGAACAACAACTGGAGACCCTCAGGGAAGGGGCTTTCTTAATCAAATTTACTGAGCATCGCTAGCATTGAATAGGTAACTCCAAAATCTCAACAGTAGAGCTAGGGTCATAACTAAGGCCGTAGATACCACTGCTTCTCATCAGTTGCTTTTATCCAGAACCATCATGCAGCCCAGATCAGCACATGGTACAATGAGAGCAATGGAGTCCTATCCAAGAGCTGTGTGACAATCCTCCTGACACGCTTCATCAGCAACCAGATCCAAGGCCCACCAAGTTGGTGGAAAGAATCTCCTTCTCTTCAGTGGTCTCTGGATCCTGTCCCAGAGGGAAAGCAATTTCCATCACAGAAATATGCCTGCCACCTAGTTCATTTATTGCTCCTTTGTTAAATTTACTATAAAAACTCACAAAATAAAGTTCCAGAAATCATCCAACATCAACAAGCTTCAGCTGGAGTGATTAACCAAAGCCTAGGAACTTGGAAAGCAAGTATATTAATGTCTTCTGGCCACTAAATCTTTCTTGCCAAGCAATAAAAGAGCCAAGAAAGCTAAGTAATTAGGAAGTTATCACAATAACTCCATGTCCCAGAGAGGGTTCACTAATTGTTTACAGAAGATAGGCTGCAATAAAGAGATGATTAGAAATATGTCAGCTGCAGGACTTTGATAGCAGCAAATTTGTCTTGGAAGCAGGGGGAGGAATAGGTTACAGACAAACAGCAGTCAAATAAGCAGAGGGTGAATTACTGGCAACTCAGCTTTGGAGGTTTCCCAGTTCTGAAATATCTGCCGTATGAGTCTGTATGAAAGATGGCATCAGACAAGCCTGGTATTTGAGAAACAAATTAAAAAGAAGTGGACACAGCAAGGAGCCATGGTGTTGCCTTTCACACAGCTGAGACCATCCATCCAGCTGATGAAGTAGAGATATCCCTAAGAGCAACATTGCACACAGCTGCTGTTGGAGCAGCTGCTATGCCATGGTGACCCAAAGCAGTTAGTGCCATTGCAGCCCTCAGAAAAGAAGGCAAGCTCAAGCAGATCCCATTTCTGGTTTTTTTGGACCCCTTGGTGCCATTGGCTTTAGAGGGCATGAGGACAGCCAGAGAACAAGCTTGTGATCTGGGGAACTTGCTCAGTACCATCAGTGACTACACGGTAATGTGAATTTTCAAGATCGTTTCCTTATTTTTGGGACAATGTGATATACCCAGTTGTTTCTTGCATAACTGTATCCCACTGGTGTGTATTAGCACCTATAGCTTTATGCCAGATCACACATACTGGAGCATAGGACAAGCATACAGGAGCAGGTGAAAAATTCAAGGCCACTTGATCTATAGAAAAAACAAGGCCAATCACCGTCTGTCACTTCAGCTTCTCTGACTGTTTTCTCTCTCCACTTCAGCTGTGCCAGGCACCACTTGCAAAACCTCAAGTCAGCCACCAGAAACACAACAAATCACATGAAACACAGCAAAACCACACTGATTTCCCATGATGAAAGGCTGATAATATTTTGAAATATAAAACATGAAATATTTTATATTCTCAATAGTTAACACTACTTAGAGCCTGTTAAACTGTACCTGTATACCCTAGAACTCAGGGCTGCTCACACAAGTTATGAACAGACTCTCAAATGAGGGAGGACACAAGGATTGGTTGCAACAAATACTGACAGGGTGCTCTAAGGAGACCTCGAGGCACAAGTCAGTGAAACACGCTGCACATCTGCCTGGCAAACCTAAACTGTGTGCCCTGTGGGGTCCTCCCAGTCCAAGCCGTCCAGTTAAACTGGTCAGCAGAAGACAAGGCACCTTGCTTGTCTGATGCTCTTCCAGACTCACAGCATTCATAGCCAGTACCAGGAATTTCTGCCAATGACTTCAAAGAGGGTAGATTTCAACTCATGGTTTGAAACCCAGCCCCATTCCCTATCCTTAGGCTAGTGGGGCCATGAGAAAAGCTCAGAAACCTCAGCTGCTTCAAAGCGCATCTGCTTACCTTGGGAATCAAGAAGCACCCTAAAAACACACTTCCCCGTGCACCTGCAAAACTCTGGTGACCTGTTCTCACTACCTGAGATGAAACAGATGCCTGTGCCCTACTTCCCAACTGCACTGTTATGAAGCACCTAAGTCCCTGCTACTTCACATTGCTTCCCACTGTGTACTGCTACAAAACCTGTGCCAGTTCAAAGGTTTTTTCTGAGTCAAACATCCATAATCTAATGAGTAAAGGCATGATCACATCCAGGATGTGTGGCTTGGTATTCTGACTTTCCTGAAAGTAATGCTGGAAAAACAGCATAGAAATATTTTTTGTAACATTATGGCAATCTCCTTAATTAATACTTCACTACACTAATTCAGCCTGCTTTATTGCTTCCCAGTCATCAGTATGAAATCATTCACCCCCAGAAGAACTCATAATCTGGATGTTTTCCCACAGCATGGCATTCCTCTCTCCACCCTGTCCCAGCAAAAATGAGCACACTCTCCCTCCATCCCAAAGGGTGAGCTTTGGGAACAGCCCTGTGCTCTTGCATTCCCCAAAACAGTTCTAGGACACCAGCTCAAAGAGTACATTATAATTCAGTCCAAATCTCCGCCAAGATATTTGCTAACGTTGAAACTATGTGCATAGTCACAGGCCATTGCTCAAGATCATGACTTGGCCAGGTGTGATGGCCGTGAAGCGCAGGGATCTGCTTGCACTGACCTTGTGCTACCCTGTCAGTGCATGGCCCGTTACACACAGAATATGGAAAGAAGAAACATCTATATATGTATAATTTTTTTTCAGATGAAAGAGGCCCAAAGAGAACTTCAAAGGAAGGCTCAAGACACTGCATGACTCTTTGGAAAAGCTGGTTCAGGATGACACTGTGTGGTGAGGCACATAGCCTAGGGAAAGCTACTTTTTGTTTCTGGGCCTCTGTTCCTTATCCACCCAATGGGAAAAACAGCATGACTCTTTTTCACATGGGTGTTGTTAGAGTTGGTACATCAAAGACCACAAGGTGCCCAGGCTCTGTGCGGGTGGAAACCACATGGGCACCCAACATGAGATGAGAACACAAAAAAAGACATTTTCAAACAGAAGTAATCTAAGTCAATTTTGTCATCTCTGACTTCAAAGATATAAACTCTATTATTTTGTCTGTGCAGGAAATGTAAAAACATTCTTCTTGTTCCAATACAGATTCGTG
Organism: Aquila spilogaster; assembly: GCA_024606505.1. Classification (NCBI taxonomy): domain Eukaryota; kingdom Metazoa; phylum Chordata; class Aves; order Accipitriformes; family Accipitridae; genus Aquila; species Aquila spilogaster. Next base: position 11,111,024 of record JANHGO010000001.1, read on the forward strand.
CCGAGAGTAGGCAAAATTTTGGACTATTGAATTAATTAACATCATTTTTAATTGAGGTACCAGATTTTACTCAGCCTGGCTTAGGGCATGTCTACACAGATGGGCAGACACATGCAGGCTCCTCTGTCTGCCTTCCAAGTCGTCTTGACTGGAGCTGGTTTCAGCATCACACTATGCTCACATGAATCCTCTCTCTACTTGAAGAGATCTAACACCCACTACTAACAAACAGTGCATAATATTTAAGTCCAGCACTTCATGAATATAGCTTTGTGGCTCCTAGATGAAGCTGGTTTGTGCTCAGTTGGCTTGGGCAGCAAGGCAGGAGCTCGCATCTATTTGCATCCATTTGTGCAGGCATGCCCTTATATGCCCATTTTCATGTTTACTAAATGCCTTTTTATTTGGCCACCCACTAATGGATGATTTTCAAGGCAGCTTTTAGAAACTGTACAGCTTTCTGTTTTACTTTTTCATCGTCCTGTGCAAAGCCAAAATATTGTGGTGTTCATGACAATCAGCAAAATCAGGAGTAGAAACATACATGATTGTGATATCATTAAATAGTAACAAATTAATTGCATTTGTAAAATGTTTTTGTTTCCGATAATCACAGGTGCTTTTTGCAATATAGGCTTTATTTTATATATGGGTGTGTGCATTAATCTATTATTCTGGCAGATTCTTTTAAAAAAGCACATTCATCAGTCCTTTCTTCAACAAAACACTCAACCAGAGTAAAATCTGTTGGACATGGAGGTATCCATGGAATGGGTGCAGCCACGGGAAAACAAACCATCCCTATTTCATCTCTATTAGGGTTCAGCCAAGCTCAGAATAAATACACACAGCCACAGCTGAAACAATCTCAGAATATTTGCAACATCAGTTTTGGTCACTCATCATGGATAGGTTCAGAGTGAGCCCAGTCACTGGGAGGAAATTTTCTGAGAAGGGAAGAATAGGGAGTTTCACAGAGCATACAGAGGAAAAAGCTTTTCACAGAAACACAAATAATTCAGAATTCACAGGGACAGAATTCATAACGAGCATAGTAATTTACTCAGGAAAGGAGGAAACTTGCAATGATTCATTTGAAGTGGCTTTCTTTGCATAAACATTGACCAAGATAAAGCTTATCAGAGGCATTCCTATAGCTTTCCTATGCAGTTGCAGTAGTCCATGGAGTATTGGTTATTTGGCAGTTAACATGTGTTATTCAGATATAAAATATACAAGCCAATTAATTTTATTTAACCATTCACTGTTCGCTGCTGAAAAAATGATAGTGCTCCTCACAACGCCCAGAGTCCTTTCTTATGACATTGGTACTGTTATAATGTTGCCAAGAAAATGAAAAACGAAAGTTCTTACCAAAATGACATAGTTGTTAGGGAAAGAAATCCTAAGTTTGAAGATTGGATCAGTTGAAAAAAAAAGCAGCCCAGGAACAAAAAAAAATACACATAGGAACTCCACAAGTGCTAAATAGCAGAGTTTTTAGGCCTTTACTCAAGGTGCCTCCTAAATTCAAGTATATGGACATTCCCAGAGGGATAGCAGTGTTCAGCACTGCTTTGTGAAGTACAGAAGTTGGGTGGATCTGTCTGTCAAAATGAGAATGGTTTTGTTGCTTGTTTCAGTGCCAGATAACAACTGTGATCAGGAGAATTTGCCATGAATCATTAGGAGTTTCAATAATGGATCAAGGCCACATCTAGCCTGTTACCTCTGTTGAAAGGAAACTTTCACCAAAACTTATGTGTTTTGTAACTTCCCTGCAGTCTATTCGTCTGTTGTACTATTCATCCTACCATAGCCCTCCAAAAGTCAGTAAGAAGCTTCCACGACTAAAATTCAGGTCCATTTGATCCTACGTGCGATCTCCATCCATGCTCAGATAAAGTATGGACAAGAAGTGGGGAGGATTTATCATCCAAAATGCAGTGTGGAGGAAGGAGGTGTTTCAGCAGCACCAAGCCCTGCTATGGTCACAGCCACCCCAGAGGAGTCAGCCAGGATTTAGGTAACTTATGAATAGAGAACTCAGTCTGCCCTGATGTGTGCTATTGAACCACCCACTCTGTGATCCTTCCAGCAAAGTGAGCCTTCCTCCCTTAAAGCCACCATGATATGCAGCCAACGCTGTTCAGCTGCCCTGTGTGATCATGGCAGAAGCTGATTTAAGACTTCTGAGCAGCACTTGGAGTGGTGATGCTGAGCTGCTAGAGGGATCACATGAGGTTAAAGGTGAGAGGGGAAAATCAGACTTAGTCACTGCACCCTCCAGTACCTCCAGTACACTTTTTGGAGCTTAATCAGCTCTTCAGAGTGCAGAAAAGCAAAGTAACAAGGTTGGATACCACAGATGCCAAAATGAAAGATTACAGTCATAAGAATTAAAAGTACTCATGAGTTCAGTCAAAATTTCTTAAGGGAGTAAATTTTCTGATCATCTACAAGAGAAGAAAATACCCTGTTCTCATTGTCATTTGCTTGCTGCTGATCATTACAAAAGGGTAGAGGAGCATTGAAAACCAAAGACATAGAGGACTGTAACTTACCAGTTATTCAGGTTTGGCTTAAAGGATTTGGCCTGCGGCAATAATTGACTCCTTGTTTAAAGACAAAATGCCTTACAAGACTGAGAGTTCAAAGAGATATCAGGCTATGTGAGCCAGGAGAGTGGAGCAGTTAAACCAACAAGGTGACCACAGGACCTGCTTTCTACCTTGACTGAAGCTGAAGGTAAAGTAATACCTCCGACTGCCAAGCTATCTGTAGGTCAGATAGCTTTCAGCTTCTAGCCTTAGGCCCTGAATGGTAGAGTTTGATGCAAGATGAACAAAGAGGTATTTACTCAACCAAGCTTATCCTCTGAGGGCCTGTTCCTTAGACTTTTCCTTGGGACTTTAGTAGCAGCAGTATCTGTATTTTCATTGGCTTCACTGACCCTTTAGTCACATTCTTCATCTGCATTTCAGATGAGTATCAAGCACAGACTGAAGCCGCCACAAGTCCAAGCTCATCCCTACACAGGCTCTGGCTCACATTCAGGGTCAAGACAATGTCTGGGGAGTAAAAGCTCCACCTGCAGTGGTCACAGTATGCCGTGCTGTGCCGTCTGCAGCCTCTTATTTCTCTAGAAAGGTGATTTGATGTCAAGGTCCTCATTAGTACCTGAGTAATACTCAGATGGCTGGAAAATACAAGTTCCTCTGCTGTTAGAGACAGCATGAGCAAACGTCTTTGCAAGTCCTGTGGCTGCCACGTAGAGATGCATAACCAGGTAAAGAAACAATCCGGGGTTTGCTCCTAATGTGATCCCCACACCAAAGGATAATATGGCCTATCCTGCCTGCTCAGGGGCCACAAATGTATGAGGATATCTACAGTGCTGGCAGACACACCCTCTGGACTTCTTTCCACATAAAGGGACACAAAACAGAAGAACAGATAATGGTGTTTATACAGAGCTCTCACAAGTTTTGGCAACATAACGTTATGAACAACAGTTATTTTGGATTAGTTCATCAAAAGACCTTTGTAAGATGGTCATTCTTTGCACATCAATAGAGAGTGGCAGGAGGATTAGTTTGATGTTGTATTCTTCTTCGAGCTTGATGTTTATCCACTATGAGAACTGGCAGATGGTGCACACTGTACCAGGTTCTGCAGGTTTTCCCAGCCTGAGTCAAAGTTGTCAACCAGCATCCAATCCACACCTGCTTTGCCTTACTGCCTCACAACAAAACACGGCTGTGTCTTGTCTCCTAAAGGATCTTGCAGCAATATTTCTGACGTGCATATGCAACTACACTGTAGAAATAACGCTCTCTTTCTGGAATTGAATGCAACTCTACATTCACTCTCAAGCTCTACCCAAATCTTCTGCCAGGACTAACTCTGCTTACAAATTCTGGTCTACAATCTTCTGTCTGCTGTCAAGCTGCACCAGACATCCACAAAGGTTTTCCCTCGGTTTCAGCAGGAAAATCTTGTCCTTCCTTCTATTGACTCCATCTATGGATCTCAGCAAACAGAAGGAAAAGTCTTGGGCTTCATTCTCAGGAAAGTAATCCTGTCCTGTCCCATCTGGGCACCTCTCTTCAGATCAGCGAAGATATGCAGTACTTATAACTGGAACATTCATTTTCTCTTCACGCTCCACAGTTGCCAAAATAAACTCTCCTCGAGATAGAGGCAAAAAAGTGCTTAACAGAGTGAGTTATGCCCTGATTGCTGCATTCCTCTCAGCATTCCCCAGAGGCTGGCTCACTGCACAACTCCACAAGGAAGCGCTCCACATGCTGGGCTCGTTTGTGTATCCCTCTCAGGATTTAACTCTTTCAGGATTTAACACCTTCAGGCAGCTCAGGAGGAGTCTGGATGCTGAGGGAGGGGATGCAGACCCAAAGTCTCACCATGACCAGCAGTCTGGATGCACCCAGGGTGCTTGCACGTGGACCAAGCCTGCTGAGTTGGCAGTGGCTGGCTGGGATGCTCACCATTCCCACTCTGACCCAGGGCTGCTCAGCTGTATCTGTTATCTGTGACACCTCCAGGCATGGGAGGAACCAACGAGGGCCCTAAGCCAAGAGCTGGGTACAAAGTCCTCCAGGTGGATATTTTACTTTAAATAAAAATCTGCTCACTATTCAAAGCAGAACGAATTCTTGGCCATCCCAGGGCCATAACCCTACAGGCTCATGCTATGAGAAAGAATCCTATTGTTTGAATTCCTCACTGTTCAAACGTAATGAGTCTTTCCTTACTTCTTTTTGTCCACACTGAAAGGAAAACTAGAAGCTCTACCATGACCACTGTGCTTCCTTTCTTTCTTCTTACCAAGATAACTCCTCTCAGTCCCTCTCTGAGGCATAGTGGCCAGCATAAAAAGAATCACAGAATCGTATGAGTTGGAAGGGACTCACAAAGATCATCTAGTCCAAATCCCCTGAAATTTACAAGGATGTCTACAGCTCAATCAGAGTGCTCAGAGTCCTGTCCAGCCTGGCCTTGGACGTCTCCAAGGATCGGGCATCCACCATCCCTCTGGGCAATCTGTTTCAGTGCCTCACCACCTTTATTGTAAGAACTTGTTCCTCATATCCAGTCTAAAAGCAACTCAGGTTGTGTGCTATACCACAACATGCTGCTCACTGTAACAGGTAATGCAATAATCTCCCTGTTTAGTCTCCACCTCGTTCCTTTCTCTTATGTTTGTTTGTTTTCTCAACTGAAGAAATGCACAGAGCGAAGCTTTTCCTCTGCTACAACTTTCTCCCGGTTGTAGCAGTTTATTATAACCTGCTTACACTACAGTACAGCTTGGGCTACACTCTGTTGCTCTGGGGTGGCATGGCTAAGGACCAACACAGTCTTCTTGCTGTTGGCATCTTTCTCTTAGCCCCCTGTGAAGTTAAAGTGGCCCAAGAGCTTTTCAGACAATCAGTTTAACTTGTATGTGGAGAGATGTCCTAGGTGTACCACCTTCCCACAGACCTAACCTCCTGCCCTGGTCAAATCACATTCTTGCTTCCAGCTATCTATTCACCTCAGATGGCTTCTATGGCTGACAATGGGGAGACAACTCAGCTATGAAAAGCAAATCTACCCTTGCACAAGGAGTTGGGTGCAGATGTGTTAGCACTGCCCCTGCTCAATGGGATCTACCAGTGAAAACCTAGGGTCCCCAAATATCAGGTACTGCTGTATCAGACCAGTGATCTACTTGATCACTTCATCTAAAGATGAAGTTGTAGCTCAACGTGATGCATATTCAAAGTAGTTTTTAAGGGACAAATTATCCTTCCCACATGAAGATTTATCTTGAGCAGAGAGTCGTTCACCTTACCAGGGAGAAAACTTCTTTGCTTTTAACTTTGCATGAAAACTGTTTTTGTCCTCTGAAGGGATAGGACAAGGGGAAATGGTTTTGAACTAAAAAAGAGGAGATTTAGTCTGGATATAAGAAAACTTTTTTTTTACAGTAAGGATGGTGAGGCACTGGAACAAGTTGTCCAAAAAGGTGGTAGATGCCCCGTCCCTGGAGATGGGGCCCCAAGGTCAGGCTGGATGGGGCTCTGAGCACCTGATGGAGCCATAGATGTCCCTGTTCATTGCAGGGGAGTTGGACTAGATGGCCTTTATGGATCCCTTCCAACTCAACCAATTCTATTATTCTCTGGCTTGATTTTCAGTCACCACAGTGTAGATATGAATTGGAACCAAGGTCAGTTTCACTTATCTATAAAGATCATTCATACAAACCTCTGTGATAATTCTGGGCTTTGAACACAAAGTAATTGTAACTGAAACTAACACTTTGTTTCTCAAAGCTCATTTTCTTATGCCAACAGGACTTTGGCATAGGAATGGGGCTGTCCCACTGCCTGTTTGTGGCTTTGTTGATAGATTATGGTTGGGACTAAAATCCATTTCTAGAGCAAACAGAGACAAGAATATCATATCCAGCTCTAGGATTTCTACCCCTACCATTAAATACAGCACCCAGGCTATTTCCCTGTCCACACCTGGTGTGATAGTTAAGATGTGGTATTTTGCTAGTGGACCTGATTTCAAGAGGGAAAAGTACAACCTGAGATTCCAGGGAAGGTGGCTATTTACAGCCTCTTAGCCTGGAATCGGTGCAGGTCCAGCTCAGCAGAGCATCTTCCAACAAAGCAGGCACCAAGTAAGAATGTTCCCACTGAGCCTGTTTCATCAGTATGCAGAGACTGTATAAAGGAAAATTGGAAACTTAACCAAGGCAAACAACGTGAATGGCAGATAGCAAATATAAACAAATACAACGATCTAATTTTATGTATCACGGGAAAGTTCCACCAGCTCAAATGTCAGGATCTGCATTTACATGCATTTTAAGAAAAAAAAAGGATGATTTTCAAATCAGCTTTCAGTGTTCTTAGCATCACCATCAGAACATTTTACACTGGCTTTTAAACTATGGCACTAAAAGTGGAACAGACTCATTAAGTTGATTCTGAGTGACTTTGATTTATGTCAAAAACCAGCAAACGCAGAAGTGAATCCATTGCACCCAGGAACTGCTCGGCTGACACAGGGAGAGGTGGGACTACAAAGAGCCCAATAGGACATTAATTCACACAAGTTAAAAATGTGCTGTTTAAAATAAAATGTCAAATGACGGGGTCACTACAGGCAAGCTCTGCTGTAGTTTCAGCGTGGGGGTCTTCATCCTGGGAAGTCAGTGTGCAATGGGATGCAGCAGAGCTCAGCCAAAGGGCATGCACTGTACAGGGATTTTGCTGTGAAAAGAGAGTTTTCCAGGCCTGAAAAAAAGAAACAAAAAATGAAAACCACACAAAAAATCCTCAAACCTAAAAGAACAACAGCAGCTTGCATGAGGTCAGCCCCCATGCATGGGACGTGCTTGGCCATGATATCACAGCGTCAGCCCAGCACACGGTTTGCCTCATACAGCAGAGAATGACCCCCATGAGACAGTGTTGGGAGATGAGATAATGTTTCTCTTTATCTTGCAGACTGAGGAGGTGCAAAAGCTGATGAGAGGATATAGTCACAGCCCCCAGCTACCCAATATAAATCTGCAGGTATGTGGGCTCAGCTATTCAGCAGGAACTTCTTCCTCCAATTCAGAATTTCCTAAGCAATACTGTTTTCTAATTATAATAAATTCATAAAGAAAAAAAAAAAAACATTTTAAAGTAATATGTTTATAATAATAATACAAGAAGCATAGCGTATATAAATATTATTATATATTATATAGTGTAATAAGTATATAAGCAGAAGGGGGACTGACTTTACACGGTCTGAGAGTGATGGAATAAGGCAGAATGGCTTTAAACTGGAAGAGGGCAAATTTATGTTAGATATTAGGAGGAAATCCTTAACTCAGAGGGTGGTGAGGCCCTGGCACAGGCCGCCCAGAGAGCTGTGGGTGCCCCATCCTTGAGAAGGTCAAGGCCAGGTTAGATGGGGCCCTGGGCAGCCTGAGCTGGTGGGGGCAGCCCATGGCAGAAAGTTAGAGCACAATGATAAGGTCCCCTCCAACCTAAGCCATTCTATGATTCTATGATTCTGTATATTTATTATGCTTTTAATTGGGCATCACTAGTGAACATTCCTTAACTGAAGACTATGGAGATTCAGCACAAACTATGTTATTTATTACTTTTGCCTCTGTGCAGGAATTTTTCATGGCCTCTTCTAAGTGAAGAGCTGCACTCCAGAAATTGTTTGCAGCACAGCTCCCTGATGGTGACGTTCCTGCACCCCAAATTTACAAGGTTAGAACAGATTTATGGCATTATTGTAACACAGAAACACGCTGCTCTGCAAAGGCTATTCCCAAGCCACATTTCAACATGCAAAACCAGCTGTTTCTTCTCTATCAACATTCATAGAAGGAATTATAAAAAATAATAGTAATGGGAGACATGTTTTCTCTTTTTTTTTCATTAGATGCAGAGACAACTTAGTAATTTTGAGCTTAAATATTTTTACACATGTACATACGCTTTTTTTCCAGGTTGAAAACAAGCTCAGAAATTTTCAGCCCAAAAGCTGCAAATTTCAACAAATTGCTAACTGAAAATGAGTTAGAATGGAAACGATTATGCATCTTTATCTTTGTTATGCAAATTCACCACTACTATTCCCTTGGGGCTAGCATAACGCCAACCTCAAGTCTCTTATCAATCTTCCCATAGGACAAGAGGATCATGTGTTCTCTCATATTAAAATATTATGCTAAAGACATACGGTGCATTTTAGTTCAATTCTGCAGCCCTTGATCTCCAAATCCTCTTTCCAAATCCATGTTTTAGGAGAGCAGGAGCCATTGGACTGATGTTACACAATAGTTGTCTTTCCCTGTGTTTGTGAGCCTTGAATAAATGCCCAGAAACAGCAGAACATGATATGGAGATCTTCATATAGAGAGAAAGAATTGTACAGGTCAGAAACATACGGCACACTGCAGTCTAAATATTTTGCGCTAATATTTCCATATTCAATCTTATGACAAAAATTGCAACCAGGTGAGAAGGAGCAGGCTGAACTCAACCAAGACACCATGTGCATGGAAGAAAGCAACACCTGCCTCATCACTACTCTACACCCAGCCTCAGCAATGTGCTTGATGCTGTGGGGGAATGCCCACAGGACACATGTTGGGAGGGTTAGTGAGCAGGTACAAGCAACTGTACATGCTCATTTTGAAAGCTTATCCTTTCATTTCCAGGGTTTCATACACATCAAGGTTTAACTCATAATCCCCTCGATGCTGTGAGGACATCCCTCGCTGTTCTTTAAAATAATCATTTGCCATTTCATACACAACAGGTTGATCCTTTGCGAGTGATTTAACCCATTTTCTACACTTCTGTTCTCCTTGTTGAACACAAGAGAGTTATTTCCTATGTACAGCTACACAGCTGATGAGTTACCAGCCAGGTCTGATCCTGCCTGTTCAGAAACTTGCATCTGAAGCCTTCTCCATTCAGCATCCATATCCAATGCCCGTGAAGGGCTGGGTTGTTCTGCATGCTCCCATTTCAGTGACCCATCTAGGACCACTAAGTGCAACCTGTGATAATGCCACACTAATTGCAGCACATGGAACTCCAGAGACCTTTGAAGCAAGGCAAGAAACATTAAAACTGACCTAAATATTTTCACACTGCTCCTCTGCGATAAACACCAACACATCTGAGTGTGTCTGGGATTCAATGACCGAAGAGCAAATCACAAATATCTTTCCTTTAAAGACATTTAAATGTACTTGAACAAACTAGTGAGGCACTGGCACAGGTTTCCTGGAGAGGTGGTAGAAGCCCCATCCCTAGAGACATCCAAGGTCAGGCTGGACGGGGATCTGAGCATCTGATGGAGCTGTAGATGTTCCTGTTCATTGCAGGGAGTTGTACTAGATGGCCTTTAAGAGTCTCTTCCAACTCAAATGATTATATGAAAAATACAGCACTACACCGTCTCCTATACCATCATCTTGAAAATATGTCACAGCCATGCTGAGGTGCATTACAATCTCCATTACAACTAAGCATTTGTCATGCCTGTAATGTCTGCTTGCAGGACTGAATTTTGATTTTAAGACTCTAAAGACAGAGTGTCAGTTGCTGTTGGCTCTAATGGCACCCTACCCCACCCAGGAGTTATTCAAAACATTGGCAGCAATGAGCTAGCCCAGTTGCCCCAACTATTCCACTGCTTCTGCAAATCTTCTGTGCAATAGTCACCCAAGCCTGGCTGGAAATTGAAAGTTGGTTGCTAAAAGGCTGTATCGATGTATACTTCATATAAAACACGAAAAGCAGTAGCCCTGTTACTATCCAGTTAACCATTATGTTGTATTTGTGGACTGGTGAACAGCATTTTACTGGACCTGTGAAAGTTGGATACCTGGAAGAGAAGAAAGCTATCCTTGCAGAAATGGTGGTTCACACACATGGCAGTCCTTCAACCCAAGAACATCAAGTTTTACAAATTTTATTTAATCAGAAAAGACTCAGTAATTAACCTCAGACTTCGTAACAAAGCCATCCCATTTCACACAAACCGCTCTACTGTTCTACAATTGTTTTTTTCTTCAAAAAAATGTCAAATCAGACAAAAAAGTTTTAGAAAGAGGATTTTTGAGCAACCAGTTCTGCGCCATTTCAGATCTTACATTCTTCCCTTTCTCTCTTGTACTTCAGAGAAAGCCACTTTCTTATTCCAGCTGCTGCCGACCTCCTACCTCCAAGAGAAGGAATCCAAGATAAATCCATTAATTTCAAGGAAGATACTTTGGAATCATTTCATTACAATTCCAAATACATTTTTTCCCCAATCTCTTTAACTACTGTATGGATTTGTATTATGCGCTCATATTTCATCCTGCATCCAGCTCTCTTAATAATTCAATTAACGTTATAAAAACACAGTTATCCTAGAATTTAAAGCAGAAATAGAGACTTGATGATCTTAGAGATCTTTTCCAATCTAAATAATTCTTAGATTCTATGGTCCTGAGCCAGCCAAAGGATTTTAAGGTTTTTATCGTCTCTCTTTCAAGAGCTGATATTCACCTGGAGGAAAATGCAAGGCCTTTTTTTTTCTTTTAAAGAAATATTTAGAAATTCTTTAAAAAATAAATAAGAAGCAAAAATATTAATCAGTATTCCATATAAATGCCTTAGATTTGAGGGGGTTTTTCCTGAATTACGGCAGAGTAACCTGGCAACGTGCAGACAACTGAACCAGGCTGATAACAGATTAGTGGAAGAAAAATTCCCTATGTATTTCTGTACTCTCACTTTGGAAGTGTAGCTATGAAATAGAAACATTTAAATATTATTCATATCCCTAGTCAAGAGGATTTTAATTGGATAATGTCAGTTGTTGGTTTTGCCTTTATCATGAAAATACGTTAAAGAAAATGAGGCAAAGGTAACAATCCGCGTGGTCATTCAATTCAATATATTCATTTTGTCCTGTCTTAAAATTTCCTCATAGGAATGTCAGACACATTATTCATTCCTGCATTGGAACGGGACTTGGAAACCATCATTTAACTGTCATGTAAAATGATTATGTACCAAAATCTGTCTCACTTCTAGGTTACAAGCACAGTACACAGAATACCCAATAACAACTGTGCTTCCACCACACGTGTTCAGTATGAGAAAATGAGTTGCTCAGAAGGACGTGCATGAACGTACAAGCAAAAGGATTTTGTCTTCCTAATTATCCACCCGCATGCGGGAAGGCAGGGTGTGTATATCAGTACATCTCTGAAGTTTGGAGAAGAGGTAATACCCAGGATTAGAACTGTTACAGACACGTTATTTCTTGCCATACACATGGAAATATCCAGGTTCACACCCAGTTATTTTGGAAGATCAAACTAAGCATGGATGGCAGAACCTGTCTGGCTGAATAGGGTGCCCACGTGGGACTCTTGCTCATTAAGCCAAGCACCTGGATGATTTTTTGTCCAATTTTTAACTCTTCAAAGTTATGTTTAGGCCATGCAACAGAATGAGAGAAATCACAGTTGCATTTATTGCACTTGCTCAGTACTTACTCTCTCCTAAGCAAAAACATCCTTTCTTATTCCCCTGAGCCCACGCTCCTGTTGAGCACTGTTTCTGGGTCCAGAAAAAAGTGGCTGCTGGCTAGAAAACAGCAACAAGTTGCTCCTGTCAGCAGAGCTCAGGAGGCAATGCTCCTTTCTCCTGCCTTAACGCAATATTTAACTAATCCTCATCAAGTGATAGCAAGTCCTCACCCCCTGAGAGCAGTTTTCCTATTTCCCCTTCCCCTTTTTCTCCTCTCCTGAAGCTCAGCATTTTCTGTACCGGGGTTGGGAAGGGGTTGATGTTGGTACTTGCTCATGGACCACGCAGGACGAATGCCAATAACATCCAAATCAAACAGAATTAATGACTCCTGCAACAGAAGTGCCAGGGCTCCGCACATGTGCTCTGCTTCTGGAACCCAACAGGGAGAACTTCTCTTCCACCTAAAAGGCAATTTTGCCTGTCAGTTATGATAAAAGCTCAAGCTGGAGACAAGCTGCAGATGTTGGCTTGGATGGTCGATACTCAGATTGGAGGAGCTACTACTACTAGGAGGAACCATCATAGACAGACTATATCAGGAACCATCCACCAGGGCCTTCCAGATGATTGTGCTCTCATTCCTCCCAGTGCAGTGTTTTCATTTCTACCTACATTTTCTCCTCCATTGCTGAAGGAAAGGACTGATTTGAGAAGTCACTGTGGGAACCACTATGGGCATCGTATGTTCTCCAACGCTGCCTTTTAGAAGTGCAGATTTTAGCCTTCTTTGGTTTATTGAAGCTGGACCCAGAGTTGTATCGGAGTTGTGGAGGTCTGCAGAAGAAAATTACTTCTTAGGACACTCCAGAAATAACACACGGTTGTGCTGAGGATCACACAACACCATGCTGTGAAGGTCAAGTGGTAGCTCCAGCCACAGTACAGGTTACCGGCAGGAATGGTGGGATCAAGGAGTTTGGGCCAGTTTCACATTTTTTCTGCTTTAAATGTCCGTAAGTCTCCTCCTCCCCCTCCAAAACACCACTGTTGCCTGTAAGATCCTTAAAATCTACGAGCAAAAGGAAGAGGCACCCAAGAGACATGGGGTGTGACTGAGCTGCTCATGTGCAGCCCATGCTGTGCTGCAGACATGGAGGCCACCAGAGATGGGTGGCCCATGCCACCACTGGCTGCAGAAACCTCTCCAAACCACCAGCCTCTCAAGCAGGGTGATCCCATCTACCCCACAGCTACCAGATCCACCTGAGATAAAAATACAGCCCTTGAGAGCCCCCTTGGACACCTCTAAAGGACACTTTGCAATTTAAGGAAAAAAATCAGCAAACAAGCAGAGGTGTCCAAAGGCACTAAGCCTTCCTACTTCATAGCTTTTTATTTAAAAGAAAAAGTATACTCTGAAAAATAAAAGCTCCCTGAGAAGCAGAAAGGTGGAGTAAGCAGTGCTCTCCAAATGCTGGCTCTCACTCCCTGGGCCCTCCAGTATCCCACCAACTCTCCAAACTTGAGTACAGTCTGCTGTGCCAGAGGCTGAGGGCAAAGACATTCTCTTGCAGGTGGAGGCAGGTTAGGAAAACAGCCAGGCAAGGTGTAAAGCAAAAAGCTGCAAGCAAACCAGAGCACCGAGTGCCCACCAGCTGCAGGCAGAAGTAGTGCCAAGTGCCAGTTAATGTCCTACAGCAACTCAACATTTCCACCGGTGTCTTGTCTTATCCTTCCACAGGGCCAGGTTTTGGATTTTGAAACCTGAGAGGAAGGAGTAGCATCTTGGTTTGCTCTGGTGTGGTATCACAGAGCCCTGGGAGCATTAGGGTGCAAGTGATGGCCTCCTTGCTTCATCACAACCAAACACACAGCCCTGTGATGACACAGTGAGAGTCTGGAATTTGCCTGTCCTGATCTAGCCATTCGGAGAAACAGACTGTTTCTGATTTGCCGTAGGGAGCAGAAAGCAAACAGCATCCACAGCACATCTCCTTCCTAGGGGATACTCAGCACAAAAGACAGGGCTTTTGCTGACTGTCACTGTTGATGATTGCTGCATTGAAGTTGTGCCAGGGCCCCTGAGGAGCACCAGCAGGCTAATATGAACCAGGACAGCCCAAGAGCTGCTCTCATTTGGGCTGGGTGCTGAAAAGTGGGACAAATATTTCCTCTCCCATGTCTTCACCATCCTTTCATCGGTTGCCATCTGGCCACTCCAAGGGCAGAAGATACCAGTCCATGTTAACCCTGCTTTGAGATGGATGTTGAACTGGAATCCTCCAGAGGATGAATTGAAATCGTCTGGAGTTCTCTGCCAGTCTGAGATATCTTAAGACCCCATCAACTCCTGTTTGCCCTTCCACTTCCTACTATGACCCTCCGCAGGAAAAGCCCACCCTGATGAGGATGGGGCACTTGGCAGCCCTTTTCCCAGCAGTCTGAGTACATGAGGCAGCGCTTTCATCTCAGCCCCTGCTGCCTAGTTAGCCTCATGAATTTTTATCAAGCATTAATGGCTTAATTCCTGCTCTCGTATGTAGAAGCCTCGCCATGAGTCTGAGCTTTTTTGGGGACTGTTTTCTTTCTCTTTAATTTTAAAATAACTTTAATTTTACAAGTTCATAAATCAACCCTTCTTCCCTGCTCTGCCCTGTACCTCATGTCTGAGTGTGGCTTTAAGCAAATGAGACAACTGAATGAAAAAATAACTTCCCCCCATTTCCCCCCCCCCCCTTTTTTTTTCTTCTTCAAGAATTGCTCATGTCTCCTCACAGCCTCAAATATTTCATGCAGGTTGTGCCATGTATTTCACAAGTTAAGCCAAGCAAAACACTGCCTTCCATATACA
>JANHGO010000001.1:11126048-11143289 GCA_024606505.1 Aquila spilogaster
GTTGCTCAAAGCCCCATCCAACCTGGCCTTGAACACTGCCAGGGATGGGGCAGCCACAACTTCTCTGGGCAACCTCTTCCAGTGTCTCACCACCCTCACGGTAAATAATTTCTTCCTAATATCTAATCTAAATCTACCCTCTTTTAGTTTAAAACCATTACCCTTGTCCTATCGCTCCAGGCCCTGCTAAACAGTCTGTCCCCATCTTTCTTATAAGCCCCCTTTAGGTACTGGAAGGCTGAAATAAGGTCTCCCTGGAGCCTTCTCTTCTCCAGGCTGAACAACCCCAACTCTCTCAATGTTTCTTCATAGGGGAGGTGCTCCAGCCCCCCGATCATCTTACGTCTAGGCCATGCCCTAAACCAAGAGAAATCGCAAGGACACTGCACCGCGGTGAGGATGAGGAAGATGGAAACACCCCTCTGACCGAGTGGTCGGTGTTTTGGGACATGCCCCCCACAGCTCCATTGCTCATCCCCAGACACTCTGTTTCCAGCCCTGCTCCTCCCAAATCCCACCCAAAGCCTGGGGAGAGCTGAGCATTGCACGCAGCATTTCTGTGATGCACTGTGCAACCTTTCCCCATCTCAAAGAGTTTTATTGCCTCCTCGAATGCTCTTCTTCACCCACTGGGAGCAGGTCGGATTCCTTGCCCTTCCCTCACGGCTCAGCTGATTGAGACCAGCTGCACTTGTCTCAGCTGCTCAACACTTCCCCTCTCCTAAGCAAAAACATCCTTTTCCATCCCCCGAGCCCATCCTCCAGTGGGCCTCGCGGCTTCTGTGCACAGCTCCAAAAAAAGCGGCTGCTCGCCTGATAATAGCGACGAATCGCTCTCACTGGCAGAGCACTGAAGGCAATGCTCCTTCCTCCTGCCTGCTCCCCAATGGGTTATTTAAATCATCCTAATCGAGTGATGGCAAATCATCACTCCCCAAAAGCGGTTTTCCCACTTTCCTTCTTCCCCTCCGTGAAGCCCAGGTCTTTCTGCAGGAGGGCGCGCAAGTGTTGGTGCGTCGGTGCTTGCTCACCTGCCACGCAGCAGGCACACCAATACAGCCAAATTAAACAGATTTAATGATTCCTGCAGCAAAAGTGTCAGGGCCCCGCGCATGTGCTCTGCTTCTGGAACCTAACGGGGAGAACCTCTCTTCCACTCAAAAGGCAATTTTTTCCCATCAATTATGATAAAAGCTCAAGCTGGATATGAGCTACAGACATCGGGCTGGATGGTTCACGGGTTGATAGATTAAAGGAGCTGCTTTTGCTGCGAGGAACCTGGGAGGAACTAGCGCAGACAGACTCTATCAGGAACCAGCCATCCTCTGAGGTCTTCTTGGTGGTTTTGCTCTCATTCATCTCAGTGCAACATCTGTGTCTCTGCCGAGATTTGCTCCAGCTGCAGGAAAAGATGGGTTTGAGGAAAGAAGCCATAGGAACAACTGTGGGCATCATCTGGTCTCCAACACTGCCTGCTAGAAGTGCAGTTTCTAGCTTTTTTTGGTTCATTGACTAGATTTTCACCTGGGTTGTGGGAGGCCTGCAGAGGAAAGTCTTGGAAGCCTTCAGAAATAACACATGGACATGCTAAGGACCACACACCAGCATGCTGTGAAGGACAAGCTGTAGCTCCAGCCAGCATGGGTTACTGGCAGGAATGGTGGCGTCAAGGCATTTTGGCCAGTGTCAGACTCATTGTAACACTTCTTCTTAAATTTATAAATCTATAAATCTCCTCTTCCCCCTCCAAACCACCCTTTTTGCCTATCAGACCCTTGCAAACAACCAGAAAAATGAAGAGGCATTGAAGAGACATGGGAAACAACTGAACTGCTGGTGTGGAGCCCACGTCGTGCTGTGGACAAAGAGGCCACTGGAACGAGGTGGCCCACACCATCACTGGCTCTGCAAACCTCCCAAAACCAGCAACTTGCCAGGTTGCTGATCCCATCTGTCCCACAGCTACCAGAGATCCACACACTTTCCCCTGAGCTGAAGAAACTGCCCTTGGCAGCACCTCCAGATGCCTCCGAAGGACACTTCGCAATTTAAGAAAAAAAATCAGTGCTTTTCAGAAGTGAACAAGCAGCACCCCGCAAGCTGCCCACAGAGCCTCAGCCTTACTGTTTTATTGCCATCCTAATAATTTTATCTGCTCCGGAGAAATAAAAGCTCCCCTGACAAGTAGAAAGGTGCCTGGATGGAGCAAGGGGAGTGGTCCGGGGACCAGTTGGCCCCTCCAAGCCCCGGTTTTCCATCCCAAGCCCTCCAGCATCTCGCCGAGAAACTTTCCCAACTGGGGCACAGCCTGCTTTGCCAGGGGCTGCAGGAGAAGACGTTCACTTGCAGGTGGAGGCATGTCAGGAAAACTGCCAGGCAAGGCATTAAGCAATAAGCTACAAGAAAACTAGAGTGCAAAGTGCCCACCAGCTGCAGGCAGGAGCGGTGCCGAGGAGCCAGCTAATGTCCCACGGCTGCTGCGTCTCGCAGGAATCTCATCTCCTCCTCTGCCGGTGCACTGCCGCCTTCTGCCCACGTCTTACCCCTCCACAGAGCTGTGGCTTGGATTTGGAAATCTGAGAGGTAGGATTATCGTCTTGGTTTGCTCTGGTGTGGTAACACAGGGCCCTGGGAGTATTAGGGTACAAAAGATGGCCAATTCCCCTTGCCCCGACCCAACGTGTGGCTGGCAGGCAACATGACAACACACCGCCTGGGAGCAGCGCTCGCTATCACAGGCTCTTCTTGTTGCCAAAATCTCGGCACGGGCAGAACTGATGGATGGGGGTCAAAGTCATGCATTTCAGACGGAAGATCAAACAGCCCTTTTGCACCACACCGTGGAGGAACCGGCATGGGCTGCAGGCTGAGCGGCCACAACTCTGTTTTACCCCCAAGCCCCCTGTCATGCTGGGACCTCCAAGGAGCACCAGCCTGAAACAGGGCAACCCAGGGGCTGCTCTAGTTTGGGCTCAGTACTAAAGAGCAGGTCGAGCCAGATTCAGTTGCTTCTGCCATCTCTTCTCCACGCCTTTATTGGGAGCCACTTGGCAACTCCAAGGGCAGAAGAGGAGCACACGGAGGCAGCAACTGGACTGGAAACCTCTGGTGGTCCCTGCCAGCCTAAATTATCCTACAACCCTATTAATTCCCCATTACCCTTCCACCCCATACTGCAACCCTCCCCAGGAGAAGCCCACCCAGGTGATGGGGGCACTTGGCAGCCCTTTTCCCCACAACCTGGGCACATGAGGCAGAGCTTTCAACTCAACCCCTGGTGCTTCGAAAGCCTCATGAATTTTTATCAAACACTAATGGTTTAATTCCTGCTCACATATGTAGAAACCTTGCCATGAGCCTGAGCTTTTTGGGGGGGGGGGGGGGGTGTTTTGTTTCTTTTTAACTTTATAACAACTTTAATTTTACAAGTTCATAAATCAACTCTTCTTCCTTGCTCTGCCCCACACCTCCTGTCTGGGTGTGGCTGTAAGCAAATGAGACCATTGAATGAAAATTAACTTTTTTCTTTCTTTCTTCTTTTTTTTTCTTCAGGAATTGCTCATGTCTCCTCACAGCCTCAAATATTTCATGCAGGTTGTGCCATGTATTTCACAAGCTAAGCCAAGCAAAACACCGCCTTCCATATACATGGCAAAAAAATGTTTTCCAGAGCTCAAAGCATTTCTGTCTTTGGCAGAATCTTTTCTCAAAGCATACTGAAGGAAAAGTATGAAAATGAAATACAAAGAGTGGTTAAAATAATATTTTGGGTAGAGATGAGCCCAAACCAAACCTTAGATTAGAAAGCCAGATACCCCCCTAGATACCATTCGCAAAATGAGGAGGTTTGTTGTGATACTTGGAGAACAACTGGGAAAGGTTGCAGGTCTCCCACCGAGTTTAGTTCATTATTTGAAATTACAAACGACTGACTTAACCCCTACCCGTCCTCACAGCTAACACAGATCCTACTATATTTATATAATAGGTTATATTTACCCAGACTGGCCCTGGGTGGGTTAGACGGGGGGTGGACAGGCTGTGGGGGGACAGATGGGGGTCCGGCATGGCAGAGAAGATCCACGAGGCAAGGGGGCTCTGCTGAACCTGGGCAGGAGACCCAAAGCTCCCCCAGGTTTTGGTGAGGCTATATCTGCTCTTTGGATCCAGCCTGCCACTGACGTGGGCACAAACTGTGGTGTAACTTGGGGTTTCAGACCCAGCATTTAGGCCTGGATCCAAAACTCGAATGGAAGAAATTTGGGAAAGAGGCTTTTAAGAGTTTAATTTGAAACAGAAAACCCATGAATCTATTTTTGCCCTGGTCTTTAATTGAACTTTTTTCTTTTAATCCTCTAGTATGCCCTGGCTGTTCAGGTATCCAACAGCAACTTCTCAATATTAAATAGGAGGCTTTATGCTATATGAATGGTGAACAAATGACAAACTCAGCTCTGTGTGCACCCGCTGTTCTGGAGAGGTGAACAAACAGCACATTATGGCTTGGTGCATTTACTCAACAGCAGCCAAAAGGAAAGCCAACTTTAAACAAAGCCTATCTCGACAACAGATTTCAAGAGGATAATTGCACCTACTAATTCATAAATACTCTCAGACACTGATAATGCAAGTCTTAGACTCAGAGGCATCTTTACTTTCCATATCCCAGTAAAGAGTCCATGTGCATGACTGTAAAATTAAGACACTTTAATCATGTAAAGTGTATTTTACTCTCTAGTTTAATATTTTTTATAAACCTTTAAATAACCTCAAAAATATTTGTCCTAGTACTTGACAGGATTTGGGTTTGTTTTTCCACTGATTTAGTGGTTGTAACGCAGGTCTCAAAATAGAGTACCCGGGGGAGGGAGGGTGTTTTTCTGCTCCAGAAGCTGAGCGTATACCCAGCACGTCAGCCTGCACCAGCCCTGGTGTACGAAGCACTCGCCATCACGAGCCGAAATCGCCCCAGCTGCCCGCCAGCTAAGGATGGACGTGGCCTGGGCTCTGGCGACTGCTCCGCTCCATCCCACACCGTGCCGGGGCTGCTCACGGCTCGTACCCACAGCACAAGCAGGTACCCACCCAAATCCTCCCCCATCTTCAATAAGCCAGTTAACCACACCTCCGTTCCCCCACCTCAAAAACAAGGACAAGACTCGGCTAAAGTGGGGGACCTTCAGTGAAGAACATTGGATAAATGGATGCTACCTGTTACTATGCAAAATGAAACGTATCAGGCATGAAGGGTCTACTGGGCAGAAGATACGACTCATTAAAAATCCTTTTTTTCGTGAGAAGCATCTTACTTTTTTAATGTTTCATGTTGTTAAATCCTTGCGCATCGCAGCTTGACAATTTTTGATCTGCAGGAGTCATGTCCCACCTTTAATGCACACAGCTACCCCCAGCACAAACCCAGCTCTGCCCCAGCAGCGGTGCCAGCACCTCCCTGCTCCCGTCCCCAGACCCTCTCTGCCACAGATGCACGGGGAGGGACTCCTGCCCCTCGCAGCCTCCGAAAACAGTTTTGGGAACCACAGGCATCCAGGTTCAAACGCAAACACTGGAAGCTGGTTTTGTAGCAGACAATGTTCCTGGACTCCATCAGCAACATCTTCAGACTCGGTCACCTTTAAAAAAAACTAACTCCATGAACACTGCTAGCGTATACATACATGCGCACACAAAAACACTTATTAGCCTAATAGGGTGAGTATCAAAATGTAACACTAAATTATCTGACATCTTTATTGCTTAGAATGACAGATTCAAACAAAGCTAACCCTTTAATTATGTTTATATAATGTAATTTGGCATAAGTCATAAAGCACCCCTTTGGCAATGCCAGATTAAATATTTTACATTTGCTTGGGCAGCACATTACAAGATTGAAAGCGGTATTTTCGCCTGATGCTCTGGAGCAGCGACTACTGTGGCGTGGATGGGAACAAGGCTCAGCACAGAGGCTTTCCCCGGCAGGAATCGCTCTGGGCTCGAGGGGACCCCAGCCCCACATCCCACTTTGCACAGCTCCCCTTCGCACCCCCTAACCCAGGAGACCGGCACCGCTGGTGTTTGCCAAGAGCAAAACAAAAGCCCTGCTGATGCCAAAGGCAGCAGAGGTGCCTGTGTTACCGCTGGCAGGGTTTCCTGGGGCAGTCACCTTTCTGCCCACTGGGGCTTCTCCAAGTCCTCCTTTTGTGGACAGAAGTGGAGGGTTTCACACTTTACGCCACAAAAATTTTGACTAATGGGCTTTGAGAAAGTTCATACCTGAGATTTCGGAGAGAGGATGAAGCACCTTGAGCTGTTCTTAACGGGGCAGGGGAAAGAGAGTCCAGATTCTCAGGGCCCATCTTTCCCATCGCTCTTAAGTATCTTCCCAAGAAAAGGGAGTTCCCCATGCCAGGCTTGGTGTCTAGGTTCCCCTGTAGGAAACTCCCCAAGGGTCCCACGTCCAAGCTCTGTGGCCCTGTTCTTCACTGGTGGACTAGAAACATTAGTGATGCTCTTGCCTATTTCAAGGGGATGCCAAAGAATAAACATGGCCCTCACTCCCAGAACAGGTCTCATGAAGCCACCCCTCCACTGTCAGCTCATCAGGTAAGTAGATGATGTTGAAGTTAGAACAAAGCCCCCGGAGATCCAGGAGAGCCATTTCACTGGCAACGGACCGATTGCCCTTCCCAAGGGTCTGCATTTTCCACAAGTCACCACCACCACTCTGGGGACCTCAGTCACTCTCAGCCCTCTGAGACACAACTGCTTACTCTGACCATAACCACCAACTCCAACACATGTAAATCCACCGCTCCCAAGGACCAGGCTTGTCCAGCCTAACCACCATCACTCCAGTGTAGCCCATTAACCACACCCATGCAACTTAGCTTCTTTTTCACATGGTATATGCACCTCTTACTTTTGTTTTACTAATAGGTTGTGGCTGAGATGGTTTTGCTTCCCATTTCCCAAGTCCACCTATCTGAGCCTCATGTGTCAGCTTTGACCCACATGGTACGGCTTGGCCTCTGCCTTCTACCATACACCCTGCTCCCACAGTCTTGTAATCAAAATGAGGACTGTAGCGTCACATCATTGCCTCTGTAGGTAAAGGTAGAGAGGAGGCAAGACAACAGTCTTACCCCTTTCTTATAGAAAGTCCACTGCCTGCTTCAAAACTCCACAGATATTGGGAGGGAAAAAGTTGGGAGGGAAAGAATTTACTCAGCCTCCATCCCAATCTCATATAGTGTTGAAACTTCTTAATGTAAAAGCATAAAGGTCACACCTTGTAGGAGGAGATGGCCCAAGTGCTTTTGCTTGAGGTTTTTTTTGTGGGTTTGGTTTTTGGGTTTTTTTTTCTGTCTTGCCATCTATGCAATGTGAGGTTTTATCAACCATGGTAGGATCTGCATTTTTCTGAAGCTGCCACCAATACATAAAAACCAGACACTGCACTGCTGAGGGAGATGGGGAAAAAGAAAGCCAAAACAAAAATGTGCAAGCGTTCAGCCCTGCAAAGAGCTGTCTGCAAACAGGGCGATGGAAAGCCACATTCACAGTCTCCTGGAGCACCCAGCATAAGCAAAGTAGTAGGGCTACACTAAGTTTGAGTTCAGACCTTACCACCCAGAGCTGTCAGAATGTTTCACACACACACACTTTGCCTAGCATATTCTTTGCGTAATATAAAGTAGGTAGCGGTTTGCATTGTTCATTATGCACACCGATTTGGATGCTGCAAGCGGTACCTTAGTCCCTCTTCACTGTCATAATAAAGTGATGGCTGTAGAGACATCAAGAACAAATGAGGGTATAACACAGACAACAGGAACTTGAACTTCAGTAACTTGTAGAGCCAAATGGTGAAGACTTAACATCAAAATCAAATTAAAAAAAAATCAAGTGGTCCCCAAAACAACGCATAACGTACAATTCAGAGCAGAACATTGACTAATGGAAAGAGAAGAGACCTTTGGAGCACTCAGCAGA
Source organism: Aquila spilogaster (assembly GCA_024606505.1). Taxonomy (NCBI): domain Eukaryota; kingdom Metazoa; phylum Chordata; class Aves; order Accipitriformes; family Accipitridae; genus Aquila; species Aquila spilogaster. The sequence goes on from JANHGO010000001.1 coordinate 11,134,044, forward strand.
GCAGTGGTTTACACATTCTGGAGTATGCCATGTTTGCATCAAAGTGTTTTAATAACAGAATGAATAAATCTACCCAGACAAAATTTCCTTGGGTTCTTCAAAGGCAGTTTTGACTGTTTTGTCAAAGCACTTTCCCTTTTCACCTTCATATAAATTACTGTGTGTGAAAAAATAAGTCAATTAAGAGAGAATATGAGTTATGAAATATTTCCCTGTGCATAAGCATACAGGCTTGCAAATCTCATTGAAATTCTGTTGAGTCGCATTGCCCACACAACTTGCAATCTTAGCGAAAGCCACACAAAAGGCTTTCCTCCCCATTGTTTACATGAGCATTTTGGAAAAGGCGCATATATTGCTATGTAGAAAGGGAAATAGAGACAGGAACAAAACGTAGTTTGTTGAGCTAATAAAACAGCAAGCCTTCCATTTGTTTCTTTAGTCCTATAGAGCCATTTCTGTTTAAGGCTTACATGCTCCACTGTTAGCAGAGCTGGTGACAAGCATTTTCACTGCAGATTGTTAAAGCGTGGGGGCTAGTTTAAACTATGAGAATGTTTCCCAGCCATTATTATTAATGGTAGTGGCTTAATGCATGATTTAAGAGGTTGATATAGAACAACGAAAGGACAGAAAGCCCTAAAGAGACTGGCTGTGCCATCAACCTAGCTAGCTAAACTCATCTAAAGACTACAGCAACCCCTAGAAAAACACGAAATTAATCTGAATTCTGGGGCTTCTGATGTTTGCAATGAGCTTGGCCAAAAGCAATCTAATTATTTTCATATTCTTTTACATAAAGTTACCAGTACTGCCTAATTACATGAGTAATAACAGACAACAAAGCCTCCTTCTCACACATTCAGAACTGTGGAAACACTCTTTCATGCAGCAAGGAATGGTGTATATATAAAATAATTAAGTCGGACATCAATGAAAGCAAGAAGGGGCATGAGCTTCAGGAAATCTGCCAAACCATTGGGGCTTCTGGCAGAACATCCTGAACGTCTGCGATCTACTCGTTCAAATACAGGCGTCAAATATCTTAGCGGAGACACCCCACATAGGTCAGCGGTGACACAAGACTACGGGACAGCCGCTGCCGCCTCCTGCCCTTACACATTAGCTTGCCCACTTCAGCTCCAAGACAGCGATGGCAGAGAAATTGAAAACAGGTAAGATAAATTCCATAGCTTTTTTCCAGAGCTATTTGTTATCAGAGATGCCCATCCTCATGTCCCAGGAACTGTGGTTGCTCCAGCTCCATCCCTCCCTCTCTAGAAGGGCTCACAGACCATTTCTGAAGACGCAGGCAGATACAGATGGGAAGAAAAGCCCAGGTGTCCAAGAGTTTCTTGTTTCCCCCTACCCCTAAATATTCAGATGAAATTAATCTGGAAAAATCCGGTTTTACTTCACGTGTACCCTTAGACCATCATGGCTGCAGCAGTTTAATGCTGCTCCATACGTTTGTAATGCCAATACCAAACCTTTTCACTACTCTAAAACCTACTGAAGGCAAAGGATCGCCTTCTGCTCAGCAGAGAGGACTGTGGGCCAGCTCCAAACTGCTTCTCTTGCCTCTTGGAAATGTCAGTATATCCTCTCACTGTTGAGGAAGGAAAGGGAAAGGGATAAACAGTTCAATCTAAATCTCCAGTTGATTTCAATAGGATAGTGATAATTTAAAACAGGGGATAATGTCACCAACAGGTGAAGTAGTGTTTTTCCCAATTTACACCAGACAGGGATGAAATTCACCATCATCAGGCAAACCATCAGGGTCTGGATGAGACCTCCTCAATTACCAGGTGACTTCAGTGTGTTTTACTTATGAACCTCACGTGTACACCAGAGTAACAGGAGAAGGTATGCTCCTCTGCAAAACCTCATCTTTACATGGTTGTGTGTGCTGAGGGATTGGGTGAAGCATCCCGGAAGGTTTTCAGGAGAAGAAGAGAGCAAAGATCCTTTCTACAGGAAGAAAGATCCTTTCCACAGGAGCAGGGCTTTGAGCACAGCCCCACACAAGTGGAAAGCATGTTAAAGTCTGCAGCTGGGAGATGGTGAAGGTCATTGGAGGTAACCGGGCAACTTCTTTTTGGCTGTGCAATCCCTTTCCTAAGCACTCACACACTACCGTGCTCTTCCAATCCAGGCTCAGCAGAAACGCCTCCCATGGAGCTGTACTCAGAGCTGGGCGTTTGAACCAACTCGTCTTTTTTTTTTTTTGCCGCGTCTTTGACTCAGAGTCAAGCCTCCTTTCCCGTGCTTTCTCCTCGCACATTCACACGGCATTCCCAGCTGATTTGGTCCATGGCAATCTCGGGTGGGTGGTCACTGTCCAGCTGCAGCAGCGGTTTGCTCCCGTCCCTGCAGCGGTGCGAGCTGCTCGCCTGCAGCAGGCACAGCTCCAGCAGCTCGGTGGCTATCGGGGAATTTGCAAACGAGAGCTATGAACTGTAGGGGCTCTCCAGGGAGAGTGCTTCTGGCACATGCGTGCTTACGCAGCTGGAATTAAAATCAGGTTTCATTTCCCCCTCTGTGTCAAACCGAGTAAATCATCTTTTGCATTGTAAGCAAGGAGCCTGGGACAGCGGCTTCCCCAGCAATAAGCCTTAGCGACAGAAATACATACCTGCCAGTGGTGAAGGTTCTTTCACTTACAGTGTGAGAGTTTTAACTTGGCCCTTCTTCCCCCACGCCTGCATGTTTTCTGCTTATAACAATTAATTGCTTCATAGCTGAAGGCAGGGTTTAATCCTGCAAGCATAAATTCACATGTACAGTGATGTGATCGGTGAGGTTTGTGGGATTAAGTCCTCGGGTCCACCAAAAATTTTCACAGGAGTATAATTACAATCAGACATGCAGCTACATGAGTGTTTAAAGGTAAGCACATGTGCAATTGCTTGCAATTTGTTGCAGGTTTTAAACCAGAAAAATTGTTCAGCCTCAAATCAATGTGAGCTGCCTGGGCACACATGCACAGAATAAAGCTGATTAGAAAAGTCACTTTTTAGGGATCCTCCTGTTGATTCTTTACCTAGTCCCTCCTCATCCCCAAATCCTTTCTGAAGAAGTGACTTTCCTCCACCAGACTTTACCCTGCTGCTCCTCCTGACCTGAGCCCCTCCTGTCACCTCTGCATTAGTCCCAAACCTGAAGTTTCAGCCAAAGGTGCCAAAAATTTTTTACCTACACATCTCACTGTTTTTTTCTTGCAGCCCAAAGGACAAATAAGTACAAACATGAAGTTAACATTTTGTTAATGATATGCTTGTTCACCTGAGCCCCTCCCATTAACCCAGCCATTGGGAAGAGGAGATCTTCATGTTATCTCCAAGATGACCTGCCTGGTACAGTGGTTCCTGTGTGTCAAGAAACAGCTTCTTGCTCTCTACTGAGAACATACCTCTCCTATGCTTTGTTCAGCCATGTCCTGTTCCTTCTGCAGCTCGGACGAAACCCCCACCTGAGGTTGTTCACTAATGACTGCAAGTCACAGACAGAACAACGAGCAGGCACAGCAGTGGGAAACGCACAGGAGGAATTCCCACCAGCAAACTGCAGCTTTCCATGCCAAGACCATTAAGGAAACAATTTATAAAAGATGTCTTCCTTAAGCAGCTCCTTTTGCAAAACCTCTTCAGTCAGACACTTTCCCTTATCGTCTGCTGCTGCTGCATCGCCAGCAGCTGCTTCTGATTGACTCCCCAGGTGTGCCACCAAATCCATCTTTCACATCTTAAATTTCCCACATCACTGTCACAACTCCTGTACTTACAAGATTCTGGCAGTGCCAACCCACGCTCTGCCTAGCCAGCTGCCTGGTGCCGGTGCAATCTCCCACATGCTTTTGATCCCCATTTTCCGCTGCTTTAGAGCCTTTCCAATTAAGGGTTGCACCACAGAAGCAAACTGTCCTGCCTACACCCCTCAGGGCTCTGGGGTTTGGAGCGGAGCTTTCTCCAGGTGAGCCCAGTTGCAGCTACTGGATGAATAAGATATTTCAGCTGGGTAGTCCCCCAGCCTCTCTGCTGCTGAGAGCTGCAGGCCTGTTGAACGCTACCTGAGACCTGTGGCTATTGCTCTGGGCTTTCCTCCAGCTCCACAGCAGGAATCAGATCATTGGAGTTGCACTTGCACCCTAACCTTGGCTTTGGACCATCAGATGTAAGCCACGGACTATGCAGCCCATGTTCTGGTTCCCTTCATGATGTCTACAAAATAACCAGCTGCACCAAATTATGCAAAATTCTCACTAATTGATGAGCTACTGCGAGAGGTGACTGCCAGGTAAGACAAACTGAATAAAAGGCACCACAGCTGCACCACAAGCAGTGATCCTACAGCATCAGTGAGATCATCTACAAATACTGGGAATGCACCTGCATCTTCTGCTTGCAGGGTCTGTGTTGGCCCCCGTCCTCTTTGACTTCTGGGGTTCAAGCCAGTGGGTCAGAAATGCAGCTCTTGCACCCTGTGCAAGATTCTGCATTCCACATATACCCATGTACAAACCAATCTGAGCCTGTGTGCACAGAGTCCTGCTGAGGGACTGAAACTATTGTGGGTATAAGGAAAAACCTCACGTCATCATACATACCCTTCTGATAGTACCAATCATCAGCCTGTTTCATGGGCTACAGCAAAAGTCTTTAAATCAAAGAAGGAGCCAACTAAGGTTGATTTAACAGCAAGCAGTTTGCTTAATGAAATGGAGTGCCAGACAGGGAAATATTATTCACTCCCCTTACTAGAAGCATAATACTAATTAAAGCAAGGGTAGTGAAAGAGGAAAACATATATTTAACATTTCTCCATCAGTCTGAAAATCAGATGTATTGTTTTAGACACTTTTAGAAATATATCCTCTCTTCAGATCATGCATGCTGGGTTTTGAATGAAAATGGACTGAGATAATCAGTATTTAAACCTCTACATAGAATGTTTAATTCCAAACCCACAAAAATTGCCTTAAATATTACCCCCCCAGGTATGCACTGCATAAAAATTTTGCTTTCTTAAAACTGCAGTTATTAATTTCTGTAGTGAGCGGCAGCTGCTTGCACAGTTGTTTCTAGTGGGAATTAATGCTTGGTCCAGGCAGAGGAAAGGAGCCTGGAATTAACCTCTTGCTCTCTGCTACTGGTAATTACCTTTGCCACAGAGTAGAGCGCGCCAGGCACAGAGCATCCAGGCAAGACCCTGCCATCAGCAGCAATGGCATAAATCAAGGTGTGACAGCATGAAGGGATAAATAAATCACTGGGGGGAGAGGTGACGTGAGGAAGGATAAGAGCTATAAACAATACAAGCAGATGAGTCCTTGGCCAGCACCAACCGTGCTGGAGCTGCTTTGGTTGGCATCAGTTGAACTTAGGGAGTTGAGCTGGGTTTGTGGTACAACCTGTGCTTTGGAAACAGGAAAAATGAGACACAGGGAAGTTAAGCTTGAGTATTCCAAGAGCTTCAGGGGAACAAGGCACCCTCTCCTGGTACAGGGTCTTGTCTCAGCAAGGTTGCCAGAGCTAGAGACAGCGTAAAGGCATCCCAGATCCTCCTCTTCTTGGCATGGGAATTTATTTCATTCTTTACTATTCAAATGTATCAGAAGTACTTCTACAGGAACAATTTCTTTTTGAACTTCTGCTGTTCTTTTTGAAGAGAAAAAGAAATCTCTCTTAAGATGCATTACAGGTATTAATAAAGAAATGTCTTAACATAAACTACTTTCTTGGAAAGTAATATACAGGAGACTTTCCTTTTAAAACTATATGTTGGCGCTGGGAAAATAAAGAGGAAATCCGATTTTTTTTTGGTGGTTTTTTTCTTTTTTTTTTTCAGAGGAAGAGAGAATGAGCAGCAGAGAGGGATTTGGCTGTTGAGGGTATCTCATGACAGTAGGTGACACAGATGCCTCAGTGCTCCCGTGTGACATTTAGGTGAGATATTGTGGTTGGGAGGAAAGCAAAATGAATGCAGCTGCCCAGGAATCATCTCCCAAGATTTTATCTTTAATCCCTTCCCCTCCATACTCTGATAGGAACTCTACTGAGAAAACCCTGAGATCGCAAAACAGCCCGTGCCGATGCCAAAGCGTGTGACCACGCGCCAGCCCCGCTCGGCAGAAGTGATAGCAAATGTCTCGTTTCCTACAGGAGCTTGAGCAGGCTCCCGGCTTTAGTTATGTCTTCATTGCCGCCAAGCCACAGACACCGTGCACGGAAATACCCGCTTTGGGCTGCGGGTTCCTCTGGTGGGGAGGCTGCAAGTGCAAAGCTGGGATATTTTAGCAGGAAAGGGCAACTGCCAGCCAGCTTCATAGTTAGGGAAGAGAAATCTCTTCCTTGCTGGAAAAAGTGAACATGCACAAATAAGCTTGCCCAGCTCCTTTTTATCCCAGTGAGGGAACAAACTGGCTAATTTTTACACCATCAAGATGTTTGTTTCTGGTTTGGTTTCTCTTCATGAACTTGAAGACCAGGACACTCTTATATGTGGTGATCAGGAAATACCAAAGATCATTACAAGGATAGAAGCCACATAAAGGGGGTGGGGGGAGAAGAAACACAGCAAGGACTGAGTGAAAAGAAACCATTAAACACCTGGAGGACAACAGAACCAGGACCCATTAGGAGGCCACCAGATAGCCAACATAATGTAAACCGAAAAAAAAGGATCATACAGCATCTTGTGCAAGATTCTCGCTTTGATTTGTGTCCCACAGCACTACTGAGGTCAGTGGCTTGCAAAGTCCCAAAGAGCATCCAGTGGTTTTGTCGGTATTAGGTCTCTGGAAGTTTTTGTTAACAAGGAATGGGAGGAGAGGGTATTTTTAATTATTATTACTTTTTACATTTAACTACTTTGAAGAACCCAGCCCTGAGGAACAGAAGTCCCCTGGAAGCTCATAGCAGCTAAGAAAGTAAGAGCCAAAATCATGAGGTGCTTCAGAAAATTTTATAGTAGCCATGAGGGACACAAATACTTGCACTTTCCGGAATACACCAAGCATTAATTATGGATAAAAGGGGCATGCAGAGATAAAGAAAGAACTCCATGTTATAGGCAAGGAAATCCGCCACACCAACCTGCTACCCTGCTCCAGGAAAGCATTTCTTATACTCCATCCAACTCGCATTTGATTTTGTGGAATCAAAATCCTGCCAGACTCCAGCTTTCTTTGTCCTTCCCCCCAGTTTTTTTGGACAGAATTACAAAAGGATGGGGTTAATAGAGTGCAGAGCAGCTGCAATCTATTTGGATTTCACTGAAGGACTTGATCCTGTCTCCTGAAATCTTATGCTCCAAATTAATTCAAGTTGGCTCGGGCAGGAAAACACTGTCATGCCAATTGAAAGCTGCCTGAGAAGACTGTAAACACGGGGCAATGACATGCGGCGATGCTCTCGCTGTGGGCACTGCAGGGCCAGAGAGCTGCCTGCTGCGGGTTAACCTCATCGGCCACCCAGGGGAAAGAAGGGAATCCAAGAGCACTAACAAAAAGTCCCAGATGCAGTTAAAATAAAAGGGCATTGCATCCGTTTGGGCAGAGGGATGAAACCCACAAGACTGAGAGAGTTAAGAAACGTTGATAAAACAAGTCAACTTTTCAGTGGGAAGGGATGGGGAGAAGGGTCGAGCAACCCTATGTACCTGTGCGGAGATAGATGAGTGCATAACACTCAAGGGAGGGGAAAAATCCAGGAGGCGGTGGTGGTAAAAAAGAACTTTCTTTCTCACTTAAAGGCAAGCACGGTAATAACGTTATCGGATTCATCAGCTCGCAGCCACACAGCCATCTGTAAAGCCAGAGGCTGCGTGTGCTGGGTGCGTTCCCACCCGTGCTGCAGCAAGGATTCACGGCTTCCCGACGTGAGGAACTTGACCAGAGCAGCTATTGCAGAATAAGCTGTTCTACAATCATCATTCTGGAACAGCTCCCTGCTCATACCCCTGTCTTCTACAATAAGAGTCATTTTATGGTGGAATAATTAATGCTTTCTTCAATTGCTCTGGAATATACTCCCTCAATAGGGTTCAGAAGAACAGCAGCTCCAGAGCAGCTCTTGCAAAATAGACTATTCTGGACAATTTTGTCTCATAGACAAGCCCCAAAATCCAAATACTCTTGATCCATAGGCACAAAATCCATGTGGTGACCAGGGAAAGGAGTTTCACAGCTGATGCAATCAGGAGTTTGCTGCCCTTGTCGGCATCAAAATCTGCTGAGTGCCCATCCCACCGCTCCTGAAATCTAGGGGAACTTTGCTGCTTTGATAGGAGAGGATTTGATTATGGCCAGTTGCATGGTTTTCAAGAAAAAATGGCTTTTTATATTAAAATTTTTTAATTGCTTTCAGGTTAAGTTGGGGATTTCTTTTTCCATTTTATTTCAATACAATGAAAGTGTTTCAACTTTGGAAGGGAAGGAAATTTGGACAGAAAGATCACAGAGAAGTTTGGGAAAATTTCGGGGAGGGGGACACGTTTAAAGAAATATGGCCAGGGAAAGATAGCTTGCATTTTCCCAACCACTGTTGATAATTCTTTTCTTTGACAGCCCTGCTTCTTCACACGCACAGTTTCCAAATTCTCCAGCAGAAAATAAAACTACAAGAACTTTCCTGGCATCTCCTGCCCAGCGTTCTCCAGGCTGCATACAAGGAGCTCACCTTTAGACTTTGTGGTATTTCACTTTTACAGCATCCCACGTGAAACTCTTCATCCTCCTCCTCCCTGTCTTCTAGAAGAAAACCACGGCTGCTACGGAAGAGCTGCTACCTTTTCCTGCTCCTGCTTTGAAATATTCACCCAATGCAGTGATGGGCATTTCCCAAAGCACCCAGGTGGCTGGGGAAGCCGATTGTTCAAAGAGCCTTAAAAACTGGTTTGTTCGTTAGCTGTTGGTGTTCTTCCAGTAATTCGGATTTTGCACCCAGAGCTCACAAGAGCAAACTAATTCTCAGTTCCATCACCTCCCCGGAGCGGGCTGTCTGTCCTGGGATGGGTTTTGGGCACCTGGTACAGGATACTGCTCTCATCGGTACCTCAAAGCCCGGGCTCAAGCCTGATTGAATTCACTGTAGGGGCAATCCCAGTTTCTCCTTCCAAAACCAGAAGCCTCCTTCCCTTTTTGGCCCATACCAAGCTTAGGAATTTGGAAAAGGCAGAGCCGGCAACGAAGCGGGATGGAGGGCAGGGTGGATCACCTCTGCACGCAGCAGAGCAGGGATCCTT
>JANHGO010000001.1:11143389-11219541 GCA_024606505.1 Aquila spilogaster
CAGCCTCAAATATTTCATGCAGGTTGTGCCATGTATTTCACAAGTTAAGCCAAGCAAAACACTGCCTTCCATATACACAGAGAAAAAAAGTGTTTTCCAGGGCTCAAAGCATTTCTGTCTTTGGCAGAATCTTTTCTCAAAGCATACTGAAGGGAAAGTATGGAAATGAAATACAAAGAGTGGTTAAAATAATATTTTGGGTAGAGATGAGCCCAAACCAAACCCAGATTAGAAAGCCAGATACCTCCCTAGATACCATTCCCAAGATGAGAAAGGTTTGTTGTGATACTCGGAGAACGACTGGGAAACGTTGCAGGTCTCCCACCAAGTTTAATTTATTAATTGAACTTGTAAAAGGCTTAACCCCTACCAGCCCCCACAGCTAGTACAAATCATACAGCAAATGCACTGCATGGTCACGATAGACAAATTCCACATGCCCGAGATGGAGCTCACAGCAGAAGTAGGCAAAGATGAGATATTTTCCTTTTTCTGGCCTCAGATACTTGATTATATTTATCCAGATGGGCACTGGGTAGACTGTTTGGAGGTGGACAGGATGTGGGGACGCAGATGGAGGTCTTTTGTGGACCCACATGAGCCATGGGGCTCTGCTGAACCTAGGCAGGAGACTCAAAGCTTCAGTGTGATCAGATCTGCCATTTGGAACCAGCCTATCACCGACATCACTGTGGAGCAACTTGGGATTTGAGACCCAGCATTTAGGACTGAATCCAAAACTCAAATGGAAGAATTTCATGAAAGTGGCTTTTAAGAGTTTAATTTGAAACAGAAAACCCTGAATCTATTTTTGCCCTGGTCTTTAATTGAACGACGTATGCCCGAGCTGTTCAGGCATCCAGCAGCAACACCTCAGTATTAAATAGGAGGCTTTATGCTATTTGAATGATGAACGAATGACAAATTCAGCCCTGTGTGTACCTGCTGTTCTGGAAAGGTGAACAAACAGCATGTTATAGCTCGATCAGTTTACTTAATAGCAGCCAAAAGGAATACCAACTTCAAACAAAGCCTATCTTGACAACAGATTTCAAAAGGATAATTACATCTACTAAATCATAAATGGTCTCAGATACCAATAACGCAAGTCTTAGACTCAGAGACACCTTTGACTTTTATATCCCAGAAAGAATCCATATATTCAACTCTATAAAATTGGGACAGTTTAATCACACAAAGTACATTTTACTCTGCAGTTTAATTTTTTTTACAAACCTTAAAATAACCTTAAAAATATTTGTCCTAGCACTTGACAGGATTTGAGTTTGTTTTTCCATTGACTTAGCAGTTGTAACACAGGTCTCAAAATAGAGTAGCTGGGGGAGGAAGGGTGTTTTTTTTGCTCCAGAAGCAGGTATATACCCAGCATATCAACCTAAGCCAGGCCCAGCGTAGTGGCACACACAGCACCTAACATCATGAGCTGAAACCTCCTCAGGAGGAAAGGGTGGACGTGTCCTGGGTTCCAGCAACTGCTTTGGTCCATCCCATGCCATAGTGAGGCTGCTCAGTGCTGGGACCCAGAGCATGAGCAGTAATTGGCCAAACCCTCCCATGCCTTCAATAACCCAGTTAGCCACCTCAACTTCCACAACTCAACAACCAGGACAAGACTTGGCTGAAGTAGTAGACTTTCAGAGAAGCATGCTGGATAAGTGAATGCTGTCCACTGGTAGGTGAAAATGTTAAAATTCCAGACATAAGAGGTCTACAGGGCAGAAGAGAAACATCAACCATTTTAAAACCTTTTATATTATTTATTCCTTGCACAGTTGCTTGACATTTTTGGTCCGCAGAGTCATGCCCAACCGTAGACACAAAGAGTTCCCTAGCACAATCCCAGCTCGATCCCAGCAATTTTACCAGCACCTGCCCCCCCTCTCCTACTACTGTAGGGGCACTAGGGTATCCTGCTTCTCCCAGCCTCCAGTTTCAGGAACCATAGGTGCCCAGGCTCTAGAAGCTGTTTTTTCAGCAAACAGTGTTCCCTGACTCCATCAGCAACATCTTCAGACTCAGCCATCTTTGAAATGAACCTAACCCAGAGAACACTGCTTGCACACACACACATGCGCACACAAAAACACTTACTAGCTTAATAGGGTGAGTATCAAAATGTAACACTAAATTATCTGACATCTTTATTGCTTAGAATGACAGATTCAAACAAAGCTAACCCTTTAATTATGTTTATATAATGTAATTTGGCATAAGTCATAAAGCACCCCTTTGGCAATGCCAGATTAAATATTTTACATTTGCTCGGGCAGCGCATTACAAGACTGAGAGAGGTTTTTTCTTCTGATGCTCTGGAGCAGTGACTGTGCTAGAATGGGAACAGAGGCTTTCCCTAGCGGAGAACTCAATCCAGCACTCCGCTGTGCACAGCTCTCCATTGCACCCACTCACCCAGGACATCGGCACCACTGCTGCTTGCCAAGAATAAAACAAAAAGCCCCGTTGATGCCAATGGTGGCAGAAATGCCTCCATTATTGCTGGCAGAGTTTCCCAGGGCAGTCACCTTTCTGCCTGCACTGAATCAGCTCCAAGTCCTCCACTTGCAAACAAAAGTCAGGGTGTCCCATGCTTTTTCACAGAAAGAGCTAATGTGGCTAATGGGATTTGGGAAGTTCAGATCTGAGATTCTGAACTGAGAATGAAACATCTGACGATGTCCTCCAATGAAGCAGAGAGCAGAGGTTGGCCTCAATGTTCAGCATCCTTCTCAGGGCCCAAACTTCCCACTGCTCTAATGTGTCTTCTTGAGATAGGGGTGTTCTCTGTACCAGGTTTGGTGCCTGGGTTCCTCTATAGAAAGCTCCCCAAGAGTCCCACCTCCAAGCTTTGTCTCTCTTCATTTTTCACTAGTCACCTAGTAGTGTTAGTGACGTTCATTGTCTGCTTAAAATTGACGCCAAAAAGAGGCATGATCCTTGCCCTGAGAAAAAGGTTCCATGAAGCCATCCCTCTACTGTCAGCACATCACTTAAGTAGATCCATTTGAAGAGTGGAACAAAATTCCCTGAGATCCAAGGTAGCCATTTAATTGTTCTCCATTTATGTGTTGCCCCTCCCAAGTGTCTGCACTTCTCGCATATCACCACCAAAATGTTGAGTACCTTGGTCCACTCTCAGTCCTCTGGGACTCTGACTACAACCATCTACCCCAGTATCTGTAAATCCACCACTCCCAAGGACTGGGCTTGTCCAACACAACCACATGGGTCCAACAGAGATATTTCATAAGCAAATGCAATGCAGCACGATCTAGCCACTCCAATAAGATGGTTGCCCTTGGCAGATGTTTGTATAACAACCTGCTAGACATTTTCCTTCTAATTTTGTTCCATTCTGTATGCTTCAACATTATTTTCTTAATACCAGTAAGAACTTCAGAGCATGCATCTACATGCTCAAACACTGCCAAGCTTCATGATTTAAGAGAACGTATACAAATTTTTGTGCAAGACAAACCACACACCAAACCTGCATGTTTCCTGACCTGCACATCATTGCTACCCAAAGCTTCTTCCATGCTATGAGAAAGCAGGCAGCAGATACCGTGCCCAGATTAGCCCGAGTCCACACTTCTCTGCACCATCCTTCTGATGTAGCCAATTAACCACACATGCAACTTAACTCCTTTTCCAGATGGCCTGTGCACCTCATACTTCTGTCCTTTTAACATTAAGTTGCAGATGAGATTGTTTTGCCTCCTATTTCCCAACCCCGCCTACCTCACCTACTCTTCCACATGGCATCTTTGATCTATGTGGTGCTGCTTGGCCTATGCCTTCTATCCAACACCTTGCTCCCAAGGCCTTGTTGTCCAAATGAAGACTGTAGCTTCCTTTCACTGCTTCTGTAGATGAAGGCAGAGAGGAGGCAAGGTAAAAGTCTTATCCCTTTTTTGTACAAAGTCCAGTGATTCCTTCAAAACTGCAGAGATGGAAAAAGTTGGGAAGGAAAAGTTTTACCCAACCCATATCCCAGTCTCACAGTGTTGAACTTTCTTAATGTAAGAACATATCATTCGCATCTTTTAGGACATGTCCAAAGCGAATGTATTTGTTTTTGTAGGTTTGGGGTTTTTTATTTTTCTGAAGCTCCCACCAGCACATATCAAACAGACACTGCACTGCTGAGGGAGGTGGAGAAAAACAAAAGCTAAACTAAAAAGTGCAGGCATCCAGCCCTGCAAAGAGCTGCGTGCCAACGGGGCGATGGAAAGCAACAGTCACTCTGCTGAAACACCCAGCGCAAACTTGGTGTAGTCTCATTATTTTGCTTAAGGTCAGACCTTGCTGTTGAGAGCTGCAAGACTTTCACACATACACTATTTGTCAAGAGCAGTCAATGCACAGTGCAGCGGTCCCTACAAATAGGCAGCAGTTTGAATTGCTCATTACCCACCTAAATTTATAAACTCGAGCAGCACCTAAGTTCTTTGTCACTTTCAGAATAAAGCAATAGCTATATAGAGACAGCAAGAATAAGAGGGGACATTGCACAGACAATAGGAGGTCAAACTTCCTGGATAACATCTGGAGCCAAACGAGGAAGATTTAGCGTTAATGTTATAAAAATCATAATAAAAATCATGTATTTCTTCAAAACACTGCATAACATACAACTCAGAGCAGAACACTGACCAAAGGAAAGAGAAGAGACCTTCTGAGCACCAGGCAGAGCTGTGATTCAGAGATTCTGGAGTATGCCACATTCTCATCAAGGTGTTTTAATTACAGAAGGAATAAATCTACCCAGGAAAAATCTCCTTGGTTCTTCAAAGGCAGTCTTAACTTTTTTCTGTTAACTCATTTTCCCTTTCTTCCTTCATACATATGCTACTGTGTCAAGAAAAACAGTCGATGAAGAGAAAATATGAGTTATTAAATTCTTTTCTTATGCACACAGAAGTTTACAAATCTCATTGAAATTCTGTTGAGTTACATTGACCACACAGCTTGCAAACTCAGTGAAAGCCTCACAAAAGGCTTTCCTCTCCATTATTTACATGAGCATTTTGGAAAAGAGATATATATTGCTGTGCAGAAAGGGAAATAGAGACAGGAGTGAAAAATAGTTTGTTGAGCTAATAGAACAGGAAGACTTCCATTTCTTTCCTTAGTCCTGTAGAGCCATTTCTGTTTAAGACTTGCTTGCTCCACTGTTAGCAGAACTGGTGACAAACATTTTCACAGCAGATTATTAAAGCATGTAGGCTAGTTTACCTTTAACTATGAGAATGTTTCCCAGATATTACTAATAACATTGGCTTAATTCATGATTTAAGAGATTGATATATAACAAAGGGACAGAAAGACTCTGAGACACTGGCTGTGCCATTAACTAGGTTAAATGCAGATCAAGACTACAGCAACCCCAGAAAAACATCTATTAATCTGAATTCTGGGGCTCCTGGTGTTTACAATGAGCTTGGCTGAAAGCAACCTACTTATTTTCATATTCTTTTGCATGGAGTTACCAGTACTGCCTAATTACATGAGTAATAACAGACAACAAAGCCTCATTCTCACATATTCTGAACTCTTTCATGCAGCAAGGAACCATATATATAAAATAATTAAGATGGACATCAATGAAAACAAGAAGAGGCATGAGCTTCAGGAAATGTGCCAAAGCACTGGGGCTTCTGGCGGAGCATCCCGAATGCCAACAATCTGTTTGTCCAAATGTAAATGTCATAGTCAAGACACCCATAGCCCCCAAACGTTCAGGTGAAGTGGATGAGGACAATTCCAGCTTTGCTTTAGATGTAGCCTTAGACTATCACAGTTGCAACAGTGCAGTGCTGCTCTGTACATCTGCAATGCCAATACCGAGCCTTTTGACTGCCCTAAAATTTACTGGAGGTAAGGGATGACCTTCTGCTGAGCAGATAAGGCTGTATACCAGGTCCCATACTGCTTCTTGGAAGTCCTGGTTTATCTCCTCACCGAGATAAGGAAAGTAAAAGGGACAAACAGTCTGGTCTAGATTTTCAGTGAAGTGCCTTGGGGTTGTGATCAATTATAACCGCAGACAATGCCTTCAGCAGGTAAATCAGTGTTTTTCTTGATTTACATCTGGTGAGATTCGCCATCAGAATCATTGGGATATAGAGGAGGCCTCTCCAAGTAACCAGGTGACTTCAGCATGTTTTACTTACAAAGAGCAGGCTGCATAGAATCCACAGGGCTTCTGGCACATGCATATTTAAGCAGCTGGATTTAAAATCAGGTCTCATTTCCCACTCTGTGTCACACAGAGTAAATAATCATTTGCCATGTAACCAGGAGCCTGGGACAGTGGCTTCCCCAGCAATAGGCCCTAGTGACAGAAATACATACCTACCAGCATGAAAGATCTCCCACTGAGCGTGAGCATTTTAACCTTGCCCTTCTTCCCCACCCCTGCACGTTTTCTGCTTACCATTATTTGCTTCATAGCTGAAGGCAGGGTTTAATCCTGCAAGCACACATTTACACACAGCGATGCGATCAGCGAGGTTTGTGGGATTAAGTCCTTGGGTCCAGCAAAAACGTTCACAGGAGTATAATTACAATGGGACATGCAGGTACATGTGCAGCAGCTGCAGGAGCAGGGCTGAAGGGGCTGGGCCTGCTGAGCAGCATCTGCAGGGAGGTCTCCTGCTTGCTCACACAGTTCATTGCATGGCTGAAGTTGGAATGGACCTCAAAGCTCATCCAGCTCTAATACCCCGCCATGGGCCGGTTGCTACCGCACCAAATCAGGCTGCACAGGGCACACCCAGTCCAGCCTTGAGCACCTCCAGGGATGGGGCACCCAAAGCTCTCGGCAGCCTGTACCAGGGCATCACCATTCTCTGAGTAAAGAATTTCTAACATCTAACCTAAATTTGCCCTCTTTCAGCTTAAAACCATTCTGCCTTATCCTATCACTAAGAGTCCACATAAGAAGTCAGTCTCCCTCCTGTTTATAAGCTCCCTTCAAGTACTGGAAGGTTGCAATGATGTCTTCCTGCAGCCTTCTCCAGGCTTAACAAGCCCAGCTCCCTCAGCCTGTCTCCATAAGAGAGGTGCTCCAGCCCTCTCCTGGGCCTCCATCTTTCCTTGCAGCTTCCTCTGGACCCACTCCAGTAGCTTTATATCTTTCTTGTACTTGGGGCAGGGGCCTGGGTGCAGTATTCCAGATGGGGCTTCACAACGGCAGAGCAAAAGACTATCCCAGTGACAGCACAGGAATTACTTGGGCACTCAGCAACCACAAAGAGAGGCACAGCCAAAGGCTGTCTTGTTTCCCTGACACACTTATCACACCCCAAAGTCTCAACACACTGAGGCTTTTCACAGCAAGGCCAATAGGTAAACCACTTACAGAAGACCTGCTCCTTGAGCAGCTCCTTTTGCTCCACTTCAGTTGGACATTTCCCTTACCTTTTGCTGCATCCCCAGCATCTGCTTCTGACCCACAGCTTCTTTATGCAACCCACCTTTCACTTACATTTTCCTACATCACTGCCACATCTCCGGCATACACAAGGACCTGCCATGCCACACACTGCCCAATGCTGGTGCAATCTCCCACAACCTCAGTCCCTTTTTACCAGCCAAGATGCTCGATTTCCTAGTGCTTTAAAGCTTTCCCAAGGTAGAGCTGTACCTCAGAAGTAAACTGTCCCAGCTGCATCCTACCAGAACTCTGGGGCTGAGCTTCTCCAGGTGAGGCCCAGTTGCAATTACTGGATGAATAAACACTTTCAGCAGAGTTTTGGTGGCCTCCCAGGTGTAATCACCCAGTGCTGAGGACTGCAGCTCTGCTGAATGCCACCTCAACACTACAGCCATGGCAGTTCTCCTCTCCCATGGCAGAAACCAGATCACAGGGGTTCTGCTTGCACCCTAACCTTGGTTCTAGACATCAGTTGCAACCCATGGGCTATGTAACCTAGTTTTAGTTCTCTCTGTGTTGTTTTGAGCAATCATCATCTACACCCAATGAGGCAAAACTGTCACTAAGTAATGAGCAAGGAAACTACTGAGAGAGGCAACTGCTAGGTGAGAAGGACTGCAAAAAAAGGCACCACAGCTGCACCCTGAACAATGGTGCTGCACAGGCAAACAGCAGCCATGAGATCTCTAAAAATACTGTGAATGTACCTCTGCCTTTCCATTGCTCAGCTGCGGTCTTGCTGGCTCCTCTTTGGTTTTGCTTTTGGGTTTTAAGCCAGCAGGACTGGAATTTAGCTCTTGCATACCCTGTGCAAGACCCCCCCGTGCCATGTTCCTGTGTACAAGCTGAACCTGTGTGCAGGTCTGTCCTGCTGATGAACTGAAACTGTCATTGTAAGAAGGCAAAACCTCATTTCACCATACGAGTTTTACCCTTTTCTGATGGTCTCAGTCAAGGACTACAGCTGAGATCTACAACTCACAGAAAGATCCAACTAAGTTTGATTTAAGAGCAAGCAGTTTGCACAATTAAACGGGGTGCCAATCAGGGAAATATTATTTGCTGCCCTTACGAGAAACATAATGCTAATTAAAG
Organism: Aquila spilogaster; assembly: GCA_024606505.1. Taxonomy (NCBI): domain Eukaryota; kingdom Metazoa; phylum Chordata; class Aves; order Accipitriformes; family Accipitridae; genus Aquila; species Aquila spilogaster. Next base: position 11,151,944 of record JANHGO010000001.1, read on the forward strand.
CAAGGGTAATGAAAGAGGAGAACACACACTTAACATTTCTCCATCCATATGAAAAAAAAAACCCACAACATTTATTGCTCTGGACCGTTTTAGAGATCTCTGCTCCATTCAGAGCATGTGTGCTGAGTTCTGAATGAAGAGACTGAGATAATCAATATTTGAGCCTTTATATAGAAAGTTTAATGATGAAACCACAAAAATAGCCTTAAATATTGTCTCTGCCGTTATGCTTTGCACAAAATTATTGCTTTCTTAAACCTGGAATTATTAATTTCTGTACTGAGTGGCAGCTGCTTGCACAGTTGTTCTTAGTGAGGATTTATGCTTGGCTCAGGCAGAGGAAAGGAGCCTGGAATTAACCTCCTGGTCCCTGCTACTGTTAATTACTTTGGGGTAGCATAGAGCACACCAGGCACAGAGCATCTAGCCAAGGCCTTGCTATCAGCAGCAATGGAATAAATCAAGATGTGACAGCATGAAAGGACAAATAAATCACCAGGGGAGAGATGACATGAGAGTAAGAGCCATATGCAATGCAAGCAGATGAGTATATAGCCAACACCAAGCATGCAAGGGCTGGTCTTGTTGGCCTCAGTTGAGGAACTGGAGCTGAGCTGGGTTTGTGGCACTATCTGTGCTCTACAGTCAAGAAAACTGAGGCTGAGAGAAGGTAAAGCTGAGCATGCCAAGAGCCTGCAGCACCTTGTCCTTATACGGGGTCTGTTCAGAACGTTCCCATTGGGAGTCAGTACCAGAATTAGAGACAGCGTAGAGATATCCCAGATCCTTCTCTCTCAACTTTAGCATAAGGTATTTATTTCTTCCTTTTCTGTTCAATTATATGAGGAGTACAGGGAAAAAAAGTCTTTTTGAACTTTCGCTGTTCTTTTTGAACAGAAAAAAAGAAATCTGGCTTCAGATGTATTCCAGCTATTTACATTAAGAGATATTCTATCATAACCTTCTTTCTTCAGAAGTAATACACAGAATTTAATGAGAAGGAGCTCTTCTGCTTAAAACTATACACTGGAGTTGGGAGCACTGAGAGGAAGTTTGGTTTTACTGAGGGTTTTATTCATCTTTTAGGGAAAGACAGAATGAGCAGCAGAGACATTTGGCTGCTGAGAGTATCTCGTGACAGAAGATGGCAAAGACATCTCAGTGCTCCCATGTGAATGTTTTGGGAGATGTTGTGTCTGGGAGGAAGGCGAGCTGAATACGGCAGGAATCAGCTCCTGAGGTTTTATCTTGAACTTCTTTCCCTTTCTGCTCTGATACGTACTATACTGAGACCAGCAAAGCCCACACGATGCCGAACCGTGTAACCACAGCCCGGCCCCACTCAGCAGAAATGCCGGAGAACATCCAATTTCCTACACAAACTCGAGCAGGATTTAGTTACATCCACATTGCCACAGAGCCACAGGCATTGTACATGGAAATATCTGCTTTGCGTTGTGAGATCTTTCAGCAGGAAGGGTGCCAAGGGCAAGCTCTGACACTGCAAGGGACACAGGTTAGCATAGATCCCCAAGCTGGGTTACCAACGCAGCACCATGCATGCAGCCCAGTACCCCGAGTCAGGGGCTACTAGAGGCTTCTCTCATTCTTACACCTTGCACTTCTAGTTGTTTAAATGTCCCTGTTGCCTTAGGTGCTACATAGATACATCCCCAACCTTCCACAACACCCCAGTGACTCAACAACCACCCCAATAAATTCACTGCATTGGATGCCCTTCGGAGAGTTTTTCCTCTATGGCAAATGGCTGTATATTTGGCTGTATATATGGCAGGAAAGGGCAACCCCAGACAGATTAGCGAAGAAAGAAAAATTTCTTCTTTCCTGGAAGAAGTGAACACCCACAAATAAGCTTGCTCAGCTCCTCTTCTCTTACTCCAGTGTGGGGATTATCTGGCCGGTCTTCATACCATCAAGATGTTTGCCTCTGGTTTGGTTTTCAGTCATGAACTTGAAGACCGGGACATGCTTATACGTGGTGAACAGCAAATACCAAAGATCATTACAAAGCCAGAAGCCACCTAATGAGGGGGAGGAAGAAACAGTAACGACTGAACGAAAAGAGACCATTAAAAGCTGGAAGACAACAGAGCCAGGAGCAATTAGGGGGCCTGGCCGTGGGCACCCTGCTCTGGGGGACCCTGATGGGGTCGGACCAGAGGAACCCAGGGATCCCTGCCATCCCCAACTCTTCTGGGATTCTCTGGGGTGCCTCAGCAACAAAACTGCCCTCCAGACTGGAGGGACGGTCATCTCCAGGGAATGTCACATGGTGCTGAGAGGTGAGGGGCTGGTGCACCTCCAAAGCCACCTCTTGATCTATAAAACCACACTGGCTTAGTTTCGATCTACAAAGCTTCAGACTGAGATATTTATCTCTTGTCTTGGGGCTGCAGTGGACCTCTTATGATTATTTGGGCTTTTTTTTCCCCACATTTAACCACTTAGAAGAACCCTGTCCTGAGTCTCTCTGGTATCCAATAGGAGCTAAGAATCTAAAAGCCAAAAATTGCTCTAGAAAATTTTATGCTAGCCATGGGAGACCTAAATACTTGCACTTCAGGGAGGATGCCAGTCATTAATTACGGATAAAAGGGTCTTGCTGGAGTAAAGGACAAAGTCCATGTGACAGACCTAGAAATCTGTCAGACTTGTCCAAGGAAAGAGCTTCCTATGCTTCCTCTGACTTGCATTTGGTTTTGTGGAATCAATATCCCTCCAGCTTTCTTCGCCCTTCCCCCAGTTTTTGGGGACAGAATTGCAAAATTACAGGGCTAATAGAGCGCAGAACAGCTGCAATCTATTTGGATTTGTCTGAAGGGCTTGATACTGTCTCCTGAAATCTTATGCTCCAAATTAACTCAAGTTGGCTCCAGCAGGAAAACACTGTCATGCAGATTGAAAGCTGCCTGAGACAACAGCAAAGGCAGGAACGGCACATGGAGACCTGCTTTGGTCTCACCTCCTTGGCCATAGGGGGAAAAAGGGGGAATGCAGAACTGAGAAAAAGTTAAACAGAGGGTTGCAGCCATCTGGGCAGAGGGGTAAACCCCACAAGGTTGAGAAACATGGATAAAGCATGGCAAAACTCAACTTTTTCACGGAGAAAGGGCGAACAACCCTGCCTACCTGCATGGAGAGAACCAAAGGGAGTGCATGACACCTAATGGAAGTGAAAAGTCCAGGAGACGGCACGTTAACAGAGACGTGAGAGTGATTTCTGCCTTTCTCTCTGAAAGGAGAGTGCAATAACAGCAGAATTGGAGCCATCAGCTCGCAGCCGTGTGCCAGTCCATAGAGCCAGAGGCTGTGTGCCTCCACCCCTAGTGCTGACACAGGGAGCTTGACCAGAACAGCTATTGCAGAATGAGCTGTTCCACAATAACCGCTTTGGAATAGCTCCCTGCACAGACCACTATCTTCCACAATAAGAGTCATTTTACGGCAGAATAATTAATACTCCCCTCCAAAGCAAAGTAATTGCTCTGGTATATACTCTCTTTGATTCCTAAATAGAGTTCAGATGAGCAGCAGCTACAGAACTACTCTTATTGTATTATTCTGGTCAACTGTGCCTGGTAGACAAGCCTCAAAATACAAATGCATCCAGTCCATAGGCAGAAAATCCATATAGTGATGGGGGGGAAGGATCACTCGGGAGTCTGCTGTCCTTGGGGGCATCAAAACCCACTGAAAGCCCATCCCACAGCTCCTGAAACTGAGGGGAACTTTACTGTTTCAACAGGAGAAGTTTTGAGCTCGGTCAGTTTAGTTGTTCTCAAGGAAAAATGGCATTTTGTATGATGAGGCTTTTTGCATTATTATTATTTATTATTATTATTTTGCATTATTATTATTAACACTCATTAACACTTTCAGGTTTAGTTTCCATTTAATTTCAATACAGTAGAAGTATTCCAGCTTTTAGAGGGGAAGGAAGTTTGGACAGAAGTATATCTGAGGAGAGCTGGGGAAAATTTAGGGGAGCTCCCTATCCTCCTTCTCTAGAGAACGGGGGATCCTCTTCCCGCTCCTGTCTTCTAGGGAAACGTCTGCTGCCACAGAGGAGCTGTGCCTTCTCCTGCTTTCTAGTTTAATGCCCATCCCATAAGCAGCAGTCACTAAGGATGTGAGATTCAGCCTTCTTCATCTCTCCCTGCCTAATGTGAAACAGATGTCTTCTGTAAATGAAGCGATTATTAATTAGTAACCGCTTTGTTGCTCTTCCATCAGTTTTCTTCTCTGGTGCAGGAGCAGGGGGATGGGCTGCATAGATAAGTGGTCCCCGTAAAAATGTATGACACACATTGCAACCCAAAGGCAATCTTTTCACATATTTGGAGATTATAGTGGGGGCAGAAAGTTATATTCTCCTTTCTTGCCTGCAGTGGAGAAGACTCAAACAGTGCTTCACCCCCAAAGCCTTCCAAGTCACAGCCACATCCACACAAGCTTTCTGTCTGAGCTGCATCACTCTGATCTGACACCAGTGTAGCCCTGTGACCCCAGGACCAGGTGACCAACACCCCCCCACTCATGGTCCAGCAATGAAACATGAGTGATGGTAAACATCCCATTTGTCTGGCTGCAGCCCTGCCACTTGCTCCCCTGCCCAGGACCCCTCCACTTGAAACCCCCAAATTCCAGTCCACAACACTATGTCTCAGCTCAAGAGAGAGATTATTTTCCTCTGCATTTAAAAATGTGATGATGCTCATAGATGATTTATAGAAAACAGATGGTATTCAAGTTCTGCCTGGGTCTTAGCCACCACATTGCGTCTTTCTAAGGGTTTCCCAATACAGACAGATTCCTGTTCTGGCTGCCTGACTCTCCTTTCCCCTTTCCCCCTGATACTAAGGGATGTTAGAAGCTTAGGAAGCCATAGCCATGCTCATTTTGTAATACACATGAACTCTCTTTTTGCATTGTCCTAAGGGGCGCTTGCTGTAATTGGGTTCTTGGAAATAATTTCTCCCCTCATCAAACACCCCAAATTGTAAACCTCCCAGCAAACTCCTTACCTTAGGATGCTTTGAAGTTTAATTTTAGCAATCAGAACAATAAACAACTCCATTCTTTACAGAGCTCTTCATCCCAAAGTCTTCCAGGGCACTTCCATCTGTCGTGCATCAGCTCTGTACAGGGAAGGATCCGATGTTCAGTGAAAATGTAGATATTCGAAGGGACACAGCTGGCTGTGTGCAGCAAAACTTGGTGGGAAAGGAACCAATGGGATGGGACAGCCACAAGGCCACTGCTCAGCTGATACAGTCGTACTGCTGTGGGGTTCAGACCCAGTCAAAGTGGGTCTGTTGGCGCCTGTTGTTACCTGCTGCCTTAGCAGCCCCCAGACAGCAGCCAGGACTGGAGATGACTCTGGTGAGAGCCTCACTCTTCCAGTGCTCCAACTTCCAGGTTGGATATTAGGAAAAATTTCTTCTTCAGAAAGAGTGGTGATGCATTGGAGCAGTCTGCCCAGGAATGTGGTGGGGTCACCATCCCTGGAGGTGGTCAAGAACCATGGAGATGTGGCACTGAGGGACATGGTCAGCAGGCATCGTGGGGATGGACTGATGGTTGGTTGGACTGGATGATCTTAGAGGTTTTTCCAAACTTTATGATTCTATGGTTCTATGTATTACATCACTGCAAGCGAAGCCAAGTACTTGCATCTCCTCCCACCCAGCCCTGGTAGCTGCGGAGGAAAAGGGAGCACTGAAGTAGCAAACATTCCCAAATGCGGGTGCTCCTTCTCGTCCTTCCCATATTCTTTAGGTCGAAGCACTGCAGTGCTGTCATTTTCCTCACCAGCCACACATTGTCCCTGTCAACCTGGCCCTGCTCCAATCCCTTGCTACCAGTGGTGGAGAGCAGTACCCAAAGCTAGCTTCAAGCTGCCAGACCTCATCAGCACCCATGTGACCTCCTCGCTCATCCTGTAAGTGCTGCTGTAAAGATGGCCCAGAGGATCCAGCAGCAGCCACAGAGTACCACTCATTTGGGGACAATCTCCCATCGCATCCAGATGTTTCTCTGTCACACCACAGCCTTGTCATTTGTTGCCTCCTCATTATGAAGCTGTGTGCTGGATCAGACCTTCCTGCTTACATCTTTGCTGAGATCCACCACGCTGGCTGCAGATTCTCAATTAAGTCTTTCAGACAAGTAATTCTTCTCCCTGTTAAGGGTTGTCCATGCTCATGCCCATGTCCACGTCCATGCAAGGAAGGACAGCAGGGATGCCCCATTCTTGGAGGTGTTCAGCATCAGGTTGGATGGGGTCCTGAGCAATCTGATCTAAAAGTGGAAATTCAGGGAGCTGACCAGTATTTTATAGCCTTCAGGTATGCTGAGAAACAAACACCCCGGTGGTCCCTATGGCTGCAGAGTACTTTTTAACACCCAGCAGCTCTGAACTGCTGAGGCAGCATTTAACCAGTGCTGTAGGGCAGGGAGACCTGGGCAGAGCAGCGCAGGAATCTGTAGGTTGAGCAAAAACCGCATAGCCCATTGACTTTGGACAAAGATCTGGTGAGTTCCAGCACTGCGACACAGCAGCTTTGAACCTCGGTGATCAGCACTGCTGAAGTGTTGAACACCCCTACACAAACATGCAGGGCAGAAAGCACACAATGGGAAGGTGAATGGGAGAGCAGCTTTTTGTTTAAGGTAAATAATGAACAAGTCATTTATAACTTGTAAGTCCAGTTCGTACCAAATGACATCAACTTTTCAACTTTACAACGTTCCACGGCAGCAGGAGTGCCATTATTCTTGTCCTCATAGCAACAGCGCACACACCGCTGCTACTCCAAAATGGGGAAAAGAGAAAGGAAAACTTCCCACCAAAAATAATGTAAAGAAAGTCAATTACAAGACTTAAAAAAAAAAAAGAAAAAGCAGTTGGGCATCAGCCAGAGAGCTTTGTGCTTGGGTCTGTAGGCCCGGGTAAGTCTTTCTAAGGGAAGCATTACGTTTTTGATGCAGAGGCTCAAGCCTCTATTTTTAGAGCACGTCGCAGCCGATGAGATTAACGCTTTCATATTTGAACCAACAGGCTATTAATTTATTTTTTCAGACCTTCTATAACACCCTATGGTAGTTTGTTCACTTTATAACAATTGCGTAAATTGTCATCAGTTCCATGCCTGCCATGATGCCGGTTTCACCCTGAATAACCCCGTGCATTTGGCAAGTGAGACTTAACTGCTCCATGTTGTGCTTTTGACCTTCTTGTTTTCGTTACTGACTTTCCTACACACCATTGCTCCCCAGCATGGAGCTCACAGGGCAGGAACGCAGTGGGCTGGGAAATCTTGATGGGAACATCACAAAGTCATACAACACCAAAGACAAAGTCCTGCACCTGGGGGGAAGTCCATGCAAAGTCCATGCACAGGCTGCCCAGAGAGCTGTGGGTGTCCCACCCCTGGAAATGCTCAAGGCCGGGTCGGTTGGGGCCCTGGGCAACCTGATTTGGCAGGGGGCAACCAGCCCACGGCAGGGGATTGGAGCTGGATGGGTTTGAGATCTCTTCCAATCCACACCATTCTATGATTCAAACACGGTATATCACCAACCCATGGGGAAGAGCTCGGGGTAGGGCAGGACACACACAGACCGCTGATGAGAATGTCAGGACACTTCTGGAGAAGCTGTGCAGTTACACACTACAGCATGACATAAGAGGTCCAACAAAGAAAACCTTCTCAGGGGCTTTTCCACCGAGCAAATTGAAGCCAAATGAATAGAAATTGGTGTTAGACAAATTCATTAGAAACAGTTTGGCTTTTTGTTATTTGATTTTCCAAGGGTGAGGAGTTAATTTCTTTTTCCTCTCTCCTTTCCTCCGCAAGAAAACCCCCACAAACCACAGAGTGATAGCAATAAACCAGTACAAGGGCTCACCAAGGGATTGCGGTGGATTCTCTTTCACTGACAATTTTTAAACAGAAGATTTGGAGAATTTCTCAGCAATTACACTGTACTTCAAACAGGGATTAATTTCGGACAGACCAGTCGCCAAAGGTTTATTTTGGTTTGCAAGCAAGTGCTGTCACGCTGACAAAAGGAGAGAAGCAGGAAATGTGGGACCTGGCATGGGATGGGAGAGCTGCAGCAGCCACATGTGGCCTCAGGGGAAGAGAAGAGGACAATGACCCATGGAACTGAGCTTGTGAGAGGATAGGGTGCTGGGCATAGATACAGGCCAGGGAAAATCAGGTATGGGATCTCATGAGAGGAGTTGTGAATGAAGGGAGGGGTGTGCCCAGAGCAGCATTTTAAATTGGAGATGGTGGACTTACAGTGCTAATGTAAGAATCTGGAAATTTCCCATGTGAGCCAGACACAAAGCATCAGGTATGTAGTGGGAGAGGGGAAGAGTACTGAGCAGCCGTGACCTAATGTGATGCCTTGTGTGCAGGCAGCATCCTTCTGTCCCATCCGGACCCATTTGGACCCAACCCATCCCAACTCATCCTGTCATGTTCCACCCCATCCTGCCCTATCCCATGTCGCCCTGAACCATCCTATCCCATCCCGTCCCAACTCATCCTGTCACGTCCCATCCCATCCCACCCTCACCAACGTCATCCCAACCCATCCCATTCCATCCCGTTCCGTCCATCCCTGCCCGCGCCGAGCGGTCCCATGCCGCCACCTAGCGACCGGGCCCCGCGCCTGCAGCTCCCTCGCCGCTCCGCCGGCGGAGGTGCGATCGGAGGGGCTCGGTGGCGTCCGCTGGGGAGCGTGGGGTGGTCCTTGGGACGGAGACCTCGGGTGAGGACAAAGAGGTTTCATAAGAGCCCGGCTCGACGTGCAGTTTGCCGTGCCAGAGGTCTCCGCCACAAAGTGTTGAGCATACAAAAAGTAGCTGGGGTTTCATGCTGATGCTTTCTCCCTGTTGTCTATGTCAAGAGGTTTTTTGGACTGACATCAGTTAATTCTTGAGCTCGCAGATCCAAATCCTAGACAGCCAAACGATCCCATTTGCAGAATGGGCACAAAGAATTTTCTAGATAAAAAGGTGACCTAAGTGGTTTAGGTACTCCTCAAATGAAACTGTACTGCATCACCAACAGACTACGATGCTCCTCTTATTTGGATGTATTTGGCTAAGTCAGTCTGAAAACACGGATGTGTGTGCCTCTCCTCTCCATGTCATTCCAGCTTCAAAAGATGAATCCTAAGAGTCCTTTTCCCCTAACATATTGTGACTTATGATGGGGCACATACAGCTCCCCACACTATGGGCACATGGGATATGAGAGAAAGGATGACACTGTGGGACGTGGCTTAGTGGGCATGGTGGGGATGGGCTGATGGTTGGACCGGATGGTCTTAGTGGTCTTTTCCAACCTTAATGATTTTATGGTGCAATGATCAAACTATTTTGCTCTCCTGGGCACTGCCCACAGTCATTGCCCATGGGCATCGTTGCATTGAAGAAAGTGAGTGCGGAGCTTAATGAAGGCCGCTGGTGAAGCTCTGAATTTGCACAGACCTAGCACCAAAATCCATCTAGAGAGCAGAAATGATTGGAAAGATTAATGGTCGCTATATTTCAACTCTGCTTCCACCAGCGCAAAGCTAGGAACTGGGAAACTGAGGTGCTGCAAGAGCTCCATAAATCTTCCCTACCATGTGCTGCATATTGACTAAGGGGTAGAGAAAAGGGAAAGCTGGGGTGCAGGGAGGAGAGAGAGAATAAAAACGTGCTGACTTGCTAACTTACATGGGGTATATCAAATCTAGGAGGAAAAAAAGCTTACATTTACAAGTCTGAAGTGAGCTGCAGAGATTCCCAGGTTTTCTGCATAGAAGGCCATTAATTCTCACGTTGATTTAGTAAGACTCTTGAGATCTTTGTAAAAAATACATATACGTAAATATGTATTTTTGCTCATTTCCAGCTCTTCACAGAAGCTCTCCGTGGGATGGGTTCTTAACCAAGGCTCTGAAAACACGGTTAGAAAACACGAGGAGGAAGCTTCTTTGCTCGCTCTCGCAACGGAGCCAAGACATAAAGCAGGGGAGGGAGAATCCGCAGCCTCTCCCAACACGCACAGGAGATTTGACATCTTGAACTGCTGGCTGCAGCATTCACTGAGCCATAAATCAGGCCATTCATGAAGGGGCCAGCTCTGCCAATATACATACAGAGAAATACTAGACGGAAAGAGGCAAATCTGAATTAGATCCATCTCTCGCATAGCAGAAATCTTTTACGCCAGTTAGATGAGAGAAACTGATGTTTGAAAACCACAGAAGGTTTGGCACATGTAGAACTGTACATGCTAATGAGCCCCCAAAGAATTTTGACCTGTGAAGGGTATTTAACTACTGAGAAAGATTTATATCCAGTAATACACAAAATGGAAGTGAGCACAGAGTACAGGGAATTAGAAACATCCTCCTGTTCGCATCAGAGTTGAGAAATAATTCAAGGAAATACCAGAAACACTTTTCAATATACAAGTGATGAGAAAAGCAAGGTTCCTTAGCCAGAAAAACTCTTTGGTATCATAGGCTGCCACTGTTCTAGTTAAGTATTTGAAGACCTTGTAACTATAAAACACTGTAACAGGTCCTTTGGAGGAGATACTGCCCTGGAGAAGGCAAGATCCACCCAGCCAATGGCAAAGAAATTGTATGTAACTGTGACACAAGAGCCACATCATGTGTTACTGGAAGGATGGGCATTAATTCAGCACACGTTTCTCAAGCCTCAAGGCACTGAAACAACCACACAACCATCTGACTTCCCACCCACCCACCCACCACTATGCATTTGTATTCAACATTAAATGAACAGAAGTCCTATATTAACATGTTAAGACCTTGATTTCACAAGGCCATTTTCCAGCCAGTTTTCTACACGCCTGCATTACCAGTCTGATGTAAGAGAGGCTTCTATCGGTGAAGCAGGATCTCTGTTATTTCTAATTAGCAAAGTTACTTATCATTCCCTTTCTGTGTATTTGCGGACAACATATAAATTTTCATCTTTAATTACAGAATCACAGAATCGTAGGGGTTGGAAGGGACCTCTGGAGATCAGCTAGTACAACCTCTGCTAAAGTAGGTTCCCTACAGTAGGTAAATGGGTAATTATCATCTATTAGAAGGGATACGTAATTAAAACTTCTTATATAACTGATGTATCTCAGTACATACTGGATGCAGAAGTCAGTCTGTCCAGGGGGTTCAGGCCACCTATGATCAGGTGCACTTGTCAATATGCAGATTCAGCTTACAGGCTCAAAGCCACAATTTCTCCGCTGTCTGTTTTACTGCACAGCTGTACAACAATCCCATTCACCCTAAATAAGCCTATCGTTAAAGGAAATTTTAAAGCAAAAGCTTAAAAAGTAGCAGAGCTTGTTCCTTTTCAGCCATCATTTGATATATGACATTTGGCCTTAAGCAGAAAAAGCAAAAATCTGCAACCAACCCTCACCCATCCAGTAAGCTATTTTAAAGGCGTCTCAAGACAGGAAGTTGTTTCCAGCCATCTGTTGAAATACTTTGACACTAGAAAGTAGATCCACATGTTTGCATATTCCCAAATCTTGTTTGAAAGAAGCCAGGAGACTGCCTACAGTGCAGGCTTCTGCAACAGGACCTCCGCATCTTCAGGGCCTGCATCACCTCGGCTCTGCACTTCTCTAAGCGCTGACCACAGCTGGGCCAAGCGCAGCTCCGAGAAGGGCTGCAATACAAATCATGGCTGAGATAGCGCCGTTGTTTCCAGGGGACCACACGTGCACTGGAACACCTTGCTGACTTGGGCTCCATCTGCCTTCTCACCCAGGCTGCCAGAGCTCCAGGAAGAGGTAACCATCAATCAGAAACAGCTTTCAGATGTCGGATATGCTCAGAAGTCTGCCGTAGACTGAAGTGAACTCTGTGAAGAACATTAAGATTACAGAGGAATATATGTATATATTTACATCCCACTTCTTACGTGCCCTCTTCCATCCCGAACATTTTAGTTACAATACTCAGCTCATCACTGACCATCTCATGTGAGCAACAGTCAATACAGAACAATGAAAAGCAACAGAAAAAAAAAGTAATGGACAGAGCAGGCTTCAAAATGATACATTTATTAAAACTAAACAAAGGACACAAGCTCCAATTAACTTAAAGATTTTATATTGCATTATGGCAAACACAGGACCAGTATGCTCAGAGCACAGACAAATAATTTTTAATGTGGGCTGAAATCCTTAAACTCAGAAGTAAATCTTTGAATCCATACAAAGAACAGAATATCGGATTGCTCTTTTAATTAAATATACCCAATAATTTCATATAAACAGTTTAAAAGGATTTAAATACATGCTGAAGAAGCTGAAGTTCAAATGATTAGCAAGATATGCAGATAAAAAGTTCAAGAAGTATTTTGGAGTTGTATAAAAGATGCAACTTCTTCCCCCAGACAAAGCCTATAGTGCAATACACAGTCTTGCCAAGAGAGCGCTCTCAACCTGCACGCAGTCCTGCTGACAAACCACCCATTAAACTGGTTTTCTGGCACTCAACTTGCAGGCAGACTTACTCAAATCTCAGTAAAAACCATCTTCTGAGATGACATAAGTTGGAAATAAAAACTCCAATGAAATAGGTCCTATAACCTGTTTTGATGGGGAAGAAACCATATTTCACTTCTCTCCTGCTGCTATTGTAAGCTTTTTCTATTTTATTATTAATTTCTCCCCTTGGATAGATTATAATCAAACTTTGACCCTACGCGAGTTTGAAACAACTCCAACAACGGCTTTACTGATAACCCAACTCTGAGCTTAGAGGCTTTGCCTGTGTAAGTCACAACGTCACACAAATTTCATACATCTTTTAATTATTTAAACAAATATTTACATCTCCTGATTAAATATTCACTCAGGAATAAGTTCCAACCAGTTACTGTACACTCGGAAGTCATCCTTTCTCTGAAAGTACTGTGGCTTCTGGGTTTTTGGTCAACACGAAAGACAAAGCAGGTTACCTGAAGCCAGGCCACAAGCCACCGACCTGCCCACGCTGCCTGACTCACCCGCGCAGAGCCCTTTGTCAAGGTTCAAGACCAGGTGAGCATCAATCACCAAGGGCTTCCTAAGCTTTTTAAGCTTACAGAACAGCTGTTAAAAACTAGATGTTGTGGGTTTGCCTACTTTCGACATCGGAGCACGAGAAGAGGGATTTCCTGCAAAATGCCTCACTATGGTTGATGAGTACATCATTTCAACTCTTTAGATAACAGGGGAAAACTGACATTTGTGTCTGAAAACAATGCATTTAAATGGATTTTCTGTGAACAATTAAGATTTCTCAGGATGCCAAATTTCAAACCAGTCCAAAAGCTAAAAATGTTCAATAAGCAGACCACATCATTTTAATCAGCACGGTCTTCATAAAAGAAGAATCAGCTACTTATGGCTCCCACAGAAAGTGAGAGTGAACAGCAAACACAAGACAAGAAACAATGCATCCTAAACTCCTGAACGCTACATTCAGATAATGTAATGCCAGGCGAATTAAAGCTGCATGAAACTTAAACCCGTAAAGCTTTGAAAACAGCTTGTTCTGCTGCTTCCCTGTTTAAACTTGTACGCATTCAAGTCCACACCATTCTTCGGCTTTTGCTACTGCACGAAAGCTAGCAGACCATTTTAGTTAGAATAACTTGATGACATTTCAGGAACATTAAGTAAGATTGTTACATGCTGCTTTCAAATGGAAAATATGCAAATGGAGAATTTAGTGTACTTCAAAGTCCATTAATTCCAATCTGTTAACTTATACAATTTAGAAGTTTTTAAATTGTATTGTGACAGTAGTTTTCTCCATGCATTTTCAGCTAAGAAAAGTTTTTAGCCTCAAAAAGCACCTAGTGAAGTCCTGTCTTCAAAATTTACAAACTAATTCTCATGCTGAAATCTCCAAGTAAATCCCATTTCATAAGAAAGAGAATAATTTGTTTGTTTAGGGGTATATTAATTAAAAAGCTCATATCAATTTGAAATGTCAGCTTTGTCAAAGCAATTCTACACATAAAAATGATGTTTCAAGGGATGGAACACCTCCCCATGAGAGAACTGAGAGAGCTGGGGCTCTTCAGCTTGGAGAAGGCTTCAGAGACATCTGATAGCAGCCTTTACATTATCTAAATGGGGCTATAAGGAGGGGACAGACTCCTCAGCAGGGTCTGTTGTGACAGGACAAGGAGAAATGGCACCAAATTAAAAGGGGAGATTTACATTAAAGAAAACGTGGTGTGTTTTGCTTTTTTTCTGTTAAGGGTAGTGAAGCACTGGCAAAGGTTACCCAAAGAGGTGGTGGATACCCCATCCCCAGAGACATTCAAGGTCAGGCTGGACGGGGCTCTGAGCACCTGGTCAAGCTGTAGCTGTCCCTATTCAGCGCAGAGAAGTTGGACAAGATGGCCTTTAAAGGTCCCTTCCAACTCAAACGATTCTATGATTCTATAATTACAGTACTTCTCAGATCAGTCTCATCGCTTACTGTAAGCAACCTTTCAAAATGTACAGAATATTAATTCAAGACATAGTTAAACACTGACCCTTTTTTCTAGAACTGTATTATACATACTACTGTACATTCTGCTTTGGAAGCAACTAAATACAAATGGTCCATTATCTCCAAGATGGCCATGGTGTCCATGGAGCAGATGCAGTTGCTACTGCCTTGTTCAAACAGAGCTGGGTGGATCAGCAGTACAAGGGCATGGTCTACTGCTTTTTGTGCGTCCCCAGGGAGCAAGGATTTTTCAGCTTCTGGCATGGCCATTTGTCAAATGTTATTCAGTATTTTCAAATACAGACTTCTAAACGCTGCTTTTAAAGAAAAGGGATTCTCATGTCCAAAGTGGATTAACAGTTCTGGATAAGGTTTTTGTCAAACCAGGCTTCTGGTAGAGTCACAGGAGTAACACCCCCGTGTTTAGCATATCCATTAGACTCTGGGCAAACTTCGTTACCTGCAGCCATTTGAAAGATGCTGCTGAGGAACAGCTCCAGGGACGTGGTGACTGTATTATTAAATTTGCCACGGCAGATGGACTTCCTGGTCTGTAACAAAGTTTTGCCATTTCAGTACAGGGAGTCATTGTCTCCTACTTCGGATGTTACAATACCATTAAGGGATTATTGCCAAATCCAAAACAAACTCCATTCACGGCCAGGTTGGATGGAGCCCTGGTCAGGCTGATCTGGTGGGGGACAACCAGCCCATGGCAGGAGGTTGGAACTAGGTGATCTTTGAGGTCCCTTCCAACTCAAGCCATTCTATGACTCCATGACTATGCAGGCCCTGAGACTGTCCAAACATTTTTGGTTCCACTAATTTCAAATTAACTTTTATAAATAATTTAGACAAACTAGATAAATACTGAATGCAGAGTTATGCTGAAATACACTTGGGAGTCAGTATTCTCCATGAAAATACACAACTACCATCAAAAGCACTAATTACTAACTGCCCTCCTCAATATTGCTGTGAACAGCACCATCATAAGATGTGTTCTCTATAGTATACACAAAATCAAGAATGTTCATGTAATTTACAATACTGGATGTAAAATGGAAAAAAAAAACACCACCCAGCTGGGTCAAGTCATACCTCCTGTATTTTATCATAATTTATAAGAACCAGGGGAATTCAGGCTACCAGGAATTATGAATATCCTCCAGGTGGTATATTAGTTTTAAATCTCAAAAATTTACTAAGGAGAGACAGTAATGAGTGAACTTTAACCTACTGTCAGTATTGAGTCAAAAGACTCAAATTAATTAGAAAGCAGAGTTGTAATCAAAACAGTGGCGATATCAGACATCACTTGCTGACTGCACAGTAAGCAAGGTCAGTGGATGAAAGTATTTAAGAACTTTGAATGCACATGATTAGTGATGTTACACCTGAAATGACAACGGAGAGGTAAGAACTAGTTATGGTGTAATTAATCGTCATACAAATAACAATAAACATGCCTCCATAACTGCATTTTTTAAAAATATATGCAAAGAGATCACAACTGACATTTTCCCCACACAGTTAATTTCATTTTGCTATTGAGACAAACACATTATCTGTTCTGAAACTATTTGAAAGGCTCCTGTGATTCCAATGCTTTAGTAATTCATGGAACTCTGAGTAGAAGTGACACGTTCTACTCCCTGGTCTTAATTTAAGGCACCCGTAAGACGCAAACTTCATGGGAAGTTTCAGTTCTAGGGAAAAATTAATCCTATTTTCCCTTCAACAGAAAACAAATTTATAAGTGATTAGAATGTCACATTCTCTGTCAGTGAGGCAACAGCTTGGTGATATTCAGCTTAAATAAAGCTCAACCTGAAGAGCTACTACTGAAGCCATAGAATCTTCACTAACAGGTTACAAAAATTTGATATTGTGACCGAAGGGAAAGTTTGTATTAAATTCTGCAAAAGCTAGAAGGTAGAAGCAGAGCAAGGTTGGGCCCCATGTAATGATGAAAGTAAATAAATGAGTAACATTTTTGGATCACTGTACCACAACAATGAGTGCAAATACATGATTTTGTGGGCAGGAACACTGCAGCAGCAGCATATTTTGTTTTCATCTGTATGGAATGACAATAAATCACTTCTTTGATGAACGGAAATTTCATTCCATATGTCAGAAAACGTATCTATAATTTATTACTAGTATCAGCTCAAAACACTTTCCATAATCACAAAAGCTTCAGTAATATGTAGACATTAGACACAAAAATATACACAGTTTTGGTTACAGTTGGGCTTTGCTTCAGATTCTGAAGATTAATTCTTTACTTCTGCAGCTTCTTTATCATGCTTTTCCTTTGCTTTCTCCTTTTCTTCCAGTTTTTCTTCTTTTTGAAGCAGTGCCATAATCTCAGCGACCTGGCTGGTGCCAATATCAACATCTTCTTTGTCTATCAATTCTACTACCTACACAAACAATGCAGGAAATTTAAAACAGCATTTTTATAACATAAGACATTTTCATATCTTAAATTCTTAAGAAAAAGAGTAGTCAGTACTCTCACATTCAAGAGTGGTGGTTCTTTTGCTGACATGAAATAAATTCAAATCACAACCAGTGCCTCACACTTGGAATATTCAAAAGCTTTAGCACATAAAGCCATATTTTAGAGCATTAGTAAGACATTTACCTTAATTATATCAGTTTCAACACAAAGCTCTGATTCAGTATTTAATACTTCTGAAATGCTATTTAGATAAAATCTATTTCATATGCTTCACTTTATTGAGGAGACCTTCATTTTACAAAAAATTAAGAATGGGGGCAGGTCTTTTGGAAAGCAAAATGAAAAAAATAATTTAGCTGGCGTTTCCAAATTCCTTTATAATATTTATTGCACAAAATAGTTCTTGACATAGATCAAGTTCTCAAAATTGTTCATTATTACATGCAGAACTCAGGAAGTTCATTTTCCCTGCATTGCTAAACATAACTCAATGTAACAGTTGTTCAGGCCATAATCACTGGACAACTTCAGTACAGGGAAAAGGGCATTTCAAAAGGTTGATACTATATTTTTTAGTTGGCCATAGCATTCTACCTCTAAAAATTATTTCTGTATAGAGTAGGAAAATTACTTGCACGGAAATAAATTTCAGGACATCTCTAAAATAGAAAAGAAACAAGAAAACAAAAGGAGAATGCAGGAAGCAACCTGAGAAAACTGCAAAATGAGAAAAAAGGACCAAAGCAGGCTAAGAAGAGGGATCTGAAAGCACAGTATCATATAAGGAATTTAATAGTCACTAAGTATAAAATGCCTCTCAAAAGCATTAAGACATTACTTCAAAAGGAGCAGAAATGGACAGAATGGCCAAATTATCTAGCAGCAGAAGTAGTGGCTGATAACTCTAAAACATACATGATCTAAGTTCAGTCATTTACAATGGATCTAAAGTGCAAATGATGGTCTGATGTCTTTCAACCATAGGAAATGTAAGTCATAATCATATAGATATATACCTTAAATATGTTAAGACTTCAGTAATACTAAAGTAGTTCTTTCAAAACTCCCTTCCATCCTCCCTTCCATTCTTAAGTAGCATAACAAAATTACCCTATACTATATGTGTTGATATATACAGTACATATATACACAAATATATTTTTTAAATATTAGGTGTATATATATATGAATGTATGTGTATATATACACACACACATATACGATTTTACATGTGCAAGTAAAGCCTAGAGCTTTAAAGGTAATGCAGGTAACAGACAGAGGATAAGAATCATCATCCCCCTCTGAAACAGCCATAAAATTCTAAAGATGACAAGAATCTTTACTTGATGACAGTGAAGTTTTTGGAAGTGTATTGTAAATAGACAGCATCAAGTAAAGATGCTTGCAAAAGACATTACTATTTATTTAATTCACGACTGTTACATGCATAATATTTGAAGAATGCCTAAGCTTAGCCACTCTATAATAGTCCACAGACTTACCTTAACAACATTATCTATATCAATTTTGCCATCTTTATTTTCATCTAATGCCTCTGCAATCCTCGTTAGTTTCTCCTCTGGAATCTTCTGGATTTGTTTCATTGCATTAATTAGCTCAGCAATACTGATGAGATTCTCCCTAAAGAGGAAGCACAATCTGTATATGGCAAACAGTTACTCCATAGGAGTAAAAGTCACAAAAGACAAGCATTGGAAGTCACTATGTTGCAGGTAACTTGTAAAATATTAAGTAATCATTTATAATCCTGAACAGAATGCAAAAAGCAAAAAATGAGTAATCGACCAGCAAAGCAGATTTCATGTGAATCCACAGAATCTCACACTTTTGTTTCCACATGTTATACTGCAAAAATATAGGTCAAAAATGTTTGCGTATTTTCTCTAACTTCCTAGATGGTATAACAGAACGTCCTTTGCCTTTCCCATTTATCAAAGGTGCATAGTCATGCACTCATCACCCCTGTGAATTTAGGAGAGGCTGGCCAGCAAGAAACACAACAAGCAGAGAACGGAGAAAAAAAACATCAAAACACTAAATCAGAAAAATCACAGGAAAACAAAAACAAATAACTATTTGCTTTAGCAACTTAGCTGCTTCATTAAAATAGGCAGCATGTGTTCATTCTGAGAAATATACTTTGTAGAAGAAAGTACTACAATACACACTACAACTACCAGGTTTCAGATGTTTCATTTTTCAGAGTGCCACTAAATGCCCTAGACTTCTTGTTTCTATGACTCTTGATGGCTGGGTATTGACTGTATTGACTTGAAGGTGTGGGGTTTTTTTTGTTTGTTTGTTTTTAAAACACTTTTACAATTAAGCAATGTTTAAATTAATCATTTTCAGTCACAGAAGTCATTGAATGGCTTGGGCTGGAAGTGACCTCAAAGATCATCTAGCTCCAAACCATAGACAGGGCTGCCATTCAGTACAATCAGGTTGCCCAGAGCTCCTATAAATTTTAAAGTTTTTCGCCCAAAGACATTCATTACATTAAGTACAATGACATTTAGTGCAAACAGTTGCTGTATTTTATTTTTAATTTACAAATTAGGATGGTTTCGATTAACAACTCCCTGTAGCACCTTTCACATGGCCTCCTTAATCTTATACAAAATCTGAAACGAATGACTGCTTCCCCTGGAGACTGGAAGAAAACAGTTTGGAAGGAACTGTAACAAAATCCTTATTTTTGTTTGGGTTATGTTCTTTGGAAGCTGAGAAACAAACAAACTAGATGAATATGCACTTATAAACACAGATTGAAAAATTCTGTCACAGTTTATCCGCATCTCAGTACTCATAACAAGTAACATAAGACTGTGAAACATATGATTGCCTGAAAGACCCTCCAGTAACATCAACACTTCTACAGGTCTTCATAAATTAAATTTGAATGAAAATTGTTAGCTTTTAGTTAAGATAAGAGACTTAAATGAAGTCTTCAGAAAGGAGCCATGTAAATTATCTCTACTTCCTTTAAATGCCCTCACATTTCTCTTCAAAGAGATATATCCTTATACCTGACAGAATGGATTCTATTGCAGTTTTTTTCCCCAATATGTTCATTACTGAAGCAGAACAAACAAATATGCTCAAACTGTTGTATATTGTTTCAGTTAATGACACAAGGCAAACTCACTGCCTGAGCAGCATGACTGAGGCATGATTTCACCTGCAGCATCATTAGGCCTACGTGCATGAAAGGGATGGGGTTCTGAAAGTCAGGGTGTCAAACAGTATTGTACCATCAGGCTAGCATCTAAGCAAATTATACCTGTTACTTTTCCACCCTTATTTCAACCATATTTAACATTTCAGAAAGAAAGCCTAATGCACAATTTTGTTGGTTTTCAGAATAAATATTAAAATTCTAAACAACTTATTTTCTAAGTCTTTTCTAAAAACATACGCATCAGACAAATGCAAAACTTAAAGTGAACAGTCAGAGAGACGTTCAGTCACTTACCCAGCAGGAGGACTGTCACCTCTATCAAGCTTTACATCCACCATCTTTTGATTAGTCTCTAACTCATCAATGATTTTGTCTATCTGACCAATCATCCGGTTCACTCTTTTGGTCAGTCGCTTGCTCGCCTTCGATTCTTCCACTACTTCTTCCTGACCAGCTTTAGAGAGCTCCTTTATTTCTTGCAAATCCTAAAAGAAATAGTCAGGAAGAAAAACTTTTTGACATGGCAGTCTAAGAGATTAGCATTTCAAGACAGGTGCCCTTTGTAAATGAAACCTAAATGAAAAGACATACAAAACCAAAGAGAAATCAGAACCAACTCTTAACACTGTAGCCATTTTCATAAATTCTATAAATGATATTTTCCACTATCACAGAATCACCAAGACTGGAAAAGACCTACAAGAGCATCCAGTCCAACCGTCCACCTATCATTGATAGTTCTCACTAAACCATGTCCCTCAACACAATGTCTAAACATTCCTTGAACACATCCAGGGTCAGTGACTCCACCACCTCTCCGGGCAGCCCATTCCAGTGCCCAGACACAACCTTCAAGAGATTAAATACAATTCTCACTAACTTAAGGCATCTAAAATATTGACAACATATTTGATAAGAAAGAACTGCACTATGTTCAGCACCTGTTATTCTCGTCACACTAGGAATAAGAGTAGGAACAGGACTCTCCTCTGGAGGGAACTACTCCAATGATTTTAACTACTTGTTTAACGTGTTTAAACCCTAAAGCTCTGCACTGACCCCTAAAGCAGTATAAAACTCAGTTAATCTGCTATCAAACACAAGCTAACGGACATCCAAGTAAGACAGTCTTTAACTACATGGGTCATTTACGCTAAAACTGAACAAGAACAGATTTTTTTTTAAGAAATTTCACCTCATTATATTCCTGGATATCACCCTTCAATTCCTCAAGCTCCTCCTTTTCCTTTGTTAGTGATTTCTTCTGTTCCTGCAGCTTGCTACAAGCATCACTCAGCATATCAATCTCCTCCTTAGTTATCTCCTCACCCTGTAACAGAAAGCACATACAAATTAGTGAGAGACATGCGTGATTTTTCTCAAAAATTCCAAGATAGAAAGGACATGCTTCAGATTCTTCATCCATGTTCAGAGCCAACATAGTATAGCCTGGCATCCTGAAGCTAACGCAGAGATCACAAATGCTAATAGAATTAGCCTGCCATGGTACTTTTTAAGCACGTTAGTATCAAGCTCGGGTAGTATGATTCATTACATGGGTTTTGGCTATTTGAAATCCTGTACATAGTTGTCTCAATAAAAAATGTTTTACTTCCTTCTTTACTGAATGGAAAACCTGAATAACTGAGAAGTGACTCAGACATCATATACAGGAAATACTCATTACACAGAAGATTTTGCAGAGCAAAGTTCATAACGTTGAGCTGAAGCAAAATGATCTTCAATAACTTCTGTAATAATATGGATGAGCATTCAAAGACTATATGCCTCTTGAAAAGTTGAGAATAATACCGAACCTCCAACAGAATACATCAAAAATACAGTTTCAAGAGTGATTCATTAAAAATGCTAAAGTCCCATGACAGCAGATCCAGTTAGTGCATTACATAAATCCTACCCAGGTACCAGCTTTTGTTCTGAAGGAAAAAACTCTGAACAGACATATAAGCACAGTACAGAAAGACGTGTAAACAAGAATGCAATAAACAAGTAGAAGGATGATATACTTCCAAGAAACAAACACAGAACTTCACAGATTACATTCAGTCCCTTTAACAACTCTGTTTCAGTGTACTGTTACCTATACAGACATCAACCTTGCTTCTGATTTTAACTGCAAAATACCCCCAAAAAAACAACTCAACAACCAGAAAGTAGCTCAGTTTGAAAAATTCCTCTGTCACGAATAAAATTAAACAACTTCAAGAAATCAGTAGTCTAATATTCACCCCCTTCCCCCTTGTAACAGATAACATGGCATACTAATGTGGAAAAAAAGTCTGAAACAAAATATTTAGTTCCCTTCATTATTCAACCTTGAACAATCTTTCAGTACACCTCAAATTACACTGTTACCATTAAAACCTGCTTATTAAACAAATAATGTTATGCTAATAACAGATAATGATGCTGCCCAGGAAAAACAGAAGACAGTACAATACTGATGTACCCCAGAGGTACACTGTTTAACACTTGCTAATTTATGACTTCTGTGATGGTACAGACTGAACCATGTTGAGCCATGTTGAACAACATATTAAAAGAAATGGTGGGAAAGTATACTAAAAATGTTTTTATAGCATACATACAGTACATACATCTGTTCAAAATGTCAGTATAGATCTAGTACAGACTAGTTCAAACTCCGAAAAATCTACTTCCTTGTTTAATCCTTTAGTCCTATCTATACCCTTCAAAAGGAAAAGAAGCCACTCACCTTTACCTACTCATGTCCACACCTTCCTCACGTTAAGTACATATGTAATAAATACACACAGACCCATCATGTCTACAGCCAGTGGAAATGCCCCCACAAAATAACTGTATTGGTTTCAGTAATACAAACAAAGGAGATACTGAATTTATGTGCCAATTTCAGTTGTTGCACTGATTGTGATTAAGAACTTGCAGTCATATTACCTTAAGGCCTTCCAGTACTGGTGCTGTATCTTTCAATATTTCCGTATCTTCTTTTGCCAGCTCTTGTTTGCTATCCATAGCCAAGTGACTTTCTTTAACTTGCACAACAGCTGGTTCAAGATCTTCTGCTGATTCCACTTCTTTCTAAATTTGACAGACCCAAGAACTTTAATTAAAACAAAGCATTATCTGTATTAGCACCAGCAAAGAATGGATTCTTAAAACGCAAGTAATTGCCAAAAGTGATGCAGACATTTTTATGATAACATTAAAAACTTTCAATGCATTGAGTGGTTTCATACCAAAATGCCCAACAGCACTTAATGGACTGTGCCTGTGAGCACATGAGGCTTAATGCACGCAACAAGCCAGGCCAGCAGCATTTATGCTCAAGTATTATGCCAATGATATTACTTGGCTAATGAAAAAAAGGAAGCACCAAAAGGTAAGAACAATCACAATTTACACAAAGGAAAAAAAAAACAACCAAAAATTAAAAAATAAAACACAAACTGCTACCACCTTTGCTAGATGAATAAAATGTTTTCTCCTACCACTCTGATTAAGAAGAAGAATCAGAGATAAGTAAGACAGGCAGTATTTGGGGTTTCACAGTGAACCCTCCTATACTGCATTCTGTTTTAATGCTTTCCCACATTTTCCATAAGTGGATTTGAAGTCTGGTTTCTTGCAGACAACACCCAAAACAGAGACAATCACTCATAACTTGCTTATTTTTACACCACTGACGTTTATTTCTCAGTAGCTGAGAAGAGAACTTACCACGGCTGCAACCTGAACAGTTTCTCTGGCTTTCTCTGCTTCAGATATTCTTTCCATCTCTTTTTCCTCATTTTCTTTTCTGATGGCTTCCTCTTCCTGAAGTGTTGCCTCCAGTCGTGCTTTGTTATCTACTTTTTCACCTTCAACTTCTGCCACTTTGACTTGAGCCTCTTTGGCCTAAAAGTAAGGCAAGAAGTATATAAAAGTCTCTATATGTTGATATAACACAAAAAAGTTTATATACCATTATTGAGACAGGTAGTATGGGTATGCTAATAAATACAGTTGAAATTGCAGAAAGTTGTCCTAATTTTTCATTTTTCAGAAAAAATATATTCTTGGAAAGTAAGAATTTTCCACTCAGAAAATGTAATATACTTCTCATTCTCTCAAGACCACCAATATTTTTTTTCAAATAACTTCTCTACACAACTTTAACATTTTCATAATAAAACACTGAATTCAATGTGTTTCTTGAATTTGTCTGGACTACAAGATTTGCTTTCGCAATTTCTAATTTGCAGCTTCTAATTCTGTCTACACCATACGTAAGTTCAGTTTACAGCCTCTAAGTCAAGTAACTTCTAAATTAATATGTTAAATGTACAGGGATGCACAGAATTCTTAGTTGTGTATCATACAGTAGAATAGGAATCCATCTCAGCCTCTGAGTGAACATACTGAACTTTCATTTATGCGTTCTGAGAACTCTATCACAGAAGAAATCAGTCTTGAAGAGGTCTAAAGGTAAACAGTTGTGCACCCATTTTCAACTACTAGCTGAGTTTAACACTGAATAAAATACAGTTTTCAAAAATAAGGTAAACCAAGAAAAACAGTTCTTCAGTGTACTATATTTTGCTATGTGGTACTCCAATAAATATATTTGAAAACCCCATAAAACGTTCTGTTTCCGAAATACAAGAAACAGAATGCAACTAATTTTAACATTTACTTTCAAGTGATAACTATTTTCCAATTAAGACAGAAAAGAGAGAACTCCCATTAAAAAAAACAAAACAAAACTACTAGTGAAAATGATTTATTTCAGTAGATCTCTTTCTTCCACAAACCAAAAGTCTGAACAGTAACATTGGAAAAATAACTCGGAAAAGAACGCATCTCGTGAAACAAAATGCAAGTCTTGTGAAGATAAGGTAATTCTATCCATACACTCTATTTTTGGACAAAGCCAAACTCATAAGCAACTGAGCAAACCATGATAGTTTCTAGAGCCAAAAAGAAAGTAGTAAGTCAAGAGAGATACACTAGTCTGTCATGTCTCATATTTAACTTTCAAAAGAAGATTCCAGAGATAGCACAGGCCTAAAAAGGAATTAGCTGAATTATCATTCTTTTGACACAACAATAAAATCTAAAAAAACTTCCAAGTTAATACAGTATTTCAACCACAATAGAATCACGCCTATGAGCATTTCCACTTCTGCTCTTCATGAAGTAGAAAACTATGTTAATCACTCTCACCCTTCATTCTTAAATATGGCCTGAGAAATCCCATCCCTACAGGAGACTGAATTCATCTAGAACAACCAATATTCAGAAAAAAATAAAATCCATAGAGTAATTCAAACTTCACCTCTATCTCTTATTAACCATAATTAATGTAGCAGTAGAGAGCCTACAAACACTCTGTCTCAGCACCTTTATGCTGCCTAAAATTTAACTAGGTCCAAGTAAGAAGTGTATGCTGTGTCTTCCTACGCTACTACCGTCTACCCTTGTGCAACAAAGTACTGCCCTTCACTTGCCTTATCAAACCTATCCACAGCCAATTTCCATGTTTTAATGTCATCCATGTAAACCTACCCTGCTCCTTTTTTTTTTTTTTTTTTTTAAAGCTTTCCAAGGAAAGGAAAGAGACCAAGAATATCTACTGCTCTAAACAGATTTTCAGTGATTATACTGCAAGTTAGTTACAGATTTTGTATAAATCACACTTACAACACTCTCTGGTAGTGTCTGAAGCGTTGTTTTGAGCTGATCAGCTGGAGAAAGTGTGTCTGGTAGATACATGGCTCTGGATAAAATGAGCAATGAAGTAGGGATTTCCTGGTTCAAGTGCAGATCTAGCCACTGTAAATGAAACACACAGACTGCCAAAAGCTGAAGGTTTCTGTTTTTTCTCTTTTTACAAATCAACACATGCATACATAAAATGCAAATACTATTTTTTTTTTTTAACCACTAGTTATCAATAAATATCCTAACACAGGAACTATAGGCTGCAACAGTAAAGAATTACAGTGATTGCATTGAAGAAGCATTTGAAGAAGCATAGAATATTTTGTTTCATATGCATCTTTTTCTGAATCAGGTAACTGAAAAATAAGATTTCTTTTCTCCAAGATTTACCAGGAGAAACATACTTTATGGATTAAAACAAATAATTAACAAGGCAAACAGGCAACACTGAAAACATATTTTGGATATGTTTCAAGTTTAAACATCATCATCATCAAAACACCATGGCCCAGCTAAAAAACAGAAGTCAACCACTATTATGTACTTACATGGAACAGATGACAAAAGCTTATTAAGAAGACTATTTTAGCCAAGTCTTTAGTGAGAGAAGAAGCAAAATGATTTTATCAGAATGATAACAAAAAACATAGTTAGCAATTAAAATTGTCTGTATATACAGTCTTGCAAAAACATACCTGTTTAAGCTGCTCCCTAAGACGCTCTTCTGTCACACCAAGGGCTCTCATTCCTCGTGCACGACACGCTGCCTGCAGTTCTTTAACAGTCAGGCTGTCAACTCCTTCTTCAGCAATCATCTGCACAAAATGTAAAATAAACTTCAATACCGAGCTGCTCAAAACTGAAGAACCATCAATGTGCACTCAGAAGTCTGCATTTCTAGAACAGCCACTAGAGGCTGCTGTGGTAACACAAAGCAGCCTCCGCTCTATAAAACAGCAGTGAGATTGCACTGCAGTCAAATCTCTTCCAAAGTTCATATTTCTCATTAGTTCCTTCACAAATAATAGTTTTGTAGAAATGCTCATCTTTGTTATATGATTATTTTCATTGCAATTTAAAGGCAGATAAAAAGGTAAGATTTTTTTCTTTATAAATAAGGAGCCAAGATTTTAAGCTCTTCAAGCCTTTTTGTTGCAAGTCAGCTCAAAATAAGAAAAGGAAAATGCCTAGAAAAACTATATATATATATACACACACATGTAAGAAGAGAAAGTAGCGTGTAAACATTATTAACCAGTACATATTTAAAATGACTCACTTTGTCATCTGCTTTTATACTTCTCAACCTCATAGTCAGCTGGAAGCGGAGAAAGTTATTTGTCCCGATTGACTGAAGTTCCAGTAATTTACAAAGTGCCACCAACTGAGGCCTGGTTAGGTTGTCCAGAGTCAGCTCATCTTCAAATAGTTTTGAGAACCTTAGAATCTCCTCATTACTGGGTCTTTCACCAGTCTCCCTGATCTGTAAGAAAAACAGAGGTACAAAAAGCTTCTCAAAACAAATCTCACGGTTGGATATTATTTTGAACAGTAAAAACCATTCTCACTTGTCAGGCAAAATTTTTGTGACATTAGCATCCCTATGAAACACTGATTTTCACCTACCTAAGCTCTCTCCACAACTGCATTTGCTTCTAACTAAAAGAGGGGAAATTTAGATTGGATAAAGAAAACTGCTTTCTTCATCCACCATCTCTCGTCTTTCCAGAGAGATGGTGGATGCCCCAGCCCTGGAAATACTCAAGGTCAGGTTGGACGGGGCTCTGAGCACCTGATGGAGCTGTAGTGTCCCTGTTCATTGCAGAGGAGTTGGACTAGATGGTCTTTAAGGGTCCTTTCCAACTCAAATGATCCTCTGATTGTAGAGAAAAGGAAAAAAGCCTATTTCCTGAGAGCACACACAAACTTCATCATGAGTTCCAAAGCAAGGCAGGTAAGTTCTGGAATTCTGAAGGAAACATGTTATGACTATAATTCGTGGCTTCTGGCAAATACTTCACTGCAGAAGCAGCATAAGAGAACAGCAAAAAGGTGGAGAAACATTTAACCTTTTTTTTTTTTTTTTTGTATTTCTTATTACAGCGAAGTGACATCAATAAAATTCATCTCTGTGGCACAAATGAGAAAGTTACGGTCATAAAAAACACACCCACACATAAGGAAAGCAGAGCCTGAAGCTTCCTTTTAGTCATTTTAGTCATCGCAAGAAGTTGGAACTCCCCCTAGCAAATGTGGAGTGATACATGTTAATTTCCATAGAAATCAACCTTTGAATTTAAATTCTTAGTAGTTGTTTCAGATGAAAACGAAATGCTCCAAATATGAATCACAGCAGCGGCACACACCTCAGAGTCTGCAGAGATAAGGACTAGTGGCATGCTTCAGCTACTAGTCATTGTAACTAACTGAGATTTTCTGCACATGAAAAAGAATAGAAACAAATGACTGCAAATAAGTTTACAAGTACATGGCCTTTGCAAGCAGATACTTGCACAACCTTTCAACAGCACTACCATTATCTGAGGCAACACATTTGCTGCCATTCACTTATTACCTCATCTTCTAAAAACTATATTCTCAGGGAAAGCTCAAGCTTGAAAAGCCCAGGTCTAAAATACCTGGAGTTTTGTGCCTTTTTCAGTGCTTAAAACTCATAAGTCATACTCAGCCTTTGGCAGTACCAGATGGCTATTGTCTTGACAGCCCCATGACTACAGAAATCAGAAACGTGTGTGGAAGGAGATGAATCCTATGCTGAGGAGATATAGGAACGTATTCTTTATCTCCCCAGAGAATAGCTTACCTCCAGCTCAGTGAAAGGAAACACTAACAATCTAAAGAGAGTAAATTTTGAAGGCAGATATCTGACATTCAGTCTTTGTTCCAGCAACTGCTCGCTAATAGAGAAATTTTACATCAAACATATCAGCAAAATCCCAAGTTCTAGTCATTACCATGAAGGATTTCAGCAGCACAGAAACTGTGTTTTATAAAAAAACATTTTTATAGATGGGATTAAATATATTAAAAAAGGGGTCACATTTTACACTTTCCCCACTGAATTTTAATCAAGTAATTAGGAAATTACAATTTCTCTTCACATTTCATAACCAATAATCATAAAAACAGGCCAAAAACTACATGAACTATCACTACGTGTTATCTTTTCAGTGTTTGAATTATCTGTTGAACAAAGAAACAACAAGAAAAGAACACTCCCTCCCTGGAAGCATTCAAGGCCAGGCTGGATGGAGCTTTGAGCAACATCACCTAGAGGGAGGTGTCTCTGCCTGTAGCACAGGGGTTGGAACTAGATGATCTTAAAGGTCCCTTCCAGCCCAAACCATTCTATGATTCCACGACAAAAGATTAGTAGAAATTTACTCTCTCCTTAATTCTAGGAGTACAAGGACTAGCTAGAATAGCAAAGCCAAGAGCAGTAAAACTTCACACTGAAGTACTTGTAAAAATAAATCTATCCTGAAGGAAAGATCACAGCTTACTCCTTCAAATCCAATGGGACAGGTAACTGATGGCAGATAAAGGAGAGGAAAGGTAGCTGCTAACTTCCATAGAGCACAAACAGTTTTTTTTGTAGAAACAAAAAAAATGCTTTGAGAAAAAGACAATTACCTTTTGAAAGAACGTTGAAAAATCTTTTGTAACATTTCCTTTGGCTGCCTTATTTTTTAAGGCCATCTCCTCAATTGTATCTTGAAGGAATTTAGCCAATTCAAGCTTTACTCTCAATTGTTTCTTCAGTCTTTCCTCCTGTTAAACAAACAAGCAAAAAGGTTGGTTTTAAGGTTTAATCCAGAAATACCTGTACTAAAATACTACTACTTCTGCCCTCAGACAAGTTATCTGAACTGCTTCTGAACTTCTGCTCTAACACACATCACATAAGCATATGTACCCAAAGATCACCAAATCACACTAAAAGACAAGCTGATCAGCTGGAAGCTGAAGCACACAAGGTGCAACGCCAACAGTGAAGCATAACTTAAGGCCTTACCTACTACTGCTGACACGCGCCCATCCAACTAGTAACAAAAAAAAAAGAAAAAAAACACACAACCACAACACAGTAAGCACTCATACATATAAAAAGGAAAACCAGTGCGCCACGGCTTCACTATTAAATGTCAACAAAAAAAACAAACACCAAAACAGCACAAAGACTGACAAAAACATTCACCAATTCTGAAGAAAAACAATAGTTAGTAGTCCAAACAGTAAGTCATCTTTGATAATAACCTAAAATAAGTGTTGGATGCAGCTAAAACTTTAAGTCAAATACTAGAATAAAAAAAATGTTCAGAAGACAGTTAGTCTATATTAGATCATTTGGTGTGATCAACATTAAAATCCCTCTCAGTCTTACATAAACACAGTTCACATTTTGTTGCTCATACGTTCCTTTTGAGCATTATTTCCTATTTTTATTTCATAAAATAAGCAGTTTTTTTCCTGTTAATATTTAACAAAACCATTTACTCTTCCATATATATGATAAAATAAGAAACTGAAACACTATTCAGCAAATATTGAAACACTGTTTACTTTAAAATCCCGACCCTCTAACCCTACTGAAACGCGTAGCTACCAATAACGCTCATGTAGATTTTTCCACTCCCTGTCTGTCTCTCTCGAAACCTCAGGTAAAGTTTTACTTTGGCTTAACAAAATATATATTTAGTAGTAGTACAGTATGATTTTATACAGCAATATAAAGCTTTACACATCATTAGAACAGAGTAAAATCAATTGAATATGAACTGCCAAATATTCTTGCTGAAATTTTTATAGACTACAATAACTTGTAAACTGTGATCTGGACGACAACAATATATGCATTTTCCTGCCCCATAAAATAAAAATTAAAATGAACCATTGCAACACTTGTGGCTTATAGCACCATATTTTTCTGAAGAAAACGCTTCATCCTACCACCAATTCAATGACTGCTTTTATTAATGAGATTCCACAAAAAGGTACAGCAGGTATAAAATACGTTCAGATAACATTCACAAAATAAGCTTAAGTTTTTCCAAACGTCTTCCCGGATCACAAATTCAGACTTACCTTTTTAGACTTTGTCTCAAATGTAGAGGGAAGCATATTAGGGAATAACTTTAGAGCTACTGGAAGCAGAAACTCCATAAATGGGACAACAAGAAAAACGAGGAAAGGAACCAAGCGGAAGAGATCAGCACATATTCGAAGAAACTGGAAGAAATAAAAGAAATGTATAGATAAGCAAAGTTCCATATATTTATTTTAAAAATACTTGATATTATCAGCTGCCTTACCACTAACACATGCACATAAGGAAATTTAAAATAACACAAAAAGAAAGAATGTGAAGAAGTCAGTCAGTTTTTGTACCTTTTTCTTAAAGTTACTATACGCTACCCGAGTCACCAGTTTTCAATACCATAGAAAGCACTTCAAAACCTTCACTGTGTCTCAATAGGATTATTGAGCAAGTATCTCATTTAAACCTCTTAAAAGCACCTGAAAACAGGAGGTGGTCATTTGTTGTTGTTAAAGCTGCTTAACCTCTTTTATTCATCTTTATTTGTGCTCCACCACTCCTTACATGCATGAGCTGCTGCGGACTGAGTAATCAAGAATAAAATGGAAGACTCCTCCCCTCAGCCTTCTAAAATTGTAACGTACATTTAAATCCAGGGTAATGGGCTCAGCTTGGTAGAGGGTTTTTTTTCATTTTGTTTTGTTTTTTAAATCATGGCTTTTCTAAAGCAGTAGTCCTCCGCAGCAGGCAGATGCATTAGTTACTGAATCATGAACGGCCTGAAGTAAACATCATCCTTTTGATTTCTGTACACCCACAACTGTATGTATTAGGCTGTACAGTCTATAATCAAATTTTTAAAACTCTGAAGCTTAACAGTTTGGTTTATATTGGAGAAGTGTGCTGTTTGACTAATCTTGTTTGATAAAGTAAATAACCAGTTACTGGGAATAATGTCAGCTTCTAAATCAGAGACTGAAGACCAGAAGTGCACTACTGCCCCAGCACTGTCAGTCAACATTATGACTTAATAAACAGTTATGAGTGGCAAAAAATAGCAACATAAATGCTACCACACAAGTAAATACGTGTTTCCCCCTGCATCCCCTCTCCCTGCAGCTTCTGCCAATC
This sequence comes from Aquila spilogaster, assembly GCA_024606505.1. NCBI lineage: Eukaryota > Metazoa > Chordata > Aves > Accipitriformes > Accipitridae > Aquila > Aquila spilogaster. Next base: position 11,184,080 of record JANHGO010000001.1, read on the forward strand.
CAGAGAGCAATACCAACAACCAGTACAGGCTGCGCGTCGCTAGAGAAAGGCTTTGCTAGAGTACAAAACCAATACAGCTTTAATCCATTTTCTCAACATAAAACCATCCAGAAATCTTATACGCAGTTTGAGCACAAACTTTGCAGATATAAAGGCATGCATTTTTCTTTGTATATAAAAAAAATGCGGTTTCCCAGAAAGGAAGCTTTATCCATTGTTTAGAGGCTCAAAGGCATTTCCATTCACTCCAACAATAGCAGATAAATGACAACCAGAGAGTTCAAAAGGATGTAATAAAGTTCAGAAGAAAATGTTAAGAGTCAGAAGAACGCAGACATTTTCCCTGGGGAAAAACTTCAAAAAAATATACAGAATGCAATATCCTATTTCTACCCACTCTCTATGTTTAGATACTGAAGGTATTCATCTAAGATGAAATCCAAATCTAAAGAAGCATTTTTACAACCAGATTAAGTTAACCTGAGATGCCATATTATGTGATAAATGTGCACTAGCAGTCACAGTGCGAAGGCACGCCTCTGATCCAGCTAAAACTAACCCACAGACAGATTTAGGAAAAACAAAAGGGGATAGAGTAGGCAAGGGGAAGACCTTGCATTTAAGCACCAAGCCAGGCTGTGGCAGCACAGTCCTGGATCAGTTTACATAAATCACGGACCTGCACCCTGCACTAAGAACAACCACTAGGCACAGAAACCTAGCACAATGGTGCGTGATTCCACACATTGCTTGGCAGCTGCATGAAGAACTTGTGATTGCTCTGTATCTGCTGCTACAGCTCACGTACTGCAGCACTCCACTCTTTACTCTTCTGCAGGACAGAAGGTTCTGCAAAGCTAATATATTTGCCGCAAATTCTGTAACACTCAATATCCTGAACTTCCCTGCTGCAAAAAGCAGCACTAGAGAAACTAGGTTTTAAACAGCCAGTATCATATTTTACACATTTAATTTTTCCTGACTTATCTCCTAAGCATACATAAGTGATTCTGCTGAATCTAAACACTGCCAGCAACTGTACAAGCAGAATTTTGTAACTGACTTTTGGTTTACATAAGCAATAGCTCCCTTGCATTAACCATGCTGCAATTGCTTGTTAATGTGGTTAGATTACTCAGATATCTTTCCATTATTGCCTCCAAAAAGGAAGGAAAAGGCAAGCAGAAATAACTCATTTGTCAGTTTGAGTGAAGATAAGATTTTTCTAGGACTGTCGGTTCATACATGGTTTATTACAATTAAAGCAGTATGTACTTCAAATACTAAGAACTTCAGGCACAACTCATAAATCTGGATGATCTGATTTAAGAACTGTGCTGAAACAAACCTAAATAAGGCCTTAAAGAAGCACATGCGAAGAGTTCTGTTCAACTGTAAACTGGTTTGTTCTTCACTGACTTGGGTTCAACGCCTACCACAACTCTTCCATTCAAGAGACAGGACATCCTCTACCTCCACATGAAGAATGTACACAACTTAGATTGAGGAAATAACAGCTGTAGTTCTTAAAATTATTTTTTTCCTACAATTTAAACACTATATTGCCTACAGATTTCATCATTAGAGAAGCTTTATGCATCAACTTCTATCTAAGCAAGAAACTTCTATTTTATTTTAAATAAGAGATTCAACAGTGGAAGCTCTCCTCTGCAATAAATAAATCAAGTTCAGGAAGGCCAGACAACTACACAACTATGAGAAAGACAGCTCTGTGCTCACCAGATTGCAGTACTGAAGAGGGATCTAGTGAATAAATTTCTCTATTGACCGAAAGTGCATGCTCATCCAAAGATAACATATTACTCCTGACGGCTCAAGCCTTCTAGTACAAACTTCTCATCTTTCAGCAGAATCCCACTTCTGTGGGATTTCTCTTTATCCTGTTTGTATAATTTCTCAGAAGTATGGCTCAGCAGATCTGAAACAGGCAGGAAAGCCAATGGTTCCAATCCTGCTTTATGGAAGACTTTTGTAAATTAACTTGTCTTGCTTGGTCTTCCCAGTACTCTAGAGCTCTGAACAAGAACTGCTGCTTCCCAAGGTCCTGCTGTCCTCATTTCCCCTGCTTTTTCTTGGCACTACATAATCCCCTATCTTATGTCAGCATACACTTTTAAATTTATTGCTGAGCAACGCTTCAGCTGGCTCAGCTGCCAAATACACTCTTGTAGTGGCATTAAAGAGTAGAACAAAAATAAGTAGCATGAAGATGCTGAGACCAAATGCCATCAACCACTGCTGCTGCAGACAGAGCCCAAATATAATAAATGCTGAAAACCACATGCCTTTCTGTCATTTGTCTAATCTTGCGGACATACAAAAAGAAACATTTCTGCATATTTCACTGAGATGCACTGTTTTCAAATTATCCATGAAAATGCTCGATTATGCACCTAAGCTTATCAACAAATCATCAAATCATGCGTATTTTTCAACATTTAGGAACATTTTTAGGCATGCAGATGTAAATCTAACACACTGCCTTTGTAGTGTACAATCCGCAAATGTTTGCGCTTCATTACCAGAGGCACCAACCACTCCTGCTGCCAGAATACACACACACTGTATTCTCCAACATCTCATCCACCACAACTTTCTCAATAGTAGCTGAACTGTTTTTGTTTTGTTCTTTAAAAAAAAGACAGATTTGATTATCTGTATGAGTTGTTTACATATATGGTCTTCAAAAAGCAGCAAAACAAGAACTAAATTACTGCCTTTAATATATTACCAATGACCTGGTGAACTTAAATACCAAATGTTTCCAGATTTCCTCTGCTCTAAAATCTTTAAAGCTTCTTTAAAATTAATGGTCATTTTTACACAACGTCATAGACCGTAAACTACATGCCACGTGGAAAGTATAAAACAAGAACATTTGTCGAATTATCTTGTTTAGATGAGGATTATCTCACATATTTGTAACTGAAATGGAAATAATATCTCAATATCACTCATGAAGTTAAACTACATCTTATACTTCATTTTTTTTGTTTTGGTTTTTGGTTCTGTTTTTAAAACCAAATCAGCACAAAACCAACCCTTGCTAGAAGTGTTTTGCCTCCATCTTTCCAGCTAAAAATGTAGAGAAAGTGATCGTGTTTATACCTGTAACTGGACGGAAACTTGAGAAGAAACCACAGTTGCTGTGCGCATGCCAAAACAGAAAAATATGCTTTTCTAACCAGAAAATAAATTTATCACCAACATTTTTTCTCCAAACACAAAGCAAGAGAACATATATATACTCATGTACCATTTAGAAACACAACAGTCACATTTCTAAACAGAATATTTTCTTGCTTTCATGGCAGGTTCAAAACACTATACCGGAGGACAAGACTTAAAACAGTTGGGAATCAAATCAGCATCCACATAAGGCAAGAGGAGGGAAATTCATACAGCAATTTTAACTCTAGGAACAAAACGCAACAAAAAGAATGACTTCAGATTAAATAAAATGGAGCAATCATTAAGGATACTAAAATGAAATCGGTATTTACTCAGTACCTGTCTCCGTTCTCGACGTGACAGAGTATTTCCGTGAAGTATTCGCCAGAGCATCCTTGCAGCTATTTTTGTGTCAATCCAGAGTAACCGAAAACCATGGTAATAGTGCTTCAGCTCATCCACAATCCTTTGTCCAATAGATTTTTTCACAACTTCCACTTCTGTTGGACTATATACAGGACCTCCTTCTTCCAACTTCTTGTTTTTGTCTTTTAAGGACTTCAGAGACTTTTCAACTATGGAGTCATCTTGAAGGGAACGTGAAGAATGCCACCACCTAACTGGAAGATACGGGGGTCCTAAAACACCCATGGCTGCCAGTGGCGTCCACGAGCCAGAAGAGCTCGTAAGAGTAAAGTACATTCGTTCCGATCCTTTAGTCCAACAACAGTAGTGATCTTTTTTGGAGTAAGCGTAAACAGGAGCAACACTAGTGCAATATTTAAAGTGTACAGTCCTTCAAAAGAAGAGAAGAAATAGCATTCAAAAATTAACAATATATGGTGCATCATTTGAGAAACGTATTTATTTATAAATCTCAAGATCAGGATGTCTTAACCTGAAAGCAGTGTTCAGCTTTACTTCATAACAAAACAAACAAACAACAACATACATCAAACAAAAACCAACCAAACAAAACCAATACAAAAGTCAAAACCTGAAGAAATCCAACCTGCAGTGGATTCTCCTTTAAACTACTTAGAAAAGGTAACTTATTTTACTCAAGTTAAATGAAAAGCAGCATGCAGAATTGCTTTCCATTTGAAAACAAATCTGTAAAACCACAAGTAACATAAAATCCCTACTATTATTTCTTCTATTTCAATAAAACAGTCAAGAAACCACAGGCTGCAGGCTTGGGTCAGGTACTGAGTTAGGGGAAGAGGATTAGCATCAGAGAGATCTGATTTCATTGGAGTTCCTCCCTTACTCTCTCCACAGATCTTGTTTTCCTTTTTCAGAAGAAACTTTACACATGAACCTCCATCATGGTTCTGAGGTGGCCCACCCAGGACTAACAGAATTTGGTTCTTTTTCTTTTATTAAATGCAAACTGAAGTCAAAAGAAAAGTGTTATTAAATAACCAGAAACAGTAGATACACATTAGAAAACACAAGAAATGTGTTTCTTTAAACACACTTCCACTACAAGATGTTGGACGTAAAGCTTCTTTCCCAAGCTCTCCTCAGTACTGGTATTATTGGAGTCCCCTGCTTTGGACCTGGGCTGTGCGCAGGCATCTATTTTATTTTAAGGAGCAAAATCACAGTAACAGCACCATTCAGCAAAAGGGCTTCTCAAAACAAACAAACAAACCCACAACCTAAAAACAAGTGATTTCTGTCACAACCTTCTGTTAATATTACAGAAGTAAATCAGTAAGTTTCCACCCTTCCCAAAGAGGGACCTCATAATAATCTATAAAAAAAAAGCCAATTGAGATTTGAAAAAGGTCTATATATTAAAATCTCTCATAACTAATTACATAGTAAGTGATACAGAACTAACATGACTGAAGAAGGAAGGAATCACTTTGTTTTGTATCAGACAGTGAGACACACCCTTATGATAAAATAGAAACTTACAAAACTGAGAAATGGTCACTGTTTACTGAACAGACTAAATAAACTAGACAACATATTTTAATATTCCAACAGGAGGCATTAGAAAATTCATATCCATAATTATGCCTTGTAAGACAGGTCAGAAGCAGAATGGACTCTCTCATTCAGCTCCTTAAGTGACATAAGAGTACAGAACAACTGGATTTACTTGCAAGAGACCATCATCACCTCGATGAGTCTCAGTAAAGGCTGTAATGTACAGTACACTGCCTCGGTTTGACCAACATACAGCTCAAGTGACCAAGTTCTAAACTGACAACTATGTATTTCAAACTAGCTTTGATTGAATGCAGAACTCCACAGAGAAAGGATGCATGAAACCCACAATATCCCATTATGTCACCTGGAATCAGGCAAGAACAGAAAAATAATACCCTATTGCTTTCACATCATAAGGAAACAAAAAAGGTGAAAGTGGATGAAAAAGGAGAAGATATCACTTTCCTTCTACCACATACAATCAGGTAGGTGAAGAGAATGATTACTCAGATTTCCTTACATCTCTCAGTAACAGGATAAAGCTGGCATTTTCACGCTTTGAGGACAGAATCACAGAACTGTAGGGGCTGGAAGGGACCTCTAGAGATCAACCCCCCTGCCACAGCAGGCTCCCTAGATCAGGTTGCAGAGGTAGGCGTCCAGGCGGGTCTCGAACATCTCCAGAGAAGGAGACTCCACAACCTCTCAGCAACCTGTTCCAGTTCCATCACCCTTACTGTGAAGAAGTTCCCATGCACATTTGTGCTGAACTTCCTATGCTTCAGTTTGTGGCCATTTCCCCTTGTCCTATCACCACGCACTGCTGAAAAGAGTCTGGCCTCATCCCTTTGCCACCCACACCTTAGATATTTAGACGTGGATCAGATCCCCTCTGAGTCTTCTTTTCTCAAAGCTGAATAGACCCAGGTCTCTCAGTCTTTCCTCATAAGAGGAGTGCTCCAGGCCCTTTACCATCTCTGTGGCCCTCTGCTAGACTCCTTCCAGGAGGTCCCTGTGTTTTTTGTACTGGGGAGCCCAGAACTGACAGAAGTGAAACCAGTGTTTTGTTATAGCATAATAATTAAGAGTTTGGTACAGTTTTGCGTTTAGAAAAAATGGTTCATATTTACTTACATTTTGTTTGCCAACCTCAGGGATGTACAGCTAAGACAAGTGCGATCTCCCAGGTTACCTAGAAAAACACCAATTATTAGCATTCACTTTGAATTTAGAAATACATTTAACAATATAGTGAACTGTACACAAACATGATTTAAAAAAAAACAGTCTTACTAAGAAGCAGCTACCAATAAAAACACAATAAAGAAACTGCTGTTAAGCAACAGTACTTTTATTGTAAGCACGTTCACACTTGCGATGACTGTGCACCTAAAACATTCAAGAAAGAGGAGCTTTTCCTTTGACAGTTACCATGTGAAGTACTGAAGTCAAAAAACCGCATCCTATTCCAACAGGAATCAAAGCACATGGCATGATCTCCATATTTCTCTCAATCTGCAATCTTCCTACTCACAGGATAAAATGGGAAAACAGGCAGGAAGCCCTTCTGTAACATAGCTGACATCTCCATATGTGTACAAGCAAACTGCCCATATATACAGCCAAACTTTGTGGAACGCAAGGTAATGCATGAACTTGTTCAATTGCCCAACAGGTTTCTGAGTCCTTTGGACAAGCAACTGCAACTCTGAACAACTTCACTGAAAGCAAATGCAGTTTTTGAATGATTCCACAATAACACAGTATTAGATGACCCAGATGGATCATCACCTACTATACCACTTCTGGTTGATTCCAAGGGATGGCAGGGGGTAAGAGCCATTTTCGAGGTTACTGGTCAACTTTTCCATCATCAAAGCTAAGATACAACCTATAACAGAATCTGAAGTATAGGTAGTTATACCTGAGAAAAAGTACTAAATCTGATTGGCGAAAGCACTTCCCAGCAACACAGCCTAATTATTACAGGAAGAGAATCTCCAAAATCAGGTAAGGACATCAAAAGGCACGGATGGAAGGAGGAGAGAGGGAAAAAAAAACAACTAAGTTGACCTACCAAAGAACACTCAATATTCATTGGATGTCTTGTGCTAAATGGGCTTTGATGTCATTACAGAAAAAGTTATGGTATTATAAAGTCAAAGGGAAAAGATTTACCTATCTCAAGTTATATGAAACTCTAACAGATACTTGTTGTCACTGCAAGAAAGAGGCAGGGGAAAGACAGTCCCCCCTGGCTCACAAACCAGCCTTGGGAACCTGTGAAAGTATTCTGATCAGTGGCTGAACTCCTTGACCTGAGAATCAAGCCATATCAAAAAGACACTCCTGAGAACAGCTGAGCAAGCCAGAAGCACTCAAGATCTTCACAGATGAGCCCCAAAACTGTAATATGCTTTTCTGCCTCAGTGCCAGGAAGTACACAAAGCACATGTGCCAAAAATGAGAGTCCTGGCAGAGGACATTATCTGCTACAGAGAGGTGCTCAAGAGGAATGATATGAGAAAGACCAAAGGTGGCTTCAAGTTTCTTAGATAAAACTCCGTAAGAGCAAGACGCTTTCATTTAACTTTATTCGTCTTCCAGCTAGGATTCCTTATTCTAAGGAAAGGGCAAAGAACAAAATTCCATAGTTACCATACGAAAGAAAACATGCTGACTCAACAGCCCTTGTCATATTGCCATTAGGAATGTGAATGGGTACACAGAAACACGGATGTCACGGGAGCATTCTCGAGAATAACTTAATTTGAAGTCGGCTAGTTCTGACTACAAGAGCTCTATACACTGCTCTAATCACAGTACCTCGGAGCAACCCAGCCCTGAAGTGAAATGCGTACTTTCTTCAGAAAAGAGCAAAGTCCGTACTTCTGCCCTCTGGGGTAAGACAGAAATCCAAATGTGTCTGAGCAAGATGAATACAGCTCACCATACTCAACACTGTTAATTTAAGAAACTTGCAATAGGATGACTTGCTTGGGAAGTAGGGAAAGCAAGTGTCAGAAAACATATACATACACATATTGCTCATGGAAAAGAAGCCATGAGAAAGTTCTAAATGAAATGAAACATTAAAATGAAAGCTCCGAATGTAGAATAGCTGTGTGCTGTTATTACAATAACAGGAAGTAAGTCCCTACAAAGTGTAAGCAGCTTGATCTTTACAGGAAGAACATTTAGGATTCTTAGAAGCACTTAGCTTTAATTTAATCTTAGATTACTGATATGTAAAGCAAAGGAGATGAAGTAAGTAAAGTAGAACCCTATATAAAAACCGCTCTGAGAGAGAGACAAGGCATTGGAACAAGGTGCCAAGGGAAGCGGCACAGTCACTGTCCCTGGAGGTGTTCAAGAACTGTGGACATGTGGCACTAAGGGCCATGGTCAGTGGGCATGGTGGAGATGGGTTGACAGTTGGTTTAGACAACCTTAGTGGTCTTTTCCAACCTTAATGATTCCATGAGAAGTCTGGCACCATAAAATACCATATTAATAATGGATTAACACTCTGGATGGATCTAATGGATTAGCACTGAAGATACCATAAGCATAGAGCATTACAGCACAAAAGCTATCTGATTTTACCACAATATTCCAGCAAACAAGCTTTCCTCTGGGATGAGCTTTATAACAAGCAGAGAAGTGGTGACAGCTAAGCTCCCCTCGTTCCACAGCTAAACCCTCACCACTCCAGATCCTGGACGTAAAAAGCAGGCGCGAGGCTCACAGACGTCACAGGGCATCAGCTGCTCCATGTCCTTAAAGCACACCGCGCTGAGATATTTCAACTGCCAAGTTATCTCAGTAATAGAAACTGTATCGCGCCTATGGATAAGCTTCCGTTTTGTTTTCCACAGCCTACAGAGCCACTTGGATGAAACCAAACGTACACCGCCTTCGTAACGTAAGGTAGGGAAACGAACGGTGAGAGGTGCACGGCTGTGAGAGGAGCACCCCACAGCCACGCGGCGCTGCGAACGGGGCAGCAAGGCCCGACGGCAGCGGGGCGCACCCGGCACGCCCGGCCCTCCCTCCGCCTCCGACGGGTCAGACGCGCTCAGCACCACACGTCCCCCCACGCCGCGCACCGGGCCCGGTCCAGGGCCGCGGCCTCTCCGCCCACACCGCGAGCCCCCAGGACGCCTCCTCCCGCACCCGCACCCGCACCCGCTCCCTCCTCAGCCCGTCCGGGCGGCGGGAGCCTCACCCAGCGGGGCCTGGCAGCGCAGCGCGCGGGGCAGGCGGCAGACCCCCCGGCCGCAGCTCTGCAACAGCATGGACGCCATCTTGGCGCTGGGCGGCGGCGTGCGGCTAGCGGCGGCGGCGGGCTGCCGGCCTATTCGCGTCCCGCCGCACGCTGCGCGCCCCGCTACGCCCAGCAGCACCCAGCCGGCTCGTCCGCATAGCACCACCCCCACGCCGGTGCCGGGCACGCCGGGAAGTGTAGTTCTCGGGGGCGCACGGCATGCCGGGAGCTGCAGTCCTGGGTGCTGCGGTGACGGTTATCGTAGAGGACGGCGGCAGCGCCGAGGTGGCGCTGTGCCTGAAGGGATCCGGCCCCACACCCCGGTGGCGGTGACGCGCTGCGTTCGTGCGGGGCCAAGCGAGCCGCGCTGGTTTAGGCTAAAACCAATTACTGCTCAGCAGTTGGTCGTTTTACTGAGTGCATGTGTATCGCAGGATGTGACGGGAAAAAAAAAACACCTTTCTGCGGAGTGTGTGGGTATTTTAGAGCTAAAATAGTACATAAAGCGGTCGGCGAACAGCGGTGCTTTGCTAGTGCTGGTTGGCAGTCGGGCTGCAGGGGCAATGTTCGGAAAACACCAGCTTGTTCCGCACCGGTGTGAGCATCTCTATCAAATACCCACGTGCTCAGAGCAGCATAAATCCTGCCATTCGTTTTGCTTAACCTTTAATCACAGGGGTATAGGGAACAACCAGAATCAAACGGCAGAAACGATCATTTAATATGAGGTGAATGATAATACGAAATGCTAAAAATGAGGCACGTGAAGTTTGGGTGGAAACACCTCGTTTTGAAAATGGGGGAAAACCTGCTGCCAGTGTTTCTCAACAAGATGGCTGACACCGCCTGCAGCAAGATGGCTGCCTCGAGGGCAGCTCTGAATGGTGGCAAATGTTCTGCTCCTACAGACCTCTGGCATTTTTCTTTTGTTTATAACACCGGGCAGTTGTTCACCTGTACGCCTGCCTAAGCCCTGAAGAAAACGGGGGCTCTGTTGTTTTGGCTGCAAAGGGTGGCAGGATCCTCAGGGTTGACCCAAAACGTGAATGACTGAAACAGAGGAAATAGCAAATGTGTCTGAAGTCATCCCTTCATTCCTGAGACTTGGGAAATGCAGGAGATTAATGATTTTTAAAGTTCCTTCGTGTATTTAAAGAAAATCATTAGGGTTTCCCCTAAATATGAATAATTAAACAAAATATATGTTATTTGTATGCATGCATCAGTACAGGTTAGGGGATGGCCTGCTGGTGAGGAGCCCCACGGAGAAGGACCTGAGTGCCCTGATGGACAACAGGTCAGCCGTGAGCCAGCAGTGTGCCTTGGTCACCAAGAAGGCCAATGGGGTCCTGGGGTGCATTAAAAAGAGTGTGGCCAGCAGGTCGAGGGATGTGATCTGCCCCCTCTGCTCTGCCCTGATGAGGCCACATTTAGACTTCTGTGTCCAGTTCTGGACTCCTTGGTTCAAAAAAGACAGGGATCTCCTAGAATCTCCTAGAAAAGGTGACAAAGGCGATAAAGGGCCTGGAGCATCTGCCGTATGAGGAAAGGCTGAGTAACCTGATCTCTTCTGCCTGGAAAAGACCGAGAGGATCTGATCAATATTTATAAATATCTAAAGTGGGGGAAGCAATTAAATGAGGCCTGGCTCTTCTCAGCGGTGCATAGCGATAGGACGAGGAGCAGTGGCCTAAAACCTGAACATATGAAGTTCCACACAAATATGCAGAGCTTCTTTACAGTGAGGGTGACAGAGCACTGGAACAGGTTGCCCAGAGAGGTTGTGGAGTTTCCTTCTATGGGGATATTCAAGACCTGGCTGGATGCCTACCTGTGTTATCTGTTGTAGGGAACCTGCTTTAGCAGGGGGCTGGACTCGATGATCTATAGGGGTCCCTTCTAACCCCTACAATTCTGTGGTTCCACAATTCTGTGATTCATCATATAGAATATCAAAGGATGGAATATTCAATGGACCAAACCTTAAAATAAATGAAGATATCCTTTTCTCATGTATCTTTTGACTGTATTGGCTACAAAACCGCTATTGCTGGTTCTATTTAGTGACTGCTAAAAATGTAACCGGTATTATTGATGTACTTCTTATCAGAGTTGCATTTAAAATGTTTGGCTCCAAAACATACTGCAAGACTTCTAGACAGCTGTGTTTGCTGTACAAGTGTTTAAGAGTCTGATACATTTCAATGGTTAAAAGTTGCTTAAAATGTGTGATGTGACAATATTGCTTTATGCTACTACAGCAATCTTAAAAAAAAAATATCTTCCCAATCACTAGAGGGGATCTGCAGCCTTCTCTTGTTATTCTTTTTTCTTTCTGGTTGGCTGGAAACTAAACTAAATGAAATGGGGCAACTAATGGCAGTTCCTTCAACAAAGCTGCTTAATTATGTAGAAACACTATATGAAGTCTATAGAAAAAGAAGAATATGCTCTGAAGTCATTAAACTATTGACAAGAGCCTTCAGACAGCAAACAGATGATTACAGTGGACTCAATACACTTAAGCAGACGAGTTACCAGACTCTCAACAGTTTCATTAATTTCAGTGGTATGCAGCACGCCAGACAACATACACGCAAGCCTTTCAGAACTGAATCAGTTATGTTTTTGTACAGCCTTTTGTCCCATATTTTTTTATACCTGGAAGTTTTGTGGTTTTCAACCGCATATTAAAAGGAAAAATGATACACTCTGTTCAAATTTCCTAAACAAACACACAGTTTCAAAATAGTAATTGATTTTGTGCCATTAGCAAGTATTGTAAAATAAAGCTTAAGAAAGAAAAGGTATTAATACTTTTCAAGTAGTTGTATGAATGTTCCCATATGAAAAGGTTCAGTGATTGTGGTTTATATGTGGGCTATCCATGCAGATCAGCTTTTGCTTTAAAGAAAAGCATCTTCCATTCATTCAAACAGCCTGAAAGTTCGCAAGAACACTCAAACACGGAATAAGACACAATACACATAGTTACTAGGGTTTTATTTTGAAAAACCTTAAGCTACTACAGTCATTTTAGACCAGATTCTTAAAGCAACCATGTTGTTTGGAAAAAAATTGTCAGCCATCTTGTTGAAAATTATGTGTTTTGTGGCAGGAATAGGGTGAGACAAAAAGGAAGAAATACAAACCCTTCTTTTTAGATGGATTTAATAAGGATCTGAGAATGCTGAAAATAAATGCAGTATTTAAACAAAATTAAGATTATTATTTCTTATTAAGCATCAGATTTTTCCCCCTGGAATGTTAAATAGCAGCATGAGAGCTGGGTAAACAATTACTTACGTTGCTCCAAAAGTAATGCCTTCTGTTTATTACCATTGAAACTACAACAGATACAAAGAGCACAATAATACATCAAAACATTTACTAATATATACTAATATATACTATAACCCAGTGATTTGAAAAAAAGCAAGAATGTTTCATTTGTTTAAAGAGAGATATACATAAGATTTATAAAATCACAGATTATGCCTACATCCACGTTTTGCTGGCATAGACATGAAAAGGGGGCAGATAAACCTTCAGTTCTCTTTGAGGAAGTTTAGAGATCTGCCTAGAAATTGGGGAACATATGTCAATATGAACAGGGAGCAAAACTAAGGTAACTATCTATATAGGCAGATACATGTGGGGAAAAGGATTCCCTTGTGGCCTGCTAAAAATATTGGCTGGAGGGGGCATCCCTCTGTGTTTACCACACTTGTCACTCTTTTCCCAAGGATAGATACATCCCAGGAAGCACCTCCTAGATCCTGCTCATTTTTTTTGGAGAGTGAGTAGCAGGACTTTCACTCCCAAATTCAGACACAGTTGCCCTCTAGCTTGTGCAAGTAGCTGTGTAACAATAGGAAATCTGCAATGCTCCTTTCCAGGGCCACATTCATTTCACTCACATGGCCTTGGTTTACCGTTACACCCAAGTGACAAGCTGATCTGGCAGCAAGGCACTGGAGGGAGAAGACTCGGTGCATGAAGGGGAAGGAGGTGTGATTTGTGATGCTCTGGGCTAGAAGTGGGGGGACGTGGGAACACAAATAGCTTCTGATGGGATAAAAGACAAATTTGCTGTTTCTCTGGTGAAGAATCATTTTTGTTACACAGCCTGACCATACGGTCTGTAGTGATCCAGGTCTATATATGATATTTAAAAGTAGAATTAAGGATTTAGTCTGCAGAATCTGTTTCTATGGCAGTTACCAGGTTGTCTCATTGAATAGGGTCAACAATATGGAATCAACCTCATCTGTATTCACCGCTGTTCAGCATAAATGTGAAAAAAGACCTTACTGTGTAGGCAATTACACTAAGTTTCCACTCGAGGGAGAAAACCAAAGGATTATTAGTAGTTGTTAAAAATACTCCCATTCATAATCACAGATATTTTGGAGAGACTCCCAGGATACAAAGCCCATTGCTTTCTAAATGTTAAAACCCAAAGGTAAAAGTTCAAGTGGTAGCTGGATTACAGACTCACTCTCTATGAACGTCCAGGTCACAAGTTCATTCCTGTCCGTATGTGCCAAAACCAAGCAGTAGTGGCTACACATTAGCAACAGCACAGAAGCAGTGGGAGGTGCGTGCTTTTCCGAACAATGCCGTTAAAAGCGCTGGAGAGATTTCCATAACAGTAATAATGCGCTGTAAACAGTCATTCCAGATCCAAGGATGATTACCCACTCAAATTCTAGAAAAAGAATGTTTTAAAAGATTGCATAAACTTGACCCAAATTGGCCCTAGAAAATAATAAATTAGGTGGTCATTAATTAAATTTGACCTGTAGGCAGACACGAGAGCACTGCTGGAAGAATATGGATATGGTACATTGTCAAAGTGAGGGGAAAGTTGCATTTGCAGGTCGCAGTGAGAAGTCATACAGATTCTAGCTTTAACCAGCAGATGGAGCTTATGTGAAACAAACAAGCTGAAAAGATGCTTCATCATTGCACAAAGCAGTGTTTTGGGTCACTGCAGTCTACAGGACTGGAGGAGGACATGGGGAAAAAGCTAGAAGGTTCTGGCCAAGGCAGGAGCAAGCAGAGGAGGGAGGGTAGGCAGTGTTCAGACTATATACATAGCAAAAAAAGATATAAAATAGTAAATAGCTATGATATGTGTAAACTGATTTAGACATTGAAAAATGGAGGGGAAAGAAAAAGATAACAAAAGGAATCTCTGATGTGAAAAATGCACCTGTTAGTGCCAGCTGATATGAGGAAGTCTGAGATTTTGCTGCAATATTACCAGTGCTGTAATTAAAATAACCTGTTAGGCCTTCCAGTTCATCAATTTGATTTTATGAATTACAGGCTTTAAAAATATGCATTTTGAGTTATTCTTTGCCTCCAGGTTTTTTTTTGAGTCTGGAGGGTTTGCAAGTTCCTGTCTGCAATTAGAAACAGAGAAAGCTGACAATCTTGTGCCATCATCTGCCTCTCAGAGTTAGGTCTTTAAGAAAACACCAAATGTTGTGTTACTGTCAATAAAAGCTTGAAATCTGCCACCTCTACTTCTATAAACCCATCAGGAAGTAAAGGCAAGAAAATCCTGCAATCATGGAAGGTCCCCCCAACCCAATCCCGTATTTAGTGGACCTGATCCTGCACACCTTATAGATCTTAAAACTCCTGGTGAAGTCAGCCAGCATTACAGGAGTGCTGGGGAATAGGAAGGTCCTGCAAGCCAGTTACTTTCTAGCCTGTGTCCCTTAAAAAAAACAGCAGAAGGGCTGCGCACCATTTTAGGCTTAGAATTTTTAGCTCTGTATTATAAAAGACAGGGAGAGAAATGGGCTACTTTCAAGGGCCATTTAAGTGGCAATAGCCTAACTTTCTTTAGCAGTTTGGTAAAGCTGAGGCTGCTTGTGATAAGCACTGCTTTAGAAGAGAGAGGATTACAAGCACACGTACACAGCTGTGTGACTGGGTAGCAGGGAAAATGCTATGTCTCATTGTCTCCCAGGCATATTTGGTCTTTGTCTGCCTGAAAGGAGGGAAGAACTGAGCATTTCTTTTAAATGAACAAATAAGAAAGATATTGAGGATGGAAAGGTTGATTTGCTGAAGCCTGGTGCAAAGAATTCCTGTGTAGAATTTAGCCCTCTTGGGCCTCAGCTATTGTTACCTCTTTCTTGCTGGTTTTGCTGATGATCGTATCAGTCCTGGCCCATATATTTTTTCCTAACAATCAGTCCAAATGACCCTACCAGAATATCTTTCAGCCTTTGAATCACTCTCTCTTGTTTACCTTCTCTGGTTTAAACTCTTTGCCTTACATAATCCAGACCAAGGCTGTAACACAGATCTCACACTTTTTTATCCTGTTCTCCTTGACCTGACTAACACTCCCATCTTCTGTGCTGCCATACAATGACCTTCCCATTCCAGCATGCAAGCCCACAGCCCCTCCTTTATTCAAGTCAAAGAGCTGCTTTTCTCAAGAGGCCTCCCCACAGAGATAATGAAAAGCAGATTAAGAGATTTAAAAAAGGAGTTGGTTCCTTTGGAATGGTCAGCGAGCTTTCCCTTTCTACAACCGTCCTCTAATACTGTAAATTTTCTAAATCAGTGTTTGTCTGAATGTCTGTGTCTTGACCTCAGCAGGACCTAAGCTGCTGGGCCCCAATCCTATGCATGCATATGCATGTCATGTCCCTTTGCTATTAGCGACATTAACAGATACAATGTGGTAAGGGAACATGCACAGTTAGGTGTTTGTAGTATCAAATTGTGGTGCTTGCAGATAATATCATAAAAGTATTGGAAAGGCTTGAAAATAAACATTTTCTAAATGTTTATGTGATACAGGAAGAACAGCAACTTCCAAGGCAAGTGAAGTACAGCTCTACTGATATTTGGTTTGGACTGATGTGTAGGTATATAAGAATCTTGAGGGGAAATACCTGGTGAAATGTGATGTGAAGCTATAGAAAAATAACAAAAAGCCGTCAAACACAAGTACATGCTAGTGGTGCTTTGCCCGTATCCTGCCTTTTTCCTATGTGGCTGAATTTCAGGCATCAGAAACAGAAGACGCTTTGTCTAGGTTTTCCCATGTAATCAGCAACCTCTCTCCTGTGTCTTAGGTCTCTATTCACTTTACTATTATAGTGTCCCCTAGAGACGGCCTGAGGAGGCATTCACCCCCAAACGTCCTGTTACCTTAGAGCTATTTTTGTTTTTCCTCTCATTAATGCATTACATGCTTTAAACCTGGCTATGCGACTGTACAAAGTGTAGCTAGCAAGTTGTGTCTGTATGTAAGAAAACACAAAGTTGATGTAAAAGAGCTTTACTGTTGGATTTGAACAGTATTCTGGGGAAATAAAGTCCCCCAAACCGGAAACTCTTCCCTGAAAGCGACTTCAGGAGGGAGCTTTGTGTGAGAGCCGAAAGCACAGCTGGGGCCACACATATCTCACAGTTCATCAGCTGTACTGGATACAGCAAGGGGAACTCGGACCAATCTGAGCAACAGGTAAAAGTAAGTCATCCAGCCTGCTTGTCAGCCAGGATTACAAGCCTCATGCTCATTCCAGTGTGATACGTAACTCTCATTTTCTATTTTTTATTGCTAATCTAACAGATGAAAGAGGAAGTATACGCAACCAATATAAAAGACTCCATTCCCCTTTGGCTCAGGCAACAGTGCTTTCTTGTCATGCTAAGGGAACAACCTCCTCCCCTTTCCGAGGCCTCTCCTCCCAACGAACAGACATCTAACTCTCTCTGAGCTGGAAGCCTCTTTCAGTGTGCCAGCTGGGAATCAGGGCCCTGGGCTGGATCCCAGCACCTGTGCCTAGTTTTCTTACAGAGTGAGGCCAGCTGCTCATCCAGGTCCATTAATGTCCTGTACACCCTATTTCTTTTCCTTTCTGTACATTGCTTTGGATTAGCAATGTTAGTGTGTTGCATATATTTGGATTTTTGCAGATACACTATTTTAAAATTACTTTAGCCTGGTTTGTTCTAAGGATTCTAACAGGGCACTGAGAAATGGAGCTATGCCATCTTTTTTGTAATCATCAAACTAGGGCTGTTAAACTACCACAGTAGTGCCCGGTATCCCTGTATCCCCGTGTTATGTCTGTTGGAATTTGAAGATGAGCAAGATATAACTGCAGGCCACTTTGGAAACTGGTCACATGGTGTTTGAGAGGAAGAAGTGTTTTTGATGGCTGGTGTTTGTAACAGAACTTTTCTGGTATCAGGGAGGGTAGCAGAGTGTAGTTGACCCAGAGGGTTCACATGCATTAGATAATTGCTTTGGCTCCAAGTTGGTTCACAGCACATTAGAGGAGTCATTTCTATCTGTGACACCAAACTATCAACTGCGGACTTCCTGTGTTTCTTTCTTTCAGTGTGTGGAAATAACTATGCATCTTTTTCTGCGTTTGCATTGTGTGCTTTCTTATCCAACAGTTCTTATGCAGTCTGCTGAGAGAAGACTATTGTCACTGCTAATAGCTTAACACTGAAAAGCCCTAATGTCATTCAGAAGTCCTAGTATAAACAGGGGCAGACTGGGACTTTCATTCCATACTGCAACAGCAGGGAGATACATAGAGGTCTGGAAAATAACAAAGGTGGGAGGAAAGCAAACAGAAAATGGTTATTACCACTTTGCATAATACCATCTTAATTCAGACTCTCAGGGAGCAGAGTAACAGAAGGAAATACATTTTCATATGAATTTCTTGCCACAGGATGTTGTAAAACCCCGACGTATAAATAAATAGGTTAAAAAAGAAAACAGACAAATTCATGGGAGCTAGGCTCAGCAATGTCTCTGACACTTGCTTATCTAGATACATCTGCATCAGGAAGCCCCTAAACTACTGATTTTGAGAAGCATCCATGATACAACCAGGGAAGGGCTAATTTTCCTATGCCTCATTTCCAGTTCTAGACATACATTACTACGTACTTTGCTTCTTGGTTTTCCTTGAGGAGAGGACATAGCTGAGCTTGCTTTTAAGTTTAAAAGCCATTTTCATTCTGCAGATAAAGAGAGGCAAGAATAAGAGACGATAAATGATTCCCCATGGGCAGCTAATGAAAACCGGAGGAACTGAGTTGTAAATTGCAGCTAAGGAGGAGGTGTTTGAGGTGAACTGCAGGGTCACTGTTGGTAGGTCTGAAGCCAGTTGATGTGACTAGCCAATGCTGGGGGGCTGTGACAGGTTCACTAGTCCCAAAGAGCACGCTGACAACACACTGTTTCTGCCATCCTTAGCTCCTGCTGCTGCCGTCACCAGCAAGAGAACAGACTAACAGAGATGGGGATTTTCTGAACAAAGGTATAACGAAAATAGGCCAAAAAGAAGGATTTAAGTCCAGCTGGCGACTTTCACAGAACTTTGCACCATGAAATTCTACTGGGGTAGGGAACTCACATCATCTCTGGCTTTCATACTACAATGCTTCCTCCTTCCAAATCTTGACCAAGTCCAACTTCTACCACAACAAGCCTCATGGCTACGAGTTACAATCTATCTCCCTCTAGTGGGTAGTTACCTATGGAAGCAATAGGAATACGTATTAGAAATTTGCCTTGCACTTGCTTCCCATTATCTTCTTCCTCATTTCTTTCTTATTCTATGCTCCAAGATCTTTTTTCCCAAATCCATTCTGTTTTCTTGATAAGCTCTGAGCATCATATCTTCTCTTCCTTGATTCTTGTGTTATGTGAGGATTTAGACTGTTGAGGGTTTTCTATTTCACTTTGATGTAAGTGAAGTAAAAGTAAAGAAGCTGCCCAATAATTAATTTTAAATGAAATATTCTAGAGATTGTTTTTGGACAGGCATGTGTGTAGACCCCAGTACTCTAGACACTTAGAAATCTGGGAAAAAGAAATCCCTAAGACCCGAGGTTTATAATTGATTTTTCTACCTCGAGTCAGTCAAAAGAAATTTACACTTGAGTTTTCTTATCCTTAAAATTAACTTATTTGGGTGGAAAATCTGCTGGATTCTGCTTAATAGATTGTTTACTTATAATTTGTTGTTCCATTACCAAAAATATTAACAGCAAAATACATAAGCCAGCTGTGTTATGTCTAAAGTTAGCTCTCTAACAGCAATAGTTAACTACCAAAGAGTATTCCCAGAGCAGAGCTGACATTAATTGAGAAAGATAGTGCTCTCAAATATGTCGAGACAAGATGCTATAGAAATTGATTTAACCAGAGCATGCCTTTTGTCATGGAACTGCATTTCTCTCTTTTGCAGTCCATATAGACTAAATACTATTGCTGTTACTCCATTCAGATTAATGAAAATACATTAGAAATGAGTCTCAAAGGTGTTTCACTGCTGTGACTACTCTGAATTTGTCTGTTTAAGCACATTTTAAAAAACAAGATGAACAAGCCAGTATACTCCAAATGGAAAGTGACAGATCTGGCTGGGAGAGATTTTTGTGTCAGGCTTTGATAGTACTTTTCTCTAGTGGCAGTAGGCTTTGTAGTAATCACTATTTGCCATCTTTCTGTTTAAAACTCTGAATTATCTAAATAAAGGGACAGGAAAGACATTTTGCTCCAACACAAGTACTTTCACGGATTCCCTGATGCACTGACCTTCTCAATTCACTGTGGTAATGGTGTTTCTCAAAAGTTACTAATTAGAATCCCAACAAAGTCTTTATTATGGCAAATTTAAGTAACACAAAGAGAATCTGTAAATGATGATACACTGGAATTTAACTGAAAAAAAAAACTAGTGTCATTAATCATTTGCTCTGAGCTAATTCAGCCCTTGTTACTCATGTGTTTACATTATTTGTGAAACAGCATCATACAAAAATATTTTTGCTATATAGTATATCAGGATTGCCAAGTGTCATTTTACTTGCATGGACTAAAAAATATATTTTTGCTCCCTTTAAAACTGAGATAACTCATTTCATTTTACTGTAAAATAGATGAATTCCCATGTCAGTAACAACACATTTTTATTCAGCTGAGACATTTCATAAATCTGTTGAAGGTAAGAACTGCCGATGCGCTGAAGGCAGGGAGAAGACAGTGCAGAAGAAATTCACAGATTTTGTCTCCGGAGCTTTATTTGCATTGATGTACAGGAAAGCAAGCAAGCAATGACTATCAGCTTTCAAGATGAGCTTGTAGTGCTGACAGTAAGAAAATGTTCCTTTGCTTCCAAATTGAGTACATTTGTTCTGGAATTTATTAAGACACTGTAAACAAAGAAACTTACTGTGCCACATCCTGTTCTTTATTTGCAGTGGATGAAAGCTTTGTTGGGCATTAGGGAAACTAGAACAACTGTACTGGCATAGACCAAAGGCCTGTGGGTCCCTTTATCCAATCTCTGATCATAGTCAGAAACGAATACTTAGGGAAAGAGTATAGGAAATAGGGCAAGCAGAGAGCACTGCTGCCATTAGCCTACTCTGCCTGCAGCAGTGACTACTGTATTTCATCACTGCTGATAACAGAGAAGGTAGTATAGTGGTCTGAGCGCAGAGCTGGAAGCTATGAATGCACGTTTCAGTCCTGCTGCTGTCACCAAGGTTACTTCTCTATTGCTGTGTTCTAGCTTGTGTGCGTGTGTGCTTGTGACAAACCTGTCTTCCAGCCTCTGCACTGCAGAGGCACACATAACCCACGCTTAGGTACCCACACATTTATGCTGTAGTTGGCCACATCTGATATTACCATTTAGAGAGACTTCTGCCTCTCTAATGAGCTGCTTAACATCTGTGATTTGTTTCCTGCAAGAACTGCATAATGTCCCAGTGCACTTCTTATTGTGTGCCTTTCACCCTCCCCTATTCTTCCTGATTCCTCTATTTTTCACAGTTATCACCACCAGTCCTTATGGTTCTTGTGCTTTGTCATCCCTCAGTTCCTTGGCTCCAGTAGGAAGGCTCAGAGCAGCATAAAGACTCTGCAAATGTTTTACCTGGACTGCTTAGCCCTAGTCAATCTATCAAGTCATGTGAAGAGGCTGACTCTTTATGTCCAGCTCAAGCTGCTGATGAAAAGGTGAATGTCAGATTTCCAGTACAGTCAGAAAGATAAAGTTGAAGTAATCTCCTTAAAAATTCCTGTTAAAATTTTTGTTTAAAAACATGCTTCACTTTACTTCAGGACTGCTCTTCAGCATTAGATCATTCATGAATGTATCCTCAGAAAGTGAATCCATCAACTGCTTGTCCACTTCTCTCAACATCATTGTTTCTGAAACTCTGCTGGCTCCTCCTCAGCTGCCTCCTTCATAGCAACCGTTGTCCCACCACCATCAGTCTACTTGAACTATCCTTCCAGAAACATCATGTGGAAGACTCAACGCACTGTTCAGAACATCATGATGTAGGCAGGTAAATGGGAATTTGCCAGAATTAGTTTCCATCTTCAATCTTGCAGTAGAGAGCCGTTAGCAGTTTAATGAACTATTTACCCCATTTAACCATTGGGCATACTCTCACTTCTGCAAGCTGACTCAGGGTGGCTGAAACAAAGGGCAGTTTGGAGGTATTTGTCCCCAAATGCTTATCCTCCAGCTTCTTGCAGCTGAGCTTGAGCAGAACCCTGGAGAGCTCCTCGTACTCCTGCTGCCTCCATGAGCATCTGTGTGGGGCATGGGGCCCGGGGATAGGGTGAGTCAAGTGCACATCAAGGTGACTGGTAACCTAAGTGTTCAAACAGAGGAGCTGTGGGAAGAGCACGGCCATTAGAAAGGAAGAAAGATGGCAGAAAAACTAGAGTATACAAGCTCTGGTATACTGGCATGTCAGTGGAAGGTTGTGCATAGTAAATTAATAAATACAGGTATGCATGCTTTAGCTATGGCCCCAGGGTAAAGTGAGTAGGATTGCGTTCAAATAATAGTATTTGCTTTACACTGTCCTGTGAGCACGGGTTCAATATACATATTAACAACTATAGGTTATATAGGTTTTATATTATATAGGTTATATGCAGAGGAATTTAGACAACAACCTGAAGAATCAGCAGCATGCTCCAAGTACTAATAGTATGATACCGATCTGAGATTCCTTACTTCTGTGTTACAATTCCACAAGCAATTAAAATAGCTACTTCGCTATATTATAATATTATATATAATTTGTCAAGTACTTAAAATATGAAAAGTTATGTTAACTATTAGGCATTACTAACCCAGTATTAGGAATGCACGATATTCCATTAACTTGTTTAATATGCTAGCTTTGAAAGAGTGATGTTTTTCTTTTACATTTCGTCTACAAGAGCTTTGTTATTCCTTTGATCATTAAGATTCCACAATAAAGGTGATTCAATGATTTTACAAACCAACCTCATCTCTAGAATATTATAACTTGACAATTCCAAGACATTTAAACACACTCCCCTCTATGTATGTCAAATATCGCATTGCAGATTTCATTCAATAGCAGAAAATGTACTCTGAATGCAATATCATCTTATCAGTATTCTAGCACCATAAGCTTCGCACTGCAAGCAGGGTACTGTTCGTTACAATGAAACTGAAAATGGAATAACTGAAGGGTTGATTTATATGACCTTCTCTCAGGAATGTTCTAATTCAGACATAATCACTCTGACTGAAATCATTAGCACTGTATAATCTTGATTTATTACCTTTAAAAAATGAAGCTTAGATAGATAGATCAACAGAATGCCTAGCATGAAAAACAGTGGTGCAACAGTTCAGGAAGACTGCAAGAAAATGCAGATTGATCATGTGACTTGCTCCAAACATTGTCTCAGCCAGCAAACCCAAGAACAGGGCTGAAAGCAAGTAGAAAAACACTATGCAGACGTTTTCACAAATCCACTCCATCACTCAGAAATCTCTACCAATTATATACATTTTTCTAGCAGAGATAAGAGCATTTTAACAAGTAAAAGGATGAAACAATCTGTTTATTAAAAGTTGTAGGATATTTTCAGTAAACAGTTTATGGCAAAATGGCCAGCTCCTGATTCCCGATATACTACACAAAAGGCTGAAAAACTGCTTTACCAGGCAGTTCCGTTTTATTCCAATCCCAGCGTAACAACCTGTTATATGCTAATCTGTTCAAATATAAGTCACAGGGACCTGGGAAAGACTTTTCTATGTTGTGAGGGTATGTTGGATCTGTTTCTAACTGCTAGCAGGTGAGACTAGAACATCCCTTCAAAATAATAGGTATTATCCATAAACCAAAGTAGTTGGATTTAGGCCAAGTAAAACTCCTATTGGACTGAGAGGTGAATCGAGTTGGATTCTTCTTGGTTTTTTTTAGGTGAGGTGAAGAGAGAAGTTAGGAGAATCACAGAATTACAGGAGTTGGAAGGGACCTCAAGAGATTGAGTCCAACTTCCCTGCTAAAGCAGGTACCCTACAATAGGTCGCACAGGTAGGTATCCAGACAGGTCTTGAAAATCTCCATTGAAGGAGAATCCACAACGTCTCTGGGCAACCTGTTCCAGTGCTCTGTCACTCTCACTGTAAATAAGTTCTTGCACATGTTTGTGTAGAACTTCCTATGTTCAAGTTTTAGGCCATTGCTCCTCATCCTATCGCTACGTACCACCGAGAAGAACCTGGCTTCATTCGCCTCTTATCTCCATTTAGATATCTATAAACATTAATCAGTTACCCCTCCCCCCCAGTCTTCTTTTCCCCAGGCTGAACAAACCGACATTACTCTGCCTTTCCTCATACGGGAGATGCTCCAGGCTCTTTACTATCTTTGTGGCTCTCTGATGGACTCCTAGGAGATCCATCTTTTTTGAACTGGGGAGTACTCCAGATGTGGCTTCACCAGGGTAAAGTAGAGGGGGAGAACTACCTCCCTTGACCTGCTGGCCACACTCTTTTTAATGCACCCCAAGATCCCACTGGCCTTGGCACAAGGAAACACTGCTGGCTCACAGCCAACCTGCTGTCCACCAGGACACCCAGGTCCTTCTCCACAGGGCTCCACTCCAGCAGGTCATCCCCTAACCTGTACCCCTGCATGTGGTTATTCCTCCTAGGTACAAGACTTAACACTTGTTCTAGTTAAACCTCATCAGGTTCCTTCCTGCCCAACTCTCCAGTCTGTCCAGGTCTTGTTGAACAGTAGCACAGCCTTCTGGTGCATCAGCCATTCCTCCCAGCTTGGTATCATCAGCAAACTTGGTGAGGGTGGACACTATCACCTCATCAAGGTCACTGATGAAGATGTTGAACAAGACCCAGCACCAACCCCCAGGGAACACCAGTAGTTACAACCAGACTCTGTGTCAGTGATGACCCACCCTCCGAGCTATTCCAATCAGCCAGTTCTCAATCCACTACTAAAGAAAGGAGAAACTATCCACACCAAACAGTTTGATAAATAAACAGCCCAATGAACACAGGTTTAGTATGTTACAGAATTAAAGTCAATATGTCATTTAATTTTAAGCTAACTAAGAAAAATCAGTCTGCCCCCCACCTGTGCCTTTGCACAACAAAATGAATGTTTGCATCCTTCCCTCCCACACACTCAGCTCATAGTTCCCACTTAGCCACTTCCCAGGCCTGCTTTGGACAAATCGTTATCTTATCGCCCTTCCCTTGCAAATCCTTCCGTAGAGCACTTAACACCCTCCTCTTTTGCAAATTCTACCTTTTACAAGTGGTGCCTAATCAATCTTACTTTATGCTGTCTGGAACACAAAGAGCTTTATTTTAGAATCCTTTTTATTCAGTGCATTTCATCACTGGTAAGAATATTTTGTTTAGTTTTCACAGATGGTAGTCTCCTCAGTGCAGGAACGTTGTCTGCTTCAGTGTATTGCACAATGTTAACCCAAGCATACTATTCTCACCTATGAATGGACCTGCTCCTTATTACTTCCAAAGATCAAATGTTGCACAACTCCTCCAGTATTAGTTGCATGTGGACAGTTTGAGCTACAGGTAACACATGCACTGCAAAACTACAGACTGAAAGAGATTATTCCTTCCTTCCTGAATATGTTAGAGTGGATATAACAGGAACTAAATTTGTGCTTAGAGCATAACAGGAACCGCTTGATTGTTTTAATGCATTTGTGGAAAGGAAAAAGGAAAAAACATATGAAAACTTGGAGGGAATCAAACTTGACACATTTGTTCCCTTTAGCTATAATTGACATGCCCCATTCATGAACGATATATTATTTAGTAGATCAAAGAGAAGAAATCTACATATTATTTTTATAATCAGTTAGCACTATATTTGTATATGGTACGTATCAAGAGGTATAAATACTGACAAAGTTTGGACTAGCAACTTAACGTAAAGTCCAGTTCTACAAACCAGAATGCTTGACTTTCAGCGTGAGTTGCTTATTGAATTCTTAAATGAATGTATTTATCAGTAGGAAAAATCAAAACAGCAGAGGAAGTAATATAGCCTTAGATTTCCCAATGGTGAATTCATTAACAGAGTCAATTCTGGACTCAGCCTGGCATCTTATCCACCAGACAACACTCACTTCCCTGCATAATGACAGATGATCATAAAAGCTTAACAATGTTTTGCTGTGCTGGTAAAGCAAATAGGGATGAGAATGAAGAAGATGATGGTATCATCATCTTTGACCAATGGCAGAACATTAAGTATGAGAGATTAAGAATTCGACTTTGGATGATTATCATCACCCTCAGCAACTATAAAAAGCTCTAAGTCAAGTGGTTCTGACTCACTTGAAGGGTGGCAGCATCTGCAGAGGAAATTCTGGGTATGGGCTGTCACCAGTGGCTAATCCATCTAGAACAGGTGCAAAGTGGTTTGCCAGTCCCTCTTCATTGCAGGGACAAGAGCCAGGGGATGTAGCTCATAAAAGGGATGCCCATTTGGAAAAGAAATGGAACAAATCAAGAAAGGGCACTACCTGTTTTGGCATCTCTCATGAGTGTCTTCTGCTGGTAAAGTTATGGTGACTTAGAATTTGGAAGCCTCTCTCAGTGCACATCAGTGGTAATATCCTACCTGTTCTTCCCCAACATCAAGTTCTCCTGGGCCACAGCAGCAACTTTTGGTTCAAGTATTTTGCAGCCAGTATGTTTATAATTGTAAATTCAGCTGATTTTCTATAATCTGGTGGCTGTTAATATTTAAAAGTATAACTAGTATATGTAAGTAGCAGATCAGTATAATCTAAGACCAGAGAACATTTATTGAGCCCTTTAGGAAAAAAGGTGGAAATACTGCAAAATCGACTTTCAAATGAATGAACAAGGAATATATACTCAAAATCTTAACTCTGGCAGATGCTGAACCCAAAGTCATTTGATCTACAGTAGCAGTTGAATGTCTGAGTAGGTCAGCTGGAGCAGAAGGAAACCTTTCTCAGAAATTATTGCTTAGCTAGCCCAACTGGTGGCTTCTGAATAAGAGAAAACATTTTAATTGCATTATAATTATTTCCATTGATAATGACACATCTATAAAAGAAACTATATATTATTGAGAACTCCATAGTCAGGCCTGCATCAGACAGACCAACAGACCTTTCGAAAGGATTCATTCACTCAATACATTTTTTTTCAGGTTAAATATTTCCATTGATATAGTCTACCAGTCACAGCTTGATCTTTATTATGATTACAATTTATTGTAAACTTATTATATTATTAACCTGAGCTGAAAAAACTTGAAGACTAGTAATTACGAAATTTGAGAACAATGCAAAAAAACAAACAAGGGAAATTAAGCTCACTAAACATCTTGTTCCCATTGATTACCAAAAGCTTCTAGTGTTAAATTAAGAGGTATTTTACTGTCCTCTGCAGCCAAGCTCAGCCATATTCCATTCATTAACCAATAATTTAGGTCTTCAAATTAATAATAATTATAAATTATAAATATAATTTTCTCACATGCTGTGTTTATTTTAGGATGTTAACACAGCAATCCAAATACAACACTTAAGACTCTCTCAGGACTTTCTGTCTCACATCCCAGACCTCCTGTTTCCTTCTAAGCTTTAGCAGCCACAGTTGTAAGAGATATAAATAGTCCAAAGCACAAGAGAATCTCTCTTCCCTGACAGAATCTTTATTTACAAGCCGTACAAACCTAAGCAGGTCATACAGTCCCTTGCTGGCAGGTTAATAAGGCCCACCTGCCAAATAAACCCACCAGTGAACTCCACAGAGCCTACATAAATCCAAAAGGCTTGAACAAGAGAAAAAGATTTTCTCCCTAGGAATCATGCTGAGAAGAGATGCTTATAGTTCAAAAGGGGTTCAACTTTCAAA
The DNA here is from genome assembly GCA_024606505.1 of Aquila spilogaster. Classification (NCBI taxonomy): domain Eukaryota; kingdom Metazoa; phylum Chordata; class Aves; order Accipitriformes; family Accipitridae; genus Aquila; species Aquila spilogaster. The sequence continues at coordinate 11,211,740 of JANHGO010000001.1, forward strand.
CTCCAAAGTGCTTCTCTATCTAGCACACATTTGTGAGCGTGCCAAAAGCTTACAGAATATGTGGTTCGTACTTCTGAATACACTGTTGTTTAGCATTTATATTTCAATATTGCATACTGGACACCAGAGAGCTCCTGTACCAGAGCCTTACAAACATGAAAGATGAAGTACCTGCTCTGGAGAGCTTTTAGAAGGCAAGTACAGTTGGGTCATAAATTAAGTCTTAAAATTAATTCGCCTACAATGCCATAAAGGGAAATGGAAGACTAGAATAACATTATTTAAGCTGACCTAGAGTTTATTTCTTACAAGCTGCAGCACATATTTGAATTAATATTGACCACTATCAAAGCAGAATTCTCTTTCAAGACCCATATCATTCACACACTACTCTTGAGTAAAAGTGTCTCAATGAACCAATGAATGGCCTTTCCTAAATCAGACAGGCTTAGCCCTAGAAACTGTCCCAGTGTGGGCATACCTGTAGATCTTTCCAGAGGCTTAGTCACTATGTTTGTATTGCATTAGAAAGAGTGTCTCCAAAGCATCTTTCAGATTTCTATTTGCTGTTTGCAAAGTCAGGAAACTGATAAAGCCACTATTTAATAGTTTTTGAATGGCATCAGGCAGATGAAGACAGGTAGCCATGTAGCAAAAGCTCTTGCCAACTCCGGCCCTAGCACACTGCCTCTGAAATAGGAACTCATGATCCACTCATGAAGAGGGTTGGTTTACCTCTGCATACCTGGCTGAAAGCTGCAGCAGTGCCCAAGGAAATCACAGACAGTTCACGTCTCTGCCTCTGAGGTGGCAGCAGCAATCAGGGAGGGCAGTACATATCTGCAGAGGCAGTATGTGTGTCCATGGGGTGGGATGCAGATCAGAGGCCCAATTTTAACTAGCCAGTCAAAGCCTGATTAAGTCCTTTATGTATCATAAAGCACATATCTGTAGCAGACCTACAGGCAGCCTGCCTAAAAAATTCTCAGGGACAGATTATACACAGATTAGGGAACACAAAGACATGCAGCTCTTTCTTCCGGCAGGTTGAGTGAACTAGACCAGAGATTTTCCACAGTTGGTGAGGACTACACCTGTACAGAAAGATACAGAATTGGAACTGCAAAAAGACAACTCATACATCATGTGAAGGGGTAAGGTGATATTATTGCTTTTTATTTGCCAGAGTGACTCCACATATAAGTCAAATTAAGTGTTTTATAAGCATACAGGAAACAAGGAACACACAGAACATAGCTTTAAGATGGTATGCTGTGGCAAAGCAGTTAGTAAAACTGTGAAGACCTCTGTCAGGTCACTGGAGGTATCACTCAGCTTAGAGATCCTGGTATTTTAGATGAGCTGTGTGCTGGGAGGGGTGTACTTGCAGTCAAAGGCAACTGCACCTGTTCTAGTCCCTATAAAGGGCTTCTGGGATAAAGCAGAAGTTGAGGCCTAGATTAACAGGTTAGGTTCCTGAATTCTCCAAGTGCCATTTAAGTGCTTATCTCCTTCCTTGGATACTGTAAACAGTTTCTTCTTGCCTTGAAGAGCAGTCTCAAACCCAGAAGATTCACAAAACCTCAGCCCTTCAGCAAATACCACGCACCCAGTGGTTGTAGCAACTGCAAGAGGAGAGGTGCCCAACACATGACAGCTTATATCCATGGGAATAATGCTTCTGTTAGCACAGTGGTACTACAACTGCTCTCAGCTTCAGCGTGAGACAACCAAGTGGGTGAATCTTCATGCGGGACGCTCCCATGTGCTGGCTAAGCCCAACACCTCCAATGAGTCCATTCTTCATTTGAATCACTGTTTAATTCAATTGCTGCAAATGCAGCTGAGACAGTGTGATGTCTTTGTACTCTATGTAAATTGGATGCAGATCCAAAGCCAGAGCCAGAACTGCCACAGTGGAATCACTCTTGCATTTAGGGTTGAGCTGCTGACAGTGAACCACATAACTCCTGCAGGCAGCTCAGTAGCCACCTTGCACCTCCTGCTAGGGCTTGTTCACCAAGCGTCTCATAATACGCCTGCACTGATTTGCAAAGTGTAAGCTCTGGCTCATTAACAATAACTGAAGCGAATAAATATAGCTTAGAGAAGCTAGCATATCAAGCTAAAGAACAGTGTAAGAACATGGTAAAATGTGCAAGAAACACATCCTACTCCTTTCAGTTTTCATAGCAAAAACAGGACAGGTGATAATTTAGCAGTTAGGCCCGCGTTTGCAAGCCTGCTCATCCTATGGCTTAAATCCAGTTGTTTTGGCCCTTATTTGTCAAGTACACATGCAAGTACCCAACACCAATATAAAACAAGTGCTAGAAATCTTATATAAATTCCCAAACAGTTCTCAAAATTAGTGGATATTTCTGAAAATGTCTGTCAGTGAGCATTCTTCTCAAAGCATATATACTGAGTAAATGGGATGTGATCACAGCTACAGTTTCTCAGTCCAGGAAATTGCCAGCCACCAACATAATTAGAAACAGTTCATACGATGAAATTAATCATTCAAAAAAGAGCAATTACTGTTAACAGAATAATGGCATGCCTTAAAGAAGAATGAAATTAACCTTTAGGACTGACATAGTTACCCTCACCATTCTGCACTGAGGCAGCAAAGATTAATATATGTGCAAAATAAAACACTGCATTAGAGTCTGCTGAAAACAGAAGTAGCATTATCTATCTGGTCCATTCAACCCTCAACAAACTTTACTCTTTGGCACTGGCATACAGTAGAGATATCAATAGTCACTTTTCTGCTAAAATGAAAAAAACTTCAAGACATGAATATAAAGCTTACCACTTTGTGCTTATCACTGAACAATAACTATGTGAAGATTAAGAATAAAGTTATAGTTTGAAATGTAACAGACAACAGTAAAACCTACAGTATAGACCTTCAAAAGCTAAGAGTTAGAGTTGAACTTTAGTTTTAACAAGCTAAGATCTAGAAACTTCTACCAAACATATTCTAAAGAGTGGTAATTCTACTCTAAAGCTAAACATTAATTCCATTATTAATGAATTTCAGTATTTATATTTCTAAATGAGATTATGTTTATAAACATAGGAGCATACCACACAGATAGAAAAGTTAATATTTTGAATTAAACTGTGTATTTCTAAATAGGTTTATTTTATTCTAAATGTCAGCAGTGTTTAAATTAAGTCATACTGGTGTTGAAGATAATTAGAGACACAACTTCTATAGATAACTTAATGCACTGAAGTTACTTACACCAGGCTGAAGTATGTTAGCTACCTGGAATCAGTATACAGCTGTTTTTTATCATCCCAACACTGTACAACAGCAGAGATGTGGTCCTCAGTTCTCCTTTATCCTGGCTTCCGCTTTCCCCTGAAGATGTATCCCACTCCACCATATCTTCAATATTTCTCTTTCTTTTGCTCCCTCAATGACACTTCCCTTCCTTCTACTCAGCACAAATGATGCAAACAGAAATAGCTTATTTGCAAGAAATGACATTTACTCCTATTATTTTCCCCACTGAAACAAATGAGTCTGCTGAACAGACTGGTGCATAACGCATAGTATGAAGAAGATCCACATTTAACTGTCTATTTTCATTGAGGTTTTAATTTCTTACTCTGAACAGTATTTGAGCTTCAAGGTATAGTTACACTTCAGATGTCTCTCATTTGGACAGACTAATTATGTTAGAAATTCTCTAAGCAGATTATTTTCCTCTTCCTGAAGAATCAACTTGCAATTAAAAATACTATTGCTCCATTTTTATGAGACTGTAAAAAAACATGCAAATAAGTCTGAAAACCCTATTCCTTCTCACTTTCAAATTATTTAACATTTCAGAAATTCTAATAGACAATTTTTAAATTACCTTTTCCAATGAACTTTCATTCAAATTAATTACCAAATGTAGACTCCTGAGGATTCATTTAGAAACACAATTTTAGTATTACTATGCTACAGTTAATGCAAAATATTTGGAAACACTACTTAAAGTCATTCTTTCTTAATTTTACATCAGCAGCTTGCTCTCTTCATATTCAGCAGAACGCAGTATGTTGCATGCCTGAAGACAAATGTACATGTGATTATGAAGATTTTTCTTAGCAGTCTTGATGACGCATGGACTGACATACTGACAGATCAGTGGCTCTATCTACACTTAACACAGCTAAGGATAGATTCAGACACAGTTCAAACAGGTTGGAAATAACCATTACTCAATGTTAATCCTAAGAAAAATCATGGACTGCTAGCTGAAGCCAGAGCTTAGGTGATGGGTTACCAACTGACAGTATGAAAGAGTAGTAACAGTGATGAAGGATGACACTGGGAAGATCTCTCTGCATCAGCGCTACCTCAAAACAGAACAGGCAGCATTAACTCTCCTAGTGCATTCACATTTTTAATTAGAACTACAGATGTATTCAGTGTTTAACCTTAAAAGGTGAAAATGTGATACAAAGCAGCAAAACAAAAGCTATCTACATTTGTGGATTCTAAACAGTCTAGTACATCTCTTATCTCATTAAACACCTGTCGGACAGTAAAAACTGTGGATAGGCTGTGCTGTTTTACCTTTTGAAGATCTGATTAATCCGTCAACTGCACTCCCATAACTGAAACAAAAATAAAAAGGGATTCAGAGAAGAATTCAGAGAGCAATCAGTCCCTAGGATCTGTGCAGGAGATAAATATAAACTTGAAGCTTTTACCACAAAGATCTACAATTAGATTAAACACGCTTCCTAACAGCACCTTTGTTCTGTTCAGCCTTTGGCATCAGAAAGGCAAAGCTTTAGTAAAGAGAAAGCAAAACTCCATTATTTCTACTAGTGAAAGATGCCCCAAAATGTGCCCCATCCCCTTGTTAGCAGGGCTGACCAGACTCTCAGGGGAGAGATTTTTGCACTGTTGCGTGGAATAGTGCCATGCACATTCAATTTGTTTCAGAGCTCTGTCTAATGCAGTGAAACTATACCAAATGCAGCACGGGCCTTAGCCTTTCAGGCACAGCCTGTCCCTGTGGTAGCAACAAAAATAATTATCTTCCTTTGCTTTAGAACCTCAGAGTATCCTAACACATGCCTAAGGCCAAGGGCACTGACTACCGTTATTTCTGAATAAATAGTGAAAATGTTCTTGGAAAAGTGTTTAAATTGCAAATTATCCTTCAGCCTAGTAACTAATTAGTAATCTCTACAACATTTAAATGTTTCTAGAACAATATGCAAGTGCTACGTTTATTTAAATTCCTCCGAGTTGAACAGAGATATTGATCTTGATACTATTTGTTAATAAAAGTTGAACATAAAGAGCAATAAAATTTTAGATACCAAATGAAACAAGACTCAATACGTGAATACTATGATCTGCTCTAGCTATACGTCATTTGGCTTCAATGACCTGTTCTGCTATCTGAGAAACATCAAACTGTTAAAAAATACCAGCTAATTCAGAATTACAAGAACAGCTAACGAAAGAGTAAAACCCCCCTAGAGGTTCACTCTGGAAATTTGCAACCACCAGAAACAGATTAGGGGATGTTTACTTCATTATTTCAAGGCCTTCACTCAAAAACAAGGCGCTGTGACTCCTATTTGTCAGCATAACCTCATTCTGCACTACATGCAATCATTTATACCTGTATCAGAATTTAAACTCAGTTTTCAAAAGCATAATCTACTTTGAGAGAATCAACCTCATTGTGTACTGCTATAGAAAAACAGACTTGAGTATTGTGTCCTGAGCTCAAGAAAACTGACAAAAACTGACAAAAAGAATTGTTTTTTGGTTTTGAAATCAAAAAACTGCATATGCAGTTTATCTCTAAGTGGGCCTTAACTTTCAAATTCACACCAATGTCTATGTACAGTATGAGTCAGTTCCATTCTAGTTAAAGACATATTTGCATGGTTGCAAATCTTAATAGCACAGACAAGGCCAATTATCTATATGAACTGAAAGGTGCAAGAAAGATTTAATGTCACCTTGGCCATGATAGCAAAATCCCTCCACTTAAATCTGAAATGACAGACAGAGAAGGCAAACATGAGAACTATGTTATTTGGAGGATCTTATAGATCAGAAATAAGTACAGAATAAATAAATGTTTCTTTTTCTTTTTAAAAATTGTAAATAGAAGGATTTACATTACTAAGCTTGAACACAACTTGTTGCCAAGAGAGCAGAGAATGCATTTATAGCATATTAGTTATTGATAACTAACCTCATTTCTTACAATTTTTTTTCAAGAGAAAGCAGCAGCACTCTTGAGCACGTACCACACTTCAGGCTTTTAGTATTTTTTCACATTATTGCTCAACTACAGAAGAAAAGTGCTCCTATACATGCAATTCTGCAGCAAAACTGTAGGATCCACACACTTGTATGTCAATTAGTTTGTACTGATACTTGCCTCTATCTTTAATCAGATTTTTTTTCCTGGAAACATAACTGAATTTGAAGAAATTGGAAACTTGCCAATGATGTTTAACTCAAAATAGCTACTTCAAAAAATCATAGAATCATTAAGGTTGGAAAAGACCACTGAGAACATCTAGTCCAACCATCAGCCCATCCTCACCACGCCCCTCAGTGCCACCTCTACCCTTTTCTTGAACACCCCCAGGGACAGTGACTCCACCGCTACCTGGACAGTCTGTTCCAATTGTTGACCAGTCTTTCTGAGAAGAAATTGTTCCTAATATGCAACCTGAACTTCCCTTGCCACAACTCTTTTTCTTTAACACTGTAACAACTGACATCCAGAAGCTAAGTCCCACAAACCTAACACCTCGAAGCACGTTTGTTTGTTTAACAGAAAGGCTGTGAAACAAGATGAAATACCTTTATCACCACAGATAGGTTTTCTTCAGCTGATTAAAGTTTTAATCAGCCCATGATTAACTTTCTCATTACTAAGTAATTAGCAGTAAGCACAAACTGTTTGGCTGCTAACTGCCATTCTAAGGAAGGTGCACCCATCATTAGGCACAGGCGTACAACCCCCCACATCTACCAGCACTGGGAGCCTCTCTGGAGCGCAGGCGCTCACCCTGGGGAGGACACTGCTGCTCCTCCACCACCTCCCGCTGACCTTTCCCTGGAACAGTCTCCACCAGCACGGAACAGCATCCTGAGCCCCCAGCAGCCATCGGAGCCCTGTGACAGCCAGCCGTCCTCTGCCTTCCAATCCCCACCTGACACCTCATGGAAATGCTCGTTCCTGTCAGAGCACAACAGATATTTGCCGATTCAGCCTGGAAAAAGAACCATGAGCTCAGCTGGCAAATTGCAAGCACATGTGCTTCGGCTGATGCAAGCTAGAGAAAAATCAACCAGGCCACACACCCAGCCTGGATAACCCACAGCCAGGCATACCTGAACTCCTACAGACGTCCTAAAGCCTTCAGAACCGTATGAGAAGTTAAAGCAGTTGGATCACCTCAGGTTGGTGTGTTTTTTTTTTGTTTGTTCGTTTTATAGGATAATGTGCGTGTAGGGCTGCTGAGGAAAGCACATTCACCACGCAGCGTACCTGAGGAAGGCACATTCACCAGCAGCACGCCATGAGCGCTTACCACCGTAGCGCGGGGAGGACTTCTGCGTCCGATGGGGAGGAAAGCTACAGCTCTCCAGGGCCCTCGACGCGCTCTCGCCCACCCGGGGCCGGGCCCCGCGCAGCTCCCGCCTTCGGCCCCACCTCGCCGCGCGGCCTTCCCTCCCCTGGCACCCGGCCCGCCCTCCTCTTCCTCCCCACTGCCGCCAGCGCGGCCCCCGCCGGGCCCGGCTG
>JANHGO010000001.1:11230752-11242855 GCA_024606505.1 Aquila spilogaster
AAGAGCCTGGGGAACTTGTATTCCCAAGGCCATAGTTACAGCTCATCCGCTGTGGCTTTACCGCTCTGGGGGTGGAGGAGGGAATTCGCCACACTTCTTGAATGTATTTATGCTTGCATTTCGGTTTTGTTTTTCCTTGGTTTTTTTTTTTTTTTTTTTAAATATGTCGGGTGGAAGGAGGAGCGCATACTGGTAGAAGTGCAGGGATGGTAAACACTGTATTTCAGCAGATTTCTGAGAAAACAGGCCTCTTGCTCCCAGCCGTTAAGCAGGCAGGAGACTGGTATCGCTCATTGCCCGTGTATTTTGTGTGTTTCCTTATTGGCATTTGCATTAAAATTGGTTTATAACGATTCGTAGATTTAGGAGCTAGTGCTGCTTGCACTGAATAAACTCAGGGAGATCTCTGTGTTTCTTTGCTTTAAAAAAAAAAAAAGGCAGATCTGTTTGGCTTATACGCCTTTTCAGACATCTGAGGAAGGTAACTGTAAACACTGAAGGCTGGCAATGAAGTTTGTAACACATTTTGCAAAGAGCCCTTGCTGCTGGTCTATGTGCGCTTACATGTTCACTGAAATCCCTTAAACATGGAGTATGTGGCTTCAGCTGAAAGAATCAATAGGTTTTTTTACCAAAATCTGTGTACATCAGTAGGATCTCTGTGAATGTATTGTCGAGGCTATTACTTGCTTGGTTTGCAGTAGGAATTTTGCTTAGGAAATGCAGCATATCAGTCTTAATAAACTCCTCCATTTCATAGTGTGGATGTAATCATTGAATGAAACCACTGTTTTGCAGGGCTATTCTGGGCTCCATACTCACTGTATATGCAATTTTTTGGTTGTTTCAGTGAGTATCTATATCCCATTTATTAGAACACACTGAGATTTCCATCTTGTTTGAAGCCATCAGAAAATACGACAATTTTTCACAGAGCTTAAATGCAGAAGCTCTGGGTATTCCTGGAGACTGTACGGCTGATTGTTGTGATTATAGGAATTCCACCCTCATGCATGTTCAGAAAAAATTAGATACGGAAAATACAGTAAAAGCTATTTATTTATCAAATGTTATTTGAAAACGTCAGAAGAAAACTAGGCTGTGATATTTTGAGGGTGTGGAATTAAAGTAGTTTATACATTTCAAGCTAAATGTAAATATATTTCCTTTTAGTAAGAATAGGAAAATACCATATTTTACTATCAGTAGGGCTACATGCTTTCTATGAAGCCTGTGGTTACTCTGCAGATGAGAATATTGCATTTAAATTACAGCTGCATGCAAAGGACTGGTTATTACAACCTAAAAAACTTTTTATTTAGACTGGAAGCAAAAATGATTGAGGTGGGGGAGGGGGGTGGTTGCTTTCTAGTATTTGGGTGATGAAACTGATCTGTGTGGATGTAGGCTTGTTTGCGTGTGTGTGTACCTGTGTATATGTACGAGTTCATTTCAAAAATATCACGCTAGCAAGGCAGGATAGGAATGGAAGGAAGGGATTGTTTTTCAGTGTCCTATTGTTTGTGGCCCATTCACCTCTCACTTTTTGCACTGAGCCTGCTTTTTGTTCCACCGGTGTCAGTATGCTCGCAAGGCAAGGCCTTATTTCTGTGGACTGATAAATGAACGTCTTTCCTTGTGGTCGATCAAAGCCTATAGACTGCACGGAAACCATGCTTATATAAAAGTTCACCTGTTCTGGGCAGATTACTGTATCAAGGACGTAGTTTATGATCAGAAGATACAAGCGCTATTTGCTCACCTCTGGTCATTCCCGCTTACATAACTGCAAAGATGTCTCTTAGGTTTTATGCATAGAAGATGGTTGGATGCATGAAAATTGCAAGTGTTGTTTTCTCTGTAGAATGAGGCAAAACACTTTGCCTTTTCTGGGGGGAAGTTTTGCCTGTCCTCGGGAGCACCATGCCTCACAATGGGTAGCACCGTTAAGTGGTGTTGCTTAAAGCTGCAGATACCCTAATGTTCACTAAACAGACATGCATGGAGAAACGTGTGATGGAGATAGTAATAAAGCCATAGATTATCACTGCATTTTTTTAATGCTATGTTTGTGGTGTACTGTTTGAAGTCTTTCATTTTCTGCAAAGACCGATGCAGTGGCCTTATGGTTGAGTAAATATGATCTGGTATAATTCTTTTATTCAGCCTCTGGGTGAAGAAAGAATGGAGATACTGAAGTGGATCTAAGTGGATAAGTAAGTCCGTGTTTCTAGAAGGCATCACTTTCCAGTTAGAATGCAGCTTTGAAAAATGCCTTCCCTGGGGATATACCCGTGTGTTGGTGGTGTAAATGAGAAGGTGGAGAGGGAATATGCCAAGCAGGATAAGTGGAGTAAATGGAGCCATGTGGTTAAAGTGGAGAGTGAAAAAAATTCCCATAGGAGCTTGGCACAGGAGTCCAAATCTCCTTTGGCAAATAATTGTGGAGGACTTGGGGGCTGGGTGAGGAGATCCTTGTTGGCATGTCAGGAGTCACCCTGCAGCTTGTAAATCCAGTGGCCTTTCAAATGGGTCAGTTAGTGATCTTGTAAAATTAATGGTTACTGGGAAGACTTTGGTTCTTGAGAATGTTTTTAAAGGACAAGAGAGAAACTACCTGAATTAACCCTTCACTACAAATTAGCTTCTCTATGACTTGCAGTCATTGGAGGTGATAAGACAGCTCTATAAATGTACTTATAATTTTCAATTTACACTGACAGAAATTACAAAAATGATATATCAGGCACTATTTTTAGTCATTTTATCAAGTTGATGATGGCCAGCATAGTTTTGTGTTTTCTAGCATCAACAGGAAGCACTTGGAACATGTTATAAAGGAAACTTAGATTATTGTCTGTTCTGCTGGCCTTCTGAGGATCAGCAAACTACGAAAATACCCAAGATTCCTGGAGAACAAACCATCTATGCTTGCACCTTGTGTCTAGTGATGAGAGGTTAATGCATATAGTCCATTGTGCATTACCTTGCTCACAAGCAACTCTAAACTTCAGCACCAGGTAATCTACCAAGTCCCTGGTATGTTTGAAAAGCTGCTTCTGTCTGGAGCATGAAAGAGGCTGTTCCAAAGCGTAGTTTTTGTGTGCAGCAAACAAATACCTGTTAATCATGGTTGGACCAAAAGTGAGGTTTTTCTACTTTACTTCTTGACGATGTTAAGGACAGCTTCCATTGTGATGAGCTGCATATGGAAGGAGATGTTTGAAAATCTTGATTTTAGTGTTTCATGGCAATGAAATTAAATTGTCTAAGTATGGAAAAGTGAATTGTTGGCCCATATGTACTTCAGGGTATCTTCACTTTGGAAACCATTGTTACAGATTTTGGTATTTGACATAATTTGGAGCTAATAAAATACATGACTTAAAGCATGTGTTAAATTACAAGGATTACTCAACAGGTGATGGTTTAATTTCCATCAATTGTCCCCATCCTTTTAACTTATCCTATTTTTAAATTGGTGCAAGTTAACAATTTGATCTTGTTTTGAACTTCGGTATTCAGCTTCCCAGCACAGATAGGAGCTTTCTTATATTCATCCGTATTTGGAGTGAATAACTGAAAAACTACATCTCGAAGCTCTCCTTTCCTCCTACCTGTATCCTTTTGCAGTACAAATACAAAGCTAACAAAAGAAAAGAAACACTTCTGCAAGCCAAATATTTCAGTATTTTTTAGGCCTATTTACATTCTTTATAAGGAGTTCTTATGTTGGAGTAGACTTTCATAGAAGCTTTGACATTTTTCTTCTGCTGTCTGTAAAAGACAGCCAGGTTTCCGTGTGACTCTTTGAAGAAGCGCAGGGTGATCTCACGATGTTGGCCAACAGAGATGAGCATCTGACTGTCTTTGTGAAACCTTTCCTGGTCTATACCTCGTAATTAAATACTGATGTCTTCTGTCTGTGCTAAAACACATAACAAATTAGAAAACTTGCATTTTAGAATAATTATCTTTAAAGATACTTGGCCCTGGAGGCTAATATTGGAATTCCATCTTTTCTCAGCCATGATCAAAAAACATAATAGAGTGGATGTTGTCTCGTTCTCCAGGTTCTGCCTTGCTAAATAATAGGTACACCAAGGGACAGAAGATGAACATTTTGTGATAAAACAATTTTCAAGAAAGAAAGCTGAGGTTAGGTAAGATTTTATTAGAAATGTGATCTGAACTCCATATGAAATATTTGAAAAAAACTAGTGATTAAATTGTAAAAGGAGCAATACGAAAAAGATGCAGTAAAACAGCATCCTATCACAGTGTTTGAGACCCATGTCATTTATTATGCATTGTAATATGTTGAAGTGTAAATGTTCCTGCTGTGGCATGGATTAATCTGTGGAGCTGAAGTTCACAAGATGATGTATCAGATAAAACAGTTATGGAACTTGCCAGCCTTGGTGGGATGCCATTGGAGCAAAGAACCTGGCTGCGCTGGTACTCATAAACATCTAAATTGAGGAGTTGTCTCTGTAGTAAAGAGTGCCCAGATTCTAGTCTGGTAATAAAGCCAGTGGGATTTAAGCCAAAATACTAACCTTGGAGAGCAGTGTAAGATGAAAGATATGAATATGGATAATTTTGCTATATGGAGTAGTTGCCAAGAACTTTCAATCAGACACTTCAGAATGAAATTAAAGATGTGATTTTCCTACGGATGCAAAATGTAGGCTATCAGAAGCTCTTGTATAGTAGCACTCCTGAATAAACTGGAAACAAATTCTGTGATCCAATCTGGAGCGTGACTGGAATTCAGCAGTAGTACAAAAACAAGGTGTATCATTAATAAAATAAAAAGTAATAGGCTTAAAATGTAGAGTAGAAAGTGTGTGATCAGTATCTGTTTAGTAGTAGAAGGCTTGGCTCTGAAGTGGTATTTGAGTCTTCAGAACTTCTTCAACCAATGACAGCAACTACAATTGCTTAATGTTTCTGCAGTCAAAACTCTGGATGTTCTGATAAGCAGTTACCTCAGTTTCTCTAAAGAACTAAATTTAATAAGGCAGTGAACTAATGTGCAAGAACTAATACTATAGTAAATGAAAGGAGAGCAAAAGTGGCAAAAAATACCCATTGTAAACCCCTCAAGGCAGGGTTTGGGAAGTGGGTATGAGGGTTAAAGGAACTGGCTTGTCGGACAGGAAAGTGCTTTATCTTTCTGTCTCCATGTTGGATGGGTCACCCACAATATATATGCAGAAACCTAAAACTTGCTTCAGATTGTGTTCCCTTTACTTGTGACAGTCATGCTAATCTCTTCTCTGGAGACATTCTTGATGTAGATTAGGTGGGGAAAAAAGTATGGAATTAAGAGCTGTGGGAATGCTGGTAATGCATTTTGGTAAAAATATGTTCAAGCACAGGGAGATACTTCGTACTTCAAATGGTATCCAACCAGAAAGTCCACTTACTAGGAAGTATTTGGATTTGTTTGATAAGTGTCTAATGTTCCAAGGCTCCTGTGAGCTTGGGCTTGGTTTGAGTAGTCCTGGCGTATGTCTGCCAGATGCATGTGCTAGTTTACTTTGAAATAATGCATTGACAGAATATTTAATGTAATTGGATATATACAGTTACAGTACATTATACATGTGAAATACACCAGAATTGGCACTGTGTGGCCAGAAGTGTATTATAGACGTAGGTACGTTGATCAGATATGGTGATATGTGCAAGTCTATCAGTAAACAGTGCTGTAAAGTCAATATTACCTATTTTCTTTTTTTGTTTTGTTTACTTATGGAATATGAAATTTAATATGCTGGGTGGAAGAAGTTCTGTATATTTTTACAACTGTTACCTGTCCATGTTAGAGGTGTGTTATCAGTTCAATGTCTATTTGTATAAACAGAAGACACAGGCAAATACTTCTCTGTGTTAAAGATTATTCTATTTGCATAGCTAGACTTTTATGCTATTGACAAGGCCTCATGTATCACTAGTGGTGCAACAGTGCTTTTTAGAATGATTGCAACCTACTGAGTGTGCTTCTGGCATCTAAATCCACCTACTTGGGTAAACAGTTTTTAATGCAGTAATACATAGAGTTCTAATGGGGCCATACAAAATGAATGTATCTTCTTTATTAAAATTAGTTGTGATCTAATCTGGGCAACATTTAGAGTGTAGCAGATGATGTTTAGGTAATACTACAATTTAATTCATTACTTGCATTGGTAACTTTTGTGATGTCATCTCAGATTTGACCATCCTTCCTCAGAGTATGCATGATTAGAAATTTTCATGGTGCTCACAGCAAGGCTTCAGGCAATTACTCTGCTGTCGACACTTCATGGGAGAAAGGGCAGAATCACTGACTACAGTGAAGAGGAAACAAACAAATTAAGAGTGTATTAATCTGCAGCAGTGAATATTATGTAGAATCAGAGGATCGAGATCCTGAAGCTCATTGCACAAGGAGCAGAGGTAGAATGCTGAAAAGAAAAAGCAGTAGGGATTAAGGGAGGAGTGAGAAATTAGGGTGGGCTTAGGACAGGAGAAAAAAGAACACAAAAGCATAACTGAAGAAGGAGCTATGCAAGTAAGTTATCTGAGATTGTGTTTGCTCTTCAGTCCTAGTCTAAAATAGAAGTCAGAAACTCAACTCTGGCTCTCCTAAGAGAGAAACATTTCATTGGTGAGCAAGAACCTACACTGCACAAGTACCTAGAAGGCACACATTCTGACTGTGTTTTATTGTTGAGTCCTGGTTTGCCAGAGAGCAGCTTTTTAAGCTGAGCCATTTGGAACCCCCCAGAAGAGAGAAATGTCTCAAGGATGCATTTGAAAACATAACTGATTTTTTGAGCCACTTGCTAAGAATCTGTTGATGGCTACCTATTCTATCATATCCTGGTGGTAAACCTTGTAGTTTCTACTATATTAGGCACTGATGTTTCTCTCTGCTTATTGGCAGAGAAGCAGCAATTCTTTTCTGTTTGATTCGTGGTCCTACAAATGAAGAAGATATCTGCAGTCTTTCTTCAGTCAAAAATACTGCATTTTACAGGAATTAGCTCAAATCTATCCCTCTTCCTTCACCACCCACACTCGGGAGGAAGAAATTAGCAAAATTCAGTTTCTTCAGGAGTGAAAAAAATGATCTTTCTGGTAATTTTGAAGAAAGCAAATTAATGGGGAAAAGTCCCTTCATAGAGTCTTCTAGGCTTATCCTCAGCAACAAGGGTTGGTTACAAAAAGATTTTCTGGGGAGGAACAAAATGTTAAGTTAATCAGTTTTGTAAGCTTGCTTTAGCAATAGCAAGTAACATTTAGAGTGAAGAAATTGTTTTCTTGCCTTTTTACAGTTCCTAACTGTACAAGCTAGTATTCTGTATGAGCTGGTACTGCCTATTGCCTTCAGGAGAAGGCAGTAAATACTTGGTTCAGTCAATGAAAACAGATTGTTACAATTAAGTTCTGAAATTTTATTCATTGGGAAAAAGAACAATTAAAAAAATACTGATGCTAATTTAAAAAAAAAAAGTGGCAAACAAGTGCAACTGTTAGTACACTGGTTACTCTAAACTTTTCACACAGTTTTCAAAGTAAGCTTGATCTTGTGTAAATGCATACTAAGTCTCTATATAGTGATTATTCTGTACTGTAAGCGTGACGAAATGTTCATGTACTGCTTTAAAAATACCTTGTTGGTCAGCTGACAGGTTAACTGGAATCATTGTTTATCTGCTGCAGAATTAATGAAGCTCTTCAGGTGCTTTTAAATTTAAAATGGTCTCTCTGCACTGAAGTATTTGCTTTTCTAAGTCTTCTAGACTGCTAAATTGTTAGAAAGTTCTGGTATAACGATTTTCAGTTACCTACTAGCTGCTGTAGTAATGTTTTACTTTGTGAGAGAATGCTTTTGAATTTGCTGGATGGAGCTGGTTTATAACAACTACTGGCAAACCCACAAAGCAATTTTCAGTTTTACATTTTTTTCTAAAAGTAAATTATGTTTAGTAGTCCTTTAGTAACCTTTCATTATTTTAATGCAGTGAAGAATGGTCAAGTGTAATGCAGAGTATGAGAGTGTCGTATTTTATTCCTATCTGATATTCTGGTTTGTTCTGTTATACAGGGTAGTAGGAATGACCATACTTCAGGTTTTCAGCTGTGTTAGCAGAATGTGTTGTAACTTTGCTCATCTTCAAGTATTACGTCTAATTCTGATCTGAAAACAGGAAAAGGAATTTGTCCTTAAAATTGGTGAGACAGTGGTGAGGACTTACCACAGAGTTACAGGGGGGAAAAAAATGAACAGTAGCCATCTGATTTGTAGATAATAAATGTAGCTTTTGTGCATGTTCTCTTACTGTAAATTTGTGTTCACCTGAGAAATGACTTAAAGAAAACAGACAAAACAGAAGGGTATTTCATGTGATGTTTGTTGTTGATTGCTTACTCTGTTCGCTCCCTTTGACTGAATTGGAAAGAATGGACTGCTCCATTATTTCTGACACACAAGAAAAACATCTCTGAAATTGAAGCAGATGTGGAAGAAGTGAATAATAAATATCACATAATTGATAGTGGCCTGGACAGTAAAGGAGGAACGTGACAAGCAGGCAAACTGTATTTGGCACATGACTCCTGTCAGATGACAGACCTGTAAGTAATTAATAAAACCATTTAAATTGTCTGCAAAATAATTTGCCTTACATTAAACCTGTGTTTTACAATGAAAGTACACACAAAGCCACTACCAGGACATATCTTTGTCCTGTTAAAATATCTAGAGAACTTTCTCTGATAAGTCAGATCCCCTTTTGCTTACTGAAAACTATTTGTTCACAGGCCAAAATACCATGTTTATTCAGTAGACTTCTTGGCTCTCATGTTTTTTCCTCTTCATTAGAGAAAATGGTACTTGTTGGGTCACCAGACAGTCAATATGGGACGCTACTAGCTTAAGCTCATTAGCAGCTATTACTGTATGGTGCTATTGTCCTGTCTTTCCCTCCCCTCCCCCAAGCTTCCTTTTCTATACAGTGTCATCTAGAAAAAGATAAGGGATTGCTTTTGTTTCTGTGTGATATGTCTGTCTAAGAATGAAGTTAATTTAACCACAAAACCTATTCATATGCTGAGCTGCTTCAGGACATTACTCTTACAACTCTGATCAACCAGATCTTTTCTGTGATCTGTCTCACTCCATCCTTTTGTGTCCTGAATTCTAGCTCTCCTTGCATTAATTCTAAGCTCATAGTACTGCTTCTGACTGTTGCTGATCATTTTCAAAACGCTCAGTCCTTCTTGTTTATGGTATTGTGCCACCATAAATTTAAGACAGCAAAAATTGTGCAAAATTTAAATAGCTTTAAATTTGCCGTTGTTTCCCAAGGCCCTGTTATTCCTGTGAGTGCAAATTTCCTAGCATCTTCATTTTAACAGAATCTCACAACATATTTTCTATTTCAAGGTAAGGATTGAGAGTTGTAAAAAGTTAATCAGCAGTTTCCCTCTCTTCCACTGGGTTGTCCTAGAAATGGTGACTGACCTGCAAGTTGCTCTCTACAAGTCTCATCTCTGTATTGGGGCTACTTGACTTTATTTGCTTCTAGGTACTAATATCTTTATATTTTACCGTTATTCTACCTCTATGCCTATTTTCATTTGAGTCAGTTAGTTCTTGGTACAAACACAGTTTATTTTTCATGTTCTAAAGTCTGTGTGCTGCCAGTTGTGATAGTTTCTGAACTCAGGTTATGGATTTTGTCTACATCTTCGCATTTACCATAGACCTGGCTGCACTGACTTCCTTTCACCAGTCATGCACCTGAAATTCTTCTCTCTTTAGCCTCTTGCAATTTGAGGAGCCTTTTTCAGTGCTTTCAGCTTTTCAAAGTGATCCATGTTACTGGGAGTCATTAACCAAACCTTCACTCTGCAACTCTCATTTTTGCAGCTTATCCAGTTTTTTATATTGAGCACACTAATAACATAGTCTGATTTGATTAGTTCTTGCTTTTTTTGAGTTGTCCTGGTCTGTCTCAAGCTTGATGGCTTTCTAGCTTAAAGAAATAAGTAATGAAAATAAGAGTTGCTATTAAGCAGGAGGAAAAAAGAATACTAGTAGAGTTACAAATGGAAAACAACAGTGTTACAAAATGCAGATGTCTTGATTCAGAAATCCAGAGCCTGGGAAGCAGTTAATGGAGCCATTTATTTATTTACTTACTTACTTATTAGTTCATGGATTGGAAGTAGTTGCACAAGACATCTTTGGTGCTGGTTGTGTTGTGAGAAGCTATGGTCTGCAGTATTCCTGTTGGGCAGGGAAGCAGTGAGCTGTGGCATTTGGTGCTCTGGCTGGTCCTGAAAGCCACTGGAGGGCGTCCACAGCCACAAGAAAGGGAGCACCACGTTCACAGCTGCTCAGGCTGTGTAGGCTAATTTTTTTAGATAGATGGAATTTAGAAGCCGAGATCAAATCGCTGGTTGGCTTTCTGCTTTACTCCATCAAGAATCTGGGGGATTTTCTAAAAATTCAGAGTTTTAGGGTTTTTTTTGTTTGTTTGTTTTAAGATATTTTGTGGTCATCTGTGTAACTGTAAGCCTCACACATTCTGTAATGGGCTGGCCTTTCTGCTAAGATTTATTGAATTTGTCATCAGTGGTCACTTAAAATAAATGTGATTTCAGTTAAATCTGCTGAATTATTGTTTGATACATTGTCATATTAATTTGGTTGAGAATCTTTTTTATAAAATCATCCATGTTTTTAGAGAAGATCTTGCAAAATTGCATGAGTTCTGTTTTGGTTTAGTGAGTTCTTTGTTTTACTGTGGTGAAGTTTAGGTTTTCTATTTACTTCTGATTCTTTTCTGAAAACAGTGAATACATTTGACTAGTTTCTGCTCACACTATCAGAGATTTTATTGTTAATTCAGACTTAAAAAGTTGAAACCTTTTCTCCCTTGGAGTTCAGGTGCACTTACTCTTCCTTACTTTGGTAATGCCAAATTTTCGGGCTACTTTTTGTCCCTAGAGAATGTAACTTACTTTGACCCCATGTTTTCAACTCACAGATGAGTCTGTATAGTTTGTATGGAGATACATCCACTTCCATGTGTCTGATGGATCTTTGACTTGGAGTGACTGGGCTTCTTGGGCTCTTTCGTACGTGAAATGGGTTACCTTAAGCATGGATATGATAATTATTGTGCTGAGATTTTTTTAATGTTTATGGCAATGTTTTTCTGTATGCCATGTGTACTGGACTTGCTAATGTGAAGAATCTGTGCGTATGAGTTTTATAAATGGAAAATGATCATATTGCCTCATCTAGGAGACAATGCCTGTACAAAGGAATCTTTCTGCCAGATATGTTTGTTTGCTAAGATGGTATGAAGTTGAAATGGGCAGGGCTAGATTTAAGAACGCTCAGAAAACCTGCCTAGAGCTGATAAGAGAATAGATCTGGCTTGTTGGATTTTTTTCAAGTCTCTGTATGAAAAAAACATTGTTAGATAATGGAGTTTCAGCTTTTTAATAATGACAACAGCAGTTACTTTGAGAAATTATATTTTGCACAATGTATCCATGGCCTTGTAGGATGAGCTGGATCCTATGGGGCTGATGCTTGTGATACAAAATGATGGCCTTTTATTCATTCTCATAGTCAGAAATTGGTGAGCTATGGTGAAAGACTGAGCTGCGTGGGTGGTTTCCTCAGGATGCTTCAATGGAAAATTGAGGGCCTACTCTTGGAATGAGGTGGAGAAGCTTGTCGTGCTGCTGTCCGTGGTGTAGTACTACAGTAATGCAGCCCTGTGGGATTTTGCACAACCTCTCAGAACTAAACTCATTACATTGTTATAAATAATATTAACTTGTGTCTAAATCTTACTTGGTTTAAACAGTGCAGTACTTCTGAGTAATTAGTGTGGGTAGGACCCTGCTGTAGATCAATAATAGATTATTAAAATGAAAGAAGAAGAACCAGATGAGGTTTAACAAGAGCAGGTGTAGAGTCTTGCACCTGGGGAGGAACAACCGCATGCACCAGTACAGGTTGGGGGATGACCTGCTGGAGAAGAGCTCTGAGGAGAGGGACCTGGGGGTCCTGGTGGATGACAGG
>JANHGO010000001.1:11242955-11276522 GCA_024606505.1 Aquila spilogaster
GGCCCGGAAGACTGTTACTGAAACGGGCCTTTTGTACGTGCCACACCAAGCAACAGAGCGGAGCAGCCCAAAAATGGCTTTAAGAAAACCCTTAGAGAAAACAAAAGTGGTATTTTAATAGTGACGCTTGTTGATTACTTGCTCTGTTCACTCCCTTTGGCAGAATTGGAAGGAATGGACTACTCCATTATTTCTGACACACAAGAAAAGCATCTCTGAAATTGCAGCAGATGTGGAAGAAATGAATAATAAATATCACATAAGTGATAGTGGCCTGGACAAGTGAAGGAGGAATCTGACATGCAGACTAACTGTATTTGGCTCATGACTCCTGTCAGATGATGGACCTTCAAGTAATTAATAACATTATTTAAAATGTCCGCAAAATAATTTGCCTTATGTAGAACCTGTTTTTTTAGTATGAAAATGTGTACAAAGGCATTGCAAGGATTGTCTGATTGTCATTGTCCGATTAAAATATCTAGAGACCTTTCTCTGGTAAGGCAAATCTTCTTTTGCTTACTGAAAGCTATTTGTTCGCAAGCCAAAATATCATGTTTATTCAGCAGACTCCTTGGCTATCATGGTTTTTCCTCTTTGTAAGTGAAAAGGGTACTTGTTGGGTCACCGGACAGTCAATATGGGACGATACTAACTTAAGTTTATTAGCTGCTGCTAGCGTGTGGTGCTTTTGACCCCTTCCTTTCCCTAACCACCCCCGCCCCCCTGGTTTCCTTTTCTATAGATAGAGAGTCATCTAGAAAAAGATAAGGGATTGCTTTTGCTTCTATGTGAGATGGTGGTCTGGCATGAGTGCACTTAATTTAACTACCAAATCTAATCATATGCTCAGCTGCTTCAGGACCTTGCTCTTGCAACTCTGATCAACCAGATCTTGGCAGTGTTCTATCTCACTTCATTCTTTCATGTCCTGTCTTCTAGACCTACTTGCATCAATTCTAAGCTCACAGTACTGCTTGGTTATCTGTTGCTGATCATTTTCTTTCCTTGCCCCTTTTCTTCTTTTCTGCACTATTGTCCTCTTGTGACAAAGAGCCTAGTCCTTTTTCTTGTTATGGTATTGTGCTACCATGAATTTTAGATAGCAAAGATTGTGCAAAATTTAACTAGCGTCAATTTTGCCCTTCTTTCTTGAAACCCTTTGTTATTCTGATGGGTAGACTTGCTAGCTTCTTCCGTTTAACCGGACCTCACAACATAGCTTATTTTTTATGAGGAGGACTGAGATGCGTATCAACAATTTCCTTCCATTGGTTGTCCTAGAGATGGTGACTAACCTGCAAATTGCTCTCTACGAGTCTCATCTCCCCAGTGGGACAATATTTGCTTATAGGTAACTCACATCTGTTATCTTTGCCCATTATTCTGCCTCTTACTTTAAGCCTCTTCTCATTTGGCTCCATTAAATCTTTGTACAACCATGGTCTATTTTCCATATTCTGTAATCTGTATCTACTGGTTCTGATACTCTTACTGTCTCAAATTACTGCCATTGTCTTCATCTTCCCATTTACTATTGGCCTGGCTACATTGACTTCCTTTTACCAGTAATACTGCAGGATTTGTTGTGTCTCTAGGCTCCAGCGATTTGAGGGGCCTTTTTCAGTGGTTTCAGCTGGTTTTAGTGACTTGTATTAGTGAGAATCATTGATTGAACTTTCGCTCACCAAAGTTCTAAAATCTGTATGCTGTGTATCTTCAGACATATTAGGCAAATCAAGGTAACTCCTAAAAGTTCAGAGTCTTTCACTGCATAGTCTTACTTGTCTTCATATTTTTGTGATATGGAATTACTACCCTTAGGTTTATTAGCTAGAAAGAGAGTAACTTGCTTTCTTTAAGCCGTGTCTTTTCACTTATTTATTGGTCATTGTGCAGACAAGACCCTGAGCAGCCTGATCTGCATTGGCCCTGATTTAAGCAGGGGGCTGGAATAGATGATCTCAGGAAGTTATTCTGTGACTCTATGATGATTTTTGTGTTTTGAAACTCTTAAGCTATCACTTCTTTGATGCATCCAGTGTTTTGAGATTGAGTACATCAGTAGCATAGTCTAATTTGATTATTTGTTGCTTTTTTTGAGTTGTCCTGGTCTGCCTCAAGCTTGATGGCTTTCTAGCTTAAAGAAATAAGTGATGAGAGTAAGAGTTATTATTAAGCTGGAAAAAAAAATACTAGTAGAATTACGGATTAAAATAAACAGAGTTACAAAATGCAGATGTCTTGATCCAGAAATCCAGACCCTGATAAGCAGCTAATGGAGCCATATTAAAAAATGTTTTTCAACTTAACCATGTAGTTGATGCACAGGAGGAAGTCACACAAGGCATTTTTCGTGCTGGTCCTCTTGTGAGAAGCTGTGATTAGCGGCAGTCTGTCATGCAGGGAAGTGGGGAGCTGCAGTGTTTGCTGCTCTGGCTGGTTCAGGCAACCACTGGAGGGCGTGTGCAGCTGCAGAAAAGCTGCCCGCTTTTAGGCTTATTTTTTAGATAGAGGGACGTTAAATGCCCAAATCAGATCTTGTGTTTTGCATTCTGGTTTAGTTTGTTGAGAATCTGTGGGAAGGAAGTACAGATTTTGCAACAATTCAGTGTTTTGGGGTTTTTTTAAGGAATTTTGGTGTCATCTCTGTAACCATAAGCATCACGTGTTCCGTAATGGGATTGCCTTTTGCCTAGAGATTTATAGAATTTGTCATCAGTTGTTTCTTAAAATATGATTTCAGTTAAATCTGCTAAATCACAGCTTGAAACATTGTCATATTATTAATTGGGTTGAGAGTCTGTCTCATGTCCACGTTTTCAGAGAAGATCTTGTGAAAGTACGTGAGTTTTCTTTCGGTTTAGTGAGTTCTTTGTTCTGTTCTGGTGGAAATTTGAGTTTCCTTTTACCTCTGACTCTTCAAAAGGGTTAATACAGTTGGCTGGTTTCCACTCATTTTATCAGAGATTTTATTGGTAATTCAGACTTCATCTGGCTAAAGAAATATTAGAACCTTCCCTGTCGCAGATTAACTTGGGAGTTCAGGTATGCTTGCTCTTCTTACCTTGTTTAATGCCAGCTTTTCAGGCTGCTGTTTGTCCCTGGAGAATGATTTTCATCTCTCAAATGAGTCTATATAGCTTGTATGGAGAGATACCTTTTTATCTTGTAGGTACCTTAGAGCAGCATGTTAGGGAGATGGGAGCATTTGCTAAGGAGTGATGGAGTTACGATTTTTAGATTCCGCCCCGCCCCCCCCTACATCTTTGTACATGAAAAGGTTTCGTGTTGGCCAATTGCTTTGAGTTCAGGCTTGACACCCTTAAGAAGCTTTGCCAGGCTAGGGTAATGCTCAGTAACAAGCATTTGTACATTGCTACTCCTGATGTAGAGGTAGCAAATATGCAAGTTTCAGGAATATGCCAGTTGTAAGCATTGTAACTGTGTACAGTAATAAACAAGGTGGTGAGATTCATGAGAAATTTCTTCCATAGCAACTGATAATTCAATAGTTATTCATCATGGTTTTTACTGCACTTTTTTGGAAGCATGGGAGACTAGATTTGA
Organism: Aquila spilogaster; assembly: GCA_024606505.1. Lineage (NCBI taxonomy): Eukaryota > Metazoa > Chordata > Aves > Accipitriformes > Accipitridae > Aquila > Aquila spilogaster. The sequence goes on from JANHGO010000001.1 coordinate 11,246,526, forward strand.
TGAATTTTTGATGCGATGTGACAGTTCTTGGACTTAATCATATATGAAATTGGTTACCTTGGTCATAGATATGATGATTATTGTGCTGAGCTTTCATAATATTTATGAAGGTGTATTTCTCTGTCATGTATACACTGGACCTATTAATATGAAGAGTCTATGCATATGAATTTTAAAAATGAAAATTATCATCTTGCCTGGTCTAGGAGCACAAAGGAGTCATTCTGCCAGATGCATTTGTTTGGTACGATAGTATAATGTTGAAATGGGCAGGGTTAGCTTTTAGAAGCCTCGGAAAACCTGTCTAGGGCAGATAATAGTGCAGTTTTAGCTTGCTGGATGTTTTCAAATTTCTGTATGAAAAATGAGTGTTAGATGATGTTATCGTTATTAAAAAGCTGAAGCTTCAGCAGTTGTTTTGACCATTTAAAGTTTGCACAGGCCTGAAGGATCAGCTGTTTCCCAGTGGGCTGGTGTTCATGATGCAGAATGCTCACCTTTTATTTGTTCTCATAGCCAGAACGCTTTGGGATACGTCTGAACACTGAGCTGTGTTGTTTCCTCAGGAGGTGTGCTTTGTTGGAAGATTGAGGGCCTGTTTGTAGAGTGAGGAAGAGAAACTTTTGATGCTGCTGTCCATGGTGTAGGTGCTATAGTAACACAGCCTGTGGGGTTTCTATGCTGGCACAACCTCTTAGAAATAAACTCATCTGTTTTAACATTGTTATTAATGATATTATCTTAGGTCTAACTCTTACTTGTTTTAAACAGTGCAATATCTTTAAGTAATTAGTGTGGGCAAGACTCATGCTGTAGATTGTTAAAATGAAAGCTGTGATTTTGCTCTCTGCTTTTGTTTTAATAAAATTGATGATTCATTAATTTATTCTTCTAGGACTTTTTCATAATGCATATTAACAGATATTGAAGTATTTTGATTATGAAGATTGTAAGCAACACTTTTTTTAGTAGAACTTGAATGAAGTACATTGAGTGTTTCTATTAGTGGGGACATATCTATCTGAATACTTGATAGCTTTTGACACTTCTGTATTATTAAAAATACTCTCTGTCTTTTTGTCTTAATATAGCACTGTAAGACTGGAAACATCTGGGCTGAATGGACTTTAGCATCAAAAGAAGTTCTCAACTGTTAACTCGAAAAATTAACTACATCAAAATGAAGCAGGTACCAGAGATCCTTGGAAATACCAATGGGAAAACTCAGAATTGTGAAGTGAATCGTGAGTGTTCTGTCTACTTGGGCAAAGCACAACTTTCTGCCACTCTACAAGAAGGTGTCATGCAAAAATATAATGGCCATGAGGCTCTTCCATTTATTCCAGCTGATAAATTGAAAGATCTAACCTCTCGTGTGTTTAATGGTGAGTCTGGGGCCCAAGATGCCAAGCTGCGCTTTGAACCCCAGGAAATAAAGGGAGTTGGAACACCACCCAACACTACTCCTATCAAGAATGGCTCTCCAGAAATTAAGCTGAAAATCACGAAAACCTACATGAATGGAAAGCCTCTTTTTGAATCTTCCATTTGTGGAGACAATGGTGCAGATGTGTCTCAGTCAGAGGAAAATGAACAAAAGCCAGCAAATAAGGAGAGGAGAAACAGAAAAAGAAGCATAAAATATGACTCCTTACTTGAGCAGGGTCTTGTTGAAGCAGCGTTGGTATCAAAGACTTCAAGTCCCACTGAAAAGAAGGTAGTACTTTTTTTTTTTTTTACATTCTTTCTTTTGTTAGGTTTGTTACTCATACTGAGATTTCATTTGTTCATATGCTAATCTTCATTTCAGGTATTTCAATAGGTGCTTCCCACACTTTCTATGATACTCTGTCTTTGTCTCAACAAAGGACAGATGCACTCTAGTTCTGGTCTGTGTTTCTTGCCTAGGCTAGGAGTACCCCATAAATTCTGTTTCCATGTAAGTAAAGTAAGTCTCCAGAGCAAATCAGGGCATGTGGTAGTATGGGACGTATGAAACAGAAACTTCATCCAGACATGCAGCCAAGACCTAGCCAGGATGTGCACCTGGGCAAGGTGGCTGGGGAGGCCTCTGAAATTAGAGATGGCCTTGGAGCATGAGGTATTCTGGCTTCCTAATAACCAGATGTTTCTTAAAAAATAATTATTTCTGTATTCCTGGTTCTGAATTAAAGAAAATGTACTCAGCTGTCAGTTGGCTGATAAACTAGACTCTTTACCTTCAGATTTTGGCAGTTGGAACATAGTCCCTACCCTTCTTTGTCATCTGAAAAGAGCTGGGTTTGCTTGCTATAACCTAGCGAGTTGTATTCATTGAAAAGGTCTAGATACTTGTGTTAAATGTCATTAACTTTTGTGGTCAAGCTCATCTGTTTTTTGCTTCTTTTAAACATGGGCAGAAATGGAAATTTCACCTTTTTTAATTTGCTTTACCAGATTGTAAATAAGAATGCTGCTGGGAGCCCTTTTCCCCCTTCATCTAGTTTTTGTTGCTAGACTTCCTTTAAAGGAATGTGGTTTGCAATCATTTTATCTTGGAGGAAAAAACCTACATAGCAGGGATACTACTATGTATATTACATTTCTTAATGAGTGATTCAGAATAGTCTTGTATAACAATGGTAAATATTAGTGAATGCTTTGGCTAGTGAACAGGTCCTGTTTTTACACACCTTAAATGTGAAATGTATGTTATAGTTTTCTGTCAACTGTAGGTTTGCTAGTTCATGTTGATTCTTAGTTTCTCCCAAGGTCACACGTGCAGAGAAGAACCACACATATAGCTGGTGCATTACTGATTTTATTTACCCTTATTTTCATTAAAACTGCTTAATGAAGGAGTTTACAGAACTGTGTAAACGTTCTTCCAAGTACCAGAAATATTTATCATTTGTTTATGATTTGAATATATTATTCATCCTAGAATGATCAATACTGATGTTTTCAGGAATTTTATTAAAGAGTTTGTTTTCTTTAATTTTAACAGAATGTTTTAACACTAATTGGTTCAGACTTTGCTGAATCACTACCCAGAGGTAAAAAGTATGGGCACAGTCAATAGTTGGAGTAATTCTTTGTCTCATTGTTAATGAGGATAAATTGGACTAAAAGTTGGTATATTTATTAGCATCAACAACTGTAACATATTTGTGTGGCTTTTTTTTTTTTTTTTTTTTAAGAAAGAGGAGGAAATATTTACTATGCCCATCTACACAGTTTATTCTGAGGCCTTTCACATCAGTTGTCAATTAAGGGTGGCCTTTAATTTTTCCTGGTGATCAGTTCATTTAAGATGAAAAGAAAGGTTAGTCTGGCTTCTCTGAGTTGTTTTTCGTCCAAAAATGGTCAGGAGAAAACCATGTCTACACTGTTTCCCAGAGTGATTGAGACTTGATGGCTGGAGAGTGGTCGGGTTATTTATTTGCCAAACCAGTGAGCTACCAAACTACCAAATCAGGACAACCACCTGCTTGATCTCAGACTTTGCAATATTATAACCCTATTCTTTTCAGACCATTTGGAACTGGGGGTCATGCTTCTCGCTTTTTTTTCTTGCATAGTGCATTTTAAGCACAAAGGGCAGAAGGAAAAGCATTTGAAGGTCACAAGATGTTGGTTTATGATATAACTCCTTGACTGTAGAAAGTCTGGGGCTTTTCTTTCTCTCACAGGGAGGGTTTGCAACTGTGCAGGTTTAAAATAAAGGAAGAAAAACATAATACTAGGGAACACGCTGAAGATTTTTCAAATGTTTGTTCACATGCAGACTAGTGATATACATGTGTTCTCTGTGGTCATAACTGTAATTATCTTAATATCAGTGTTCTTTGGTTTCAGGCCCCTGCTCTAGCTGTTATTTCATCACCAACACCTAAAGCCTTAATGTTAGTACATCATACTGTGGTTTTATGTAGCTGATTGTGGCTGCAAAGTGGAAGGTAGAGAAAAATCATTGGAGTAAAAGCTGATTAATTTTGCACTTGGATATCTGTTTATTGTAGGTTACAAGTTAATGTAGAACCTGTTTGTCTGGTTTTATTTCTGGTCCGGTTTCTTTCTCAATTTCTTGTTGTCCAAGCTCTTACTCTTTTGATTTAGCAAAAATCGCCATGTTTCAAATACTGCCTTTTGTGTAAGGTAATTATATCTCTGTTTGATGGACATAGCAGATTACTATCTTGCTGAGGTGAGAGGCATATCATTTAACAAATACTCCAGTACTCTGTTGTTGGGTTTTCTTGTTGTTTGGGTGGTTTTTGTTAACATAAAGGAAGGCTGTTTAAAACTTTATCTGCAAGTCAGTTTTCAATTGGGAAAAAACTTGATCTGCCTAGCTCTGACGTGAGTTACATTTCTGTTGATAATCACCACCTTTTCCAGGCCTTAGAGAAACAGCTGTACTGCTTTCACTTTCCCAAGGTAAAGGAGAGGAAGGTGGGATAAGCTTATGGCTTTTTTCCTCCCTCCCCTCCTGCCTTTCACCCTTCCTCCCCTCACCGCTGGTATCTCTCCACCTGAGGAATTAACTTTAAAATCCAGGCCTCTTCTGATAAGGCTTGGTTTAGCAACTTCTGTGCCAAGGCACCACACTGATAGTGGTCTGACATCACTTCTAAATGTTCTGCTATTGGTGGTAGGTATCACATGTTAGATGTCTGAATCAATGCCAAACCCATGGACTCCGATAGTTGCCCACTTGATATTGCTGCTCATGAGAGGGCAGTATGCTTCAGTACTAGATTTTGTGGTGGCTGCTTTTTGAGTCATTGTTTTTGTCGGTTCTTGCAACACTACCAGTTAGGAATAAGGGCTTTCCTAGATTTTTCTCACTCAGTGCTTATGTTAGAAGTGGAACAATCCTGTTTGGAGGAGAATGGTAGAGGTTTACTTCATAGACTAATGTGAAGTAATCCAAGTTTGATCCCTAGAGCAATCCAGAGTTTCTGTATGGGAAATAGAGAGAGCACATATATCTGCAGCTCTTACGCGGGTGGTCCCAAAGTAGGTCTGTGCTCTCTAACCCTAAGAACAGCTCAGTATGTGATACGGGCACATTTGAGCTTGTTCTGCATAAGCCGGTTTGGACCTACACAAGTGGCAGTTTGCCCTTTTGGCATGGCTTACTGGCATGACTTCCTAGCACGGGTGCAGTAGCTCAGAAAAGCAGCAATGCTGTGTCCAGAACAAACCTGGAAGTCCACACACTGTTATACTTGCTAGTTCGGGATTCCAGCTGTGTCAGATGTACATGATCCAAAATGTACCTTCCACATAGCTTCCTGTCCAGTTTTCTTGTAGCCCTCTTTTAGTATTACACCAGAAACTTGGCGGTTTGGTACTCTTTCTGCTCAGTAGAGTTTATAATGACTTTGCAGCAGCTACCTGTGGGGCAATTTAAGTTACTGGAGAAACTCCACTAGTCCTTGTCATGCGTTTATGCTGCAGTTTTGTCTTCACACAGAAAAACTGTTCTGGCCAACTCCATTATGTCCAATATCTACATAATGTTCTAGTGCCTTTCCCAGTGAATGGCAAAGATTTGGAAACCCAGTAAGGGTAGAACAGAAGCAGTCTAAGGATTATCTGCTGCTTTTTATGCTTCTGTGCTAACTAAATACAGGAAGGTGGAGATGAGCAGAAACCAACAAGTTCCCTCTGTCAGATTGGAAAGCTGTGCGTATCAAATGTTTGATTATCCTGTTATAGCTGTTACAGCCAGATCCTGAGGTGGCTTGTTGTGTTTTAATTTCCAAAAAAGTAAAAAGAAAAAATAAAGTCAAATAAATGCGTCTTTCTCAGAAAGAGGTCTTGCTTGATTGTTTTGCATCATCAGTTATTAGGAATTTGTGGTCAAGTATGGTTACTGAACTTGTCATAAAATGTGCAGCTAAACTACCACGTGAGTCAGGATCTGTAGTTGTAGGGTAAAATGAACTTGATTACTTTTTTAATAGGCTGTTCTTGAGGTATCAGATCCTGACTTCAGGCGAGTGATAACACAGGCAGTCTGGCTGATGTCGTCAGAATCCCAAAGGAGTAGGAGTAACCCTAAAAATCTCTTCTGGGTGATCCCTTCAGGAACAAGCAAAATAACTTCTTATCCTTTTTGGAAAGGTTCCTGAGCTACTGTTTTGCGTTAGCCATTAGTAAAGGATTATGTTTAGCTACGCCTTGAAAACTTGTTTGTGCTAAGCAGATCACAATGTGCAGCAGTAATTGCTACTTTGGAACTTTAAATTGTTTGTTCTTAACGCCTCACTGGAAAAGTATCTTAAAGAGCTACTTGTAGGTTAAGAAGCACCAAAAAGCATACAGCGTTAAGAGTATGCTGGTTTGGGGTGAGATTAGAAGCTATGACTATTCTCACTATGACTATTCTCAGAGTGGCTACAAAATTAATTACAGAAAGCTTAAGTATTTGTTGAAGGCTCTCCATACCAGACTTCCTGTTCTTGTATGTAAAAGTGGCTGAATTAAGTACACTTTCTGCGTAAATCTGTCGTCTCAACATGTAATATGTAAATACATTTTTTTTTCCTTCTTCATAAACACATTGGTGGAAGAACCCAAATTAAATATGAAATAATATCTTGAAGTGATGACAAAAAACGCTCTATAAGAATAGCTCTACTAAGTTGGATCAAGGAGCCATTTGATTCAGCTCAGCACCTCAGCTTGGGGGTGAGGTTCAGCAGAGGATGCATAATGGAGAGTATAGACATGGTAAATCATGGAGTGATGCTCTTTTTGAATACATTCAGCCTCCAGCAGTTTGTGACTCAGAAGTTTCTAGAGCTGGTGACTTTGTATTTAATAGCTGTAGATGGCTAAATTCATGGAAGACAACCTCGGTTAGAGCAATAGAGCAGCTCTTTTTCCTTTTCAATTTGCCACCTACTTGTTTCATTTGAGTTTCTCATAATACTAGAAGTAGGGATCATGGACAAATTTCTCTATTACTGATAGTTTTATAGATTTCTCACAAACCTGTGCAATTTTTAATTTCAGCTTGAAGAGTCCTCATGCATTGTTCTACATACAGGAGCCATTCCAGAATGTTATTTCTTGTTACCATCGTTTATCTGAACTGTGATGACCTTTGGCTTCTACTGTGTCTTTTTGAGAATAAGAGACCAGAACTATACATGACATTCAAGATACAGATGTCTTGTGGATACATACAGTGGCATGCTAATGATTTTCTATATTATTCTCAATTTCATTCTTTTTTCATCGTAAATACATAGCATTTGATTGATTCGTGACTGCTTCTGAACACTGAGCCAGTTTTCTGTGGAAAAGAGCTGACCAGATGTAATGTAACTCAAATTCAAAGAATGTCAGCAACTGTTGCATTGTTTCATACTCATCTTTGGTTTGTGCATTCCAGGACTTTTTTTAATTTTAATTGGGTCTTTTGGGCACTATGGTGGACATGACAGATCAAATAAAGTGGTGAGCAGGCCATCTTCGGGAAGGACTAGCTTCCCTTTACATCTCAACAGCAGACTGTGCGCCATAACACAGTTGAGAGGCTAATGACACATTTTTAGTTTAATTGGTTTTTAAGCTAACCAGACTTATTCTCAGTCATTGCACTGATAGTGTCATGACTTAAATGAATAGTCATCTTGGCATCTCCTCTTCACATTGTATTGACCATTACCAGTTGGTGTGGAAAGAAATTTGCTTGTTGTCACTGCTTTTCTGTCCAAGATATGGTGAGACCTTCCTCTTGCTCTGCTCAGTGTTCTGCTTGACCAAAGTAAAGCATCTCTAACTTTTGTATTTAGCTGAGAGTTAGATCTACAGTTCAGCGTTATGTTACTTGGATGGATTTACAGGCAGATTTTTGGGAAACTTCAGTGATCTGTACCAGATGTCATTTCTGGCCCTTAAAGCCCCCTGTTGTCAAGAAAGAAAGATGCTTTGTAGTAACCCTTAGGCAAAGTAGCGAAAGCAAAATATTTTGATCTGTCTTGGAACAGTGCTATCAGCCTCCTTTACAAGTTTCCTTGTTCTGGAGTGGATTTCATGTAGAGCGCATGAACTTTAGGACCTCCAAAAGAGGTCTTTGTTCACAGACACAAATTTTATGTTTGTCTATTACCATGTTTTGTTATCCTCCTATTATAAATAAATAGGTCCAACCAGGCTAACATTTATATTTCTGCTTTTTGCAAATACCCGAAGTACCTACAGGAGTTGTTCTCTTGTGCATCATAAAATGGGCAGTAGCTAAAAGTGTAAGTTGTCAATAATGAGGAATTAATTCCCTTCTCAGAAAGACAGTTCATAAAAATGCTTTTACTTTGGAAGCTCAGTGCAAGAGGGAAAAGTGGATCTTGCACAGAACATTGTTAAAGAAGCCCTGCTGCACTTGTACGAAGAAGGGAAGTGAATCTGTGGCCTCATAGCAGCAACTAATGCTAGAAAAGCTTGGGTTTGTTTTTTTGTTGTTGTTGTTTTGTTTGTTTTGGTAAATAAATGTCAACTCAAGTGTACGTTGAGGATGCTTGTGAAGAAGTAAAATAACTTGGTATCTTAGTTCTTGTGGAATTGGTAGCACTTCGATCATGTGTGTTTACACATGATGTTTTACTGCAACAACTGCCCTATTCATATGGGGTTGGGGTAATTCTGGTTGGGGTTTCCCAGGTTTTCTGTACATCTCTATTGCTGAAAATAAGGAATGTTTCAGGAATATGCTTCAGCATTGCCAAATCAAGGTAATGTCTGTCTGTTCAGGTTTTGGGGGTTCCCCCCCCCCCCGCCACTTGCCCCTAGGCTGATTAATCACTGATACTGTTCTTTCATTTCATCTCTAGAAGAGGAGGACCTACCAGGTATGTGTAACAACACAACCTGGATGGAAAGCTTTTGTGCCTGCTTTTAGGTATGGGGATTAATTTTAAAGGTCAAATCTCAAAGGCAAAGTAGTACTTGGACTATGTCGAATTATTAGTTAACTAACAGAGCCCCTTTATGCCAAATCAGCATTTGTTCTATTTAAGCCTAGACAGCTTCTTTCAGTAGCGTTCTTGTTGCAAAAAAGCATAGTGATAAGTATCTGCCTTCACCAGAAAACAATGTTCTGTAAATCTAGTTGCCTGTTGGCGGTATTATCTGGGCTTGGGTTTTTCTGTTTTCTACCAAGAATATTAGGATTCAGAACATCTACCCATGCTACCTTGGATGTTTGTGAGCTACCAAGAAGAGGATATCTGTTAAGAAAATGTTTCAGGAAAACCCTTTCCTACTGAACTCTATAAGGGTGTAGGAGAGTGCTATGGGTAAGGCCCTGATACAGATTCTGATCTTGAAAGTATGTGAAACCATTGTACATGCAGATAAAATACATATGGATATGGCATTCTGAAAATCTGTAGGTATGCTGAGATGATTTAGCTTTCATTCTGTTATCCTATGTGAAATTCATGTGGAAATTATTCAGAAATAACTGTTTCCTGTGCCAAATGGCTTTACAGTTCTGCTTTTCCAGACTTCTGTAGCATCTCATATCCACACTGTCTTCTATACCAGGATACTACATCAAAAGTTTAGACTTTTGAGAGTGGGTAAAGGTTAGAGAAGTTGGATGGAGGCAGAAATCTTTTTCTAATACTCAGTATAAAAGAAGGTTTCATTCATTCTGATCAAACCTTATCTAATTTAAATACCTATTTCTGAAACATGGAACCTTTCAATAATAAGCCAGTAACTTACAATTTAAGAGGTCATCTAAATGTAAATGCAGAAATTCAGTAAAGCAGCTGAAAGAAACTGCTGTCCATATTTTTAAGAAAGATCGAGGGTTGGGAAGTGTTCCAGAACTTGCATCTTACTGGATTTATCTGTGAATGATTGAATCTGTTTCTCTTCAACTCTTTACACTGAAAAAAGGGTTGTATCCTAGTTACTAAAATACCGTGTTAAGCTTATTTCTAAAATACTTGCTCATATAGTGTTTGTGTAAAGGAAGATTGCTGATTTGGATAGACAGATTTGTTTTTAAATGTAAAAGCATCTTAAAAAAATTTCTCATCAGCTGGAGACTTGCTAATGAGGGAACCGAAGCCAGAAAAAAGAATTGAAATGTAACCAGGAGTTTAGTGGTTGATTTGAAATACAAATTTGAGCTTTTCTCATGTTTTAAAATCCATAATCTACATTATGAATCCCTGTTTAAACTTGAATTGATTTTTATTATCTTCGGCTTGCTTTCCCTCTTGGAGGGGTGGGTCCTGCGTGGTGATATTCAACATGCTGTCCACGAACTGCTTTAGATGAGTCTGTGGAAAGAAATGGAGGAAACAAACCTATTGTAACAAAATTTATATTTGCTTTCAGAGAGCCTCAGCCAGCACAGAAAAGAAAAGTTTTCAGGGGATCTGTGAGTAGTGATTTTCATCAGCCTTTTTTGTCCTCTTGTTTTATAGCATTAGCATCTAAGCACCGTGAAGAAAAATAAATAAATCCGGGTTGTGGCAGGAAGATTCAAACTTAGTGTCTTCTGCAAATGTAATTCTTCACACTGCCAGATTTGACCCCTTTTTAGTAATAGAAGAAAAGAAGTTAGTGGTTAGTAATAGAAGAAAAGAAAAGATAACTTGAAGAAATACATCTAATGTAATTGTTCTCAAAATTGAATTTGGAAGGTTTTAGTTAAATCTCTGGCTTGGTATAAAACAATTAGAAATCTGAAAAACTAACAAACCAACCCTCAGTATAGTTTTTTCTTTTTTTTCTTTTTTGTTTTGATCTGGACTTTTCACATCCACTTCCCCCTCGGTCTTTACCTTACTGCACCATATAATGTATGTTTTACGAGGGTGTTGCGGATTTAATTGTGCAGAGGTTGATGCAATGGCCTTTTGAGGGCTGTAGCCTTTGGATGGTCTACTGAAGTGTCCCTTTCTGTTTTACTGAAGATAGAACACAAAACTTTGCCAACTCATTGCTTCTTTCTTCATGTTTTCTCATCCTTCTCTATTTTGTAGTAATAATCCAGCATTTTCTCTTAATCTTCTTGCGAGGGTCTGGTTTACTCTTTAGTCTTCTGCTTGAAAAATTCTCTCTGTAGGCAGTGGTTTGCTGAATATGTAATTACACAGCATTCTTCCATTAGACAATAAACAGAATGTAACAGGACAGAGTGGAAGAACTTATCTTTATTCGTGATATATTCAGTTACTTGTGGCTTACTATCTAAGTGTACTCCCCCACATCCCAGAAGGTGGGAGCTATTTGGATAAGCATAGGGCCTCTAAGGACTTGTCCTGGGATAAACAGATTTACTATAACATGTGAATTATAATCTTAAAAAAAATAAAAAGAACACAGCACTAAGGCAGTTACGTTTGTGAGGATACTGTATTTTTATAGACAGAATCATTTAGAATGAGCGCTAGCCATTTCTTCACAGTCTTAAGTTGCCACCCTTTTCATTTGAAGCAATAGTGTATATTGAGGGTTTTGCATAGATTTTAATCAGCTGTAGTTGTAATTTTTGGTTTTGAAGTGATTTGACTTCATGAGATTTTTGTCCTCAATCACAAGTGGGAAGAAGCCGTTTCTCTGTCCTGAGTGATAGGGCATCACTCATGGGGAAAATAGCTGCATCCCTCCATTCCTTTGCCTGAAGACTGAATGGTGATTTGCCTTTCATCAAGTGAAATTCCTGAATTTTTCAGGAAGTAAGCGCTTTCCTAAGAACATAATTATGATGGTGGTTTCTCAAGGAAGAAATGTTTGGAACCGTTGTCCGATTATGTTTGTTTGTTTGCTTGTTTATAGTGTCCTTAATCATTGATGAATTCAAGTGACAGAACATTACAAAAATAATCTTTTTTGTTCTGTTGCTCCTTTTTTCTCCAGACAAATCTACCACCTTTCCTGAATCTCCGAAAGGAATAAAGTTTGTTCTGCAACCACTTCCTTAGTTCTCTATCTTTCCTGATAGACAAGAGCAGATGAAACATTTTTACTTTTATTTTTATTACACAAGTCCATGATAGAAAATAGCAGTATTAGTGGATGAAACACAGCCCAAGTAGATAGCAGGACCAGAAAAATATACGGTTTTGTTCAGCAAGCAACGTTATCTTTTCCATAGTAAAGAAACACGTTTGATTGAAGTTAGTGTGTTCTGACTCTGATTCAAAGTACATTTTAATTGCATATATTATGTTTAGGGACCTTGATTATGCTGTTTTAATTTCTTTGTAATGCTAGTAGATTGTTTTTTATTCTGGAGTGCAAGCGGACCTTTAGCAGTCTGTCTTTGTATCATGGCCTTCTGTTATAGTGCAGTCCAGTGGAAGTTCTTTGATCCAGGATGGAACTGGATTGAAAATGAAAACAGAAATGGAGATATCAGGTATCTGCAAGTTGTTCAGTATGTACTTCCCCATTATGTTACACAGAGGAGAGCATTTACTGTCTTAGTTTGTCTTAATTGTTCTCTTTTGGTTTTTTGTCCAATACTAAATTCTGGTGGTGCATTCTTCACCAGTTCTCAACATTGTTCTTTGTCTAATCCCTTTTTGACAATTTACAGTTAGATGAAGGTTTTTTTAATGATTTCTAAAGTTTTCCAAATTCGTATAGTGAAATAGTAGCTTTTTGACGCTTAAGGTAATTTGCAATAATTTTGAGGGGCTATAATTCCTTGCACAGGTATGCACATGTGCATATATACACAAAATAGATAATGATAATATTAGTATCTCTACCACAGATCGCTTTAAAGTGATAGTTATCTCAGTCTGACACTACCTAGTAAGCCTTCTAGGTGTTTTCTAAAAAAAATTACCTTTGTCCCTTGTTTACTAAACACTCATTATGGTGTTTTCATAACAGAGTCTACAAACAAACCTAAAGCTCTTAACTGCAGTAAAGATGCTGCCCTCAAATGCATTTTTCTTTGGTCATTTTAAGATAGTTTTAGGCTTTGAAATTATCCATCACTCATGGTGTGTTCTTGTCTCGTCATATTCATTAGTCAGACCAGAACTAAATGGAAACTGATTGGATTCTTTTGATCAGGTGTAGGCAAAGTTAACTAAATACCGATGTTTTCTATGGCCAAACCAGTTCTTTGGGCTGGTAGAATGCTGACAGCAGTGTCATAAATTCTTGTCAATCTGCCTGTCACTCATTGCCTATGAAAGTGCTGAGAGAAATGACAAACAAATCTGTGAAATGTTAAGGGAAGAGGAAAGGCATGTTAAACATTATTTTCTTTTTTTGGTCCTTCTCAGCCTATTGCAGCTGCTGGCCTGGATGAGTTTTTAAGGATGCTGGTACTCTTCAAGGCAAATTTCTCACAGAAAAAGTCAGTTGTAATAAAGGAGTAACTCCATTCCACACTCTGTGCCCCCCTGGACAAAATAAACTTAAAATCCATCTAGCTGCCTTTCAGAGCAAGTCTTTCATTAGGATACTAATGCAGGAAGTCAGGAATTTCGATGTTTGCCATGCTGAGTAGTGCAGAGCCTGTCAAATGGCCTGCTTATTCAGGGTCAGGACTGGTCTGTGTGGGAGTCATCACCTCCTCACCCAGGCTTTAATTGCCCATTTATGTAACTTCTCTGCAGTCTAGTGTTTGAAAGGGGGGGGAAAAAACCACCTGGAATTCCTTCCCAAAGTAGAAGAGAAATACGATCACAAGCTGTTTCCTTCTTCTCTTTAGCATAACTGGTTTAAAGTTTGGGGCTAAGGTGATTGAGGTGGTAGTTATCTCAGAGGCTGCAGAGCTTGCCTGTAATTAAGGAAGGAGAGGGAGGGGAAATTCTGCGACTAAATGTGTATGTGTTTACTTCTGTCAAAACTGCAGTAAAAAGTAATGGGATGGGGCATACACAGAGCAGTCCAGACTTATTTAGTAATGAAGGCAAGCAAAGACTGTTCTATGTTGCCCTGCAGCACAGAAAGCCTGACAGGCTTTACTTTGTTGACATTTATGGGTAGGAGATCTAATTAGAAATGAGAACAATTTCAAGAAATAAAAAGTCATCAAAAGACACAAACAGTCAAAAAATGAGGGGAAGATATTTTAAAATAGTTTGATTTTGTGTGACCTTCTCTTGCTTTACAGTTGTGCTCTAAACCAGTAGTCTCCCATCTTAATTTGCTTGCTTAAGTATCATCACAGAAAGAATTGATCAGCTATTGCAGGAGGAGGTATTCCCTGTCTTCCGGTGCATTCACCCAGACCACCAAAAGTGTGCTTCCAGTCCTGCCTCTCCATCTTCCATGGGTGCACTGTCAGGTGCCCTGTTGCCTGCCTACATATTGTTAGGAATCAAAATTTGCCTAAACAACAATTCCTGTTTTCTTCTGGAGGAAAAAAACCTGCAAGCCAAATTACTTTTTTCTATACTACTTTGTAACTTGAATGGTGATTTCCTATTCTTAAAAATTGCAGTGTACAAGTGTCTCATAAAGAAGCTCCAGCTCTCATTGCATGAGAACATAGATGCCATCAGGGGACTGGGTGGCAAATTTGTTTAGAAATGGCCATCCCATCCCACCAATAATTAAAAAACCCAACCTGGATACTTAAGTAAAATCTATGCATATGACTGCCTTGCAGTATTTAGCATTTTCTGATGTTTTTAAACAATTTAAATACTTAAGCATTTAAGGCTATGCTGGCAGTTTGCAAAAATGTTTTTGAGAGGAAGTATTGAAGAGACTGTTGATGGCCTACAGCTGTTTGTCTCAGAAGTACATGCCAGGAATTTCACCTCACTGTTTACTGTTGAGATACCTATTAAATAGATCAGAGTAATTCCCAGAATGAGAATATAAAACTAAACCAGTGTGATGTGGGAAAGTAAGATGGAAGTGAGCGAGTTCATGGTGATATTTTCTATAGGTTTTTAAATAACCTCATATGACAGCTCTTAAAAAAATTATGTATATAGAATTCTGTGCTGTATTTTGCCACTCTTTTAAAGTATGCACACTTTATCCATAGAAGAAAACATAAATACAACAAGCGTTGTATAGATAAACCTTGCAGGTTTTATCAGAGCATGTCATTTTCAAGTTTTTTATCGTGATCCAGTATAGTAAAAGAATTCTGAGCATTTTTAAAATTTGCAAAGTGCTTGTAGGTATATTGAAATGCGATATTCACCCCTGTACTGCTACCCCTTTCAGATTATGCTGGAATAAGAAACACTGCTAGAGCCTTTTCATTATTCCAGCCAGCTCCTTCTCAGACGGTAGTTGTAAATCTTTGCAGCTTAGTTGCACTTTCTGAAAAATACAGGGACTTATAAATTAAAAATGAGATTCAGAATCCTGAGTAACTTTCATATTTCTGAAAAGTTAACTCGCTGAAAAATATTTTCAGCCCACCTATTTAGTTTAAATGCTGAAGTCAGTTTGTGTGTGTTAGGATTAATGTTTTTCCGGATCTGTTCTTGGAATATGTATTTCTTAATTTTTAGCTTTTAAGCATAACTTTTCATGTCATGTTTAACTGCTAGAAGGAGCATTTGATTTTTCACATCTGCTTGGAATCTTTTAGGTCTATTAAAAGTGCTGGACTTGAGGCAAGCTCAGCAGGAGGGGTTTTCTTCTGACAGTCTTATAGAATCCTTAGAGAGCCAAAAACCTTGAGACATGGGAACATGGCTCTAGCTGGAGGCACATGAACCAAGTCTGAATTCATCAGAAAAGCTGAATCACTGGATGAGTAACTGTCCCTAACAATCAGATGATACAGCACCATGTGTGTTTACCAGACATAGCTTTAAAAGCTTTGAGGAAAGGAGTTTCTGAGTACATTAAGCTTTATTTTTTTTTATTGGATGTACCTCTATGTTTGAGTTGCAAAAAAATCTCTATGCTGTTGCAGCACGTCAAAGAGTTTTGTTGGTGGTGTTTGGAAAATAACGTGTTATTAGTTATGGTAGTATTCTCTGGATTTAAAAATCTGTACAAGGTAACCTGATCTATTCTGAGTAAACAGAATGCTCCAAATACTTGTTTCTGCATTCTACATTTCCAGTTTCTAAACAGTGTTCTTTCTTTCCTCTTGCCACTTTCCATTAATTAAAACAGAATTTTGCTCCAGCTCTAACATTAAATCCAGTGAAAGCCTGAAGCTCCAGTCTGCCTTCTGTATGTTGAGCTGATGAACGCAAGATGAACAATATAACGTTGCATATAAATTTAATACTAGCAGAACAAAAAAGCAAATTAAAAAAAAATTTTTTTTTCCCCACAGGTATCTGTAATGATACACATTCTGTGCTTTCTTACATCCAGAGTTAGTCCTTACCTAGATTAAGGCATTCATTATTTATATCAAATAGAACAGATGAAGCCAAAAAGACAAAATGTAGCTAACTTTGTGAAATGGGTTTAGTTGGTGAATAAATGTCTGTGTTGCTGAACTTTGTTACGATGCAGTAAAAACGTGTGTCTATCACAGGGGAGCACAAAACTCCCTTTTAGTTAAATCTATCCTTTGAACTGGAAATAGTTCTCAAATTGTTTTTCAATAGCTAAAATAGCTTTAGAGCACCAGCTGAGCTCTCACAAACTTTTACTGCTAGAACTGGAACAGAAAAAAAATCTTGCAAAAAAGGGTGTGGGGAAGGGTTCATGTCACAAATTCTCAGTATGTAAAAAGACAGCTGAAAGATGCAGAGTTTGGGTTTTTTAACTGGTTATTTATGCAGTTTCTATTCAGACATAAAGACAGTATTTCAGTCTATTCTAGTTCAGTATTTTTTTATTTTTATCTTTTTAAATCTACGAACACATTTGTGTGTGTAGTGCTTAACTTGATTAATAAAAATCAATACAGAGGGAGGTTAACTCTTCCACATCTATACCCAATGCTCAGTTAATGTGTTTGAAATTAAAGTAAGCCTTCCTGATGGTCTCCCAGCAGTTATTTGAAAAGATAAAGGCAAACCACAGCTTACTTGCCAATATTGCGAACTAAAAACAAAAACATAAACGGAACTTGGAATTTTTTTGCTGTGAGAGAACAAAAATTATGAATTGAAGTTTTTATTACACATGAACTATAATTACTCTTTTTTAGCAAACATGATAGCTCTTTATTCTGAACTATTTATTTCCCTCCTTCCATTACCACTCTGTGTTTTTACGTATAATGAGAATGTTAATACAAACTGTAGTTTTGTTGTTTATTTTTGTGTGCTATTTAGTAATCCTAGTGCTTATCTGAAGAAATATGGTGATAGTTTGGTGGTTTTTTTTTTCTTTTTTTATCTTTTAAGGCTCCTGCTAAGAGAGATCCAACTCAAAGTACCGTCAAAGAAGACAAAGTCCATCTGTTGAAGTATAATATAGGAGATCTAGTGTGGTCAAAAGTATCTGGTTTTCCATGGTGGCCATGTATGGTTTCTGCTGATCCTGTTCTCCATTCCTACACTAAACTAAAAGGTATGTCAGTGATACTACAAACATCCAGATTTTTTAAGGTATACATAACTGTTATTTTGGGAAAATTCTGTTCTTCGTTTTATCTATTCAGTTGTATCAGTAATTGAATCAGCTCCTTGTTGTCAAGAGGAATATTAAAATCATGTAAACACTATTCTTTGGCATATAGCAGACAGAGCTTTTTTTCTCCCTCAACATTCTCCAAAAGATATCAAAATTGTGGTCTATGAAACTGTGGAGTCTTATTAAAAAGATTATCTGATGGCACTTTCCATTGTTTTTATGGAGATGCTTGGAGAAGTGATACAGGCTAAAAATTTCATTGAAAGCTAATAGGAATTAAATACTGATGATTATGCTTTACTAAAAGCAATCTGTAATTCAGGCTGCTAAATCTTCTGTGATTCATAGAATCAATACTGTTATCTACAGACAACATTAGTTGATTCTACATGCAAGGACTAGGAATCTGTACAATTTCTGAATCTCATGTGCAACTTTGTTCTCTGTTCTGATAACTGAAACTTTTGAGACTTACCTATACTGGTTGTAGAATGATAAAGTATGTAGGTAGGAAAGGACCTCTACAAGTCATATGGTCTCCAAGTTAGAGCAGGTTGCTCAGGGTCTTGTCCAGTCAAATATTTAGTGACTTCAAGGATGGAGGCTTTACAGCCTTTCAAGGCAACTTGTTCCAGTGACTGGCAGACATTATGGCAAGAAGACCCTCCCCTTCATCCAGTTGAAATTTCCTTTGTTTCAACCTGTGTCCATTGCCTTTTGTATTAGCACTGTATGAATCAGATCGATTAGGCACAATTTGCCCTTGGTGAGTCTGTGCTGTCTATTCCCAGACACCTTCTTGTCTTTCATGTGCTTGGACATACCTTTTAGGAGAATTTGCCCCATAATCTTGTAGGCATTGAGAGTAATGTAGTCAGTAGTCAGCCTAGCTTGTAGTTCCACAGGTTGTTCTTATTTTTCTTGAAGACAGGTGTGATGTTTGCCTTTTTCCAGTCACTGGGTATCTCCCCTGATGGTTGTGACCTGACCTTTCAAAAACTATAAAGAACACCCTTGCAATCACATTGGCCAACACCTTCAGCTCCTTCTGAGGCATCTCTTCTGGTCCCATAATCTCATAGATGTCCAATTTGATTAAGTGCTCCCTGACTTTTTCTTAATATGCTGTGTGTACTGCCTTGGTCTTGCAGCCGTTATTGCGAGGCTAAGGGACCTGAAGGCTTGGGGGCAGATGTTACAGTTTAAAAAACGAACAAACAAAACCCTGAGACAGAGAAGGCATAGAGTAGCCCAGCCTGTGTCCTTTGTCACTCAATCTCCTGCTCCAGTGAGCATTCCTTAGCCTTCCTTTTGCTATTGACAGAAAATCTTTTTGCTGCACATTGCATCACTCACTAGTTTTAACTCCATCTGAGCACTGTAAACTATTTTTTACTATGTTTATGCCAAACTGTACTGAAAGTTTAAAAAACATGAAAATGGAATCCAGAAAACTTGCAGATTAAGGAGAAAAGCAAGAAGTTAAGAGGAATATCAAACCAAAGTAAGAGCACATAACTTAATGTTTTGATATTTATGCCTCTAAATACTTTCATATATTTTATTAGATCAGGCGAAAGTATTGGCTTCTGTTGTTATGAACAGAGCAGGGCATTTACTTGTCACTAGAGACTTCAGTAACTTTGAACTATGTATTTCCAAGTCTGGGAAAGCAGTGGTTTTGTTGGTTTGGTTTTGTGTATTTTTCAAGGGTTGCATTGAGAACTTGGAATATACATCTAAAATCTGCATTGGAATTACAGCTTTCCAGTGCGGAGGGACTGTAAACATGTAGGATTGGAAATCAGAGTAATCTTGATGCTTTGGAGGTGTGGTCTGAAAAAAAAATGCAGTTCAGTAGGAGAGTAAGTGTTGGATTTTTACCGTGGTAGGTGATCAAGCTGGGAAATGAGTGGAAAGCTGCATTTTCACAGAAAGGAACCTGAGAGCTGTAATTACCCATTGTAGTTTTCTCTGCAGAAGGACCAAAGTCACACTGACATAAGTTAATGGTGATACTTATAAAAAACATGAAGGAGATTCTTTGCTTTTCCAGTGGTAGCATGGCCTCAGCGGGAGCACTTTGTTCATTTCATCCTGTTAGGGCCATCTCATTTCAAGAAACACGGACCAAACAGAGAAGGTTCTGGGGACAACATGAACAGAAATCTAGGAGTCTACCTGCACGGGCAGACTGAAGGAACTGGGGCTGTTTAATCTGACAAGGAAGAGCTAAAGGAGAACCCAGTAACTGGCCTTAAATAACTTCAGTTATTTACATGCAAAGAAGAAAAGGCATAAACTCTTCTTGTTCTGGGAAGAAGGCAGCTTAGTAGCAATGAATATTTAGACTACACGTTAAGAAGAACTTGGGAGGGATAAAGATAGCGAAGCACTGGAATGGATTGCCTTGGAGAAATGGTGTGATCTCATTCATAGGAGGTTTTTAAGAACAAATTGAATGAGGATCTATAGGATTACAGCTAGACTCAGTGTTGGTAGTAAAGTAAATGGCTTCCTGAGAACCCTTTCAAGCATTCATACAATTGCTAGAATGATTATTATAGACTCCTCAGACAAATTGTTCTTGTAGCAGTCTTTCAGAGTTTTGATCAGGCAGTCCCTGTGATTTTAATCTTTGGATTATTAGGTCTATTATGAGATAGAGCTGGATTTTGAGAGAAATAAAGCTGTTTATGTGTTCATAACTGAATTACTGTGCTCCTCGAAAGGAGCAAGGTTTATGCTTTGTTATCAAGAATCTCTGTGCTAGCTCTTTATAAGAAACTATAGAAATGGTTGTAGCAAAAACCAATGTTGTGTCTGAATGCAACCTGTGGACTTCTAACAGAAAGAAGGGCCCAAGTGCTTTAGATGTTAACTTCCATCTCTTTGAAGTTATGTGGATGATGGTCATTTCTGATGTTTGCTCTGGAGTTGACTTGGGGGTTGCCTTTTCCTTCAGGAGGTTTGACTAAGTCTGGACAGCCATCATAACTGATAAATGCACACTGAAGTGCATATTTCCATCTGTACATATTTTCAGTCTTGTATTATCTTCTACCTACAGTTTACTATTGAGGCACTGTCAAAAGTCTCCTGTTCCAAACAGAAGAGTTCTTTTATCTGGGAGTTGTAGAAATAGTCAGCTATGTCTCTGTATTTCTCATTTCTAGGATTAGGATCAACAGTGTTTATAAACAATCTGAATTTCTGGATGCTAATAGTTGATTTCATCATTCCAGCTGGTTAGGCTTCAGAAAAGTTTGTAACTTTCAACTTGCAGGATGCATACATGCATGTAAGAAGGCGCATCCTGAGTCAGGCTAAAGTTCTACCTCATTCAATATCCTGTCTCTAACTGTGGTCAACCACAGATGCTAGGATACAGAAAAAGACAAGTAATAGTGGTGGGTCCCCAGAACACTCCCCTAAACCTTCAATAATTAGTGATTCCAGGATTTTGTGAGCCAAAAATTATGTCTTTGTATATAACAATGCTTAATGAATTCCATTATTTTATCCAGGAGTATTGATATGAATTCAGCCCACAGAAGATATCTGAAGATTCACAAATAGGTTCAATGATTCTAGTGGTAGGCAATATTATTTAGACTCCTTAATTAGGCAGTTACAGCTGTCCAGCATTATATTGTAAAAGGAATAGAGTGTCTGTTTGGAACTGGGCTGCTGGCTGCTCAGAGGCAGATCTTTACAGGTGGTTGTAAATGTAGTCTTTGCCATCCCTCTGTCTGCAGCTAGGACGTCCTGGTTAAAATACAAAAATTATCCTTTATTTCATCATAGACAGATTAAGTCATTGGAGCTCAGTAGTCCCTAGTTAAGCAACATTTTGTTGATGAGGACAAAAGAATCTCAGTCAGGAGCAATTCTCTGGCACAGTAATTATTTTGTCTGTGCAACAGACAAATTTTATTTGATGGTGTGGCATAGGGAAGGGCCTTGGGTCTGTATGCATCACACATCCAATCCAGTAGTCTAATACATGTTCCAGTGTGATGCATACAGTCCCAAGACCCTTCCCTATGCCATTCCTCTAGATTCTCATCTGATCTCAAATGAGTTACTATTGTTCTTGTAGCTGTCATGTATGTTTTAGATATAGATGTATGTATGTAATGGTTAATGAATATATATATGTAATGGCTAATAAAACTTATGCACATACCATTAATTAGGTTGATTTCATATTGCCATTCCAGGTACCACATCTTGAGACAAGATCAAGCCCTTTTAAAAATAACTATTGGCTGAGTAATTACAAAAAGAAAGTTCTTTCTAAGTCTAGAAACCCCAGTAATAATAGTGCATGAAGCAATCAACTAGACGTATTTGCTGATTAAGGCAGAAGACCTGCAGTGTATGAATAACCTAGCAAAATCTAGACCTAGTTTGAAGACATCTGTAATGGAGAACTGTGACTGTTATTTGTTCTTACTGTGTAGACATCGTTACCCGATTTCCTCCTAGACTACATGTTAGACATACTAATGTGGTGACACCTTGAAAAACCATAGATACTGTAGGGGGGGTAACTGATCCTTTTCTAGCAGGATTGAATTTACAAACACAGAAGTGTAGGTCATCACAGTTAAAACCTTTTCTATTTTTAAATAAGACCCTGATTTGAACACTCGGACAGCAAATCTACGAGTTTTACTGAAGGAGGTGCTAGAGGACGTCTTAAGTCTGATTCTCTTGCCTCTACCTTTTAAAAGTTTGTTGTTAATTGCAAACTTTTTGATGAATTTTGAAGGTGTTGTCTTCCCCCCTTCACTGTAGAATAGCTGAGATCTTTAGAAGGGGAAGGATGTATGCCTATATCTTACTACAGTGAGACATATTCCTCTTTACAATCTTAAAAGAATGAATGTTTCCTGTCTAGGTTTCAGAATTGTCCTCTTCCTGCTCTCCCTTCCACCACCCAAATCCTTTTCATTTCTTGCTTTGATTCCTTAAAAGCTTGGTTAAGATGCAATTGTGATTGCAGATGTTAAAACTAGCTGAAGTATGTGTTTCTGTTCAAGAATATTAAAAGATAAAGTTTAGGGAAATCAGAGATGAGGCTGAGTGCACAGGCTATCGAAGCTTTGGAAACTTTTTCAAATGTAGCATTTTCAGAAACATCCAGGCCTACATGTAAGTGAATATACATGGAAAGCACTGATTGTAACCTTAAGTTACTTTAGCAAAGCATATTCTAGATTGGAATTAAACTATTGGGCTTTTGTGTCAAACTTCACAGATTATAGCGCAGAGACTTACAAGCCAGTTAAGTGGTTTTTTGAAAGGTTAACCAGTTGTATTGTGCTTTTGTCATGGTAGTTATAGAAGCTTACAAAAGACTTCAAGTCTGAAAGTGCAGAGAACAACCTAAGTTGTATCTTAAATACATTTGTTTTTAATTTTCAGGACAGAAAAAGAGTTTTCGTCAATATCATGTTCAGTTTTTTGGAGATGCCCCAGAGCGAGCCTGGATATTTGAGAAGAGCCTTGTGCCCTTCAAAGAAAAAGACCAGTTTGAACAGTTATGCCAGGAAAGTGCAAAACAAGCCCTCACTAAAGCGGAGAAAATAAAGGTAAGAGGCTACCAAGTCAGACAAGATGTGCAGCTTTTTGTTTTACTGTTACAGGTATGTACAGATATAAATAGATATTCTAGAAAGCTTTAAAGACAGCTTGTTTTACAGATGCTTGTAGTCTTATATTTCACTTACAGATGCAAAGAATGGGATGATTTACCACTGTTTGTTACTTATTAAAAATCAGTACTCTTCTGCTTTGTCATTGATTCATCCATGGTATCAGTATGATCAAATACAATTCCATTTGAATGTCTGAACTATAATTATGCATTACACTTAGTCTCTTGGAATTGTTTTGTGTTAATGTTGGCATTTTGAAATCAAAAGTGGGCAAATTTCTTACACTGTCATCTTATCTTGCAGATGTTAAAGCCTGTTTCAGGGAAGCTGCGGCCACAGTGGGAGATGGGTGTTAAGCAAGCAAGTGAAGCAGTAGGCATGACAGTGGAAGAACGGAAGGCCAAGTACACCTTCATCTATGTTAGGGACAGACCTCATCTTAATCCTCGAGTGGCAAAGGAAGTTGGCATTGCTGTGGAACCGTTAGAGGAGATAGATGAGTCATCCTACTCAAATGAAGAAACCACTCAAAATCTGAAATCAATGAAGGAGTCTGGCATTCCTAACAAGAGGAGGAGAAGGACATCAAAATTGTCTGCCGCTGATGATACACAAGAAAGCAGTCAGTCGGGGACTAAGAATACTACTCCTCAAAAGTCATCTGAACAGGCAGAATCCAAAAGAGGGATAGGCTCCCCTCTCAATAGAAAGAAAACTCCAGCATCTACTCCACGAAGCAGAAAGGGCGATGCAGTATCTCAGTTTTTGGTCTTTTGTCAGAAGCACAGAGATGAGGTTAGTCTCTTCTAGCTGTTACTGTTGATTGCCTCTTCTCATTTCTATATTTAAAGAAACTTCTTTACTTTAGTTGACAAAAACTAGTTGTTACTGTAGAATCCATAATATTCTGGGCTTGACAAGGTATGCCTGCATCAAATCTTTGTCTAGACAGGAACAGAGAAAAAGGGAATGTAGATGAGCAGTATAAACAAGATAGCGATAATGCCATTGTACTTTAAGCATAATTTGTGTTACTGTCTTCCTACATAATCTAATAGTCCTTTGTAATAGCCATAATTTTTTTTAATGTATGTAAAATATAGTAGATATGCATACGTATGCTCAGGCAAATATGACGAAGGGTATGCTGTTTATGGCAATCTACTTGTATTTAGCTTGTACATTCTTTCTGAAGATGTGGCTCAATTCCTTAGGTGTGTTCCTTTGTCTTTGAACTCCTCAAAAACTCCATTTACCTACCTAGAATCTTTTGCTGAGCTTCAAAAGAGCCTAGTTACTAACCAAGCTTGTGAAAATCACTGTCAGTGTGCAATCTGCTGGGACAGAAACTAGGTACTCTTGAGAGGATTACACTCCAAGACAAGGTAGAATAAATAAATACCTTAATATCAGCATTTCTTAGGAAGACTGCTAGAAGTATAAAAGCAGTACTGCTGTTATAGCTCATTACTTTAAAATCGTGACCATCATTTTTCCTCCTTAGAACCCTCTGCTCCATTTGCAGTACAATTCCATGCACTGAAAGAATCATAGAATCATTTAGGTTGGAAAAGACCTTTAAGATCATCAAGTCCATCCGTCAACCCAACACCACCGTGCCCACTACACTATGTCCTGAAGTGCTACATCTGCGTGTTTTTTGAACACCTCCAGGGATGGTGACTCCACCACTTCCCTGGGCAGCCTGTTCCAATGCCTGACAACCCTTTCAGTAAAGAAATTTTTTTCTAATATCCAGTCTGAACCTCCCCGGCGCAACTTGAGGCCATCTCCTCTCACCCTATAGAAGCATGAGTCTTCATGTTTTCTTGTAGTTATACTATTCCATAATACCCACAGAAGGACCAGAAAGCTAGTGGTGACTTTGTCACACTGTTTAGCCACTGAATGGTTGACTTTGTTATAGGATATTTGTGTTAGAAAACATTAATAGATATGAACTTTATAAAGAAAAATTGAAAAACAGATTCTGTTGTATGGAAGTTAATTAGTTGTGGTTCAACTTGGGACTTTTTTAGATCATTGCAACTTAAGCTAATATCAAGAAGGAAAATGAACACAGCATTACATATACCTTTGGTTAAATTGAGAAAAACATTGGCAGTTCAGTTTGCTGGCTCCAGAAAGGAAAGGGTTTCGTAGCCAGACTGTTAAATATAGATTTTGACATATTCATTACGAAAAGCTGTATGGATAAATCATGTGTCTCATGTTAGAGAGACCTGAGTTCTATTTCTAGGTCTTCTATAAGTAACCTTTTGTCTTGTGTAGTGACAAGGGGGAATTTCCTTGGCCTTTAACATAGGTAGCAAGAAGTCTTGTGCAATATTGAGGGACATGAAATTATTTCTCTGGAAGAAATGAGATTATTATGACTAGTGTTATGGGCTCTTAGCCAAACATATCTTACCACAGAAGAGACATGCTAAGTCTCTGATGTTATATTTCTATTTTCTATGCCAGTTATCAAGGTTCCTTTCATACTACGGTTATACTGTAATTCTCAAATTAATAGATGGAGAATATGAAGACTATTACAATATTTGACTCTGAGGGATTGCTTTGTCTTCGGAGTCATTTTGGGAAACTGAAAAACTTGCATAAACTTGAAAATCACACTGATGATAGAACTCTGTGCAACATTAGCTGCTAAGTAGAAGGAAGTAAGTTTCAAAATATTACATATATTTAGAGAGAGGACATCCTGCCATTTCTGCCTAGGATACCTTTTAATAAGATCATGAAACCCAAATCCACCTGGCTGTGTGATCCATTCTAATAGGTACAGAAGCACTTCTGTGTGTAGAACAGAACTAGGTTACGAAAACTGCAGATAACAGTCCCTCTAACTGATCAGGACAGTAGAACCTGTCTTTCCTTTCTCTTGATTTGAAGTTAACTGGCAAAGTGGGGAAATACCATTTCAGATATTCATGTTTCTTGCTCAGAACCTAAGTTACCTGAGTTTAGTTACCACTTCCAGCCTGTCATGTCACTTTTAAAATAGCAGTTTTATGCCTTTGGTGGAAGGTGGGAGATTGTATCCAAAAGAGTATTCGGAGTTTCCCCTTCTGGTGGGCTTATCTGGTTCAACTTGCATGGTTTGCTTTTGGTTTGTTGCTGTTACAGATATTCTGATGCTTTAGAAGGAGTGATAATGTTGGCTAAAAAACAGACGTGTTTTTGAGCTACTTGGTTTGGTGGCATCTGAGAGTTTAGTGTATGGCTACTTTAGTATTTGGATGTAGAAACTTAGAAGAAAGGAAAACTATGGATCCAGAAGAGGATCTCTGGTCCCCAGACTTGGGAAGGGATAGAAGTGAATGGAAAGGAATGACCGAAGACTTCTCTTCTGGGGCCTCTAATAATCACGAGCTCTCCTAAAAGTAGAGCTGTTTCTGCTGTGTCTTGCTTAGAGTCCGGCTTTGTACAGTAGTAGGATTCATATCTTGGTTTGGTTTTATTAATTACTAGTTTTTGTCTTACTTTTTCTGGGCATAGGAGCATGAGGAATAGTTACATTTTTAGAAATTAATCATGGCTGCTGGAAGACTGGGTGAACTGCTGGAAAATGTTTTTAATGATTTAAGAGGCATGCTTCCCTGAGGGAGGCGTTGAAAGCTTGGACCACTTTCATGGTTGTAGAGACACATTAAGTATTTTGTGCTGTTACCGAAGGAGTAAAGATATATTTTGTACTATTGGCTTTCTTACGCGCTTCCTCTGTGAAACATAACCATAGTGATCATTAGAAGGGAGTCTCTGACTTGAGGTAAAGGTATCATTCAATGAGAGGCAGACAGCTATACTGCTAATACTAATGCATTGATTTGGGCCTTGAGTCTGTTTTGAGGTACATTAAGAAATAATTTCACTAGTAGGGTTTACAATTGAAGATTTCTGCATGCATAAGTTGTTGAACATCAAAACAAATAAGAGTGAAGGTAGTACACTTTGCTTGGATGAGCTAGGACATGCCTGGTCTAATTACCATGTTTTCCACACCTATAGTGATATTTATTCCCACATCCAAGAAAAGATCTTCCATGCGTTCTGTAGCATAGTTAGACTTAGAGTTAAGTACCTGGGAGAAGTGCATGATTTTCATGTACATCAAGATACCCGATACATCGTTTCCAGTATGTATGCTGGGATTGAGTATTACGGTATGAAGACTTTGGAGAAGACTGCTGAGCATTTTCCTTAGAGGCCTTCTTTGCAAGGATCCTTCAACCGTTAAGAACCGTGACTATCTTTTCCTTGTCATTTCACAGTGCTCCTAGTTAGTTGAAAGTTGTTTTTATTTGTATTTTGGTGGGACTGGAGTTGTTGTTAAACTATCTCATTTGTGTGAGCAAAGCTAGTTATTTCTTAGAGAATTAAATAACTCTGTGCCCTAGTTTGGCACAATGAACTATATACACTTAGTGGCAATGGTCAAAATTTATGCTAATTTCTTTTCCTAAAGAAGTGAGATAACTCTCAATAACTTTTTTGACATTGTGGGATTTTAATCAAGCTTTGAGTAGAGGCCTCCAAAGGTAGCTGTATTCTCCAAGCTTTATGCAGATGGGTTATGCCAGACAGAAGCAAGAAAACTCTTAGTACTCTACTAGGGGAAAAATTACAGCATGAATTTCCCTAGCAGACACTGAATAATCCTAATGGAAGGAAGGTAGTACAACTATTCTAACCCCTGGAGAAGCTTCAGTCACACTTGTACCCTGTTTGACAACAAGAAATGCAATTTTAAGACACTAAGGCCTAAGAAATTAGGTTTAATCATTTCCACTTACCACAGAAAATTTGTATTTCTGTTCTGTTGAATGGTGTTACTGTTGGAACGCTTGGCTTTGTTGGACTAGTTTTTATTTTGCTCCAGAATTTGGGGGTATTGGTTGCATCACTCCAGTAAAAGGATTTTGGAGAATGCTGGGTAATGAGATGAGAGGGGTTGTTTTTAAAGCTACTGTTCCGTTTCTGTAGACTGTACAATCTTAGAGCTTTTTGACTTCTATGATTAATTAAATCTGGTTTTCCTTAACTGGAAATATGGGAATACTGAAGGAGTTTGGGAGGATTTTTCCTTTGTTTTTAATAGTGGATTTTCTGTTTGTGTTGAATAAACTTCTAGAAACTCTCTTAAATTCCATGTTGATGGCTACTATGTGTCATGCTCATATTATTAAGAAAAGATGCACAGCTTTTTGAGTTCCTAATAATTCATATACATAGTATAAAATGATTAATTAATACAGGAAGATGTTGCATCAGATGCTAGCTTGTGTAAATCTCTCTGCCTAAGATAGGTGTAATGAGTTCTGTGTTTAATGAGTTCTCCTATGAATTGATGGATGTCTTTGTCGGTGAGCATATAGTCCAATATTGCTTGTCTGTCTTTTGTGGTATAGGTTTAAACTTCATGAAGAAATAATACAAACTTTTTTGAATGACCACAAGACAAGATTTACACTTACTCCATTTTTTTGAATGTTAAAAGGCAAATAGATAATTCCAAAATTATTCTTAATACTTCTGAATATGCTAATAGATTTTTTTTGAGAGAGAGAGAGACAGAGAGAGAGAAGAGGTTATTCAAAGAAAAACTGGATACAGAAGGTTTTAATCTAGTTCTGTCTACAGCAGAAATGTTAGATAACTTGTTTGTATCCAGTTTTCCAAAGCAATAGAAGTATGTACGCCATTCTTTTCAATGGTCACTTTTTTTAATACAACCCTATTTCTGCATGTATAGGTGGTTGCTGAACATCCAGATGCTTCAAGTGAGGAGATTGAAGAATTGCTCGAATCGCAGTGGAACATGCTTAGTGAAAAACAGAAAGCTCGCTATAACACAAAGTTTGCCATAGTGACCTCTCCCAAATCTGAAGAAGACTCTGGTAAACGTAAAACTGTGCTAGTGTACTCTAACTAAATTTGATATACATAGTGGTGTTAAACTAAGCACATATTTGAGACCTGTAGGGAAAACAGCTTTCACTGTTTTCCAGTTTTAATTCTTGGTGTTTGTGCCAATAGCAAAGGAATGCCAATGGTTACAATAAACGCAACCCATGAAGTCTACATTTCTTGCTCATTGTTCTGAAAAGTTGTTATATGTAAACCTTCTACTGTTTAGAGATTGCCGATTTCTCATTCTTCTTCTGCCCATAAGCAGCTGCCATTGCATCCACTGCCTGTTACGAGTGGATGGTGGGAAGGGAAGACAAAGTGTTACTACTAGTAAAATTTTAGGGGTTTTTTTATAGAATAGTTAGGAAATGGTTTAAAAAGTTTAATCAGTGCTACACCTTTTCTTTATATATACCTAAAGTATATTACCTCATATCATCATCAACTCAGGAAGAAGTATTCCAAACTTTATTCTGAAACTTTCATCCGTTTGGCATTTTATTGTGCTACTCAAAGTTTTTAGGACATTGTACAAGATTGCAAATACTTTTTTTTTTTTCTCCTTTTGTGTTTTTGTTGCTGTTGTCTAGCGTTTGGTTTTGATAAACAGTCTCAATTATTTTGCCAAATATTTGAGGGGTTTTGGAGTCACCTATTTGAGAAAGGAGGAGGAAGATAGTTTGGCATTTGCATGAACTTTATCAAATTTAACGAGCTATCATTTTTCAAATTTAAATAGCTTTACAGCACTGTAAAAAGACTTATTATGAAAGTACTAGAAGCCAACAGGTGCTGCTTTGGGCAATGACAAGAATGAGAGGGAGTGTTTGAAAGTTTGTGAGACTTGGAAAAACTTGTATAAAAATGGCAGTCAGTTTTGTTAACTATCTGTGTGTGT
>JANHGO010000001.1:11282975-11320742 GCA_024606505.1 Aquila spilogaster
CTACATTAGTTACATTATGTAACTCAATATTGTCATGTTGCCATAGCTTTTATATTGAAGCAAGTTTCCTAATCCTCTGTTTGATCTAGAACTGGACAGTTTTCTGAGCAGAGCCCCTTTAAGCTCAATTAGTTTTCAGGCTGTTTAAGTGCTATTTCTCTGTGATGCAAATAGCTTCATCCCCAGTAGAATTAAACAGGCAGTGAAGGGTGTATCTTTTTGATACTTACTAATCATAGTCTTAGCTCTGCATATTTGGAACTGTAATTCTTCTCAATTGACATACAATAAATGAAATGTATGTACCACAATTGTATTCATACAATCCATTAAACCATTCCCCAAGTCATCTACACTATTAAAACCAATCAGCCAAAGAGTGGCAGCATGAGGGTGAAGTATGCATGCTGTTTTGCAGGTGGATTCAGAAATGTAGTTGGTAGGATTTAGAAAAATATCCATAGACAAACAGCTTCAAGCAGTTTGTATTACAAAAGCTGTAGAGAAAATACTTGCCTGCTAACAAGGGAGTAGGGCTTCCAGCTATCCTAGAGACTCTTTCATCTCCCCTAACAAACGCATGAGGTGCTTAGACACTATAATGAATGCAGTTAAAATAAATATCTAGACAATGTTCAGTAAATGGTTTACCTTTGGTTGGGGAAAAAAGATTGCATGTTAATGACTGTATATCTTACTGTAACTGGAAAAATATTTTAACAAAAAACCCCAACAAATTCTGCCTCCTGTACCCCAATAAAACAAGCAAAGGAAGTCCCACAGGAAATAATGTCCATAGCAGCAGTCAAGTAAAGTAATACTTGTTCTCGTTTTGTTCTCTCAATTGAGAGACTCCCATGTATTGGCTTACCAGCTTCTGTTGTTTTGGCTTTACTGCTGGGACTTGCTGTGTAATGGCTGTTTGTGTTTGGGACCATCTATTCAGCCAGACTAGTTTAAGGAACATACTGTCTTTTGGGCTCTAAATATGCATCTCTAAATATTGTACTCTCAGGAGAAAGATTCTTCTATTTCTAGATACTGTGTTTATAAAATGAAATCTCCATAAATCTTTCTTGACAAAAGGCTCATTTTTGTAGGATTTTGGGTTGTGACTTAACGGTTCACATGTAAAAAAGCGTATGTTATATAGGCTGAGATGGAAGTTTCCAAACTTAATTTTAATTTAATTAAAACTTTATTTTACTCAGCTACTGCTAAACAGCAGATGTGAGAAAAATTAACATCATACACTGCTCACAGAACACAGATACACAAACTAGAAAGTGAATTAATTGTTTTCAAGGGTTTAAAAGGTATCAAATCAATCCCAATCAACATAACAGAAAATACACCCTGTCAAATAACAGAGATTTTGCGGGGCTGGGTGCAGGGGGGGAGTAGATTAGTGGGCTAGATCCTTAGATGGTTTAAAGCTACGCTGATCTGAACTTGTACCAACTAGGGATTGGACTCAGTTTGTTTCCTATGATATTAGATATATTTTGCCTTTAAATAAAACAAAAATGTCAGGCCTGTGTTTCTGAACTTACTATTGATCTATTCTACAAAACAAGGAAAGATATAAATTTTGGATTGTGTGGGTGGCTTTAAAAACTTTTTTCCCTTTTGTATTATTATTTAGCACTTGTCTAAATGGCTAAATATGTGTGTGCCCAGGGAACGTTCATCCAAAGAGAAACCTTCTCCAGAGTGTTAAGGGAAAGAGTTTAAAAAATAAACAGTCATGCAATGATGAAAGCCTTGCACAGCTAATTGAATAGGATGTAATTCTTCTCAACATTAAATACATTTACTTGATTAACTTTTATATTTCTGTGTTCACTATAATACTTCTAAATGTTGGCTTAGATGCTGTATTAAAAAATATATAAAAATTTCTCCATATTTCACAAGCACATACACCTCCACAAGCAATTCTAAGTGGTTTCTGGCCTTTTTTTTTTTTTTTTTAATCTCCTTTCTTTCCATGCCCTGCCCCCCCCCCCCCCATTTGTGGACAGCTGGTTCCAGAATGGGACCTGGATATGACTGTTATTTCTCAAGGACTGTTGCTAGCTGCACACCTCTTAAATGTCAGTCCATTGGAACTAAGTTCTAGGAAAGGTGTGTTCAGTAGGAGGGGTGTGCTCAGTTTCTTGTTTGAAAGATGCATCTTACTTGACATTTTTAAAAAAGATTTTGAATGCTTTCTGTTGTTATTGGGGGTATTTTTTTAATGGGGTTTACCTGAAATATAAAATTAGTCGAGGCCAAATTTTCAATTGATAAGTTACTTTGGGTATGTAATTTACAGGGGAGAGAGACAGGGGTGGGGGTATGGACTTCTGCCTTAAGAACAAACAAGCATTTATAGACCTGACATATCAATGAGACTAAAAGGTAGGCTTTCACTCCCTTCAAAAAATTGGGCTTTGAAGTTGTTTTAAGATGGATAGACAGAAGCAGCAAGTTGTTTATACGTGAATAAATAAATTCTATACCTGCATTTAATCTTGAAACAAAATACTTAATTTTACTTCTAGGCACTTGACATCAGTAGTCATATTCTCCAGTACTTCATGTGAAATATGATTTTGTTTAAAATCAAATTCTTAATGAGCAACTGGTAGGGCCAGATGTGAGAAAGATACTCAACACTTTGGAGTCTGGAAAAGCTCGGAGCAGTTATTTTACTGCCTCTGTAAGACTTGGTGTAACCATCCAAAAGCTCATAATATTTGTGAGAAGAGATACAAGTGGTCTATTGTTTCTTTTTTTACCTTGGCCCTCCACCCCCCAATAATGTAGTAGGTGCCAGTAGAGTGTAACCAGTATTTCTTTAATAAATAAAAAAAGGCTTTACATTACCATTACTGCTGGATTATTGGCCAACTTTGCGTGTTTGCATGAAACATATCTGCTTTAGCTTTTCTATCAATTTTTGTGGGTTTTGGCTGGCTTCATTAAATTGGATGGATTTGTTGACAGCAGATAAGTGTCATACTATCCTGCAGAGTCTAGGTACTACTTCTGAACTTTGTGAAAGAAACTGTAATTTTTTTTCTAAGAGGGGACAAAATAAAGAACATGTAATACTCTAAATTCTTAGCTAGCCTGTCATTCATCATATCCTCATGAAGTATGAGCTGACCAGCAGATGGCAGTTTAAAGAAGCCTGTGAAATATTTTGAAGGTGTTGCTTTTATTGTAAGTTCCTTGTATCTTCCCTAGAGGGAATTCTTTCTGTAACGTCCAGTGTCAAAACAAGCTCAGTTGCTGGTTATAGCTACAACTTGTGTGTTTCCTAGGCCTAATAATGCAAGTTATAATAATGCAAGCCTTAAGTTTTGCTCTTTTTCTGCATATTAAACGGTATATTTTTTTCTCATTACCGATTTGAGGCAGATTTGTTTTATCTGCATTTTTTAATGGGTATTAGCATGTATACACAGTGGAGAAAACACATACAGTTCTTAAAAGGTAAGGTATTTGATTGAGAAGGCAGTCATGAGACACATACAACTTGCAACTAAAAAAGTACATCAGCTCCACTTATCGACCCTGGAGTCTAGTTGTCCTACAGTATACAGCCAAAATATTCTAGACACGCTTACTGAAGGTAAAAATAACTGTCTTCGAGATCCTAGGAACAGGAAGGAAGAAGGGAATTCACGTTATTTTAAACAAACTACTGCCCTAAAGAAAAAACAGTTGAAGCTAACCTTGCAGGTTGTTAAACAAAATCAGTGTGCTTCTAGTGTTTTATTCTAGCTTCCTTTGAAGATAATTTTCTCTTCAAAACAATACTTACGGATAATATAATACATAGTGCCACTTTAAATCCTCTGACTTAGCAGACAGTTGTTTCCTGTGTTTGTTTCTGTATGCCTATAGATTTTTTTTTTTTTTTTTTTTTTCCTCCTGTTTCAAAGCACCAGTAAGCAGTCAGGGGTACATTTTTGTGGATCACTGCAAGTAATTGGACTTGTTTCTTGTTAAATCTCTGCTAAAGCCTCTAACAATTGAAATGACCTGCATTGCCCACCAGATCATACAGTTTTGTTACGATGCTTCTACTTTCACATGGAAGAAAGTTCTAGGCTTGACTCTTGTTCTTTGGCAGCACGTTCTGTGTAGAAAATTAAGTTTCTTATGTAATGATTCTCATCTTGTGTATTACTTAGGCTTCAGAGTGCAGAGAATCTGTTTACTGAATGTTTACATGATGTAGGTTTTTATTCCAGATCCCCTACCAAACTATCATGAGTATCTGTAGGCAATTTTATAATGTTTTAAAATGTTCTCAGAGTTTTAATTAACTTTCCAGGCAAATTCAGAAATGCATAATAACCTTATCTGAAACGTCTAACTCCTGCTAATAATAAAAATGAAACTTGTCCCAGGCCGTCTTTTTTGCTATTATAGTACTGTGTACACTTGTGGCACCGCATACTTAAAGAATTTATCTAGTCTAGCAGTATGGGCCAAAATATCATTCTTCATTCAGTTCAGGAATTCTTATACTGAAATAAAGGAAATGTTAACTGTAACTCAATTGGCTCTGTCAGTTTTTCTGTCTCCGTGTGGGTGCACGATAGATTGTCTTTTGAATACAGTCTGATCTGTTGTTTGTATGTTGCTTATTGACTTACTCTTACATAAGTTGTGCTTAGATTAAAAAAAAAAACCAGCCCTCTAGCCGCTGAGATTTTGTTAATAAGAAAAAAAAATGCAGTTGGGGTTTGTCTGTGGAAAGACTAAAGAGTTTGCTTATCAGAACGTGCATACTCCAAGGTTTCTAGAGAAGGCTCTTAGCCAGACCAGACCACTTCCTCCTGGATGACTGTGGTATAGCAATCACTGACTCTGAAGTCATGTCAGGAAGTCTGAGCTTGTAGCAGTGTCCTTAGTTTTAAGCAAAGTGGAACTCAACAGCCGACAGCATTCAGAAGTCATGGAAACATGCTTCCGAAATGCTTCTAAAAAGGTGCGATGTATCTGTTAAAGATAGCAGATGACCTGAGAGAGGATGCCACTTTATCCAGTGAGTGTCTTAAGACAACTGAAAAGGTGGTAGGTCACTCTTTGTGGGCCCTTTCTTTTATGGATCCCACTGATCCTGCTGTGGAGGTGACTTGCCTACCAAACAAAAAAGCAGAAGGAAATAATTTTCTGCCATGCTTTGTTTTCATTGTATTTACCGCTAGCTCTAAAATAAGTATACTTAGTGGATTTTGTTTCAATTTGATGTTCTACAGCTGGGATTATAAAACAAGAGATGCTTGAGTAAAACAAGGGAAAGAGGGAGGGTTAATTTTTTTGTCTCTGGAAAAATTTGCCCTGTAGTTGTTTTTATAACTGTTTAAGCACAATGTGACAGAACACCACTGTTGTCTTGAATATGACTAAGACCAAAGCTTGTATTCTTAATGCTTAAGAAGTGCTGTTAAGCAAGCATATATAAGACATGGTTTTATAAGACTGAATGAGTTAATAAAGTGAGTTTTCTGAGGAAGAATTTTTTTTTTTTAATGAAAATAGCACTTTGGTAGCCAGAAAAGTCTGAAAAGGTATGTGACTGGTGGAGTAGTAACTGTTGGAGCCCATTCCAGTGTGAGCACCATAGATGCATAAATATTAGCAACTTTTTCACTCAAAATTTCCAAACTCATTTTGAACCTTCAAACACTGGGCAGGGAAAGCTTGTCTGAATTGGATCTAGGAGAGGAGAAGTCCTAGTGAAGCTGATAAGCACAGAAGCGTGAATGTTGTTCACTGCAATTGCTAACACACAGTGAATAGTATTTGAAACTTGCTTCTGCTCCATGAGGCGTGAGTTTTTGCCTTAACAAATACTGATGTTCTAGTCCTTTAGGACATCCTTTAGCCAGGAGGTACTTACAGGGAAGGAAGAAGACACAACCACCCCACCCCCAGGATAACATTGAGCCAGCAAAGATCCTTTTATAGATCGTCTTTTAAAAGTGTAGACTTAATCCTAAGCCTAAAGCAAAAAGCATGCTTAATAGCCAGGTCAACAGCTGATCGAGTGCCAGTCTTGACAAGGAGAACAGTTGCATTTTATGTTCTTACTGTGGTAACTTCTTAAATTCTTGGGCTGCAGATTGGATGAGTACAGCCATTTATTTTTGGACCTAGAGTTTCTGAACCTCTTTTTCCTTGGAATTATAGTGTGATGGTTTTGCTGGCACTGGTATTTACTATTTGATTTCAGAGCTGTCTGAAAGGAAGTAGAAAATTTTAAATGGAAAAAAAATTCTTTCCTCAAGTGGGTGAGTGGATGGAGCAAATGTCCACATAAGTATTTCACTTCATCCTCACCTGCTTCTTCGAAACACAGCATCATTTGAATTTTTAAATTCCAGGTTATCCTTACTTGTATATCAGTATGATTGGATGCCAACTGAGAATATGTCAGTACCTATCGTTTGGTTTTTTTTAATAAGTGAAATTGCAACCATCCATATGTGGAACTAACAATACCATTTGCAAAGTTCACCCACGTGGTTCTAGAAATATGCAAGCTGAGGGTACATACCAGCTTGCATCGAATTTTTTTTTTGTTTTGTTTTGTTTTGTTTTGTTTTTGTTTTTTTTTTAAAGCCAGAGGGAATGAAGAATTGGCTCGCATTTCTGCTGAGGTGTGTGGCTGAGACTGGAATCAGGTACCTGGTTGCAAAAAATGCTTAAAAAGTTGCAGACTTGAACTCAACATTTAGATGTACTGAATGGTGTGAGAAATGTTTCCCTATGTTAGTGCTTATCCTTTCACATTTGAATGCTTGAACTGGTGGTGCAGTGAACTATGCAGTTAACTGAAACACAGTGTTACAGCTGAGGAAAATCTTGCAGTAAGAAAAACATCTGAGAAGAGCTTTTGTACACAATGCTTCTGCCAATTCATCTTCCTGCCCCCCCCTTAATCTTTTGAGAGCTTCAATCAAAAGACAAAATTAAGAATATATAAACTCACAAAATGCACGTAGCTGACTCAATTTAATTCCTTTTAATACTCTAGTGTCTTAAGTCTTATTTTAAATGTATGGAGTTGCACACATTTCCTCCTCTTTTCTTAGACTGCCTAGCAGCCTCCATCAAAAACAAATTCTTATTTACTCAACATAATCATGAGAAGGAAACTCCATTATTCCACAAACAGTCGTTGCATCTGTATGCACATTGTATATCCCTTTTGCACAAAACAGGTGGAAGTAGTAGGAAGCAGTAAAAAAAAAAGTAAATCTCATCCTTATATTTAGCAAATAAACAATTACCCAGTATTCAGTGGTGGTTGCTGGTGTAATCTGGCTTTATACGTCAAATATTGCAGTATGCAAAGCATCTTCATTCAGTTAAGAATTAATGCTGAAGACTGCTTTTATAAGCATTCTTACATAGTCTTTCTAAAAATAGGTCAATGTTTGAAAGAATCCGTTAAACGCTCTTTTTTATTACTGTGAACAGGGAATTTTAGCATATAGTTCAAAAGAAAATTAAAAATACTTTGGGGATATGCAGTCTTGATATGCTGATTCCTGTACCATTGTGGGTCTGAGTAACTGTTGCCAAAAAAAAGTAGTAGTATAAGATGTATGATCAAAATACATTGAGATGAGTAGACCCAATTCTTAAACTAATGACACATTGCCACAATTTGTATCTTTTCACAGGTAAAAATATAATACTGAACGCAAAGAATTTACAGAGATGCCAAAATCTTGTCCCAGTTTGACTCACTAACTGTTTTTCCAATAACAGAGCTACAGAGAACTTGGAAAAATGCAGTCACATGTCCTGACATGTTCCCTTCAAGTTGTACGTGTGCGAGTAGTGAATAATAACTGATACCTGTGGGAAAGGAAAGATTACCTTGGGAATCTGACCATAAATTTGTCGCTTCTGCAAGCAACTGTATTCTAAACCTCATTAATCCCTGAAGTAAATTCTGGCCCAGCCCAAATGAAGAGCAAAGCTCCTCGTGCTTTGGTTTTTAGGCCAGTTTTTTTCCCTTTCACTTGTGTACGCAGATGTGCCGTTTCCAGTAAAAAGAGCTGGATTTGATTTCTGAAATACCACCCGGTTGCTCAGTGCTCAGGCAGTGCGTTGTGAAAGCCTCTACAGGCAAGTACTCGCAAAATAATGTTGACGTTCAATAATTGCAGGAAATGGGAAGGAAAGCCTGACTGATGTGCAAAATGTAAAGTTTGATGGTGCTTGCAATGATACTAACTTCAGCAGAAGAAGGGTATCTTCGTGCATCGGTAATTGCTAATGAAAAGTGGAAGTGATTATAGAGTTCGGGTACCATTTCGTTGCAGAAACTTGTCACTTGTTATAAATCTGAAGCCTTGCTTTTTTTCCCCTAAATTTGCACTCTTAAAAATAGTACTTTGCCTTTATGAGAAATAAGAAATTATTCAAAATGGAAAACAGAATAAAATAGCAAATGGGCAGTCGCTACAAATTACAAATTAACAGGTTTTGCCGCTAATCTAAATGTTGATTACTTTGAACCTTGGCCTGAATATCAGAAGAGTTAATTACATGCAATTTACTTTGCTATGGAGATTATATTACAAAAGGACAAGACAAGCTCTGGCACGATCACAAGGGAAAGATTTATGTCTGTAACTTAAGAATTAAGGAAAAAAAGCCCCCAAGAACCTGTGCTGATTTTTATTGAATGCTGTGATTGGGCACTTGTATGTGAAGTATTAGACCTTCCGTTACGGAAAGTTGTGTTAAACCACAGAAGCATTATGTTTAATTTTAGAGGTGGCTGTGTTTCACGTCAGCATGAACTGATTTCTAGCAATCGTCTTGTAAATCATCTTTAGTTAGCGACTGTTAAAAGGTATTTTTATTGCAAAACTCAACTGTCCCCTTGGCGAATCAGAACGTGTTCGTGCCGCTACAGCTTGCTTGGGGTACAGATAGAGTTTTCCCAACCATCTCGTGCTGTACCTGTCACTAGGTTGTAAGTCCTCTCTGAGAAACGTTAGGTGAAGGTTGTCTCCGCCTCTTCTACGCGGGCCTGGAGGGACAGACACTCGTTTTGCTTCCCTGGTATTTCCATCAGCTGTTCTGGGATAACTTCAGGAGCTGGGGTGTTGAATTCTGGCCCTCTTCACGGAGGGGAGCTTTCGCAAAAGATGGCTATGTAGAACAGGGGTTATTTGCAAAGGGAGATGGCTGGTAGAGAGTGTTTTGCCTTCTGCAAGATAAAAATAAGAGAAGATTAGGGTCAGACTCTGAATTATCCTGAAGAAAGGCTTCCCTCTCTTATAAGAGGTAATCTGCTAGCCTCCCCCTTTATTAGCCCCCTAAAATTAGCCAGCGTGAAATCTCAGATGGTGGTGGAGTGGATGCGGGCAGTGCGTGAGTTACATGTGACACGGCTGTTGGGTGGGATGGCCAAACCTTTGGTGGCGGTGGCAGGGACCAGGAGATGCGGTCTGCAGCAGCAGCCGGCGTCAGGCAGTAGAAGCGTATCGCTGCGCTTCTGACAAACGTATTGATTCTTGGGAGTTGCAACAGCCGTCAGCGGGTATCCAGGCTTGTCTGTCTAGTGCAAAACTGGTGGTTAATAGAGCATTTGATTTGTGAAGTGTGTGAGGCTTCTGACAGCCGTAAAGGAGAGATCTTGAAAGATTCTCAGTCTGGTAGCCATACGGTTGATGAACTAAAGGTATTTCGTTCATGCTATGTGTGTTGGTATTCATGCTTGAAATCTGGCATTAATCTATAGGTGGGTGTAAATTGCCAAGTTTTATCTTGAATGGGCTGATAGAATTTGGGTTTTGTGGTTGCATTTGTGATGTAGAGTTTGATTCTTGCCAGCGCTGCTCCTTTTTGGCTCAGTAACCGTTTCATTTGAATGAAGGGCTGGTGCATTAATTCTGAGGCAGTAAAATCTCAGTTCTGTAGGAAAATGGCTGTCAACCTATGGTTCGCAAATGGCTGGGATTTTGTGACCTCTATCTAGGGGGTTTCTGAATAATTGTCATCTGCCAATAGGGTTACCTTTCCATATAGAGGCCTGCATCCTTCCTTTGAACATTTTACGAGTATATAAACCCAAGAAAAGCTAGGAGACCATTGCTTTGAAACAAACCTTATTGTCTTGTGACTGAATGTATTTGTCACTGGATACATGCTGTTTCTCTGCTCTGCCTTCAAAAGTAGTGAGCTGGGGGAAGAAGAGTGCTTTCCTCAAGGGCGAGACTGTATAGTTTTGCTGCTGGAAAGAAGACTATCTTAGCTCTTAAGGCGTGCCGCACAAATGGTTTTTCTCAGGATTTTAGGTGGACTTTTGGTGTGGGGAAAAGTTGGGGGACAACCATAGTGTGAAGTTAACATAAGACTGCTTAAGTAGAAAAGAAGTACAGATCTAAGACCTTCCTGCTTATTTTTTCTTTTTTTCTTTTCTAAACACGACTAATTTTGGCTAGTTGAAACAGGAACATAATGAGGTACAAAAAACGTTAGAGCAGCGCGCTGCTTATACTAATTAATGTTTCTGTGGGAATAGTTTAAACAGAAATAAGCATGTGTGTAAGTCTACTTAAACCATAAGGGAAAATGTTTTTGTGTGTTTGCCAAACTCCCACACTACCTTTCTTTATCTGCCCCTTCCCAGCAAGAACTGGCTGCTCCTGGCCATGCACTCAGGTTGCATTTGCAGTTTACTATTTCACAGCTCCTTCCAGGGGACAGAGATTTCCTGGTACCTGAACAAAGCAATGATTTTACATGCAGTTTCTTTTAATCACTTCTAAAACAGTTGGGCCGAACCTCCAAATCACTCCAGCTGTAGAAATATTCATATGTGAAGTGTAGGTACAAATCACTTTGATAGTATGCATTTGCACAGAGGAAATGCATTTACACCCTTGCAAATGATCTGGAAAAAAAAACCCAACCAGCCAACAGCTGTCAATCTGATCCAATTTACAAAATATTTTTAGACATGGTCAAGGAAAGCAAATGTTAAATGGAGGAATGCAAGTTAGGTGGCAGCAACAATGAGAAGTAATCGCTCAAAACCAGTGTTTCTAAAGGGATTTTATAAAGACTAATGCTAGGCCTGGTTCGGCTTTACATTTTTCTTTCTGATTTCAAAATAAATCAATTCTAATAACTGTGCACATTACATGGAGATTGGCTGATAGGGAGGTTGCACGTAGCAGTCTCCATTACTTGGTAAGCTCAGCCATTTTTAATGAAATATGTTTTACTGTAGATAAATATGAGATCGTATGTCTGAAAACAGAAAGCAAATTCTTCATATAAAGTGGGGTGTCTGTACCCTGACAAACGGCTATTGGCAAAATGATCTCTTGAGTACTGCGGCAATTTACAGTGACTTTCCGTGCTGTATTGAAAAGACTTAGGGAGATCCTTACACGGAAGCAGTGAAGAAGAGTACCACATTGGTTTGCTTTGGATATTGTAATTATGAGACTTGTAAAGGGCTATTGCCTCCAGTTCTCATGCCTGATTTTTAAACAACCTTTTTAAAGTACAGATAAGGTTTAGAGAAAACCCACCAAAATTCTCTTGATGCTGGAAAAAGTTCCTTAGGGAGAAAATTAGAGGATATTCTTGCTTACCAGAAAGGATTGTAACGGGCTTAATTGCAGCATGCTTCCACAGGAGGAAAATGTCTGATTCCAGAGGACTTTTAATATAGCTGAAATACCTGGAGAATGCAACATCAACTGTGAGTTGCAATTAGACAACTCAAAGGGACATAAGGCAGTATTTTTGATGGTATGTGTGAATAACCATTAGAACAAGCTCAAAGAGAAGTGGCGGGTTTCTTTTGCAATTCCAAATTGTGATGCTTTCCTGGAGAACGTACTTAGTGAAACACAACTCACTGAGTACCATCTGGGGGCAACAATATGAAATTCTGCATCTTCTGGTGTAATGTGAGATAAGATAAATTACTCCATTGTGTATTCCCTCCCTAAATTCTATTGAACTGAAAACTGCCCTGTATTTTCCTTTAAATATGTTACTTGGGTTGGGTTTTTTAAAGTAAATTATGAATCTTTTAAAAAATCCTTCATCTTCCATACATCTAGATCTGTTATATAAGATTTATCCATAACAGGGCTATCTTCTGTAGTATTTTGAATTCATTGTTGGCTATAACGTTCCTTAAACATATTCAGAAAGCCACATTTTTCTTTCTTCTTCTCTTCTATATACTGTTCCCACTTGGAGAATATTTGGGTCAGAGACTTTCATATGCAGCTTGAAGTTTACCAAATTTCTTTCTACTATTAACTGTTAGTGTCTCATAAAACACGTATTCAAACTTTAATCAAGGGATTTGAGGATATCCCTGTGTGACTGGCTAGGCACTTCTAGCTAACTGTATTACAGAACTGAGTAGAAATAAAATGCCACATTACAAAATTTTGGTGTTTTGGTTTGGCTGCTGTTGAGTTGGTGAGGCTGATTGTTATCTAGTCCTTTTGATGAGACTTCCACAAATGCATACTCTGGTTTTAACCAAGCTTTTTTTAAAGGTGGGCGAAACAAAACCGAAAGAGTGTGCGTAAATCTGCTAGTCTGAATTGCAGTCTGTTTGCTTCCTTCAGTTGCTATTCTGTACAAAATTGACCATACATGACTGCTTTCTCTAACACGTATGTTTAATCTTCAGATCTCCGATGGCCAAGGAGATGAGCGGTCAGAGTCTCCCTATGAAAGTGCTGATGAAACTCAGACTGAAGTGTCTATATCATCCAAAAAATCTGAGCGAGGAGCAGGAACAAAAAAAGAATATGTGTGTCAGGTGAGAGATGTTAGCTGGGGCAGCGAGCCATGTTTTCTGAGGTTTCCTAGAAAAGGTCATTTTAAATATGAAAATGACAATATTAGGCCAGAAACAGGTTTCTCATGTGTGTCTGAGGTGTCTGTTAGTGATGAGGGTGCCGTGCCAGTACATGGAATTCTTCATTCCTAATTATTTTTTTCGTTGACCTCCAGTAAGTGACTTAGCCTTTCTGCTTGAGTTTCCAGATCTCCAAGACAAGCATAATTTGTACCTCAGAATTAAGTGCGTGAGTGTTGCCAGGTAACTAGTTAAATGATTGAGAAGAGCTGCTCGCTTATCTGTTAATAAAGAGCAGGAAGTAAAACCCAGTGGGTTTTGTGCTTCTGCGTGCAGCAGAGATTGCAGTGGTGCATTGGTAGCAGCGTGCGTGTGGCATGCTAACTGAAAGCAAAAAGCTTTCTCAAACTATTCTAGAAGAGTTCTTAGATTATGAAATGATAACATAGTACAAATGGACAGATCAAATTTGTTTCCGTGAGACTGGGTGAGCAGTTATATTTCCATTTCTTGTATATAGTGATGATGAGGTTATATCTATCTTTAAATGTTGGCTAATCCCTTAAATTCCGCCAGCATTATTGTTTGGTTCATTTTTAGTTATGCATGTGTCATTGCTAACCACTCAGAAGTATCATTGTGCCACCTAGATTAATTCCCGTTTGCCAAGGAAAAGGAAAATAAGGATGCTTTTTAACCCTCCTCAGATGCATCAGTGTGCTCAGGGAAGATTTCTTAAAGCTTTTTTCTTTTCCTTTTTTCTGTCAGATTGTATTTACTCAAGAACGGTGGTTCTATGAGTGATATTTCTAGCGGTTTAATGACTCTTATTACCTGTTTCGACTGGAAGCTAGGGCATGTGATGGTGTTTGTAAAATTATCTTGTTAAATTTGATTTCAACAACGGGAAAAGAGATTTTGAGGAGCAATATATGAAAAGGAATAAAGAAAACAGTTTTTTCCACATATGAACTTTTCTTTAACATTCAATGCCTTTGTGTTGTAAAAGCTGTGTGAAAAAACAGGTGATCTCCTGCTGTGTGAAGGACTTTGCTATCGAGCTTTTCATGTAAGCTGCCTTGGGCTTTCTGGAAGACCAGCAGGAAAATTCATTTGTAGTGAATGTACATCAGGCAAGTTTGTCCCTTTCTATTAATTAAAAAAAAAAAAAAAAAAAAAAAAGTTGTGGTTTTCCCATACGT
Organism: Aquila spilogaster; assembly: GCA_024606505.1. Taxonomy (NCBI): domain Eukaryota; kingdom Metazoa; phylum Chordata; class Aves; order Accipitriformes; family Accipitridae; genus Aquila; species Aquila spilogaster. The sequence goes on from JANHGO010000001.1 coordinate 11,297,049, forward strand.
TGTTCTAGGAAATCCTCCTGGACAGAGTATTTGTTTTTGGAGAAACCATGTTTATCCTATGGTGCCTGGCAGGGTGGGAGTTCATGTAGTACTATTAAAGTGTGCCATGTTTTAGAAAGCTCACTCTGTTTTCAGTGAGAACTCTCTTGCAATTTGGCTGATTTAGTCTGAATTCCATTGCCTTAATAATTGCAGAATATCTGCTCTCTGAGTACAATTACAGATTAGATTTTAAGTCTGTCACAAAGAATTAAGAAATCCTAGAAAAAAAAACCAGCAAGTGAAACGTTTAAGTCCTTTTTCAGTCCTTTGTGTGTGTGTATCAATCTTTTGCTTTTCCTATTAAAAGACTACCTTATAATTAAGTCTGCTATTAATTTCATTTGCTTTTAATCCTATAATAACTGCTTGGAAGTTCTTAATCTTAAAACTTTACATAAAAGATTTGCGTTCTTGCTTATAAGCTCAGTCCAGTACACGTGGTAAACCTTGTTGGAGCAAGGCTGCTTCAAAATAAAGCTGTTCCAAGCGGTCCAGAGAGAAGATTAGAGGATGCTTGTCTTTGGTTTGTGGACCTACTTCAAATTTCACAGGATCACAGACAACCCATCATCCTATTTCATTGCTTTAAAAAAAAAAAAGAAGAAATTCACAGTCATCCTGTACTGAGGCTTATAAATAAGAACGTAAAAGCAGATCAGTGAGGCTTTGGGTGTCATTGTGTACACTTCAACTGCAATGGGTTTGCATTGTAACTTTATTTCATCTGTATCTGAGCAGATTAGTATGTGACACTAAAGAGTTAAAGCAAAATAGATTGCTGCATCAAATGATAGAATCTGATTTGAGTTTGTTTAAAAAAAAAAAAAACACCACAACAAAAGCAACTCCCCCCATGCATAATAAAAACTCACAACGGGAGCATTTTAAATTCACATGTTTGGATGAAAAATTAGTTACATTATTTTTATTACTTTTGCCACTAGGTGTGCATACGTGTTTTGTGTGTAAAGAGAGAAAGGCAGATGTGAAACGCTGTGTCGTATCCCACTGCGGAAAATTCTACCATGAAGCTTGTGTGAAAAAATTTCATCTTACTGTGTTTGAGAACAGGGGGTTTCGATGTCCTCTCCACAGCTGCCTAAGTTGTCATGTTAGTAACCCCTCACATCCACGAATTTCAAAAGGTAGTTTTCATTTTACATTTCTATGACTGATCAATTAAGTCTGTGTATGGTATGTTAAGGTAAGGAATCTGTCCATTTAATAGCTGCTAGCTGCAATTTTTCAGGCATGCATGGACTATTGATTGATTCAGAATTTAAAAAAAAATAATAATTGAATAATTCTAGTCAACATTAGTATTTACTTGTGTTCTTGTTTTTTAACCAGCTTTCAATTACCTATAGTTAACCATGTTTGCTTCTCCAAAGAGAATGAAATCTCAAATGCATGTATGATGGGGAGAGACAGGCTGAGCACAGTGAGGGCAAGACCTGTGAATGTACAAATACTGCAGCAAAGCTCGCCGAATGTGGAGACATTTGATTCTGTGCATATTTTTAGCTTTGGGCAACATCTGTAGACAAAATTGCATGACTGAGGAAAGCTTGTCTACCCCGGTGTACATAGTTAAAGCCTTCACATTTAAATATTATAGTGCTTTAAATTCAGTGTAGCGTTCTTTAAAAACCTTTGTTAATTCAGTGTTTTTGCTAAATGCATATATGCAGACTGAAAACATAATTGATATATTTTTGTGTGTTTATAGGCTACCTCAGGCAGTACTACCATTTTTTAGGTCAAATAATAAATCAGTTTTGTTCAAAAATAACATGGCAGTGTTCTGCTTTGCTAGGAAAGATGATGCGTTGTGTTCGCTGTCCTGTTGCATACCATGCTGGAGACGTTTGCATTGCTGCGGGATGTGCAGTCATCGCTTCCAACAGCATTGTTTGTACGAATCATTTCACTGCCATGAAAGGAAAAAGTCATCATGCGCATGTCAATGTGAGCTGGTGCTTTGTGTGTTCAAAAGGTAAACTGATGTAAAACTCTTTCATAAATGCAGCATCAAAACGTTTTATTCTTCAATTTAAATTTTATTTTACTAATCTGTTTATAGAAAATTATTAGAAATGTGGCATATTAAGTCAGGTTCTGTTAGATATAGAAATAACTTCAGGTTGGCTCGTGCTGCATCAAGTTTTTGAGTATCCTTTTTTTGCAGATATAATTTATTAAGAAATGTTTTTACTTGGACTTTGTCCAGCAACCAGAAGCCTGATTTAATTCTTTACCAGAGACACGTAATGAGAAGCATTTCTCTATTCTTTCCCGTGTTGAATGTACTGAAGCTTTTTGCATTTCTTTATTGTTAATACATAATATTAAAACATAAATATTTTAAGAGTTGCTTTTAGTTTAGCAGTAGACAGTAAATTGAATCAGTATTAGTTGTTGCTGGGAGTGCCACTAATTAAGGGTGTTTTGGTTTATGTTGTACAATAAATTTATTTCTTACTGAGAACCACAAAATGCATAGTGCTGATTAAACTGTAGCAGTGAAAGTTTACCTGATTTGTTAACAAATTAACATGCAGCATAGCAGCTTTTAAGCTGCAGCAAACGTTCCACTTGGTAATTCATGGAACAAACTAACAGCCTCATTCCCTCTCCCCCCAGGAAAAAAAAATGATAAATCTGCTGTTAAAATTTTGCATACAGTGAAATATTAATATATATTAAACTATGTTAAATATATTGTAGTCATTAAAGTAAAACAAAGTAATTATAATTTGCGGTACACTATTCTGGCTTTTTTATCGCTAGCTTGCTTGTTATGTTGTATGTATTACTAATCTGAGTCTGCCAGGCATTCAAATTAGTAAGGATCTTTTGGGTTTTGTACACAATGAAACGACATGTATTTGTTGCAGGCCAGCATGTTTTAACTATTTATTTTCTAACTGAACCTACCACATATGTATCGCACTGCTTTGAACCTGGTTGGAATGCAAAACTTTTATTTTTGTCTTGATGTTTTTCAACCTTTTCTTTTCTTTTTTTTCCTTTTTTTTTTTTTTTGTCTGAAGGAGGAAGCTTGTTGTGCTGCGAGTCATGTCCTGCAGCGTTTCACCCAGACTGTTTAAACATTGAAATGCCAGATGGGAGCTGGTACTGCAATGACTGCAGGGCGGGAAAGAAGCTCCATTTCCAGGATATTATTTGGGTTAAACTGGGAAATTACAGGTCTGATGAAGGGATTTATTCTGTTTTACAGTACTGACATGTTTAATTAAGGATCATACAATTGGTTGCTTCTGTCGGCCCTTCTTGCTGCACATATATTTCTCATTCCTCTGTGAACTAGGGACCCCTTGCAAAATTCAAGTTCAAAGACTCATAGCTTCACTGTTGCTTTCGGCCAAGGCATTACCCATACAGGACTCCTTCTAGTCTTCTGACATCTGCTTCCAGTGTATGAGCCTTCAACCCCTTTTGTTTCAGAGATCTCTTCAAATAATTAAGCTGGTATAATTTGTAATTGGCTAAATTACTACCTTGCAGGCTGGGAGATAAGTCACTCAGGTTGTCAGTGTTTTACACTTCATTGAGATTTGAGTGAGATAAAGGTGGGTGGGGTTTATCCTAGAAAGCATTAATAGCTATTATCGGCTGTCTCTTGATCTTTGACAATTACAGTGATTGCAGGCCTTGTTAAAGATGTTTTTGTTAACCAGATGCAAGGAGCTTTATGTGTGTGCTTATTTTGCAGGCTGTCAAAAGTCCCACAGATCTGAGTGTCAGGCTTTCCTTTTCTAGTCCTGTCTTCTCACATTGTCTAGTGAGTGGGGGGAGGAAAGGATTTTAAATCCACTTGGATCTTGGAAATAATAATCAGTTACTGCTGTTGTCACGGTTTAGCCCCAGTCAGCAGCTAAGCACCACTCAGCCGCTGACTCACTCCCCCCGCCACCCAGTGGGATGGGGGAGAAAATCAGGAAAAGAAGTAAAACTCATGGGTGAGATAAGAACAGTTTAATAGAACAGAAAAGAAGAAACTAATAATGATAATGATAACACTAATAAAATGAGAGCAGTAATAATAAAAGGACTGGAATATACAAATGATGCACAGTGCAATTGCTCACCACCCGCCGATCGACGCCCAGTTAGTTCCTGAGCAGCGATCCCTTCCAGCCCCACTCCCCCCAGTTTATATACTGGGCATGACGTCACATGTTACGGAATACCCCTTTGGCCAGTTTGGGTCAGCTGTCCTGGCTGTGTCCCCTCCCAACTCCCTGTGCCCCTCCAGCCTTCTTGCTGGCTGGGCATGAGAAGCTGAAAAATCCCTGACTTAGTCTAAACACTACTTGGCAACAACTGAAAACATCAGTGTGTTATCAACATTCTTCTCATACCTAGCTCAGAAACACAGCACAGGACCAGCTACTAGGGAGACAATTAACTCTATCCCAGCTGGAACCAGGACAGCTGTTTAGGGTGATTTTGTTAAACTGTCTCTTGCAAAAAGAGCTTGACTGAAACGCTGTATTTTTTTATTTGTACTTCTGTGCTAGATGGTGGCCTGCAGAAGTTTGCCATCCGAAAAACGTTCCCCCAAATATCCAGAAAATGAAGCATGAAATCGGAGAATTTCCTGTGTTTTTCTTTGGTTCTAAGGATTACTATTGGACGCACCAAGCACGGGTGTTCCCTTATATGGAGGGAGACAGAGGGAGTAGATACCAGGGGATCAAAGGAATTGGAAAAGTCTTCAAAAATGGTACGTAGCTATAAGTGAACAAAAATAATCTCGTGATATGCATGCTTTACTTTCTTCACACATAGCCTTGGCTCTGTTTTTGTACATTTGTTTTACAAGATTGAACTTAAAAAAATGTTTTGGTGTCCTGGGCAGCAGTCACTATTACTAACTTTGAATGAAAGCATTATTTGCATGGCTTGTAGAAGACTAGCGTCTAATGGGAATTATTTCTGATGCTTTTTAATTTCTGGAAAGGAAATGATGAGTGTAACTGGGAGACAGAAAGGGTAGGATTGACACATTTGTTAAAAGAATTAACACTCCAGAAGCATTCTTTGCAAGAAAATTGAATGGTGGGACTAGGAAGTAGAAGGCTATTCTTTGTTTAACACACATGGGAATGAGCAAGTCAACTTGAGGAAGTAATCCTCTTTTTAGCATTTCTGTTGATACGACAATCTTTTCTAGCTTTGCAAGAAGCTGAAGCTCGATTTCGAGAAATAAAGCTACAGCGAGAAGCCAAAGAAACCCAAGAAAGTGAACGTAAACCTCCACCATACAAGCATATTAAGGTAAAGTTTGAGGAAATTACATTGGATACTCAAAGGTCTAAGCCAGCACTGGAGAGGAAGAGCCGAGTGGTGAGATGGGGAGGAGAGGTTGTAATGATGTGCTGGTGACTGTGCTTTTACAGTCATGAGATGAGGAAATTTTGCTTCCATTGGAACATCTAGCGTTGCAAAAACAAATTAACAGTATTACAGTAACCACTGCAATAACTCTTAGAATAAATTCCAGTGTTTTAGAGTGATATTTGAACTATTTTAATGTATTGTGCAGGTGAACAAACCTTGTGGTAAAGTGCAGATATATACTGCTGACATTTCTGAGATTCCCAAGTGCAACTGCAAACCCACAGATGAAAACCCTTGTGGCTTTGATTCTGAGTGCCTAAATCGGATGCTGATGTACGAATGCCATCCACAAGTTTGTCCAGCGGGAGAACGGTGCCAAAACCAGTGCTTTACAAAACGTCAATACCCTGAGACAAAGATCATCAAAACCGATGGGAAAGGTTGGGGTCTGGTCGCCAAGAGGGACATTAAAAAGGTATGAATCATTCTTGCCTAGAAAAGAATTGGTGACTTGTGATGTTGTTTGTGGGTTTGGTATATACTTTACTAGTGATACCTGGTATCTTTCAGGGAGAGTTTGTGAATGAGTATGTTGGTGAGCTGATTGATGAAGAGGAATGTATGGCAAGAATCAAATATGCACATGAAAATGACATTACCCACTTCTATATGCTTACTATTGATAAGGTAGAGTATGTTACTTTTTTCCCCGTTGTTTAATTATAACATTATTTTGATCTCTTTTCCTTCTGTTGATCACCTTCGTATGACACTCTGCTACCTTTGAAATTCCACAGTATTAAATATTCGCAGTGTTGTATCTTCTGTGCCTGCTTCTCCATTCTAGATATATATAATGCATCTTATTAGTTCTCACTGCGTAACGTAATAAAGTATATATTAAGGTCTATAAATTGTGCTTTGTTGCTTGAAATCAAGTACAGCAAAAGTATTTAACTGCCTAGTCTTAAAAGGAAGTATGAAGTTTTGGGAAATGGTAATGATACGGGTGAAAGAATTACTGTTAGCAATCCTTTCACTAAAATTTCAACAACAACAAAAAAATTGTCACTTGAGAGTGGTGTGGAATATAGTTGTGAGGCTGTGTCCTATATTGGGCATTTAATCTTTTTTGCAACTATCTGTCCCTTTCTTTGTTTACAGCAAGACTAGGCTTGTGCTTTTGTAGAAACTCTTTTCTGAAAGCACTATCTGCATTAGTAGCCAGCCAGCACTCCACAAATTGATTCTGCAGCAAATTAATCCAGCAGATTAATTAATGCAGCATATTAATCCAGCATCTGTGGTTCTGTGTGCACACCTCTGAGTATTTTGTTCCTGAGAAGGGGAAGAAAGGGGAGAACCCAGACAGTAGGGGTTATTGATAATATATATTATATTGCTTCATTCCCCAAACAGCTACTTAGGAGAAAAACAAGAGTTGGCTGTCAGTCCTGCATATTTTTTCAGTCCTAATCACCTTTCTCTTGCCTGAGACTGTACTGCTCCGTATTTCCACAGCTACTGTTTTCATTAGTCCTGTAACACGGGAGCTCCTGCACAGGAGTTATCACCTGAGAATGATGAAACCATGTTCCTTTGAACACTTACGTTTCTCACCCCTCTGCTAAACTGACATACAATGTCAGTGCGTTAAATATCTGAACTGAACATGTGTTTGACTTGCCGTAGTTAATAAATGCTCATTGTGGTTCTGTCTTGCAAAAATTATGAGACTGAGCTGCACATTCAGTTAGAGTGGCTAGATGTATGTGCACATAGTCATGACAATCATACATGTGCGTTATAAAAATGAGTTAGAAGGAAACTATAATACTATTTCATAAATAAGCAAAGCTTTCTTAAGCACCTCTGCAAAGAAACACAGTTCTCGCTATTTCAAGACTTTATTTTATTTTGTTAATATCTGATATGTTTGATGGAGATAGAAATTAAAAGGCAATTGTGTGTAGGGATGGGATTTTTTAGTTTACCAAGAGCTTGTTTTTGTTTAAACCAGGCTGATTTGGGGAAAGCAAGCTGGTGAGAAACTGGTAATCTCTGCAAGTAATCATGCAGTGACTTGGTAAATATTGTAAAGCACAGTATTTGTAAATGCATCACAGCTTTGTGAATGCAAAGTAAAAGGTAAATGGACTGAGTTTGAGTTTTGAGGCTTTCTGGAGGGAGGGGGTTCTTTAATATGACCGCCACAGTGCTCACAAGAACACTTATCCTGCCGTGTGGCTACGATGGGTTCTGGGAAAATGTGAGCTAGAGCACAAGTATTGCTTTGGGAGTGTCACATTCCAGGCCACATGAGACACTACAGTTTTCAATACAACATATACCATCGGTTTGCTTGTGTGCTTCTGGGTAGCAACACCATGTCTGTTTTGAATGCAACTACTGAAATAATTTATGGAAATTTTTTCGTGTGTGTGAGAGGGGGAGAAAAAACATTCATTCTGTTGCTCGTTTGATCTCCAGGACCGTATTATTGATGCTGGCCCCAAAGGAAACTATTCTCGGTTTATGAATCACAGCTGCCAACCAAATTGTGAAACTCTAAAATGGACAGTAAATGGAGACACTCGTGTCGGCCTGTTTGCTGTGTGCGATATTCCTGCAGGTATATCAGCTTATTTTGGTTTTGGTTTAATACCCTAAGTTAAACCTTTTGCACAGTTATGAGTGGGATGGTCATGGATTAACTGATTCAGTGCAAATATTTTTGTAGAGAACTCAGCACGCGGAAGAGATGCTTTGTGATCTGCCTTTAATGTTTCTTAATAGGGAGTCCCATGGCTGCTTTTTGTTGCTTGCTTCTAAGGGAACACCAAAGAGCCCCTTAGTTAGTATCCTTGCATTCACTTCATGTTGTAGAGCATAGTTTTTGTTTTAGAGATCTCTAATAGTACTAATGCATCTTTTCAAGTGAAGATAATAAGCTTAAGGAGTGGATGTAGGAGGCTGTTTAAAAGTATGTATGTTCTGGTTTGTGTACACACATGCACACACACACATATATCTATCTATCTGTAGCTCTTTCTAGCTGTATAGATACATAGATATATATAATGTGTGTGTGTAGACCAGACACATGCACAGTTTTGTGAAGTCAAACCAATTTATTTTAAAATGTAATTGCATAGACATCATGCTCTGCTGGCATCTAGTTTATCATTGTCAGTGCTTATGAGCAGTAAAGAGGGGGAAAATCCTATGATAATAGATCAGCAAGCAAGTACAAAACCAGAAGACAGATAATGAAACCTTTTTTTGTCTGTAATAATTTTGATAGACTTTGTTACCTTGTCCTTCATAATGAAAGGGTATGTCTTCTCTCACTCAGGGACAGAGCTGACTTTTAATTACAACCTCGACTGTCTGGGCAATGAAAAAACAGTCTGCAAATGTGGTGCCCCAAACTGCAGTGGATTTCTTGGGGACAGACCAAAGGCAAGTAATATATCAAGAGATTTCGAAGGTGTCTTGTCTACTAGCCTTGTTTTTTCTTTTGGGGTATGTGTTGGTGGACCAGTTTTATGTTATGATAAGGGTTAATGCTGCTTGAACAGAGGCTAGCTGTCCTCTGAGGAAAAAGCTTACTGTTTCCCTTGCTGGGAAGATGGAAACATTCTTTTGCCAAATATAACCTTGGTGCTAAAGAATACATTTTTATGCTGTAATAGTACAGCAGGTGATACTGGGTTTGGGAACACCCTAAAATATTTTCTCCCACTTTCTCCTATGAGAAATTAATTACTTTGGGTCCTGAATAAGAAATATTGCTAGGTACTGGTGCTAGCTTCTGGAGTCAAAAGCATATTAAAAAAGGGCTTGCAGAAGGAATAACCTTCCCTGTCCTGTTTGAAGTATGGGGAGGGGAAGGGTTATAGGAGCTAGGAGCTGACTAAGAACGAGCCTAACTATAGTCAGTGAGATTGTTCTGACACTGCAGTTTATATTTCCCCCATCTAAACCTTAAAGTATGATTATTTTGTTAAGATTTGTTAAAAAAAAATTAGTTGAACTGAAGAATAAAAAATGGTGAGTTTTGAATGATACCAAATTACATCAAGAAATTAACTGTATGATTCATGTCAGGTTAATGTAAAACCCATAATCCAGCAGAAGTTGATGGGGCTTCCTGAAGGGCTGGCATGGGAGTTTGAGGGAAGGCACAAGTACATTGCCAAGAGAAAAAAATCTCACCTGTGGATGTAGAAAGGCTGCACCTTCATGCGGTCTTTCACACTGCTCGGTATCAGGCACTTCAGAGGGTAGACTTAAAATCTCCAGAATTCGCATAGCCGGTTTTTGTTAAGGGATGGGCTTAGTGAGGTTTCACATAAGCTGGTGATCAATTTACGCAGACAGCCATGAAGAAATGAGATGTTACAGTTCAGTTTTGCAGAGCTGTCTGCATTGGTAGATAGAATGGGCTAATTTTAAAGAAAGTAGGCAATGATCACTGGGGTGAGGGGAAGGGAATGATGGTAGGGATGTTGAAAAAACACCCAGAATGAATTTTATATGATTTGGTGAAGGAGAGTTGAAGTGCAAGCAGCAGAATGTCAGACTGAAATAGGGATAAGGTTTGGTATATTCTTTCTAGCATTATGGGCACAGCTACAGTTCCTGCAATTCTGCTGTCTGTTCCTCAAAGAGAAGTGGAGGCTGGTTTTAGTAATTCCAGCATGAGTGTACACAACTGGAAGAGAAAAATGGATATTGAAGTGAAGTGATTGGTGGTGCAAAAACAAAATGAGGGTAAATTGGCCACAAGTAGATTAGACTGGAAAATGGAAGACCTTTTCTCAGTGGTAAGAAAGTGGAAGAGCTTTCCAGTAGGAAGGGATTGGAGGGACAAGATCTGGTTTCAGATGACTATTCCCAAGGGGCAGTGTGGTTTCATTGTCAACACAGATAGGTGTGGTGAGGCATTGGACATGTCTGCACCAAGTCAAATTTTTGCCTGGCATGGTCTGCCAGACATGCCAACAGTTTTGCTAGGTTGTGTAATATTTTTCCATTGCAAAACTGGCATTTACAGATTTGCATCTTACTCTTTTAGAATTCTTCCACTAATGCCTCAGAAGAAAAAGGCAAAAAGACCAAAAAGAGAACACGGAGACGCAGAACGAAAAATGAAGGGAAGAAAGAATCTGAAGATGATTGTTTCCGTTGTGGTGATGGAGGCCAGCTGGTATTGTGTGACAGGAAATCTTGTACTAAAGCTTATCATCTCTCCTGTCTTGGTTTGGTGAAACGTCCTTTTGGTGAGTCAGCTTGCCTCTTAAACTTACGTAAATAACTTGTGCAGGTACCTCACTTATTATTGCACTGAAACCTTGTCAAGAGTGTCATCTTGAAAACATTGTTTTCGTATGGTGAGAACTTCGTTTGTGCATCATGTAGGAGCTCTTCTTGAGTATGGAGACAAAATTATGGCCTTCCTCCTGCCTCTCTGGCAAAATGAGCCTTTTGTTTTACAAATGTAGGTAATTGAGTACATCACTCCATAAGAGCACTGTGGCTCTGTCACAGGAAAGTTGATTTTATCTAAGAAGCGCATGAACAGTTGAGTTCAAGCCAAAAGAATAGCAGTAGCATCTGGAACAAGGCGAGTAGGAAAATGTTAAAGGCAGCACATGTCAGGTTGCAGTTCCGGATACCACAGGAGTTACCTGGTTCCAGTCAGCCATGTCGGGTGGGATATGAAGAAGTGAAGCAGGCAAAGCCTGTTATCCCAGAAACAAGTGAAACAATGACTGGTAAGATATGCTGGGACAAAAGAGCGTCCGTAGGTAAAGCACACCAGCCATCCCTGAGCAAAACTTGCAACAAACAGGTGAGCGTTGTAATGGTAGGCAGCAGTTGACTGGGTGTTTGGATACTCTACCAGCCTACAAGTTCTGTAAAAAGCTATCGAGTAAAGCCTGAATAATTTCTTCTAGCTGGACTTGACTGCTGTATTTAAATGAGAGGATGTCAAGTCTGCTACTTACTGCTGTCAGTTGAGCTTTAGAAATATGTTGTAGCATTTTGAGATTAGCCCCAGTAGTTGCTGTCTCATCTTCCTTTGTCAGGAAAGTTGTGCGTTGTTCAGCTGCTAGAACACAAAACTTCTTTAAAAGACGGTGTCGAGTTTTCCTCCCCACTAATGCGCTCTTTGTTTTTGATGGCAGGAAAGTGGGAGTGTCCTTGGCACCACTGTGATGTGTGTGGCAAACCGTCTGTTTCTTTCTGCCACTTTTGCCCAAATTCTTTCTGCAAGGAACACCAAGACGGGACAGTACTAAATTCTATGTTGAATGGACAGTTATGCTGCTCTGAACATGTTCTCGGGGTGGATTCTGTTGAAACTCAGAAGACTGAGAGACCCCGCAAAAAACTGAACAAGTTGAAGCCTAAGAGAAAGCAGAGGAACAGATGGATGAGAGCTGAATGCAAATAGTCATGGACTGCAGTTTCTACTGCCAACACTATCTTGTAGATAAGTTGTGAATATGACCAGGGAAGGACACAATTTTACATATATTCTGTAAAGGTTACATGGGGGGGGATTTTTTGTTTTGTTTTGTTTTTATAAATCCACTGAGCCAACCACAGCAGTCTTCTGCTGCTTCTGCACTGATAACGAACTGCATAGTTCAGAAAATTTCAGGACAAACCAAACTTATTACTCAGCATTACAGTTACACTTGAATTGTTACGAATGTAAAAGGTTCCCTCCAAAATACTTTCACGTTGGAGGTAGGTTAAAATCAAACCAGGTAGGCGTAACCATAGGTTTTTGAGGTAGTATTTGTCAACCAACAGATGTTTAAAATAGTAAGTATATCCTTGAAAGAATTTATTAGCTCTCGAGTCCTTTTAAGTATGAAACGGCTTCATCTGTGGTCCCAATGAGATTTGCTTGCCTTGTGTGTTTTTGAGCAAGTGCTTGAATGCCATTCATGATCCAGGTGCGTATCTCACTATAACCACACACGTAACGATTTGTTTGTGCTCTTATAAAATAGCTCTCCAATGATTCTTAAACAAACATGTTTTTAAATATCCTTCCACCAAGAAATATAGTGCATGGTGGGAGAGGCACACCCTGTATCAGAGAGGGGAAATCTTACGTTGTAAGAGATTTTTTTCTATACTGTTTTTTCCTGTATTTCATTCCAGCAAAATCGAAGTCACTTGATCTTGCAGAGCTGTACAAATCTGGATTTAAAGGGATATTGTCTTGCAATCTAGGCCCAATACTCCAGGATTTTTGTGTCTTAATAAAAATAAATCTTACAAAACTGATTATTTGAAAAAATTACTTGATTTTTTTTTTTCCCTTAATGTCAAGCAAAACACAGAGGCAAACATTTCTTTTGAATGCTTGGAGTCCAAGCGTTACAACTTTGTGAGAATGCAAAAAATGCCCAACAAGGAACCAAAAAAAAACCCCATGAATGAAACAGAAGGTGAAACTTGACTAAAGTGCAAAAACTAAATTCAAAACAACTAATTAAAAGTGAAATAGATTTTTGAAGAAGCACGTAAGGAACAATTTTAATGTGAAATTTATCCTGACTCTCTTCTTTTTGATAAAGTTTGTACGAAACTGGCTACTCAGCAGACTGAAATTATTCTTTACTTTTTTAGGAGCTCTGCTCTCAACTCTCTTATTGCCACTGTGTTGTGTCAGCAAAACTGGTTTGAATTCTTTGCTCCTGTTAGGTTCTCGCACTTGCAGTGAGATAAATATACAAGATTTAGTATTGATGGAAATAATATTAGAACTAGGAAAAAACGGTAAAGAAAAATGTCTTTACCTGTTTTCTTCCCAGTGCATGTCATTGGTGTGTGATTAGGCAGCGTTACAAGTAAGTTTTGACTTGTGCCATTGTTATCTAGCCTATGTAAACACAATGTGCGCCTTCATGTCCATTTAGTAATTTGTGTATGTTCTAGCTTAGTTTGCCTTTAATAGTGCAGAAACTCTGTGTAGCCCTTTTGAAAATGAAGCCTTGCTATTATCATGAGAGTGTATGTTTTTTTCCAAAGTATTTCTTCAGGATTTGATTGCAGATTTAGTTTTTTGAATTATCGAAATCCCCATTTGTTCCCAACACGTAAAAACTTTGGTTTTATTAGAAGATATTAATTTAAAGAGGTTCTAAATGTAGCATTGCCTTATCCTGAACTCTTTGGTTTCTATTTTGTGACCAAACTGCTTTGTTCTTTTAATCAATTTTTATAAACACTGTTGGAAGGTTAATTTTTTTCAAATAATTTTGAAAAAATAGCACCGTTCAAAATAGGGGGAAGTGTTACATGTTTGCATTTTTTGAAGTGGTATGCCAAGCCTTGCACTCGAGCTAAGAATCAAGATTTCTTAATTGACTTTGAGGGAAACTTTCCCTCTGCTCTAGATACTTGTTATACCAGGACTTAAGCATAGGCCTGTGCCTAAAATCATAACCAAAAAATGATATTATGTATGTTTCTCTAATATTGGTTTGTGAGGGGAGGAAAGGTGAGATCAGGTAGTAAAGCAGAAAGATTTTCCTCATTGCTTTTAAACAAAATGAAGGAATTTGATGTCATTGGGACCATTCTTTGAATACTATACCATGTAAGGAAGGCTTTATAAGAATACCTTTAAATAAGTTATTATAAAATTTTACCTTTACATTCCATTGCTTCTATAATTTGTTAATTTTTTAGTTGTTTTGTTGCTTTTCCCTCTTCATATATAGGTGTAACAGCTCTGGCACCCTGGAACAGTTATGCCCCAGGTCCTAAGAGGCAGATACCCACTTCCAGAAGCCACCATCTCCAATAGTTACTGATTGGCACTGCCGCAGTAACACCATCCGTTTTAAGATCGGTCGCGGAGCCTACAACTCCCTGCCTGCCTCTCGGGGGGGCTCACAAGCACATTTAGTATGGCAGGATGCAGGACAGCCACCCATTTTGTATCTGTCTGTGGGTAAATAAAGACTTTGGCGTTCAAAGCAATCCCTCTCGGCGCTCTTTTCGTAACGTTAAGTTTACGCAAACAGATCTTAGCAAGTGGCTGTTTGACTTTCTGCTTCCTTCTACCTCTTCTCTGCTTTTTACTGCTCAGCTCTTTGGGCCAATGAAGGCTTGCATCAGTGAGACTGCAAACTAGGAGTTTGCTTTTGAGTTGCTAGGAATTCATTTCTTCTGCTGATCACATACTTTGGAGATTGATCTTTAAAAGAAATGTGGATCATGTTCTCCCTTAATATGTACTGACCATGTAACCCCATGAGCTCAGCTAAGTCACTCAGGTGGTGATCTGGTAGAATTTTAGTATCTGAATCAGGAAAGGTGGTTTTTACGTGTTTTTCAATGAAGGCTTCTGTACCTTTCTCCGCAGCACTGGGAAAATAGGCTGAAGTTTTGTTAAAAAAAGAAGACAAAAGAAAAGTTGTTTCACTGTTTTCCTTCTCCCACTGTTCAAATAGAAGGGAAAACAATCTTGAAAAATTAAGCTTTCTCATGATGCAACTCAATACTTTTTAGCATTCAGCAGCTTGAAAGATTTTCTGTTATAAGTTCATCTAAATAACATCTAAGTATGGCATATTATGTGGCATTAAATTATGTACTTAGTGCTTGCCCATCGAAGTAGAAAGATGTCTTTCCTTTTCCAGCAAACTCTTCAAAGCTGGTACACAATAGCCAAATTCAGAATTTGTTGTTCTTTTATCACATGAGCAAGCATGGAAACAATTTTCAGTTGAATATGTTAGATGTATTTTCATACAGTCTAGGAAGAATAATCAAATTAAATGTCTGTTTTGTTCAATAGCTTTGTGTTCATGGTCAGTTTTTAGTTGGTTTTTTTTTAATTACTTGGAAAAGCGAAGTATCTTGAAAGACGTATTAATGGGATTTTTCCACATTGTTGAGTCACATTATTCCATGTCTGACTGCTTGAGAAACTTCAGTGTCTTATTAAATATTAAAATTTATTCCTAGTTATTTAAAAAGTTGCTAATTCTTTTTTTGTAAAACAGCTCTATATAGTTATTTTGGGGACAATTTTTTTTCTTTAAAGAAAAAAAGTGAAATGGGACATACTAAGGAAGCGTGGTTTGGCAGCGAGGGAACTGGGTATGTTGTTCTTCCATAGTGAAAACTTACACTCCAAGACTTCCTAAGAGACCCTGTGGAAATAATGTTTTAGGCTTATATGGAGGTGATAACAATTGTGCTTTGGCTTGTTTTCGCAGCATTGCTTATTACAAAAATATGGATTTTTTTTTTGCAGCACGGGTTTTCCTGTTACAGCGCTGTTTTCTGTTGCTCATAATTTTACAGGCTTTAACGACTTTGAGCTGGAGTCATGCAGTCCTACCAGTTCTGTTCCCTTGGGTTCATTTAGCTGTCACTGGTCCTGTTCCTGCTTGGTCAGGTCTGAATTTGACTGTGTTTTGCTTCTCCAGATGGGTTTTTCTTTGGGTCTGGTTTGACTTCATGGGTGGAATCTCCTGTGTCTGACAGCAGCTACATATTTTTTTTTTTTTTTTTTTTATAAAGAGCATTTCAGAAAATTGCTTTGATACAAATGGATTACTGTTCTGCTGAGATCCTCTGGTGCTCTGCATCAGGATTGTGTCCTTTTGCTGCTCCTGTGAAAAGCCACAGGTTTTTGCCAGTTGAGAAACTTACTTAATGCCTGTCTACTAAATCGACAGCGTAAGAGAGACTAGTGGGGAGGACGGGGGGAGCTCTGCCCGTGCTGTGCAGTAGGGTTGTGGTTGGGTATGGTTAGAGGTGCTGTCCATGTTGCTGCTGACCCAGAATAGAATCCTAGAATGGTTGGGGTTGGAAGGGACCGTAAAGATCATCTAGTCCAACCCCCCTGCCCCACCATGGGCAGGGACACCTTCCACTAGACCAGGTTGCTCAAAGCCCCATCCAACCTGGCCTTGAACACTTCCAGGGAGGCAGCATCCACAACTTCTCTGGGCAACTTGTTCCATAGTCTCACCACCCTCCCAGTAAAGACTACCTTCCTTGTATCTAATCTAAATCTACCCTCTTGCAGTTTAAAGCCATTACCCCTTGCCCTATCACTACAGTCCCTGATAAACCGTCCCCCTCCAGCTTTCCTGTAGGCCCCCTTTAGGTTCTGGAAGGCTGCTAGAAGGTCTCCCCAGAGCCTTCTCTTCTCCAGGCTGAACAACCCCAACTCTCTCAGCCTGTCTTCACAGGAGAGGTGCTCCAGCCCCCTGATCATCTTTGCGGCCCTCCTCTGGACTCACTCCAACAGGTCCATGTCCTTTAAGTTGTCCAAATGTTCCACCTCCCCAAAAAACTGACCCTTTCCTATATCCTAAATCTAGACCTCTATAAAAAGTATTACAATTTTTGTCACTCACCTATTTTCAAACAGCTGGCAGCTGATGCTGCCTCAAAGGAAAACCATATTCTATTACACTGAGCTATCCATCAGACATAGGTTAAGTGCTTTGCTTTAGCTGACTTAGGGATAGCTTGAGTTTATAGGATTCAACAACTTTAGCTAGCATGGAATGCAGCAGTTCACTTCCTGAATGCAAGCAGGGGGCATATGGCCATTACACCAACAACACCCAGCTTTTAATTTTAGATATAATAAAGAGTTGGAATATTTTGTACTTCCAAGATGAAAACAAAGACTTGGCTGAGAACAGGTAAGACAGATTTCAATTTAGCTGCATCCTCCAGTGAAATGACCAAGCTGGAGAAACTTGCTCTTTCACATGCACTATGAAGGTTGGTCAGTCTTCAATCATGAGGCAAACAAACATACTTGGCCTTCAATTAATTTATTCTTAACATCATTATTTAAAAATAGTTTTATGGAATGAATTTAAATGAATGTTGCTAGCACAACTGCCAAGAAAGTAGATAATCATAACTATTAAAGCAGTTAAATGAAGCATGTCAAAAGTATTTGAGTTGTTTATTTTTCAGTTAGTTCAGTAAGAAAATACTCTTCTGTGGTCCAATGCAGAGGGTATTTTTGGTGGGTTTTTTTTTGTTCTGTCATTCTCCTAAAATAACCTAGGAAGAATGCATTGTGATCTTTAAAAAGTAACTTTTCCTAAATTCTGCTAAGTACCACCATGTGGGGGGAGGAGAACAACAGAATCTAAATATCCAAATCAAGTTTCCAAGAGAAAGAGCAGAAGACAGTCTGCAGGACAAGGGGCAGCACATTAGGTCACACCAATGGCTGCTTGCAAAAGTTTTTAAAGAAAATGCTTACCTCACTACAATGAAACTCAGCTTTAAGCACTAAGAAGCCAGTAGTCATTACTGACCAGAAGTATAAATGAATCGAGAAATGATTAGACATTTTAAGGCAAAATGTACATGAGCTACTGAACTATAAGGGTACAATCTGCATCTCAGCAAACTCCCATGCTGCAGACTACCATAAGTTTAAAAAAAAGCCCAGGGGAAATATCAGGTTTTATTCATCTCATCTTTTTTCCCTAGGCATCTGTTACAGGATACAGAGATAACCACCAGACATCACACCAGGCTAGATGGACCTTTCATCTGATACACTATGACTCTGTTCACAGTAATCCACATCAAAAATAATTTCGCAAGGCGTATGTATTTCTCTCGCATCAGTAATTAAGAACAGCCAAGAAGCAATTCTCTTAATAGACAACTGCAATAGTTACCTACTTCCCTTTTGCAGCTACAGGTAAAATAAAGGCTAAGAAACAATATGACTGCAGGTAATTGTCTTCAGTCAGCTGCAGAGCTAGAATAAAACAGCAAAAAATTATTAGTTTCCACACTTGTGTTCAAACCACTAGATGGTGCTTCTAAAATGAAACAATTCAGTATGCAAAACTCTAAAACCAAATAATGTATGATAATGTATAAGTTGCCTTCCTCAGGGTTGTTATCAATAACACTGATTAATGTGGTTCAATAGCTGCAGCCTCTGATCAGACCGGAGCAACAAGAATAATTAAGCAGATAATTGAGATCAAAGAGCTGATCATGAAAACAGTGAAGACTTACAAAAACCCAGTAACTGCTGTTTCCCCAAGTAAGAAAAACTCCTCATTCTTCTGTCTTTCAAAGTCATTAGATGTTAATATAAATATTACATTAAATAACAAGTTTTGTTCACAAACTGCTGTGCCCAAAGGCTTTGATTACTATATGGCACCAGTAAAAAGAAGCTTTATGCTACAAATAGCATTTACCTCTTCTTTCACTCTTCATTCAAGTAGGTTCCTCTAAGACATTTTTCCCAAGACTGAACTCACTCTATTTCTCTTCTGTGAAGAACGAACACTTGACTTTTAAAATCTGGAAATCATAGCTAAAATAAGATGCTAACTGCTTTATACCTGTCACGCTGTAAAATCATCCTTTGTTTTTAATTCACTCCCCCCAAACTAGTCTGAACAGTTTTTTGGCTACTCCAGTAGCTTTTTTCTTTTTCATTTTTTACCATTTCCATCCATCAAAACACCACTTAAAATAACTGTCCCTATTCCTGTATCTCATTCTACCGACCCAACTTTAAAAATGCTCTTTGCAGTATGTTAAGCACATAGTTGACTATATAATTTATTATCTACCATTCTTCTAAAGTTCAAGCTTCTATTAATCTTTAAAGACCCCCTTCCTCTTTTTCTACTTACAAGTAATTTTTTCCTACAAAAATTCCTACAAACACATTTCTTCTCTTCCTTAAAAAAAAATACTTGTTTTTAACTATTTCCTATTTTATTGCCCATCTTTTACTTCTTTGAATCAGCTCTGCCACTAAGCAACCCTGACAACACTGCTGAGAAAGATTACCTTATGTGCAGCTTTTTACGTTCAACACTCACCTAGGACTTTTTTTTTTTTTAAAAAACCACTTTTCCTTCCGCAAAGTAATGCAGAAACTCCTGGGGTCATTTGAATAATTTTTTTTTGCCATTGGTTCTCACTTTTCTACTTTAGGGGATTGCTCTTGATCCCCTAGGAATGCTTGCTCTTCCTCCTACTTGCATGAGATCTTCCAAGATACCCATTTACTATCTCATGTTTTAGGCCTTTTTTTAAATTAGCATACCTATCCTTTGTTCAAAGTCCTTCAACAACTATTATTAGCAACAATTATGACTAGCTATGGCTTACTTTCGTAAAACGTAGCTTAGTAAGAAGATCCTTAAGAAAGTTAGAGAAAGACACTACGCACAAACACAGAAACAAGCCTTCTCCAAGTACCTGCCATTCCACTTATCCCTAAATGTTACTTCCGATCAGAGAGCACCACCGCAGAAACATGTTAACAGGCAGCAAGAACCTCTTGTCTTGAAGATGCATCTGCTAATCCAGCTGCAGAAAGTAATGATCAAATTTTAAAAAGAAACCAATGAAAAGCATTTCAAAACAAATATCCAGGAAGATAGCAACTACAATTCTAAGCATCTCCAAACACCCCAGAGGGAGAAGATGCATAACCACTGAAGCATGTGAAAGAGGTCTGCTGAGTACCCACTTGTCAGTAAGTGCTCACTCCTAGCTACAAGTTGGGGCCATTTCCGTAAATCCATCTTTGCATCTCCACGGGAGTTACACAGCCTTTTATTTAAAACAGACACTAACAGCACAGCTGTACCTTGGTCAATCTTAGAGGAGAGGGGTGTTAAAAAAAAAAATAATAAAAAATCATACAAAACCTCCAGGCTTATGCAAGCTTTGTGAGCATCATTTAGCTGGGACAAAGCATTCACAAAGCAGTATCTTTACTACCAATGACCATTAATTTTGTTTGGATTATAGGAACCTAAGAAATTCTTCAACATCTACCACAAGAAGTTTGCATTCTTTTACTATGTAAAAGAAACTAGGAGAAAAAAATTAGGTTAGTGAATGCACAACTGAAAGAAATATCAAAAAAAGAAGGTAAGGTCTCATAAAAAAACATATTCCTTGGCTTTTGTTCTCCAGGTAAAAATTTATTCAGATTCATAGATGTAAACACATAATAAGCAATATTTTTTAAAAATAAAAATATGAAAAATACACATACACTGAAGACATTTCAGTCTGTTACGCTAAACAAATTAAAAACATCTTGAAGTTGTGATTAGAGGCAGACTTTTTTCTCCCATGTCAAACACTAAACAGTTCTTTCAAAATATCAATAAACTTGAGCTCAATTCAAAAGAGCTACTCCAGTGAGCTAGTTACCCATGCTTTTTTCAACCTTGTCTCTAGATTTAAGCAGCAGCATTCAGAGAAATTATTCTGAATACTCTGGATATCAAATGCATTTCAAAACTCTGTACAACCAGTCCAGTTCCGTATTTCTGCTGGATGTTCAGATCTGCCTGGGAGCAGGTTCTGACCTGACACCTGTGGAATGCTCCAGCAGCAGAAGGTACAAGATAAGAAATTCCCTGAAGTGACAAGAAATATTTCTATTTTATCTGTGCATACAGACAAATATTTTGATTTAGAAGGGATCATCCTTTGTCTCAGAAAGGTGGCAGTGCCTGGGAAGCCTGCAGTGTCCTGAGGAGGTCAAAAAGAGTAACTATTTTTCCACCAGTGTGCAGCAATTCAAGAAGACTATTGCTTCAAATCACTCCTCTCCATTTTCTCCTGGTTCAAAAGCAAACACCAACCCCCCTTCAAAAACTTAAGGCATTGAGTCTGCAGTCCCCAAAAGGAAAACACATCTTACAGACAACAATTAAAAAATTAAACAACAATTGATGTGGCACAGGCAACTGGAAACAAAATCTCATCTCTTCTCCCTCTCTAATACACCAGTTAAAAGTCTGCCTCCTACCAGCTACACAGATCACATCACTGCTATTTATTTCATTCTCTACCATCGGCATTTGATCCGGGTTATTAAAATCTGGTATATCAGCATACCTGAAGAATAGGGCTGGACAGGAAGAGCACTGACTGCACAAGGATCTAGGAAAGCCGTGCTGTTCTCGTGACATGCTCACGACATTAGTCAAAACTTTCCACTTCCTATGCCCACATTTTTTCTCCCATCCTTGCTATGTTCAGACAGAGATGCAGCAGTTACCAAGTAAATATCTGTCTAGATGCAGGTCCCTGCATCTTACAGTAACTTGCTGATTATCCTGATAGTTTTGTAATTCCATCTTGTTAAGCAGTATCTGTTCTACTCCATTTCCTCTTCTCCCCCATTTACAAAGATTAAGCTGAATTAATTTACATATTTGGGGGTTGGGGTTTTTTAGGAAGAATTATGAAATAGTTCCCCTGGGATTAAGCTAAATGATATATTCAGGTTTCTGAATGGGCTGCACTGTGAATTTGCTGCACTCCTTTGTCAACACCGCGCTCCCCCCCCCACCTTCAAAGTATCTCTGAGTGGCAATCAAAGCCATAGGCCAAATGCCCAGTACCATCAAAATCTGCTGCCATGCAGAAGTCCTATTACATAATAGTAGGATCTGGAATACTTCAAAAGAAGTGTGCCCCATCATTGGTAGTAGCAAAATTTAACTGACAAAACATACCTGTCATCCACAGTACCTAACAGAGGATTATAACTAAGCAACCTAAGTCACTAGTGGTGATGGCCCCCACCAGAATGAATAATAAAAAAAGTCATCTTCAAAATACATTATATTCAAACCCATTTCAAAATAAGACTGTGGAACCCACCAACCTTAAGGGAAGGAATCCTTAAGATTCCTTGACGAAATAGGAAAGCAAGTAGTATAACCAGGAAAATTAGTGTCTCTGAATGCGAGCTCCTCCATCTTACTTTCTACCAAAAGACTGCTATTCAAACTTCTGCATATTTAATTATATTGTCCGTACTAATTCTTCTGTGTATTTAATTATATTATCCATACTAATTCAATAGGCACATCAGAAAAAATGCTTGTTTCTGAAGGAACACATGCTATTACAATTTGCCAGTAGCCCATTCTGAACACAAGTACAAAAATTATGTAGTAAGTACTGAAACTAACCAAAACTATTCACAAAGAAAGTATAAATATACAACAAAAAGGACATGGTGCTGGCTTTAAACTAACAGCAAGAGATGTTACTGATTTATGAGGCACAGTGTCATGCAACAGGCTTGGAAAGCTCCTTTACCACAGAGAAGCCCCCCAGAAATATAAGCATACACTGTTTGACACAGACCTTGGATGCTGAACACAAAGCATACAACAAAGGAACAGTATATTAATAAGTAAGTTTTATCATAAAAAGATGAAGTCTCCATTAAAAAGAAAACTAACGTGAAATCTAATTAGTTTTGATTAAAAATAGTGACAAAAGCTATAGTTGCAATGATTTCTTCTTCATTTAAGATTACCAATATTTCTTTTTATTCATTAACTGTGTCTCTTAGTTGTTCCTTCGTATTAAACATAAACAAATAACAAAGTTTATCGAAAGCCACCTGTAATTTGTTACTGTATTTTCAGTTACTTAATTTCTAAATTATTTTCCTTTCAGTTATTAGCAGCAATATCAGACAAGTATGTGTTCTTCAACAGTACTCACCAGGGTTATGACTACATAAAAAAAGCCATAAAGCCAGCACAATCTGAACTTTTATTTTGCAGTATCACCTCAACTTTTTTTTTTTTTTAAAAACCCAGCATACTGGCTGTAATTTGGGCAAAAGGACTATGTGCGTGGAAGGTTTACAAAAATGAGGCTTAATGCTATTACTGAAATTAAAACATAAGAAAAAGTGGGTGGTAGTGACAGACAGGGACAAAAATTAAATCAAATACTTCATAAAGTGAATAACTATACTGACTGCTATAATGCCTGGACAAAAAAGGATGCTGTAGATGTTCAGAACCAGTAATGCCCTTCATATACGATCTGAACATCACAAGCGAGACAAGATCACTCTCCAGACAGTTGTTATTTAACACGTGCCAGAAGATAATTTCATTACAAAGCAAGCTATGATTCTTGGATTCCTTCCAAGCACTTCAAAGCGAAAAGAAAAGGGCAGAAAATATACACCTACAGAACACCATTCAACAAATTTTTTAACTTAAAAAGTTCCCAGGTGCACGCGGATAGTATTAATAGCAGAACAGGAGCACCTGAACCGCCCCCCCCCCCCCGCCCCGAGTTCAGGCTACACGCAAACCACAGAGGACAGCGGCCAGGAGTTCAGCCGAGAAGGACTTACCCTGACAGAGGTTAGGCACAGCCGCCTCCGCGCTGCGCTGCCCACCGCGGGGCGCACCGGCGGCTCCGCAATCCCCCCCC
>JANHGO010000001.1:11320842-11338731 GCA_024606505.1 Aquila spilogaster
CATGGGCAGGGACACCTTCCACTAGACCAGGTTGCTCAAAGCCCCATCCAACCCGGCCTTGAACACTTCCAGGGAGGGGGCAGCCACAACTTCTCTGGGCAACCTGTCTGACCACAGAGGACGATGTACCTCGCTTCCCATGCATTTATTCATCTGACATAGTTGAGAGAGATCAGAGAACTGATACATTTTATTATTTTTATATATTATTACACTTCCCCTGGGGAGAGAAGAATGAGCAGCTGAGGGCAGCAACCACTTAAACCCCCACCAGCTGGATTTTCAGCTGACTCTGCTGCTGCACTAGCCCAGGGAAAAACTAATGGGAGGAGTAACACCTGCTTCCACCTCAGTGCACATTCATTTAAAAGCATAGATCTTTTAATAGTAAATACTGTTTTTACTAGCACTGGTAGAGCTGGTGAAGCACAGTGCTGTGATGAAGGGTCACAGCTGGCTGGTCTGTCTGGGCTTATGCAGCACACCTACTATGTGTATGAATTTCACCGTAGGAGAAGAAGGAAGACAACAACACGGGAAGGTTAAGAGACCCCAGGTACTGATTTCATGGAGCAGTTGAAGCTGGCTCCATTGCAGTTGATGGGCATTTCTGAGTGCCTGGTATGCTGGTGAGACCTCAAATGGCCATGAGGACTAGGTACAGAAAGCTAAACATCACTGTGAGAAAAAAAAACATGATAGGGAAAATACAGCAAATGACAAGTTTAAAAAGAGAAGAGTCAACTGGCCAAACACCTACACAATTTGAAATAATCCCTATAAAATAGAAATCACATCATTTTAACCAGATGGTTAAACTGGGCCAGCTGCACAGGGAAAAGCATGAGTGCCACAGCTCCATACAGGGCACACGGGTACAAACCACACATCCTCCTCTCACGGGTGGGAGATGAATCAAGTGTCAGGGATCAGGGCAAGAACTTCGCACGGACATTTAAGCAATGGGTCTAGTACAGGCACATCTCCTAAGCATGCAAAAACATGCAAGGCATCTTCTGTGGCTGCGGTGTGCTGTTCTGTTTGGCTCCAAAGGATTGCTCCAGTTTTATGTCTTACTGGTGTGGCTTGGTGGAGAAAGAAACAATTCCTGTGAGGTTTGCTAGAAGTTTTGAGTTGCTTTTATAGCTCTAGTATGAAGCACCACCTTAGAGCAGGAAGCAAAAGGGACATATTTGTCCAGGAATCAACCATTATTTTAGTTGCACGTGTTTTCCCAGGAAAACAGGAAAACTTTCCCAGGAAGGGGAAAGCTTTGGGATCCCTTCCCTTGACTTACCCTTACTTAAAGTAATGGTAAAGTTTTGAGAAGAGAGTGGGGGGAAGGCATAGTCTTAAAAGGACACACATTCATGTTAGTTCCTGCTCAGGTGGAAGGGACTGTTGTATCACAGGAACCTCACTAACTGGAGCAGTCGTCAATCCTCACTCAGTTTGTTGAGCTGACCGTTGAAATGGAGAGGCACATAATTGTTTGCTGGTGGTTTGTTGTGTTTTGGTTTTTTTTTTCCCCTGAGGAAAGGAGAAAAGTATTTACTTGCAAATGAAGCCAGGAATTGAAAGGGGAAGGCTTTTTCCATCAGTCCATTTTACTACAGCAAGTAGCTGGGTTGGTTAGCACAACTAGCCACAGCTCAAAAATTGAGTTTAAATTCTCAGCACTTATTTCAGCTATGCAGAAATAGGTTGCTCATGGTTAAACATTTTCCCCATACGCACACACAGGAAAAAGAAGAGGGTGCTTGCTGATAGCGTGTCCTGTGCTACCAGCCAGCATAGACTGGTTCTGTGTGTTCGGTCCCCCCGTAAGTTGTGTGTTGTCCTGAGCCTCTGGGGAGCAATAGAGACTTTAACGATTTCTTGCTATATTCTTGCCTTCTTCTCAGAATTATTAGAAAGACAGCAAGGATTCCACCTGGAAGGTAAGGAAGGGTAGTTATTTTCAGATGGGAAGGTAAAGTGTCAGGTGCTGTTTGCTCTAGAGCTTCCCAACTGAAGTATTCTCTTCTGGTAAAATAAGGGGTTTTTTTTTTTCTTCTACATAGTCTGCACAAAAGAAAAAAAAAAAGGTTTGGCTAGCTATAATAATAAATACTCCAGCATTTCAACTTTACTCTGGAAGCTGTAGAGAATAACAGCAGGTTTTAATGAAATAATTCAGTAACTTGCTTTCCTACTCCCATTTACTCTCTGCTCTATGGAACTATTATTTTCCACTTGGCATCTTATCCATTGCAGACCCCACTGAAGGTTCTTGTTGAGCAACGAGTTTGCTCTGTGCAGCTTTTACACTGAAGCACAAGAAGTAGCTGACCTAGGTTAACTTTGAGTCTAGACTGAGATCAGGACTGTCAGGAAAAATTACTTTTAGATTGGGCATAGACATGGAAATAATTGGCAAATATCAAGGACTGCGACATTCTGTTTGTTTGTTTCTGGCAGAAGCGTAATCAGGGAAAATTGATCTTAACAGAAGAGCACAAATCTGTCGCTGTGATGCAATATGGCCAGACAAATACATCCAAATTTAGGTTGCATGAGCAGACAGTCTCATGGCAAACAGTTGATCTGTTAGACCAGCCGTGAAATACTCGCAGGTTCCTGTGTGGGCCGTTTCCCTTTACCCCTCTTCGTAGCAAGCTCTGTGACAGGCAGGACTTCACTGAGGAATGCTGTTCTGTGACCCCCAGCCTTGTTTTATCAGAAATGCTGGCTAATGGGCTGTTGTTGTCCCTATGTGGACAGGCTTTTCATACACTTCATTTTAATCTACTTTCTTCTAATTAATACTCGCTTCAGATGGCATCTGTTTTGGCAGATTTTTGGCCTACAGCCTGGCACAAGGGGATATGGGCCAGCGGAGGAGCTTTCATGCGGTTCCAAGCCACAGCTTGTGAGAACAACCCTCGTCCGCTCCCACCAGCACACTTCAGCCCTCTGGAGACAAGCCGCCAGCCGGGGGGGCCAGAGCTACGGCCCCCCCAGCCCCTGCTGCCCTTTTCCCCTCCTGCGCACCCTCGGAGTCCTCAGGTGCCGAGAGAGGAGTTTCGTGGGAACAACTGGCCCTGCGTTGTCGTTGGAGAAGCGGCTTTGCTCTCTCTTGTTCGTTGCGGGGACTAACACATCTATTTTATCTCTCCTCTGCCTTTTAACAACGGTGAGCTAGACTGGAGAATGGGTCTTCAAGGAGGCATGTAACTGTTGTGCTTAAAACACAGAAACTCGTGGATCTGAGGCTATAATTCCTTATCCTCTGATGACTTAGTTATCTCTGTGACTTAGAGATGAAAACCCTGTGTCCAAGAGAGCTGGTGGCATAAGTGGCACTTACAGTGGGGTTTCTGTTCATCTGCCTGTGCACAGGAGACGAGTCCCTCTTCCCACCTTGCTCATCTGCCGCCTTTGCAATCCATAGCAGTAACCGTTGCTCGTTTGCATCATAACTTTTATCTCTGATTAAACCTACTCCAAACTTTGACTAAAAGCTACAGAACTCTTATTTTTCCCTTTGCTAAGGCTACGAATGCACATTCATCGTTTTGGAACGAGTATGCACGGTGTAGCTTCCAGGTGGCAAAGCTCACCCACCCATTGGCTTGCCCTAACGAGCTAATTACAGCAGGCAGCATCTGAGATGAAGGATGCTCCACGTAGTAGGTGCTGGTTGTCTTTTATTCTGTTGGCTACAAGGTGCACTACAGCATCGATACAGCCAACACTGCACAAGCCGACAGCACCCTGTCCTGCTGGCTGCTGCGGCAAGAGTTACAGGGGGGAAATGCTTTTAGGAAGCTTGCAGTCTCATATCAAAAGGAAACTGTCCTTTTTCCTACTTTTCAGCAGCCAAAAAATTCCTGTTTTGGGGTCCATACGCACACCTGCTTCCCAAGGACAAACAACAAACATTCAGCATTACAGTAGCCTTCCTTCACAGCAAATACAGCAGTATCCCTAATTACAAATGGGGAATGGATTGTGATTTGCATTGAAAGCAGCCAGAAAGACCTTTATTAGAAGTCCAGATTTCCAGAAACATAAAATACACCATCCAGAGAAGGCTGTTGGCATAAAGTGAAGGCACCCAGCTGCAGAGGGGTGTCTCGTTTTAGCAGAGAAGACAGACACTTACCTGCTGAGAAGACGGCCAGGAGAATGACCATCAGGGGAGTCAGCTGGCAGGAATCCCCCGCCTTGTAAAGAAAGGCCTCCATGCAGTACGCCGGCTCAGCGCTGCCCGCCGGGCAGAAGGCGTCGGGAGGGCACTTGACCGGGTTCACATCTGGGCTCTGCCCAAGAGAAGAAGTAACTCAGCACCAGCAAACGGGGAGGACTGCGGAAGGTAACTAGTGCAAAGGGAGGTGACACTTCAGCATCAAAAAACCAGAAGAAAAATAACCAAGAAGTGAAGCTGCCATCATTAAATTCAGCCTGTCTGCCCCTATGGTGTTACTCAGAGGAGGGTGAAGAGCAGGTGTCATTATACAGCATGTCCATATATCAAACCCCCTCATTAATGGACACCCCATCCTCTGACGTTCCCCTGATGGCCCAGTGAGACCGGGCAGCTCCAAGGCTGAAGCTCCCCAGGCTCCTGGTGTCGTAACTTTAACCATCTCCCTCCATCAGAGCTCTATGTTTAAGAAAAGGAAAGAAGCTCAGATAAAAATGGTGTTAATTGAAGCGTATGTAGCTTGTCACGGGACAGCTATATTTGTTAATCCAGGCTGTCAAACCAGCTGATGGAGACTCACAGGGCAGTAGTGATTTTCTGGGCACAGGTCACAGCTCTCCTTGCCCCGCTGTAATTGGTATTCTCCTGTCCTGCAGAGCTTGCATTTGTTGTCGCTGGGACCTTTGAACATACCTGAAACAGCAAATAAGCACAAAATTAAGATCTGGCACTAGACTCCGGGGTCTTTGCAATCGCATAGGGATGATTCAGCTTTCAAAGCCACAAGGAGAAAGACCATTAAATACTTCATGTGCATAACAAAAGCTGAGCCTGGACTTTGGTCCTTGCTCCGTGGCAGAGGGGCAGGACAGAGGGACTACAGGATATCTGGGGTTAGATCTTGGCAAACAGAAGTACGGGTAGGAGTGCGGTGGGAGATGGGTTTAGTAGTGAGCTCTGGCTTTAAAGCAGAGAGAAGGTTGGAGCCAGAGGTCAGCAGCATTTCATCCTCTCTAATTCTGAATTCAAACACCTTTTCCAGCTGCTTGAAACTTGCTGAGCAAAGTTTAAAGCATGGCTCACTTTCCTAAGCTTTGTGGGAATGATGGGCCACAGAAGTCCCAGGTCTCAAAGTGGTAAATTCTTTTCTGCATGTTTAAAATGCAACTTGACACCAAGAAATCCCTGGTGCTGTCTCCAGAGAGGAGTCTCGCCAGCAGTGGTTGTGGGGGCGGCTGGAGTGCTCTGCCTTCCCACTGACTCACGCACTGCAGTTTGATGTTATTTAAGACAGCGATGCAAGGAGCAGAGTCATTTCCTCGCTTCCCCTCATGACTGTCCCTTTTGCTTCAGGCTAACTCTTGCCAGGTACGGAGCATCCCCTGCCTCTGCTAGTCAGTCTGTGCTTTCATCAGCAAAGCAACCACCACTGATGAAAGATGCTTTTTTGCTAGAACTGTGTCTAGCCACGGCTTTCGGCAGCCCTGGCATGCAGGTGACCAGCCTTCCTCCAAGCCATTAACCATGGCAAGAAGGAATGGCATAGGCACAGCCTCCAACAGCAGGTCCTAGCAAACTAGGAAGGGCCAAAAACCCCCAGCACCTTCCCGTCACGGTGAGGGCGATGGTTTGCTCTGCAGATGTCAGCCAGGGCATTCGTGCTGGCAGGGAGCGGCGTCCTCTGGGTCAGATGAGACGAGTCTCGGGAGTCTCAGGAATGAATCGTTCCTTCTGGTGCTGAAGCCGTGCGTTCCCAGCCGAGCTATCGCAGACCCCCCCCTCCGCTGCAGAATTTACCTGGCAGGCAGGGCACGCACTCCTCCGAACCCTCCTGAAGAGACTCTCGCCCCCCAGGGCAAGGCAGACACGCCGTGCAGGCAGTGGTGCTGGGGAAGGGAGAGAAGGCAGACAACGCTGTAGGACAAGCACTAAATCCAAAACACAACACTATACCAGCTACTGGAAAGAAAATGAACGCTGTCCCAGCCGAAACCAGGACACCAGCCCAGCCCACCAAAAGGCAGCTCTCTCACGTATGCACAGACTGAAGTCTCCAGGGTCTACCAGGAGCGAAGGTTTTGCCATTTGGTGGGTATTCACCGTGTCTCTCTCGAGTGTGGTTTCTCACATGTCTGATTGGGGCTGGGCACGTGATGGCATTTCTGTCCTCTCTTTGGTTGCTTATTTGCATGAAACTTGTCAGAACTAGCTATCGCAGAAGTCACTGTTCCTTAACGAACTTGGCTGGAACCGGTCGATGGGTACTGAAGGGAGTCGAGAGAGACACCTGCGATACAGCCGGGTAAGTCCTGGGTCCAGTCTTGTTGCGATTTAATCACAGTTCAGCAGAGATCTGCTGCATAACATGGGACTAACGAGCCTCAAGGCGAGGTCAGAAGGAAGGCGAGTATTCACGTGCCAATTCACTTGCTCTGGATATAAACCCCACAACCTCCGTGCAGGCATCCCTACACGGCAGGGTGCGGAGCCCATCACAAGGTACCCCCCAGCACCTCTCCCAGGCCCTCTCTCCCAGCCCAGAGGTGACGGCTCAGCCAGGGTAGTTTAGCTACTGCTTTCCGCACATCTCAACTCGGGATAAACAAACCGTCAGCTCAGCTCAACTCTACAAAACACGGAGCAACGCTCAGCTCGATCCCTGTGCCGGCATCTGTTTATCAGCGGCGTGCAATGCCGCGACGTCGGCAAGAGGGGATGGCAGAGGTGGGCTGCAAGCTGATGCTCTTCCCACCTCATCCCAGGGTACCTCCACATCCCGCCAGGATCCTCCCCTCCACCGTACCACCCCTCTCTCGCCAGGGCTCAGCACCAACGTCCCTACAGCTGAAATGGCAGGTGACTTGCCTTTGGCTGCTACATTGGGTCTTCTAGCTCTGCGGCTAAAAGAAAACCACCCCTCCCCGTCTGCCTGACGGCCAGCATCACGAGTAGACTTCTTACTTGCAAAATGATCCAGGCAGGCAAGGCACACAAAAAGCTGCATTTTGCTTGGAGCTAAAATAGCCTGAAAGAAAGAAGAGCAAGGCTTCAGGATCTTTCCTCCACTGTCGCTGCCCCACATCATTGTATATTTACTCATCTCTTTACAAGCAACCAAATCAACTCTCCGCAACACGCTTCAGGTGGCATTTCATGGGCTAATTCAGGATGTTTGTTTTCTACTTGTCAAAAGCCTTGAAAGAGCAATAAAAGTTTCCTAATGACCTCTGCCATGCTGAGGGAAGCGTGGGGCGCTCGGGCAGATTTCCCTGGTGTCACTCTCGCATCCGAAACCCTGCCAGGGTGACAGAGAGACATGTCAACCTTCCCGGCGCAACGGGTTGAACTGGAATGAAGCTGAAATAGGTGATCCTAGTGCCAACTCCTGGGTTATTCAGCTGGAGCAGGTCCCCCACCCCAGGAATTCTGGGGTCCATCTCCTTCCCCCAAAGGGAAGGACACAAGAC
Organism: Aquila spilogaster; assembly: GCA_024606505.1. Lineage (NCBI taxonomy): Eukaryota > Metazoa > Chordata > Aves > Accipitriformes > Accipitridae > Aquila > Aquila spilogaster. The sequence goes on from JANHGO010000001.1 coordinate 11,328,499, forward strand.
CCGCCAACCAGGATGGCTCTGACAACAGCAATCTCTGCTGTTCGCTCTCCCTCCCTGCAGCACCAGGACCACGAAGGGCGGGAGGACACGTACAGACCCTTCCCCAAAGCACAACAAGGAGTGAAACGCCCTGAGATGCCCACGGCGCGGGCAGGGGGACAGGCAGGACCCGGCTTGCGAGTCCCTGCCACCCCAACAGGAACCTCTCAAGGCAGGAGAACAACACGTGGGAGTTCAGGTGGTTTGGGGAAGGTGCCTGATGATGCACGACACCGGTCACTGCCGTGGGTCCGCGTGGGACAGGATTACGGTGCCTGTGTTCAGAGAGGAGCTGGAAGCGGTGCGGGTAAGATCTGCCTTACGCCCTTCAAACCGGCCGAGATTTGCAACGAGCAGCAGAGGCTGCGGCAGAGCAGGATGAAAACAAAACAACCTCCCCCTCCCTGCAAGGAAAAAGGAACTTTTTAGATTTATAATTGCGTGATTTAAGGGCCACCCCCACAGACTCCTCTGTGGTCTAACACAGTGTTCAAATTTGCTCAGTAAAGGGAGTGACGTGCCGCAGCGCTGTCACCAGTTAAGACTTTTTTCCTCCCAAACTTAGCAAGTGATAGCCAAGATTTAGGTACCAGCCAAACAGTTTGGTGGGCGGATTTTCAAAAGAACAGTTGTGCATGTATGAGGAGCACTTAATTTGTGTACAGAATAGTTGCTGCATTGCATGTGTTAATTAGGTTTTTGCATAAGTAAATGCTAGTCTGTTTTGAACATGTTGTTACACTGTCTGTGAACACATTGTACCAGGCTTATATTGCATTAGCCAGGTGCAAAGTAGCTCCCTGAAAACCCAGTTTTTAATGTCTGGGGAACGAGGAGAGTATTACACTTAATATTCAGACTGCAGAAGACTGTCTAACTGAAAACAAGGATGGTTTAGACTCATTTTTGCCATTAAAAATAGGGGAATACTTTATTTTCCTGACACCATCGTCCCCCTTGTGCTATAACTGAATTTCATAAACCTTCTTTCCTGACTTTCTGGAAAAGGCTTTCATTGCAGCGTTAGTATTAGCTTGTTGCAAACAGAAGCGTGACTCAGAGATCTGTTCTTTTCATTTTAATAAAAATGTCAATAACAGAATGGGAAGAGATCTGCTATTCTATTTTTAGCCTGAACAAAATAACCTGTTTACTCTTCGGTGCTTTTAAGTTACCTGGTAATTGCATCTGGCCATGGGAAAAAGCATCGCATAGCCTGATGAAAATGCATTTGGGTTGAATACAAATCAAAACCTACCTTTCTCACATGCTCTGCAGGCTGCAGCCCCAGATTCATTAGCGTAATGGCCAGGCGGGCAGGGAAGGCATGCGGTGCTCCTTGTGAAGCTAGGAGAGAAGGGAGCAGAGGTGAGTGCTATTTTAGGTCACCCGAGCCTCTATCCGCTTTAAGAGGAGGGGGCAGAGCACAACTCTTTGTTTCACTAACAAGTCTAGAAATAGCATAATTATAATGAAGGAGTTCAGGCAGAAAACCAACTTGAACTCGCCTGAATGTTAAGGGTCCAGTGAAAAAAATAGAATTTCTGTATTATTACAGAACTCTGGTGGACTTGGCAGTGTTAGGTTTACGGTTGGACTCAATGATCTAAAAGGTCTTTTCCAACCTAAATGATTCTATGGTTAACACTAAAGATATCCTGTGCCTGTGGGCTATATGGAAACGGACAGGTTTCTGAGTCTGAAATCTGGGTCTTGAAAAATGTGTTTAAACCAATAAGCCTGGCTACAAGTCAGGCTTTTAAATCCACACTTGGAAATTGAATTGAATTGGAGAGGTGTTTGATGTTCAGCATCCATCAGTAATTTTAAAAGGAGCTGCTCCATTGTTGAAAGTCAGGTCACTTAGGAGTCGAAAAAAGGAGCTAAACCACAGGCACTGATGTGTGAGAGTCCTGACCTTAAATAACTGGGACTGTGGGAAAGGGGATGCAATATGTTAGACCTCCAGGAGGAGGGAGAGGAAAAGAGGGAAAGGCACAGAAAAAGGAAAGCTATTGCATTCATCGCCAACAGAGCCAAATCCCCAACAACAAGCATGTGGGTATAAGAATTTGTTAACATACTCGGGGATGATTTGGAGGAAAACAAGGACACGCTCTGTAATTCCTCTGGAAACCCCAGGGCTGAGCAAGATTTGTGGAAAAAAAAAATAAAAATCAATTCGAAACGTAGCAAAAGCTTTGCTTAAAACAAACCAATACAGGGCCTGCGCCAGCCAGAGCCGCTCAAAGCTCAGGGCATGATGTTTTCTCCAAACACCACAAAAACGTTAAATGATCCCATCAGAGCCCTGGGGCCTGGCAGCTGCCACGGAGATGGCCATGCACATGCTGCTCCCGCCGGACCCCCTCCCCTCCGCTTCCCCGCGGACCCCCCCCTTCTTTTGGTCCCCCCCCTCCAGCACGCGTACGTAAACCAGCCGCTGTTCACCGACTCTTGCTGGTACCCGGCTCTGCGTTGCCCTCTCCGACATCCCAACAGCAGCATTTGTGTATGCCCTGGAGACTGCTCCTCATCTTTTTTTAAAAAAAGTCCTTATAGGGGTAAATAAGGTAAGGCAGGTCCTCACAGCACAAACAGCAAGGGGGGAGCATGGAGGAGGAAACCGGTGGCCCCTCAAACTCAGAGGCTGCTGCAAAAAAAACCTTCTTCGCGGCCGGGTTTTGTTCCCTCTCCCCAGGCTGGTCCAAACGGAGCCGCTCTGTGAGGGACACGGTCCTGGGAAGCTCTCGCCACCCCTCCTGTCCTTGCAGCCACCCGAGGGACAAAGCCCACGTTGGATACAGCGAGGGAAAACCCAGTGGGAAATGGTGAGAGCGGCACACGCGTGTGTCCCCACCGCCGGAGGACGCTTGTGCAGCGTCCCCGGGATGAGACAGCCTGGTGAAATTGTAAGGCTGGGCTTCTGGCTGGGATGTCTTGTTCACTTTTTCCACGCTGTATCAGCTAAGTATATTGCTTTAGATGCCAGCGACTTAAATGTAATGAGATCCCTTGGAGGCAACAAAAGAGGGATTGAGAAAGTAATTGGGCAAAGCACAGAGATGAACCCAGTTGGCCAGAGGTATCCTAGAGAAAAGCTGAGGAGGTGAACCCACACCTCACTCCCAAGTGTCCCCCCATCACAAAAGAAGCCCTGTTCCCTCCCAATACATACAAAAGACCACGGGATTTAAAAAAAAAAAAAAAAAAAAAAAAAAAAGAGAAAAGGCAGCCCACAGGGAGCTGGAGCTGCCACTGGGAAGCCCTCAGCACAAGGGTATGCACAGCAAGGTTTCCTGGTGAGAAGAATTTAGCCGTGCTGAAGAGGCACACACCTTCACACCTCCGCCCGCCCCACGGGGAGCTCATTTGAAACGCAGACCAAAGGCAGTCTGGGTCTTTCTCCAGAGGCTGGACTGTTTGTAGGTTAGTTTAGCAGGCACATAGCTATTTCGGCTTTGCAGTGAAAGAGCTCCCTGACCCAGTTTGCCACAAAGCCCTGCAAGAAGCTAGGGAGCACACGGCCTCTCGCTGCTGCTGCTGCTGAGTGTTCTGCACCACGGGTGGGTGCTGGGACAGCGAGCCCTGAGCTGCCCTTTCCCTTGGGGAGGCAAAACCCTATGTTTCCCACTGAGAAACAACCCCGGCAGCACTTTTCCTACAGCCCAAAGGAGGAGGTTTTGCCGGCTGGGAAGCATTTTGAGGAAGAGCATCCACCACCCCGTGCCCAGGGGCTCAGTCACTTACTTGACATAATGCCCCTGCGCACAAGGCAGGCACGACGGTTGCCCACTTTCGGGCTGGTAGTGGCCCGGGGGGCAGGAGGTGCAGGCACTGGGGTCTGTGCACGAGCCCCCCACACAGCACGAGCAGCTCAAGGTGCCTAAATTGGAACAAAAAAAAAAAAGTCAGGATCGGGACTGCAAGACTTGACTTAAACCACTGTGCTCATCAGGACAGGTCACTGCCACGAACGCAGAAGTGTTGGGATGCAATCCCTCCAGCAAGACAGTCTCAGAGGGTAGAAACTGTAATATTAATGCTAATTATGCTGCTGTGCACCATTAGCAAGCTGAAGAACCACCATAAGATGATCTAAGGTCTCAAGTCTATCAATGTGGATTTCCGGTAATTAGGATGACTGCTTTTTCCTCTTTTAATTTGAGGGGCAAGGAGGGTTTTCCTTGTTTTCCCTCCAACACACAAAAAAGAAAAAAGACCCAACATACTCCTTTGGATTACTGATAATTTAGGCTTGCAGAAAGCAGAACTGAAAAGTAAAACCCCAGAGCAGAGGATCTGCCTTAAGCAGCAACAGCTTTTCTTTGAGCATGGGTACTGTGGCATTCCCACCAGACACAAGCTCTAGCCCTCTCTGCTCCACAAAACAAATCCGAGCTACGCAGAGTAAGTATGTGGGATTTGCTGTAGCTGCGCACGTCAGACCTGCCATCCCACTGCTTGCAGGAACCAGTCCTTGCTGCTGCAGCGACCAAGCACAGACAAGAGGAGAAGACCCCGCGGGTGAACATCCTGCACACAAGGGAGGTGGGAATTACATCCTGCCCTCTGCAAATTTACCCTGAAGCATCAGAGCTGCTTATTCTTCTTTCTAAAAGTGCCCCGCAGTGAGGGGAGTAAGCAAAAAGTACATGGCTTGTGTTTTAGGGATTTTTTTTATTTGGGATTTTTTAGGGGGTGGGGTAGTGATGTTTATAAAACAAACAAAAACAAAAACCAAAAAACAAAACCCCACCAAAAACCAAATCAAAAGCAGCCATCTTACAACATAAATAACTTCTGGAAAAGGTAATATTATGCCCTCCTGACCACAACAGAGGTTGATCGGGTAGTTTCTCAAGCCCAACTGAAAAGGTAGTTTCTATAGCAGAGATTCTCTTTCAAACATTCGAGACAGACAGTTGGAAGCTGTCCTTTTATTTGGCAGTGTACCTCAAAACAACCTCCTGCCAATAAATCGGGTTGCACTTGTGTTACACTTTGTGCCACAACCCTACTGCTGCTTTATCCTACTGGGGAAGCCTCGGGAAGACCAATACACAGCACAAGGCCAAGCCTTTAACTTCAGAAAGGTGCAATGAATTAACTCCCACTCCTGCTGCCCGTCCAAGCCTCCAACACGAGAACGTGTGCTGGTTTCACCTCCCTCCACAAGTCACTTTTCCACCTCACACGGGGGTGAGCAGGGACTCTTACCTTCGTTGGGAAACGTCCCCGGGGAGCAGCGGGCGCAGGCCGTCACGTTCACTCCGCTGCAGTTGGAGGGCTTGGCGGTGGTGAGGAACGGAGCTGCTGATGGGACCCCAGGAGACGTGGTCACGCCTGAAGGGGACGCTGGGGCGCTGGTGGACGCGGCCATCGCTCCCGTAGACGCTCGAGAGGTGGCCGTGCTGCCAGAGGCGAGGACGGTCACGTCTGTGGCGGTGGGCAGAGTCTGAGCGGGCTTTTTTGTGCTTGGATCGGCAGACGGTGCTGCGGTGGACGCGGCAAGGTTTGCGGTGGTTGACACCGCTCCAGCTGAGAGCGTTGCGGCGGCAGTCGGGGGAGCAGGGGCGGCGGTAGTGGTTGCACTGGGAGGTGCTGGGGTTGATGCAATGGGGACCTGGGTGGTGGTTGCGCTGGGAGGTGCTGGGGTTGATGCAATGGGGACCCGGGTGGTGGTTGTCTGACCTAAAGCAATACCTAAGAGAAGAAAAAACATCGTTAGTGGCCAAATTATTGTTCTCCCTTTAACGGAGGCTTCCCATGAGGTCTTTATCAACTGCTTAACCTGTGTATCCTTGTTTGATGTCCAGAAACTCCCTCCTGCTATGTCCCACAACAGAGCAATACAGAAGCAAGGAGGCGAACGTTGGCAGCATCTGAGCATCCCTGGCACACAAGAGACTTATCAAGGAAATAAGCAGGTTCATAAGGCCACAACTCAGTAGATGCCGAGGTCCAGGAGGTCTGACTCTCCTGGATAAAAGGGTGTGAGAATTGCCTGAAACACTCAATTTTGTCAGCGACAGCTTCTTGAGACGGTTTACCCTGAGATCTCACAACAACCTGATTTAAGATGCTGGTCAAGTAGCTGGCTGTTTTATCCCATCTCTGTTAAAGGGATCAGCAAAGAAAAGTCATAGATTTGGGATTTTTTTTTAAGCTGTTCTGAAGATACATCCAGTAACCAGAAGGGAACCTGCAGGCCAAGACTCGCTTTGATTCTGAAATCCCCCCATCAGAGCGGAGACAGCTGTAATCTTCAGGGAAAAGGGATATTACTGCAGTTCAAGTCGTTCTGCCACGATATGTAGTGGACTGAAACGTTGCCTGCTGATGAAAGCCATCTCTCAGCACACAAGCACAGGGGTTGTCTTCCAGTCTGAACACAGGTGACACCGGTAAAACTAAACACAAAAAGTAGCGAGTTGGTTTTAATTTAGCAGTGTGGTACTAAGCAAAGGAAGCAAAGCAAAACCAAAATAGCCAGCTCCTGCCACAGCAGCTTGGGTCAGAAAGGCAGGGCAGGGATTTACTCTAAAATAACTGCAGCTTCTGAAAACTTCATACAGCATCAGTATGCATCTGTGGCTGATAACGTGGTGTTTACACGCTCTTCCAACCGTCACATGTCTGCTAAGCCATCACAGCAAGAGGGCCTGCCGAAATCAGCTGGCCATTGGCATGGAAAGCGAAAGGACTATTTTAAGAAGGCGCTTTACGGGTTTCAAGGAGCCCAGAGAGCGCAGCTGACACCCGACGGCGGGACGCGGATGAGGACGGACAGGAGGAGGACGAGAAGCTGGGGGCTCGGAGGGGCAGCACCGTCGAGTGGCGACAGCAGAAGCGCCAGGCGGCTGCAGGCTTTTTCCCAAGCCCGCTTTTCATCCAGCCTTTGACTTCTCTCTCAATTTTGGCTACACCACGCGAGGCCGGGCACCATGGGTACCAGTGCTTCGCATCGCCACGGTATGAACAACAACAATATGCAGACCAAGCCGACTAGTAACTCTAGTTAAATTTCTACAGCAAGATCAGGACACTGAATAAAAGAGTCCATAGAAAGTTGCGATCACATGGAGAGAGCTGGCTGGGAGTGCTCCTTCCTACTCCATACTGCCTGCTTTGTACTCCACTGCCTGCAAAAACCCCATCTTTCTGTAACTTTTGAGTAAAGCAACAGATGAGCACCCAGCCGTCTGGGCCACTGCCCACATTTTCTTGCTGTAGCCCCCAAAACAGAGACGCTGAATTTAACAGTGATCATTTTGTGGCATATTTGTTTGCCCCAGGCCCAAATCCAAGTGACTGGAGACAGCAGCGTTGGTCCTAGGCAGGGAGAGCAGCTTGGCAGTACCCACAGAGGATGCTACTACCTTGGCCATGCCTCGACCCAGGACCGAGATGCACAGTTCCCCTTGTCTGACTCACCTGCCTTAAGGGCTGAAGTCAGTCTGCTTCTCTTTCCTCACGTCTGGCAACGAGCCGAGTCAGTCCAGAGTTTTATTAAACTGATCTCAAAGTAAACACGAGCAGTAAGTCAAGGGCACCATCAAGTTCTCGTGGGAAAAGCTCTCAGAAGGACCACTGGGATCAGAGACTGATCTCCCACAGGGCAGCCTGTCCCCAGCATTTGCTCAGTTCTGCCAGCCAGAGACACTGCCGGGGATTTAAACACTTTGGACTGCGCACAGCTGGATGAATTTTATTGTTTTGGTTTGGTTTTGTCGTTTTTTAACAGTATGTTTTTAGTTGAATATTGCCTCTTTGTAACCTTTCATTGGTTGGTTGGTTCTGGTGTTAAATGGTAGTATTGTTAAGATGGATTTTTTTTTTTTTTTAATGGAAAATATCTTTTCATAACACGTAACTAAAATAGTCATCAAAGAGTTGCTTGCAAAACTTCAGTAGCTATCAACAGCCTTCAGTAGCCAGTACTTCATAAACTCATTTAAACAACTTCTGGAGAAAAAAAAAAAAAGAAGTAGGCAGGCTGGAAAAAAATAGTTTTGAGCATCTAGTAAAAATGGGTGACATTTTGTTTTACCAGCTAAAATATCACAAGTGTGAAAAAACAATACTCAAAACAACCTTAGCTTCATCAGACCATTTTCTCTCCTGCACTGCACTTACACTGTCTATACCAAGGAGCAGCGATTTCGCTTTCTAGAGACTTCTCTTTTTTTTTAGGGGGCACTGTGAATCAATAAAAGTATCTCCAGGGACACTTCAAGGATGGGTCATTTTGTGTGATGCCTTGGCATGATGTTGCACTCCAAGAGCCTTAAGGATGTCAGGGAAGGTTACTGAAGTCTTAACTACAGTGCTAATCCTTCCTGACTTACAAGGCAGGCAGCCCTGCTGGCTTGGGTGGCACACGGACACCGGCCAGGAACTCACAAAATGCAGAAATAGGGTGGACGCTCCCTTATTTTTCTTCCCTTCCTCTTGCATAACTGCGCAGCCTGCCATTCTGAAAAACTAACCCTTCAAGCCAAACAAAACACAACCAAGTCAACAGTTATAGAACTAGGTGAAGATAATCATCTTTGGCAAATTCAACAGGTAACTAATTGGCTCCTGAAATGGAGAGTTTCCCCAAACCATTTAATTTCACGAGAGTGCCAGACTACGGCTCATACCTTGTTACGTGCTCAGGCTGCCCTGGATGCATGCACCTAAGTTGAGGCTCGGCAGGTAATTGCTCTGAGCGGTTTTGCCCCTTGCCAAGGAACTCTGTAAAATGCAAATTGTTCTAGCAGGGCTAATGGGTTCATACTCCAAAAAAGGAGGCGGCCGCAGGGCCCCTGGCAGCCTCTGACCGCCCGAATGCAGGTGGACCGCAGTGAGAAGAGAGCAGGGCAGCACCTCACCCCAAGGAGCTTTCACTTGCACGTGGCCAGACTTGCCCTGGAAGGTACACGATCTGAAGTGCAACAAGTTTTGCAGATCCCACATAGCAAAAATATTAACTATAAGAACGCAGATTTTTTTCTTGATAGCTAAGCAGTACAAAAGGATGAGAAGAACAAGGAGAGGAGCAGATAGAGGCATGATTACAAAAAATTCAGGCATTTTTATATAAGCTCTTTCCCTTATAAAGACCCAGTTACCAAAACACCCCAAGAAAGTGAACATACTGGGGCATCCTGTTCCTTGGGGTTTAAGATAAAGCCACGAAGAGGCCACTGCAAATCTTCAATATGCAGAGTAATAGGGCTCTACTTTTCCTCTTTTTTTTTTTCTTGTAAAAACATGGGTTTTTATTTACCATATTCAGCCCACTTCCAACACCACCTACCTTCCAACACTTACATCCGTTCCTGCCTTCCCCCTGCCCTTGCCCTGCCCTTCTGCAGCACCCTGAGATGGTGAAGCCCAGTTGCTTTCACAAGCCCATTACAGCTTTACCCACCTCCGTGCTCAGCCAGCGAGGAGAAACGCCGCTTCGGGAGGACTTACCTGTTAAACACGCTGTGGTTAAGCTCCAAAGCAGAGGAGAGGGCCACGCACCCATTTTTCCCTGAGGAGTAACACAGCTTGTCAAAAGGCAAGATCAGCAGCTAATCTCCTACACCCAACCGTTTATTCTGCTCCGGTTTTGTGCCCAATATTGTCACCTGACTCCGATCATGCGGCTCAGTCAAGTCAACCTCCTCCCAGCAAAGGGGGGGTTTATATTCGGAGGCTGCAACAGGTCTTAAGACATTACTGGCCTTCTCAAAGCGTAGCGCAAACTAAATACTGAGCAGAAAAGCAAATCTAAGCCTCTTCTCGTGGCGTGCAGAAATACACGCAAGAGAAGCGTCCTGGAGGAAGCGACGAGCTCGTAGAGAGGAACGGGCAGAGCCGCGCTGGGAGCCTGGTGCCTGGCTGCTGGCCAGCCCCCCGTGACCTCGTCAAGTGAAAGGATTTCATTTTTTAGACACCCAGGATTTCCTGCAAGAAGAAAAACAAGAAGAAAAATAACCCCAGAAGAGTCCGTAGTTCAAAGCAGCTTCCATTTTAACTGAGACCAACCATGCCGTAACCAAAATTCACCTTCTAGTGAGTCTAGAGCTTTCCCAATCAGTGTTTAACTCCCCCCTCGTTGCCCCCAAGGTGTCAAATGTGATGTATCGAGTTGTTGTGATCAGGACCAAACTCGACAACCCTGATGATGATTTGGAGGTGAGGGCATTAAGTCCA
>JANHGO010000001.1:11344028-11355993 GCA_024606505.1 Aquila spilogaster
TCTGAGATGTTTTAGGTTCTGCCTAAGGCATTAGGAATACAGGACAGCTTTAGGATGGTATCTAACACTAGTTTGTCTGGGTCTTAAAAGAGGTCAATGTTTGGTCAATCATTAGTCACGAGAGTTAGTATTAGAGAAGCATCCTAAACATTTAAAAAAACCCATGTGTGTATGTGCTTGTACCAGCTAAGCCTGACCAAAATGTCCAGTGACACAGAGATCGCTAAAAATAGGTGGGTCTGTTTCTGCATAGGCCATTCTCAGAAGACATGCAAACTAGCACATACTTACTCATATAAAATGTATCAGTGAGTCACTCATTTGGGCACCAGGAAATCTCTTTGACAGAGCAAGTGCCCTATGAAATAACAAATAAAATGTGTGTCTCAACCTATTCTCAAAGCTTTGTCCCCAGCATTCTACCAGAGCAGTTGACCTGGAACAGAATTCCCTTCCCAGCTATTTGATAAGGTCAATCCAACACAGAAAAGAAAAACCTCAGACTATGTCTGGCACTGCATCAGCACAGGCACACATAACAGAACCATGTCACACGGCTGTACGTAAAAAAATTGGAAGGAAGCCAGCCACACACATCCATGTAACTCAACATTGTAAGATAAGCCTTCACGTTTATCACAGGATAAACTAGACCACAGAAACGGTATCTCAGAGTATGAAAACAGTTTTTAAAACAAACAAACAAAAAACCCACAAAAAGAACCAAACTACAACACCAACCCCAAACCAAAAAAACACCCACCTTCCACAGCACTATAAAATTGAGAGAAGCCACCATTGCTATAAATTCAGCTAAAGGTGGCATTAAAAAAAACCCAAACAGGGTTTATTCCACACTTCATACCATGTGGGCCATCCACAGAACCCCTGCATGGCATACCTTCCTCATACCATCAGGTCTAGACTGTGGCTCGAGTGCTTCAAGTATATGCATGCCCACACATTGTGGAAACACATCACCCAAAGTTAATCACCTTTCAGCAAATCCACCCAGAAAGCAAGAGCAGGTATTTTGGTAAACCTCCTACTCACAAATATCCTAACCAGCAAAACTAGCACATGTCAACTTTGAAATGTCAACTTTGAAATGCATCTACAGAAGCAATGTGACATGAATCTAAAATGGATACACATTATCATGCAATTTGGCTGTTTGGTCTCAAGCTAGTGGTACTCATCACCAGTTCAACTGTTAGTACACGACACAACTTGGTTATTAAAAAGAGTATCAGTCCATTTCCTTAGAAAATCTAAATTTTTATTATACATACTGTATTACACTGAAAATACGTACCCAAAGACAGAATATTTTGAATTTACAACTGTACAAAAAAACAATAGAAAACATACGGGCTATGCTATAGATGTAACATTTTACAAAATGACAGTTCTTGTTAAAGGCACCAGATTCCCAGAGGGCTCTGGCTCAACATTTTTTAGTCTTTTTTTCCAGTCAGATCTTACTACGAAAATGTGATTCACTCTTAAACTGTGTAATGTCAAAGTCTCAAGCTTCTTTCATCTAGACAAGTGGTCTGCACTTTGACACAACTTAGTGAGAGAAGTGACCAATTTCACACAGAGATGTCAAGTAACTACCAAAGGCTCCTCCCCATTGCATCCAGCATCCTACGGTATTAACTGAAAGATTAAATGGCAAAGCCACCAGTGAAAATCAAGTTAACCCACAACATATTGGCCCAATACTAGAGTGTTAACCATAGTAACCCTAGACTGTTTTGTATGGAGATAACTACAGAGCACTCGAGTAGGAAAAAAAAAAATGTTCTGTCAAAAAGGAAGATGGAATCTACAATCCGAACTCTTGCTCAGCATCCTCCTTGGGCTCATCTTCTTCATTACACTCATTTCACTCTTTCTGGTCCTCATGGCACTCATGAAAGAAAATGGAGCCTAAAGAAACACAGCACTTTGCTGTAGGGCAAATTGTTAAAGAAGCCTGGGTATGCACGTATGTGTTCTTTCTCCCCCCCAAGAATAAAAAGTTTGGACAGGACAGGGAAAACACAAGCCACTTTCATTACTTCTTTCTCCAGTATTCTATACTCTAAAAATGAAGAAAAGCTAATTCGTATCATGCCTAGGCTTGCACAGACAGGTGCTTCTGTACAAGCAAGGGCAAGAGAAGCTGGGACATCCTGCCTTGCCGAGGTGCCGTAACACACTTTGGAAGTTTGGGCCTGCCATTTCCTAAAACTTCATGCTTGGATAAAGGAAAAGAGGAAAGGACACAAACAAAGCTTTAAGAAAACTCTGAACTACTTCTCTGGTCAATTTGTCAGTACATCTGCAAGTCATTCTAGAGTCAACAAATGTTTTTGTTTAATCTTACAGCACACATTGAGCCTCACTGAATAGAATCCAGCTAGCATCCAAGTGACTGAATATTCAAGACAAAAAATATCAAGTTCCAAGGCCAGATTTTGTTCTGTATGCAACAATTCCATTATATTGGAATTTAAATGTTGATGTTGCCCTTTCTGAATTGTCTGGCATTGTCCCTACTTTCAGTCCACCGACTTAATGATTTTGTTCTCTGAACCAGAGAGCTCAATGTAGTTTTTACTTCTTACCCTATCATTTTAACAATGTTGCAAAAACTTCCCTTTCTTTAGGCATTTTAAAAGCTTTCTAGATTCACAGATCAAGTTGAAGTAATGCTCTGGTATTGAGGGTCATAAAGTCACTTTTAAAAATAAATTATTTTTGCAGTGTTAAATTGTCTCATCCTAATGACTTAACGGAATTAAAAATATACTCTGCTTCTATTTAAAATTTCAATTTATTGCATATGACTGACTGTACACAAACAGGCCTGGAGACCAACTTTGTTATGCAGCAAATACAAATAGCAGCATGGTTAAGCTTCCTACACACTACTGCACTCAAACGACTCCACTGCATTCTAGAAGGGCTTCTTGAAGAGGAGAGGGACAGCTGTCTCCATCCCAACAGCACAGGTCCAAAATACAGACTTCTGCAGACTAAGAAATTTAGTGAGGGACCCCCATTAATCTCAAGTAAGCCAAAAGAGCCATCACATAGCAGCTCCTGATCACTACTGAATTGCAGAGTCTTGCATCAACAATTTATAGTGACAGTACACACCCCTCAAGTCAGCCAATTTTCTACAAGTTCTTTCTTGAAAATTACATTTGGTACTTGCAGCTCATCTAGCAAGAAGGAACAGTTAAGACAGAAGTATCATACATGTTTACAGAAAACTGGTCATCACAAGAAAACTTTAAAAATCTGAATGCAGACAAGAAAAGGAATGTCACTTTTCTTTAAACGTTTCTTTTAAAAGATGAATATTTTCATACTCTATTGTTAGCCCTTACTGTGTAACATACTATAATCAGATAAGTTTTAACCATGAAAACGCATTCTACTGAACTCCTAAAAACTAAAACCCACTACTCATCCTCACTTGCCAGGCTGTTTTCTAGCTGTTCAAAGAAAAATCGCAATCAGAATCACAATCTACATTGCTGCTGAAATGGGATAATTACGTGCAGGAGAGCCCCCAGTGTGACAGTTATATGTAAGTAACTTTCACACTAATACATGCACAACACTCCATAACAGTAGCAGGTACCATCAAATTACTTGCCCACTACAGGAGCTAGAACAGTCTGTATATTTGCTTAAATAAAGTTAAGAAATCTATATTTTTGGTCACATCTTAAAACACTGTAGAACACAGATTTTCTTACTATTTATACTTGCCCTGTCCTGTTGGATAATTTGTTTGAAAAACTAAAAATAAAATGCAATAAAAATTCCCCAATACAAAAGGGCTCTAATGAATCATCTAAACGTCTTTGTTAGCATATAAGCATACTTATGGGATTTGGTCTGCTTTCTTTTCAGAAAAAAAGAAAAAGCCTCATTTTGTCCTAAGAGCTCCACTTTAACATGAACCTCTAGTCTGCCCAAGGTACCTGCAGCCAACCATTGTGCTACTCATCTTTGTATTTCTTCCTTCTAAGAACCATTCCCAACCAAGCACAGCTCCACATACAAGTACTGGCAGACACCAGATGTTTAATCCAAGTCTCTTTCAAATGATGAAACCGAGTCTCCAAAGGATGAATCCTGAACTATGTACATAAGCCCTCTCAATAAATATAAGCTGTATTTATACTATTAAAACCAGATTATACCAGCGATGTGAACACAGTTATAAAGATAAAAATGTGCTTCTACTAGAAGGGCACAAGTATAAGGCACATTCATATGCCAGTATAATTGTGGCCACAGTAGTGATTATACTGATATAACTACACTGGTAAGAACCACAGCTACAGTCATTCAAAATTTTTTGGATCAGGGCTTGGCAATCAAACACATTACGACTGCTCAACCAAACATAAAATTAACACTGCCTCAAGACAACAAATCTTCCTAACCATCTATATTCAGATATGTGTCACTCAACCATTTCTAGGGCCATTTTTAAATTAAGCTGCGATTGATCTCGAGATGTAATAGTTTCACTTCCTCCCAGGTAAGTTATGCTGTTCAAAGTGCTTGCTACACAATAGCCGTTGATCACCTTCTACCCTAAGACTTACATGGCAAAAAGCTATCACTTCCAGGCAGTGACAAGCCACCATTACTTTTTCTTGATTTTGATGGGGTTTTTTTCTTCACAAAGTTCTCAAACAATGCCAAATACAGATTAACTCATGCTGGGCATGGACATTGACAATATAGCGAGTTAACAAAGCTGCTCAATCTCATCCTATGACCCAAGCATAAATAAGCTAAACATACAGTGGGTACCATTAGACACTGGACATCTACCACCTGCAATATTTAGTTATACTGCAGCTGAATTACAAAATAATCAAGCACCAACTTGTGGTGCTTTAAATGTCCATTCTTACAATAGAACCCATGTAGCCAAAGAAAATATTTTTACAATAAAGATCTGTGCCCTCATTTAATGGTAAACCGTGAATGACTGTGCATTAGTCTTGTCTTCTGGTACTCAGAAGTAAACTGCTCCCATCTGTAATCTTTCAGTTGTGATCTCCTTTTCCAGCATCTTGAACTGTGGGAAAACAAAAACACACCAACAGCTTTCCCCCCTAAGATCACCTTTCCCCCTCCCAAGATTAAAAAAAAAAAAAAAAAAAAAAAAAAAAGCAAGTTTGACACCATCATCTCCTGTGTTCACTGAGCCCAGTTAGGTTGAAGAGCCACAACTTCTACTTTGGAGGGTAATAAGAAATGTACACATGAATGCCATTTTGTACAGTTGACATACTATATGAGCTGGTTGACTCAAAGCTTGATTTGGTCCAGTCTGCTGTTGCTGCATCTCTTAGGAAACATTAGTTATAGGTTTGTACTTCTTGAATCTGGTCCATTCACCAGTAGCATAGTTCATTTCAAAGACCGTATCAACCAACATAGTGGTGCTGCCAGTGCCATCTGCCTTTGGTAAATCTTCTGTATGCTCACTAAGTTTAATTTGGATGATGTCACCTTGCTCTTGGCAAGGATTCTCTGTGAAAACAAGAATAGGAACAAATTATACATTTCAACACTGTATTAGAAAAGGTAAAGAACACTTGATGGAGATTCTTATCTTATGCTGAAAAAAAGCAACAAACAAACCCCAAACCCAAAACTGAGCAAGTAACGTCCCTAATACACATAGCCACACAATGATCTTCCTCCCTCCATATATCACAGACAGAGTTTTGAGGATAACAAAACCAGACCTCAAAAGATGAACCTTAAGGCTGAAGTAACTGGAAGAGTAACGGAAGGGGGAGTAAAGCATGTCAGTGCCATTTCTGTCTGCCTCAAGAGAAGCTTATATTTAAATGTGAGTTGGTAAACTTGAACTACCAGAGTTACTTTATTTGGGATACATTTTGTAGTTAAAAGCCTCAACAATTTTCAGCTGTTCTGGAAGCCCAAACAGCTTCACTGAAATCACTCATCCAAGACTCAGTTCCATGCCAGTAAAATTATTAAATGTTACATATCAAGGTACTGGAATTGGCACTGAAGAAGCTCAAGAATATCACAGTTGGAAGTTACTTACTCAACCTCCAGAAGTTGCTGACATATTACTGAAGGAATTCATATTGTTATATACTTATCTATATATGTATATGTGAATATATAGAACACACACATGTGCACGCTTCCAAAATAGTATTTTACCTTGCATTACAAGAAACTGTTCATGTAGATATTAAAGTATACCCTCCTACTGTAATTTGAAGTAGCATCTAGTACTAAGAGCACCATCATTAATGCAAGATACACAAAACTTTCTTAAAGCCCAGGGATCATCAAAGTAACTTTACCCTGTTTGTCTTCAATAATGTGTTGCATTAATCCAAATGCATGAGCCACATTTAGGCCCCAGCACTCCAGTGATAAGAGCCCTCAAATATCAAATTAGAAACCAGAGCTAGTGCAGATGAGAGTTCACTTAAGGACTCTTAAGCCCCTTCTCATCTTACATCTGATAATCTTCTGGGTAAAACAGCCTTGGTCTATCAAGGCCAATATGTGACTGAATCTAGCTATGAGACAACTTATCTCCCTGTGATTCACAAGCACCTGTGGTTACCAAAAGTCTCCGAGACAACAGTTGCTACATTTCTAAGGCTAAGGAATTAGCGAAGAGGCTCTGTACTACCCAACTTGTACCTCGAGCTGCCACGAAAGAACTTACATTCATTGGTCTTCTAGACAGACTACTAGGACCTAACCAGTCTGTTCACTGTTCTAACTGGCTGCCTTGTTTCTCTTCAACCCCTAAGCCAAGATATTACATGTGTTCAGTTACGTATATATTGTGTTTAGCAGCTGTTCTGACAGACTGCTTGACTTACTGGAAATAGACCCTTAAGACACATTTCCAGGTAGCTAGAACTATAATCCATGAACCTACGTACAGTCCAGAGTAAAGCAAAGAGCCCAATACATCCAGAGCAAAGCTAAAGCAAGAGTCTTGCAGTCACGTATGCACATTTAGAAATGCTAGGCTGTATTTCAGATTTGGGTATTCAAAAGCACGCTAAATTAATCTCAATACATACCTCTGGATCCTGCCATGAATCCAAGTATAAGAGCCTTTTCTGGCCTTGTAACTTTGTTTGCAGTCTTGAACATTTCCTGTGCAGCATACATTTGCTCCCTCTGCAATAGATAGAACAAATACGAATTCCAGTGGAGAAAGCTCTGCCAAAGGATACCACATTAATACTCACAGACAAGCATAAAAGAGTAAGGTGGAAGTTTGTAGACCTACAAAAAGTAAACAAAAATAGCCTTAACCTCAAGGCTTTCCCTCTTTAATGCTTACACCTAACACTTACAGCAGTGACAACTGAATTCTGAAACTGGAGAAAAAAAAAAAAACACCCCACCTTTAAATAGTTACAGAAACACATGCTAAAACACTTAATGTTCACATTACCAATTTGGTGTTCTTTATGACATTAGGAAGAAAGAAGAAAAAACCCAATACTTCCTCTACAGTCCAACAAACCCAGACTTGCAATAATTTCAGAGGAATTTTTTTTTCTTTAATAAATGAAGTAGAGGTACTGAAAAGAAAGTGTCACCCAGATTCTTAAAGTTCAGATCTTGCAAGCCAAGCTTACAGATGTGCTTAGCAAAGCCTTCAAATCAGTTGCATCTTGAATTAGTTACCTGCTTAACTTCAAGCATGCACATAATATATACCAACATACCACAGCAATAAGAAGCTTCAGGACATATATAATTGATGTTGAGTTTAGGTTCCTCCCCACTCTCAGGCTTTAACAAGCTGTGTAATGGGGGGGGTGATGGGATCAAGAAAGGCTTTCGCCTTAAAATAACAGATAGATATCTTTTTTCCTACCACAGCAATGACAGAATCGTTTTTAGCAGCTTACATTATAATGCAATTGGCTGGGCAACAGCTCTGCTGTAAATACACCCTTCTCCCAAATTCTTTATAATGAGTACTGCTATTTGTTATGTAAAATAATGCTGTGTTAAAAAGAGACATCTTACTGTGTCATTAACACTGCACAACTTAAAAGGTTGTGATTAACATTAAGACAGCAATGCTAACAAAGCCACAAAACATTTTCATTATCTTTGGTCATAAAAAAAAAGCAGCCTCAACCACTCCATGATCCAAAGGCCAGGAACTGCCAACATACTAAATGAGATCAATAATAAAAGTTTGCGTTTTCCAATCCACATCAAAACCAGCAGTCAAAGTTACTTACTGTAAGAGAGAGGCTTTTTTTCGGTGGTGGCTGTTGCTGAGTTTGGGGGGCCACTTGCGGTGCTTGTGCCGCAGGTGAAATGGCAGGAGGTGTGGTAGGTGTTAGGGGTGAGGTAGGTGTAGCTGCAGGTGGATTAGAGTTACTATTGTACATGGGTGTTCTTTGTTTGAATTGTGCAGGCAGAGTTGTAGTAGCATTTGGAGCTGCAGGCTCTTCAGTCTGTCTGTTAGTCTGCAAGGCCTCTCGTGCAGAGCCAGCTGCAAAAAACAATCAGGATTAAAAACATAATCCACAAACAGGATTTAGCATCACCAATGGCCTTTAAAGGAAACTAAAAATTCTGATTATTCCATTTTAGCACCATGACTCAATATGCCATCTAATATCTATATGAAAAACTGAAGAGCTAATGCTCTTTCAAATTATCTTTAGCAATAATTAGACAACTGAGTGACTAGCTGTCCAACATGGATTACACCATATTTAGCATCAAGTTTTATGTTTAATGGATATCAGATTTATTAAACTGAAACTGTTCTATTTACTTTTTAGCTTATATTGCTATAACAACTGTACTCTGACCCTACCAGGATTATTGCTGTACTGTTAAGTAGAAGCCAAAACCATAAAATATTTCGTCAGTTTTTACCTAATGTAGCAGCAGTTTCCAAAGGAAATGGTAATTAAGTCTCAGCCAGTAACAAATACTGAAAATACACAAATACTTAAACAGATGACAGAATTAAATGTAGTCTTTACAAATCACGCAGTATTTAAACACTAACTGCTAAGAGGGTTAAAACCCGACAGTATTGACAAGTCCTAACTCTGTTATTTCTCAAAGTTGATCCATTCACCTGCAGTTAAGGGAGTTACTATTCCGAACCTGGCTGCAGGTGGAGGTTACACATATAATCAAGTTACTGTGATTTCGTAAGTTACCATCTGTCCAGCAAACAAGTCATTACCCAGTACACACTCTAGCCAGTTACACTCTTTTGTAGCTCTTAGACGCAGGCACAGCTGCTTAAGCACCTTTCACAAATCTCATGAGGTTTAAGCTAATCTATTCATATTGTGTTCACAGTAGACTAAAAGGCAGATACAGACCAGAGCTATGCTGATGCCTTTCAGATCAGATTTTAGAGAATGACAGGTCTACCACTCTCCATCTAGGCACAGACACAGCACTGGTTTTAACAACACGGCTATTACCCAATAAGATGTGGAACAGGACAGTGAACACTTGGGAGGACAAACATTTGTAACTAGTTAGCCCTTAATTTTGTACAAAACCCTTAAGTTTTATTACTAGCTTCCTCACATCAGAATAAATGACCTGCATAAAGTAACATGTCTTAATTATGCAACCTCGGATTATGAGACACCAAATCTGTGGATCTTCTGTGTGCATCTTGTATTAAGAAAAGTTTTATATTCCTTGTCCATAAGAAAAGCTAGATACCCCATACTCCAAAAGGAAAAAATAAGTTAGAAAAAATAGAGAACAAAGACAATAGAGAATTTTAAACTAGGCTTTTCCTGCTGTTGAATATAATGCCAAGGCTCTGGAAAATAATACTAGCTGCTAACACTGATGTGCTCTTGGCTGCGTTCCTTCTGAGGATGCCAATTTTCTGCCAGAAAAAGATTTGCATGGACCTTTAGAGAGATTCTGAACTGTTTCAGGGCCAAGTGAAGTGATCAGGTTTTGCATATGCATTTTTCTATAGTGACCAACATGCCAAAGCTCACATACATAAAGACAAACATTACAGTACCAAATCACAACAAGCAAGAGTAAAAATAATGCACTAAACTGAAACATTAGTTCTCTGTTAACTACAAGGTCTGGTAATGAATCCCAGTCATGCACATCTGTTAGTGCAAACTGCTACATTCCTTTAAGACTTTACATGCAGCAAAGAAGGAAAAGTAAAACCAAGTGTGTTAAAATAAAACCTGTAGAAAGAAAGGATTTGTACAAACACTATTTTTTACTATAGGCAATTTTCTAGAATTGAAAATAATGTAGCACTTTTCAAAATATGCAGGAGCTCAGCTATTATCTGTCAGACTGTTATAAAAAGGTAAAAGGAAAATGGATAGCTTGATCCCAGCCTGTGTGAAAGCTAATATGTACTTGCTTCTAGAAACGTATCTGACTCTTGAAAGCAACTGTTTTGTAAGTGCATGCATATGGATGTGTGTATGGAGTATATACTCTAGACTTTTGTGTATTACTGGTGTCTCTTTAAGAATTAAAAAAACCACGGGATTTTCTATTACAGAGTAAGAAAAAACACACCAGTAAATTGCCTTGCTTGTTTGACTTAACTAGCAGTTATTTTAAGACTTAAAACCGACAAGGATTTTCTTTATTTAGGTTAAATGACATGTCTGGTTACCCCAAACCCAAAGGCTGGGTTCCTGCAATGGATTTTTAGACTGCTAAGGTTAAGTTTCACTAGAGTTGAGGGATAGTAGGTTTGCAAATAAAAGAAGAGCTAGACAGTAAAACTATAGAAATGGGAGGTATTAGGTCCCAAAAGCAAAAAAGTGTCTTTTACCTGGCTGTGTTTCAGAGCTTGGGATATACGAGGAAGACGGCACCACACTGGGGGTAGCAGGTAAATAACTTGTAGAAGGTAGTGCAGGCTCATTGTTCAATGAGCCAAGCTTCTGTAAAACAGAAAAGAAAGTGTTATAGCCATACTGCATATATTCGTATACTATTTCTGCATTTTAAATACAATTTCAACATTAGTTCTGCTACAATATTCCTTTTGGGAACTTAATTATGGACTCCTCTTGTTAGGGCAAGTTTGCCCTTTCAACCCTAACTCCCTATACAAACTTCAGATGTTAGAATTAGCCTAGGAGAGAAAAAGCAGCTTTATTTCCCCTAATTCAGATCAAAGTTGCATCCAAAGGCACAATCTGAGCCAGGGAAAAATACTATTATGGAGAATGTACTTCTGCAAGGAGAGTCAAGCTGCTGTTCCTTTGTCCCATTCCTTAGCTGGTAGCATGGAGACCAGATGATGAAATTTGCACAGATAGTACTCTCTGAAGAATTACACTATAGGAATAAGTGATCTTCTACCTGAGCAAACGTGCTCTTCACTATTAGCAAGCAGAAACCCGTGTTCATCCATGGGCAAAAGGCCTACTAAAATATCACCCAGAGGAATGCAAAGGTGTCTGGGACATAAATACGCAGAAGGCAGCAGTAAAAGCACAGGTTTCCACTGAAACAGGCAGTCAACACCAACATGACGGATGTCATCTAGGATCAAGCCAAAGAAAATGCCACATTTTGTACTTAACTATACATAATATTGCACACACAGCATAAAGACAACTTGGTATCTCTGTGAACATCTTCACTTTAGTCCAATCCAGCCTTATAAACATAAGGGGTTGACAAAGGAAAGAAGTTTTGAGGGAATAAGCCTAGAAGACAAATCATTTAAGGTAGTGTCATGGTTTAACCCCAGCCAGCAACTAAGCAACACGCAGCCACTCACTCACTCTCCCCCCACCCAGTGGGATGGGGGAGGAAATCAGGAAAAGAAGTAAAACTCACGGGTTGAGATAAGAACAGTTTAATAGAACAGAAAAGAAGAAACTAATAATGATAATGATAACACTAATAAAATGAC
>JANHGO010000001.1:11356093-11377831 GCA_024606505.1 Aquila spilogaster
TTCCTCTCTGGGCTTTTCTTTTTTTTTTTTTTCTTCCTTTATTTTTTTTCATCTTTAAGTGATTTCAATTTTCAGAAAACAACAGAAGAGTACCATAGTCCAAGATGCCTAATGTACTGTCTAAAATACATTCACAACATGTATGAATTAAAATATGAATTATATCAATATAAATAAACATGGGAAACTGTAAAATTCATGGGAAAAGGATAGGTTTAATGTTATGGAAATGGTAAATGTGAAGCTACAGTGATTATCTTAGAATCATAGAATCATGGAATATTTGAGGTTGGAAGAGAACTTAAAGATCATCCATCCAGTTCCAGTCCCCTGCTGTGGGCAGGATTGTCATCCACCAGATCAGGCAGCCCAGGGACCTGGTCTTGATCACCTCCAGGGATGGGGCATCCACAACTTCACTGGTCAACACATTATAGTGCCTCACTGCCCTCTGAGTGAAGAACTTCTTCCTAACATTTAAGCTGAATCTCCCCTCCTTAGGTTAAAGCCATTCCCTGTTGTCCTGTTGCTATCAGTCCATGTAAAAAGTCGGTCCTCTCCTGCTTGTTAGCTCCCTTCAAGCACTGAAAGGTCACCAAGAGGTCTCCCTGGAGCCTTCTCTTCCCGAGGCTGAACAAGCCCAGCTCCCACAGCCTCTCTCCCTAGGAGTGGTGCTCCAGCCCTCTCAGCATCTTTCATGGCCCTCCTCTGGACCTGCTCCAGCAGCTCTGCCTTCTTCCCGTGCTGGGGGATGCAGACAAGCCGCACCACAACCCAAATCCCCGCTCTGTTGAGCTCAGCCTGTTCTGAAAGCACTGAATCCCAGCTGCGGGTCCCCAGGATGTCAGACATGATGTGTTGGGCTGTCACCAGAGCTGAAGTCGGTGATTCTGATGATGGTTTGGAGATGAGGCCCCGTCCCATTTTCAGTGTGTGTGGCAGCAGCTATTCCGCTCACTGTTTATGCCACTTCTTCCTTCCCTTTTAGGTGACTGTCCATTGCTCCCAGGACAAGACCCACGCTACTGAGATTTCAGCTACTGGGACTCCACTGATCCACAGCAGTCACCCAGAAGGCACAGTGAGCCACCATTTTGTGCACCAGAACCCAAATCCCAAGCATTGCTCAGCACAGCCCGGGGAGGTGTGCATTACACGCAGCACCCTGCCAGCATCACAGCCCTTCCCGCACCCCTTCTCAGTTAATGGGCCTGAGCCACACATGAGCTAAGTATTGGCTTTTGTTGATGGTTCACTCAGCCCAGAGCAGAGGACTCATGGCGGCTACAGCTCCTCACAGGGAGCAGAGGGGCAGCGCTGAGCTCTGCTCTGTGTGACAGCGACAGGGCCCGAGGGAACGACATGGAGCTGTGTCAGGGGAGGGGTATGGGAGTTAGGGACAGGGTCTGCACCAAAGGGCAGTGGGCACAGCCCTGAGCTGATGGAGCTCAAGGAGTGTTTGGACAGCACTCTCAGACATGCGGGAATCCAGAACCCCCCGTTCAGGCCCCAGAGGAGGGCCAAGACAACTCCACGCAGGTAGGACAGGGAAAAGCAAGGCAGAGCTGCCAGCACTCCCAAAGCGACTGCTGTGCTTCAACAGACTGACGCCTGTACCAGCCCAAATGGCCACATGATGGCACCACAGCTTTGAAAAGCTAAAGGCACATCAATACTCTTCAGAGTCAACACTAAAGCCATCTTCTCCAAAATAAGATAGTGATGTTGTAAAATTGTACCAGCAGGAACCTTCGTGGTAAGTGTGGTGTAGATGGAAGGGCAAAACCCCCAGGAGGGAAGCTGAAGTAATGCAGGTAGTATGTTCTTACAGTTACTCTGAAGCAAACACTTCGAAAAGGAAGAGTCTGAGGCGTCAATCTTTTGCATTTAGAGGGAATTAAGAACAGTAAAAATGGCCAAAGGAAAGGAAAGTTACTGTAATAAGAACTTGGTGATTTATGCAAGCAGAAGCACGACAGGAAAAACGGTCCAGCAGGGATTGCTCCCAGACAGCAGTAAACATTTAATTTCTCCGTTAGTCCCCATCGGTTCAAAAGGGGGTTCTTAGAATGTGATGCGACTCCAAAATGGACCGGTGCCACTCACTGAAGCACAGTCAGTGTTAAGGATGTAGCTCAAACCCACCTAGCGGTCTTGGGCAAAAAGTAACATTAAACACATTGGTCAGCTGCTTTACAGCAGAATACAAAGAAGAGCATAATTCAGTGACGTCAAGGTAAAAACAGAGCGAGCACGGTTATCTGAAATGCTTTCCAAGTGCCTCTCTGGGATCAAGACATCAAAAGCACTGCCATGTCAGGAAAGTCACTCATCAGTAACTGAAGGCTCTCCGATACTTTAAATACATCCCATTGGAATTTAAACCACTGAGCATCCAAGCTGAAAACGTCAGATTCTCCAGCAATAACCCCAGGGCTGTTCCCACAACCTGCCTCCTTCATGAAATACAGTATGAGTAGGTATCAGGAAGCAGTAAGTATATTTTCATACCAAATACGGCTCAAAATCCACGCTCCGGAAGCCAACTGGGAGAACCTTCCCTGGTCTGGAACCACCTTGAAACACAGCAGGTTCTGAAAACGAGATCATCTCTTCTCTCACCAGTTTTGTTTCATGCCTTCTTTTTTCTTTCCTGCTCTCAGGAGAACACGTTCATACACACCTGAGAGCAAGAGAGCTGGGAGGAAAGCGAGTTCTGGGTTCTACCTAAAGGTATCAGCAATACAGGACAGCTTTAGGACAGTATCTGACTAGTTAGCCCAGGTCTGAAAAAGGTCAGTGTTTGGTCAACCATGAAACCTGGTATTAGAACAGAATCCCAAACATGTAATAAAAGCTCTGCTTGCCTGAGCCAGCTATGCTGCCCAGAATGTCTAGTGACAGAGATCACTAAAAATAGATGAGTCTGATTCTGAATAGGCCATTCTCAGGAAGACAAGGCAGCCTGGCACGTCCTTATTCATGCCAAATGTATTAGTGAGTCATGCACATGGACGCCAAGAACCTTTCACAGAACAAATGCTCTATGACATAAGTGAAATGTGCATCCCAATCTACTCTCAAAGCTTCGTCACAAGTGTTTTAACAGAGCAGTTGACCTGGAACAGAATTTGCTTCCCGGCGATTTGATAAGGTCGATCCGACAGAAAAGAAAAACCTCAGACTACGCCTGGCACCACACAAGTGCAGGCGAGCGTGACAGAGCCATGTCACAAGGCTCCAACATAAGAAAGCTGGGACGAGGCCAGCCACACGTGTCCGTATCGCTCAACATCGAGAAGTCAGTCTTCGTGTTTATCACAGAATAAACCAGACCACAGACTGTATGCACAGACAAAAACAAACCGCGGAAGTCTTCCACAGCACTCTGAGATTGAGAGAAGCGGCCGTTGTTGTAACGGCCGCAGGAGGCAGACAGCAAAGAGGGCTTATTCCACACTTCTGTGCCACATGGGCCAATGATGCACAGCACCCCTCCCTCAAACCACCAGGCCTACCACCAGGCCTAGGCTTGGCTTGAGTGTTTAGAACACGCACACCACGCATTGTGGAAGCTTATCACCCAGGGTAATCAGCTTTTGTTGAATCAGCCCAGAAAGCAAAAGCAGGTATTGCGCTAACACCTCCTCCTCACAAACATCCTAACCAGCACAACTGGTATACGTCAGCTTTGCTTCTGGAGATGTATTTCAAAGCTGACATTTCAATGTGACAAAATTAGAATGGATACACATCACGTAACTGTAAAACAAAGAGTCTGCTTCCATAGAAAATCTAAATTTTTATTATACATACTGTATTACACTGAAAATACGTACCCAAAGACAGAATATTTTGAATTTACAACTGTACAAAAAAACCCAAACAATAGAAAACATACAGACTATGCAATAGATGTAACATTTCACAAAATGACATTTCTTGTTAAAGGCACCAGATTCCCAGAGGGCTCTGGCTCAACATTTTTTAGTCTTTTCCAGTCAGATTACACTATGAGAATGCGATTCACTCTTAACTGTATGATGTCAAAATCTCAAGCTTCTACCTAGACAACAGTCTGCACTTAGACATCATTTAGTGATATTACCAATTTCACACAGAGGTATCGAGCAACCACCAAAGGCTCCTCCCCACTGCGTCCAGTATCCTATGGCATTTAACTGAAGATTAATTGGCAAAGCTACCAGTGAAAAATGAAGTTCACCCACAGAACACCAGCCCAACACTAGAGTGTTAACCACACGGAGTCTCAACAGCATGGAGATAACTACAGAGCACTAGAGCAGGAAAAAGGATGAGGAAGGAATATGTCATCAGTACTCCTGCTCAGCATCCTCCTTGGGCTCACCTTCATTAAACTCATTTCACTTCCTGGTCCTCACTCATGAAGAAAATAATGGAGCCCTGAAGAAACGCAGGACTTTCTAGGGCAAGTTCTTAAGAAGCCTGGGTATGCATGTACGTGTTCTTTCCATTCCCCAGCTAACAAACGTGGACAGGACAGGTAAAAAAATAAGATAAAACCACAAGCCACTTTCATTGCTACAAGCCACATTTTGTTCATTTTGCGCCCTGACATGCTCAGACAGGTGCTTCTTTACAAGCAAGGGCAAGAGAAGCTGGGACATCCTGCCTTGCTGAGGTCCAGTAACACAATTCAGAAGTTTGGGCTTGCTATTTCCTAAAGCTTCATGCTTGGGCAAAGGG
The DNA here is from genome assembly GCA_024606505.1 of Aquila spilogaster. Lineage (NCBI taxonomy): Eukaryota > Metazoa > Chordata > Aves > Accipitriformes > Accipitridae > Aquila > Aquila spilogaster. Next base: position 11,360,822 of record JANHGO010000001.1, read on the forward strand.
AAAGAACGCAAAACTAAGAAAACTCAAAACTACTTCTGTGGTGGTTAGGTTAGTACAGCAGCAAATTCTAGAGTCAGCAAAAGTTTGTATTTAGTTCTGCAGCACACACTGAGCACTGTACAGAATCCAGCTAACAGCTAAGTGACTGAATATTTAAGACAGAAAATATCAAGTTCCAGGGCCAGATTGTTCTGTATGCAGCAATCCCATTAGACTGGAATTTAAACGTTGGTGTTGCCCTGTCTGAATTGCCTGGCACACTACTTTTTCTCTGAACCAAAGAGCTCCATGTAGTTTCACTTCTTACCATAATGTCACAAAAGCTTCCCTTTCTTTAGGCATTTAAGAAACCTGTCAAGATTCACAAATTAACTTGCAGTAATGCTATAGTGTTGAGGGTCATAAAGTCGCTTTTAAAAATAAATTATTTTGCAGCGTCGTCTCATGCTAATAACCTAACAGAATTAAAAATATACTATGCTTCTGCTTAAAACGTCAATATATTGTGCATGACTTCAAACAAACAGGCCTGGAGACCAACTCTGTTACGCAGCAAATAAGAACTGGTAGCAGCATGGTAGGCTTCCAACGCACTACCCCCATTCTGATGACTTGAATTCATTCTACAGTGACTTCTTGAACAGACAGACAGCTGTCTCCATCCCAGCACCACAGGTCTGAAATACAGACTGGTGCAAACTACAGCTTTAGTGAAGTACCTCCACTGATCTCAAGAAAGCTCAAAGAGTCGTCATGCAGCAGCTGCTTCTCTCTACCAAACTGCAAAGGATCTTGAATCAGCAGTTTACAGTAACAGTACATGCCCCTCAAGTCAACCAATTTTCTAAAAGCTTCATTCTAAAATTCTATTTGGTACTCGCAGCTTATCTAGCAAGTAGGAACATTAAAGACAACTATTATACATGTTTAAAAAGAAGTCATCACAAAAAAAACCTTTAAAAACCTGAACGCAGACAAGAAAAGGAATGTTACTTTCTTTTAAACCTTTATTTTAAAAGATGAATACTTTAATATTCTATTATTAGCCCTTACTGTGTAAGATATAATCAAATAAGTTATAGCCATGAAAACGCATTTTTACTGAACTCATTCTAAAACTAAAACCCACTACTAATCCTCGCTCGTCAGGCTGGTTTCTAACTGCTTAAAGGAAAAAACACAATCAGAACCACAATCTGCATTGCTTCTGAAACGGGCTAATAAGATGTGGAGGAGAGCCCCCAGTGTGATGGTTAAACGTGGAGCCTAACATTCACTCTAAAACATGCACAACACTTTGTAATGTTAGCAGGTACCATTAAATAACCTGCCCACTACAGGAACATTCTGTATATTTGCTCAAATAAAATTAAGGGATCTATAATTTTGGTCACATTTTAAAACACTAAGTACAGATTCTCTTGTCACTTATGCTTTCCCTGTTCTGTTGGATAATTAGTTTGAAAAACTAAACATAAAAATGCAATAAAAATTTCCCAATACAAAATATTCTAAACAATTAGCTAAACATCTTATTATGTTAAGCGTACTTAAGGGATTTGGTCTGCTTTCTTTTCAGAAGAAGAAAAGCCTCATTTCGTCCTACGAGTTTCACTTAAACATGAACCTCTAGTCAGCCTAAAGGTACCCTCTCAGCTCCAGAAAACCCACAGTGCTACTCTGTGTTGTATATCTTCCTTCCAAGCACCATTCCCAACTAAGCACAGCTCCACATGCAACCACTGGCAGAAACCAGACATGTAAACCAAGTCTTCCTCAAAGAATGCAAACAAGTCTCCAAACAATGAATCCTGAACTATGTTCAGAATCCCTCTCAACAAATGCAAGCTATACTTGAACAGTTAAGAACAGGTGAAACTAGTGGTGTGAACACAGTTGTAAAGATCAAGATGTGCTTCTACTAGAATGGGACAGGTCTAAGGCACATTTATATGCCAGAATAACTGCAGCCACATTAATGATTATACTGATAACTACACAGGTAAGAACCACAGCTATACGTATTCCGAACTTTATGGATAAGGTAATCAAGCACCTTATGACTGCCCAACCAAATATATGTTACCACCACCTCCTAATCATCTTAATTCAGAGATGCATCAACCATCTCCAGGGCCATTTAAAAAACAAAAATGCCGCAATCAGTCTGGATATGTTCTAGCTTCATTTCCTCTCAGGCTGTTTGAAGGACCTGCCATGCAAGAGCCACTGATAAGCTTTTACCCTAAGAATGACATGGCAAAGAGCTATAATTTTCACACAGCAACAGCCCACTGCTACCTTTCAGTTTTTCCCTGGTTTTGCTATTTTTTTCCTTCAGGAAACTATGATATTCAGTTTCTCCTGATCTCAAGTAATGCCAAACATAGATTAACTCATGCTGTGTATAGACATAGACAATATAGCAAATTAAAGCTGCTCAATCCCATCCTATGACTTAAGCATAAATACACTAAACATACAGTGGGTACCATTAGACTCTAGACATCTGTCACCTGCAGTATTTAGTTATACTGCAAATGAATAACAAAATAAAGCACCCAAGTGGTGCTTTAAGTGCTCATGGAACCCATGTAGTCAAAAGAATTTTTTTTTTAAACAATAAAGATCTGTGCCCTTGTTTAAATGGTAAACTGTGAATGACTGTGCAGTAGTCTTCTCTTCAGGTACTCAGAAGTAAACTGCTCCCATCTTTAATCTTTCAGTTGTGATCTCCTCTCCTCTTCCAGCATCTTAAACTGTATTAAAAAAACAGAACAAAGAACCACCAACCACTTCCTCCCTTAAGACCACCTTTCCCAGGTAATAGGAAAAAAAAAAAAGGAAAAAAAGGAAATTCAACACCATCTTCTTCTGTATTCACTGAGCCCAGTTAGGTTGAAGAGCCACAATGTCTATGCTGGAGGGTAGTAAATGTACACATGAATGCCATTTTGTACAGGTGACATACTCTATGAGCTGGTTGACTCTAAGCTTGATTTGGTCCAGTCTGCTGCTGCTGCATCTCTTAAGAAACATTAGTAATAGGTTTGTACTTCTTGAATCTGGTCCATTCACCAGTAGCATAGTTCATTTCAAAGACTGTATCAACCAACATAGTGGTGCTGCCAGTGCCATCCGCCTTTGGTAAATCCTCTGTATGCTCACTAAGTTTAATCTGAATGATGTCACCTTGTTCTTGGCAAGGATTCTCTGTGAAAACAAAAACAGAAACAAGTTATAGATTTTAGCATTATGAGAAAGTGAAGAGCACTTGACGGAGATTCAAAACCTTACGCTGAAAAAAACTCAGTATTTTCTATTAGTTCTGGGTTTATCTCTACACTACATAGCCACAGACCTTCTTCACTCCATACATCATGAACTTTGTTTCTCCTATAACAAAACCAAACCTCAAAAGATGAGCCTCAAAGGCAAAGTAACTGGAAGAACAGAAGTGAGTCAGCGCACAGGAAGTATGCCAATGCCTCTTCTGTCTGCCTCAAGAACTGTAAGAAGTTTTGGATTTGCTAAGCTTGAATTTACCAAACTTGCTCTATTTAGGATACAGCTCATATTTAAAAAACTCAACAGTTTTTAGTAACTGTAGAAGCCTTAACAGATTCATTGAAATCACTCATCTATAAGACCAGGTTCCATTGCAGCAGGAATGCAGAATGTTACATGTCCAACTACTGCAACTGACAGTCAGGAAAATCAGGAATATCATAGTTGACAGTTATTTACCCAACTTTCAAAAAATACTGACATTACTAGTTAGGAATTTATATTACTTACTTATATTCGCATACGTAAGTATTCAGATGTACAGGAAACACATGCACACTATCAAAGTAACATTTACTTTGCATCACAGAAAATGTCAATACAGATATTAAGTACATCCTGCTGCAGCATTCTGAAGTGGTATCTAGTACTAAGAGCACCCTTGAACATAATAAACACAAAACTTTCCTTAAGCCCTGGGATCATCATAGTAACTCTATCCTGGCTATCTTGAATGGTGTACTGCACTAATCCAAACACATAAGCCACATTTAGACTGCAGCACTCCTGTGATAAGAGCCCTCAAATACCAATCCTAGAAAGCAGAGCCAGTGCAGATGATAAAGTTCACTTAAAGACTCTTAGGCTCCTTCTCATCTTACATTTAGTATATGACTGAGTAGAACAGTCTTGGTCTATCAAGTGCAATATACAACAAGACCCAGAAGACAGCTGATCTCCCTATGATTTTCAGCACCTACACCTGAAGTTTGAGAAAATAGCTGCTACATTTTTAATGCTACAGAGCTAGTGAAGAAGCCCTGTATTATGCAGTTTGTACCTCAGCTTGCCATGGAAGAATTTGCATTCTGTCTTGTAGACAGAATACTAGAACCCAGTCAGTCTGTTCACTGTTCCAATTGCGTTGGCTTGTGCTTTCTCAACGCCTGAGCAGTATTGTATGTGCTCGGTTCAGTTCTGCATGTTTTGTGTTTAGTGACTGCTCCAAGATGATTTTCTTTTTATTAGAAACAGACTAAAAAACTACTTCCAGGTAGTCAGAACTTTAATCTACTGAAATAAACACAGTCCACAGTAAACCAGATTCTAACACTCAGAGTGAAGGTAAAGCAGGAGATGCGCACTCACATACACACATTCTGAAATGTGTAGAAATGCTACACTGTGTTTCAGACTGGAGATCAAAAAACAAAGAAATTTAATTTCAATACATGCCTCTGGATCCTGCCATGAATCCAAGTATAAGAGCCTTTTCTGGCCTTGTAACTTTGTTTGCAGTCTTGAACATCTCCTGTGCAGCATACATTTGCTCCCTCTGCAACAGATACAACAAACATGAATTCCAGCAGAAAAGTTTGTAGACTTACATAAAATAAACACCTTAACCCCAAAGCTTTTCATCCTTAATGCTTACGCCTAACACTTGCAGCAGTGACAGCTCCGAAACTTAAACTGAAAAAGACACTTGAGTTACAGAAGCATGTGCTAAGAGACCTGCTGTTTCCACTACGTACTGTGTTCTTTATGACCTTAGTTAAAAAAAAACAAGTGTCTCCACATTCTAACAAATGCAGGCTTGCAATAATTTCAAAGGGAAGTTTTGGGTTTTTTTTTTCTTTTTAAATGAAGCAAAGCTACTGAAAAGTCACAGCTTCTCAAGGTTCAGATTTTGTAAGCTGGGCTTAAAGAAGTGCTTTGTGAAGTCTTCAGAGGCAGTTGCATCTCGAACTGGTTACCTGGCTAATTTCAAACATGCACATAATATACAAAGACAGAAGCAATGAGAAGCTCCAGGGTAAGTAATTGCTGTTTAGTCACCTCCACACTGCCAGACTGTAAAAGACCGATAATAAATTGGAGAGGGAGGCAGGAAAAGAAATCAAGTGTCTTGCTTTATTCTATTGATACCTTCATTCCTACCACTGCAACAATGTAATCTCTTCTAACAGCTTACACTACAGGCAAGGCAAAGGGCAATGTTGGAATTATGCCTTTCTCCCAAAATTCTTCACAACAAGGAACACAACATTGTTTTATGTAATGAACAGCAGGAAACAAAGACATTTTACTGTAACATGAACTCTGCACAAATAAAAAGTTGTGATTAACATTTCAGACAGCAACGCTAATGAAACCACAAGAATATTTTATCTTTGGTCGTAAACAAGCGGCCTCAGTTCTGTCATGATCTTAAGGCTAGGAACTGTCAAATTTTTAAATAACATCGCAAATAAAAATTTGCTTTTCAATCTACATCAAAAGCATCAGCTAGGAACAACCTATTTGTTACTTACCGTAAGAGAAAGGCTTTTTTTCGGTGGTGGCTGCTGCTGAGTTTGAGGGGCCACTTGTGGTGCTTGTGCTGCAGGGGAAATAGCAGGAGGTGTGGTAGGTGTGAGGGGTGAGGTAGGTGTAGTTGCAGGTGGATTCGAGTTACTGTTGTACATGGGAGTTCTTTGCTTGAATTGTGCAGGAAGAGTTGTAGTAGCATTTGGAGCTGAAGGCTCTTCAGTCTGTCTGTTAGTCTGCAAGGCCTCTCGTGCAGAGCCAGCTGCAAAAAACAGAGTAATTAAAAGTATAATCCACAAACAAGGCTGCTCAGCATCACCAATGGATTTTAAAAGGATCTAAAATTTCTGATTCTTCTATTTATCACAATGACTCTATGTCATCTAATACTCATCTGAAAACATGAAGAGCTAGTGTTCTCCCTACTCAATCACTTTTATCAATTAGACAGTGACTAGATTTACAATATGGATTACACTACATTTAGAAGCGAATTTCATCTTTAATAGCTATAAATGAAACTTACATTGATCTACTTTTTAACATATGTTGCTATAACAACTGCATGCTGACCCCACCAAGTTTGTCATACTGCTACATAGAAATCAAACCCACAAAATTTAATTTTTTTTAACCTAACGCAGTCTTGGACAGTAACAAATACTGAAAATACATAAACATTTAAACAGATAAAATTAAAATCAGTCCCCAAAATAATTCATTTAAACACTAACTGCTAAGAGGGCTAAAACTTCTCAATGTTGACAAGTCGATTTATTCGCCTGTACTCAGCCATCCAAAGAAGTTCCTATTCCAAACCTGACTGCAGCTATAGGTAAGGTGCATCACAAGTTAACACACTATCCAGCAGAGAACAGCCAGCCAGGGCACGTTCTAGCCAGTTACGTTCTCTTGCAGCTGTCTGACACAGGCACAGCTACTTAAGTACCTTTTACAAGTCTCATGAGATTTTTAAACTAACCTATACTCACTGTGTCCATAACAGACTAAAAGGCAAATAAAGATCACAACTCAGCTGATGCCTTTCAGATCAAGTTTTAGAGAATTTGAAGGTTCTAGTACCCTCATTCATCTAGGCACGGATACAGCACTGGCTTTAGCAATATGGCTCTTAGCCAGTAAGATAACTAGCTACGCATTAATTCTGCACAAATCTCCAGTTTTATTACCAGCTTCATCTCATGTCAGAATTGACTTGCATAAAGTAACATACATCTTAATTATGCAACATCAGATTATATGAAACCAAATTCACAGATTGTTAAGCAGTTTTCCCCATAAGGAAAGTTAGAAAAAGAAAGAAAAAAAGAGGAGACAAAGACAATAGAGAATTTTAAACTAGGCTTTTTCTGATGTGGAATACACTGCCAACGCTCTGGAAAATAATACTAGCTGCTGACAACACTGATGTGCTTTTGGCTGCATTCCTTCCAGAGATGCCAATTTTCTGTCAGAGAGATTTGCATAGACCTTCAGAGAGATTCTGAACTGTTTCAGAGCCAAGTTAAGTGATTAGTTTTTGTGTATGACTTTTTCTATGGGGACCAACACGCCACAGCTCACCCAGGCAAAAGCTACAGTAACATTTAACAAGCAAGAACAAAAATAACACAAACTGCAGTGCTAGTTCTCTGTTAACTACAAGCTCTGGTAATGAATCCCAGTCACGTACATTTGTTAGTGCAAGCTGATACGCTCCCGTAAGACTGTACAAGCAGCAGGGAAGGAAAATTAAAGGCCAGTGTATTAAAGTAAAGGGTGGAGAAAAAAGATTTTTTTTTACAGAAGGGTGCAGTTTTTTCCCCCCTCATTATCTATTATGTTATTATCTACCAGACTTGCAAAAACGCAAAAGGAAAGTGGAAAAGAATGCCTGTGTTAAAGTAAATAGTACTTGTTTCTACAAACATATCTGACTCTTGAAAGCTCTTACTTACCTGGCTGTGTTTCAGAACTTGGGATGTATGAGGAAGATGGCACCACACTGGGAGTAGCAGGTAAATAACTTGTAGAAGGTAGTGCTGGCTCATTGTTCAGTGAGCCAAGTTTCTGTAAAATACAAAAGTGTTATGCCTGGTGAATTACCTACAGAAAGAATGCAAAGAAGGCCTCTGGGACACGTGCATGCAGAAGGCCTATCCAGAGGTAAAAGCTTAAGACTTTGTCTCCACTCAAACTAGCAATCAACACCAATGTACAACACAGATACCATCGTGCATCAAGCAAAAGGAATCGCTGTTCTGTACTTAAAGCACGATATCATGCACACTTCATGAAGACAAAAAAAAAATCCATTAAGAAAAGGAGTGGCCACCTCTGAACTTCATGGGTTTTAGGAAGAGATTATAAGTCAAGGGTATTTTGGACAGAAATCAGTTCCTTGTATTTCTCCTTCCCTTTTAGCAATGATGGGGCTGGCTTAGCCTCGTTACAGGCATATCTTGAACTCAGAAGCAGCTGCCTTCTGAATTAAGCAACATTTTCAGGAGATTACAAAGGAAAATGGAGAACAGAACCCCAGAATAGTATTAGCATAGAGGTTCCTTTTTCAAGCCAGAAGAAAAATGAATTTTTTAAGACTTCTTTCTTTCTTAGCTACATACATTCAGTTATCCCTCGTAGGTACCATCCAATGACAAGCATTCGCACCTTACTGTGTTTCTTGACATTCTTTCACTAGAGCCACAAAGAACGCACAGTGAAATTTGCAGGTGCTCCTGAAAATAACCATTCCTCTAGGTTCAGGAAGTCCTCCTGTCCCTGGTATCTCTGACAGAAGGTGGTAGTCCTCAATTACATAAATGCCATACCTCATCGTAAACTTATAGCAATAAACTTCACTGCAATCCTGATTTTTTTTTTTAAATATCGTTGAAAGATAGTACAGTGGAATTTTGAAATAATTATGTAATGGTGTTGGGTTTTGTTACTTTTTTTAAAAAAAACACCACATTTGAAGTCTGTTTCAACAACTTAGAACAATATTGTTGCAGTGCTTAAGTGTTTTAGAATAATGTGCATCGTGGTTTTCTAATCTCTGTTATTTGATGGTGTGGTAAGATTTTTTCCTCTGATGTTTTGTTTTTACCTGTGTAGACACAAGGCCAGCAGCATAATCTGGAGTAGCATTTTCTACTACTGTTTCTTCTTTGGCTTGCTTTTCCACCACTTCCGTATCTATTGCACACAGGCAAAAGTCAGTTCAAGGAAATATTCTTAAATATTGAATCAGATTTAAACAGCAATCTAAAAAAATCACATTTTTAAAGAGTTTGCTAGACCATGCTTAAGAAGCATATGCTGAAAGGGTACAGTAATGAATATACAGTAATCTTCATACACAATTTTATGAACAACCAATGATTAAATGAACCACAATATATACACCTATCAAGATGCAGTGGCTAAGACTAATCAGCCTAATTTTCTGATGTTAAAAAGCACCAAGAACTTTTAATTGCAATCGTTTTGTTCTGAGACAGTATTTGCTACCAAAAAAGTAATTTCTTTTTTTTTTTTGCAGAAAATAAGCTGTCTAGCACATCCTCCTCATATGGTAAAATAGCACTGTCACTTGAGTAAAGGATATTATTCACTTGTTAAAATCTAAGCCACAACTTTGAAGAGAGTTTACTTATTTTACCAAGATTACTTTGAATTTCTTTACTTGGCTATGCAACTGGTAGAAATAAGCGTGTAAGAATCTCAGAACAGCTTCAGATGTAAGACTAGCTTCAGGTCTAACTTTGCTGTGCAAAGCACAAATGGCTGGTTCAATCCTTTCATACTACTGAGTCAAGTTACTACCAAGGCACATGGAAGAACGACCAGCAACACCAGAGGAAAAAAAAAAAAGAAGTGGAACTGCTCCCTCTAAGATGTTTTTGCCCTTTTTTCTTGTAAACTTAGCAGAAGATGAGTTTCAAGACATCAAGAACAAAACAGGTATATTCTGCATATATATTAACAGCTTTTGAAAGTAGTGTTCCATACTAACCCAATGTCTTCCTTCTTCTCTTTGCTTCACGGCCAGCACCTACCATATCCAGCTCAGAGAATTCTAAAAGCTGAGGAAAAGAGTGCAGAATCTTAGCAACAACAACATTAAATTTAAACTATCTCACTACTATCTTTAATTTTCTTCTTTAACATGCTGATGCTTGATTCAAAACAGCACCAAAAAGTTATTTTAAAACAGGGAGAACTGAGCAGGAATTCACCTACCTTTACTCCTCTTTCTTTACGCAGAGGTGTTCTTGAAGGAGGAATAGGATTTCTGTTTCCAGAAGGGTTAAATACACTAGGTGCTGAAGTACTCCTGAATGGAGCTTGTTTTGGTATTCCTTTGAGTGGTGCTTAAGTAAGATCAAAAAAAGCAATTAATAAAATACCTGCTTCACTAATTACAAATAACACAATGAGGTCTTCACTTTCTCGCCTTAACATTCCCCCTAACTTCAAAAGTGTCTAAAATGAAACTGTCTAGAAAATACCAAATGTTCATCAAACTTCAGTTTGGGTTTTGCCCTTCAAACAAGGAGAAAGAGTCACTCCACACTGTTTACAGTCTCAAAGTTTAAGTAATTTATTACAGTTATATCTTGAGTATTTTTCTACACATTCTAAAAAGCAATCAAATCAGCACACCGCTATCAAAATATACTCTTCTACATATATTGATACTTTCCTCACTTACAAAAAAACAAGTTCAAACCCATAAAAAGCTATTAAGCATGAATGTTCTAAATCCTACTACTTAACAGTTACTCTTCAAACTTCAAGATCTAGTTACTTGGTAAAACTGTATCTAATCAAGAACTCTGGCCAAAAACGCTTACAATTCCTATAACAGATTATCCAGTGTTCCACTAGCTTCCTTCCTTCCAGTGAGCTTACCATTCATGCTTACTGAGGAGTCTCAACATACAACAGGCTGTATCAGAACTAAAGGGGTCAGAATCAGACCTATCCATAGATGCCATAATGCACAGAATATCATGAATAACCAAGATTCACAGAGCATTTGTGGAATACAAATTGTTTTGATTCAAGGCAAGTTTTTGCAGCATGATCAACATACCTACCTTCGTAAGCCACAACACATAGCTGCCTACTTTTGAGAGTTCAAAAAGCTCTGGCAGCACATCACAGCTGTGATACTCCTCTCAGCAAGGGTGCCACCACTTGAGGCTGGCAGTCAACACTGCCCAACTCCTGGGCAAGAATGTACTGTCAGGGGAGTCGCATGTAGAGAATTCCTAAGCAGAAGGGGAGCTACCCCAGCTCCTCCAAAGTGTCCCAAATCACCACTTTTATTAAAAGTTACACCCATCCAAATTTTAATTTTTGGTTCCTCCACAAAACTGACTATTGCACTCTGCACCTCTGAATATAAATGCATAAATCTTGTACTAGAACAAGCTTCCCAGAGAAGCAGTCAGAGCATCAAGCCTGCTGCAGTTTAAGAAACATTTGGACAATGCTCTCACAAACATGGCTTGAATTTGGGGTGGTTATACAGGGAGCCAGGAGTTGGACTCGATGATCCTTGTGGGTCCCACTCAACTTGTGAAATTTTGTGATTCTGCAACTTCTACACCCAAGGCTCACAATTTCCCTGGTTCCTGCCTTTTAAGAAACAAACAGATAAAAGCACTAATGCCTTTGAGTTTGGAGAAATGAAGATACAGCTTCAAAATTCTGCAAGGTGGGATGCTGCCTCAGATGAAGATGCTCCTTAGCTAGTTATATGACACTGCAATACTGGCTCTGCAGAGCTCAAATCTTTTGTAATCCAGTGGAATGATGAATTACTGTTTCACAGAAGGGTTTAAAATGCTGGAGCTATGGTCTGCAAAGGAAGTATCCAACTTAGCTCCATACCACAAACAAAAAAACTTGCTGCCACAATGCTCAGTAGAAGTTGCTACATTTATGAAGCTGTTTCCCCAGACTTTACACTGTTATCCCTCCATAACGCACTTAAAATAAGCACTTAAAACAGTATTCATTCACCAACTGCTAAAAAATTAGGTAGTTAAATATATTTGTCAGGTCTTCAAGGCTTACGCCCTACAGATTGAAAATCTACATTTTAGGTCAAATAGAATTTTGGTTTGAGGCTGGATACTCTGAATCCCTCTGTATGTCTTAATGAAAACATTTTCAGCATAGGACAACTCTTACCATTGTAAGTTTCAGAGTTGTAAACCCCAGCTCGTCCCATAATTGGTATTTCTAGAAACCACCTGGCTCTAAAGACTGGCTTTATTATTCAATGGCTTAAATAGAAATTAGAACTCAAACATCAACAGAACTGAATTTCTACACTGGGACAATTTTTAGTTCAAATTACAACTACACTTCTTGCATCCCCTGCACAAATGTATGGCTAAACACTCTGGTGCTCAAATCTATGTATTAAATGCATCAACAAAAAATTAGGCAATTCTGAAACTTGAGTGAACAGTTGAAACTCTTACATTAATAGTTGTATGTGTTTTTCATGTTTGTTAAATAGAAGCCATGCTGAACAGTCTTAGCTACAGTAAGTGTACCTTCCCACTAAAATACTGTGCCAGTTAACACTTAGAAAGTAGTTAAGAATGTCAGAACGATTTGTTGGCTCTCGAGCATTTCTTATCCCTGCTTTAATCTGTGTGATTGAGATTTATCTGCACTTTTCTTATTTCCTATGTTTAAACTATTCTCTGAAGTAATCATAAATTATTTCATGCACTATCTTCATTATTTTTCCTTCTCCTTCTCCATGGGGAATTATATAAATCCAAGCTAGATTCAATCCACAGTAGTTCTGAGACCACAGATTACTGTGATCCACTCACTCTGCTCCCTCCTGGAGCAATGCAGCTTACTCAGAAGTTATTCCTGGATTAATGCAAATTAAGTTCTTATTGAAGTCTGTAGGCATGATCTAGCTGCACGCATCTTAGATAAGCATGGCAGATACACTGACATCTAAAAACAAAAAAACACCACTCTTCTTTCTCATAAGACTTGTTAAAAACATTTGAATAGCAGTAAAGAAACGAAGAAGGGGATATATCTTTTGCTTCAGAATGAATTAAGCTTTTGTAGGAAACAGTAATTTTAGTCTTCAAAGCCATTTTATCAGATTTTCTTTCAGGGAAGTGATACAAGTGAGCCATACTTGTTGTATCAATCTTTTTGACCAGTCCCCTGCCTTTGGCATGAAAAGGCACTCCTGCAGTCTTCTTGAGCTGTTGAGCAGTTTCTGTCGCTACAAAAAGAAAACAAAACCCAAAACTTCTGTTATTATAAAATCTGTGCTAAAAAATACATGGCTTCCTATATAAAATGTTATTAATATATAAAAAACCAGGAATATGAACAAGAACTATATTGTAATTAAAAAAAAGTAATTTGTGAGCTACATGGTATTTGGAGAAATGCAAAACTGGTACAACTGCAACTGACAGAATGGTCTGAGCTACAATAAATCATTAGACAATTTATTCAATAGAGACTGAAATAATTTAAGTTCCATGTAAGATTGAGATATAACATTTTCATATGAGATTTACAGCTTTTTTAACACCAGTTTCTTGGGTCACAAGCAAGAAAGTATCAAGCTACTCCAACACAGCAGCAGGTTCAAGAAACTATTTTAAGATCAGTCAGATTAGCTACCAATATATAGATGCATATATATGCTGCCTTTTGTTAGTGAAAACTCTATTGGCTTTCACCCCCTATACAGCTATACCGAGCAAAATGAAGCATTAATTAGCAGCTCTTGCTCCCTGCTGCAGAAACATATGGCATATTAAACTGTTTCAGGAGCTTTAATCAAAGCTGTCCCTCAAGCCTTCACCACTGTCTTAAATATACTTATGAGAGAACACATATATGCTTTAAAGAGATACAGCTTTTTGTATCCCTTGAAGTCTGAACAGCACTTAAATCAAGATTAGCATTTTAATATAATCATGGCTAGAATTACTTGCACCTGCTCTTCCACACATGCTATCAAGAGGGTGTTGGGGTTAATCAGTCACATTTCTTATAACAGGGAATTTTGGCATATGTCTGCGTACTGCACAATAAGACAGACAAATTTTCCTTTCGCTGTTTGTTACTCAGTGTTAAAACTGGCTGTAATACTACTTACACTTCTGCAAGAGTTCAGCTCGGAGAGTGGCACTTTTAGGTTTCCTTTTCAGCTGGAAGTGTTTCACTGGGGGGGTAAGTGGCCCCGCTAGTGTTGTCAAAGCATTTTTGTTTAAGTATTGGCATTCCAACGGCAACATAGCTGATGTTTCACCTTCACTTACTGCATAAAGAGTTAACACAGTACACAGGGTATAAGCATTTCTTTGACAGAGTATTACAAAATATTCTACAACTAGACTCCAAAGGTGTTTACTGAAGTTTAGATTACTCATTTAAACTCTATGAGTAATTTAGTTCTCATCTGAACAGTACATAGCCAGTTATTAGGGTGTTCATTTTCTAGATTAAGTTTGTAAGCTCCCATACTAACTACACCTAGTCAAATGACAGGAATTTTAAGTGTGCTATAATTGTAAGAAAGATTAAAAAAATGATAAAATTCTCAGTTTCTTTCAAAAACTACACATGAAAAGGAAACTACTGAATGAAAAGCCAAACCAAAACTGTGAACATACAAATGATCATAAAATCAGAATGGTCTGGATTAGAAGGGACCTTTAAGATCATCTAGTTATAACCCCATTGCTATAGGCAGGGACACCTCCCACTAGACCAGATTGCTCAAAACTCTATCCAGCCTGGCACTGGACATCTCCAGTGTGGGGGCATCCACAAACCTCACTGGACAATCTGTTACAGTGCCTCACCAGCCTCACAGTACCGGATTTCTTCCTAATATTTAGTCTAAATCTACCCTCTTCCCGTTTCAAGTCATTACACCTCATCCTGTCTCTACATGCCCTTACAGAAAGTTGAAAGTCACCCCCCCTGGCTTCCCCGTAGGCCCTCTTCAGGTACTGGAAGGCCACTATAAGGTCCCCTGGAGCCTTTTCTTCTCCAGGCTGAAGAGCCCCAACTCTCTCAGCCTGTTCTCACAGGAAAAGTGTTCATTTGTTCATAGAAAGAACTAAGTTTGAGTCATTCCATTACTGGCTTACAGCAGTCCTAACTCCAAAGCCATTTCTGATCGCTGATGCCTAAGAGTGTTTTTTTCCTGGACAATTTGCTAAATCAAACCCACTGAATTAGGAATAGCTTCGCTAGTTGGACATCAGCAACTCAATTCTCCTTTTGACCAGTCCCCCTAACATCTCCATTTGCTGGCTAAAGGAACACTGAACAGAGGGCAAATGGTGCTGCTCCCAGACACACAAGGTACTGCAAAAAAAGTCTTACTGCTGCCTTTAATACAACAATGAACAGGACAGAAGTATATTAAACTGTTACTGCAGATTAATAAGGTGAGTTGTTATTACCTAACACTGCACATACAGCTTGTCCACAAAGCTAGTGAAACCACATTAACTTCTATGTTGCCCTTCACAAATACTTAGGGACCTGACATGCAAGTTCTGATGATTTGTGGAAAGATAATTTAAGAGGTTACCATTCCTCAAGTATCACAGTTGCCAGTTCAGGAATATACCAGGTCATGAACTGTGGCAGTTGATAGAAGACATACTGCTTGTCCCAACACCAATACCACTAAGATACCTCAACTGCCTGAGAGCAGAGACAGGCTATTCCTGAAAGCAGGTGTCATATTTCTGTCATTTTCAACAGACACTTACCTTTTTCTCTAAGTTCTCCTAAAATATCTTGAACATTGGGATTCTGTTCTTCAAGATCAAGGTTAAGGGAGCCAGTATCTGGAAAGGATTTTAAAATATCAGCTACCATTAAGACCCAGGGGTCTGAATCCAAGGTAGCGAGCTGGACAATTTCAGTCAGTGCCCCCTTCATCTAATAAAAAAAGAAAAAGAAAATCAGCCAATTGGAAACAGTTTTAAACAAGCAGAAGTTGGGTTAATTTTATATTTGTTAGACACTAGGATAAACATGCACAATGTTTTACTACTAGGGAAGGGAAAAGGGAGACTGCATCACAGTTAAACATTAACTCTAGAACAAAGCAAAGAATGAACCAAGATTTGTTTTTAATATTGCTTTTGGTCAATTTAACAAGCGCATTTTGAACCTCTGACAGCCCAAAGCTTTGTTCACCTCAGATAATTTTCACTAAATACAGGCCAGATTCTAAAAGTGTTGTCTCAGTACGTTCTACAGCCCACTTACAACTCCATGTACCCACACCTCAGTCAGCAATAACAATATTCAACTAGAAAACAAGTTATTTAAACAGGCATCTAAATGAAGATGGAACCTTGTTTGTGCCACAGAACAGCAGACACACCATATCTACATCACATCAATGTAAGCTAAATCCCCAGAATTTTAGTTAGGCCAAGAATTATGTTTCATGCTAATAAGCTATTGCTCAACAAAATCTACTTATTGAAGTTGTGCACCCAGCTCTCTACTACCAGAGGTAGCAAGGTTTTCCACCTAGCCAAAGCTTCAACAGTGAGAAAAATATATTTTTCAATCATCTATCTTGAAAAAAAGGGAGAGAACATGTAATATGAATGAATAAGATTGCCACAGTCATTTTTTAAATTGCTGATCAATACGTGATAGTACTAGGGAAAAAAAATATCAAGAGACCACAGCTGGGATTCCAACATAGATGATTTAAAGGGAAATTATTGAGGCCTACGCTGAAGGAAGGGAGTAGAAAAATGAGAAACATACTGAAGAGAAAGCGGATTGTTTCATTTTTCAAAGCAATATGTTTTACATTTTCTATTTATTCTATTGATTTCTACCCATTAAACATATATTTTTTTCTGTATTTCTTATCCCTCAAAGTGGGGCACCTTGCCTCGTCTGCCAACTTCAAACTGCATGCAGATGCCGAGACAGACCCGGAGAAGAAAGTGAGACACAATTCTGCCTATAAAGATGCAGGTTTCGCTACTTTAAAGAATTCCCACCGCCGGCACCAAAACAGGGCGATAGCGAGGAGGTGAGAGGCAAGAGAGACGGCTGCACTGAAAAGCCCTGTTGTGTTCAGCCACATATTTTTCTCATTTGTTTAGTCTGAAATTCCTCCTTCAG
>JANHGO010000001.1:11393414-11448320 GCA_024606505.1 Aquila spilogaster
TGCTCCCCTTCTTGTAAATGGGAGTGACGTGACCCTTCCTCCAATCATCCGGGACCTCACCTGACAGCCACGACTTCATCTTAATGCTGTCATTCTTTCCCTTTATTTAGGGCTGGCCTTTTCTCATATGAAGAATATTTCATAAGCTTAATCTAACACAACTCTGGGAAATGAAAGCTGAATTTTTGTCCTCCATTTTTCCCCCAAACACTTATGAACCTCAGCACTCAGAAGCAGACAAACATTGACATTTCTCAATTTCTTTCAGTCACACAATGTTATTGCCCTCTGACTTCAGTCAGGTATAAAACAGAGGGTAGCTTGTCCTTCAGGCATTCTTGTTTAAGGCTCATGTTAACGCTCACCAATGAATAGGATCAGTTAATCTGACTGAAAACCAACATCTCTCAACAGTGCTGGTTTACACAAAACACCTCAAAACATGCAATGATAACTAATGAAGCTGTGGTTTATTTCTAACTTGTTTACCACCTAGACATTGGATACCAAAGATGCAGACAAGTGTGTAGAATAAACTCAAAGACAATGGTTGGAAGAAAGATTTCTCCTGTATCCTCCTAATGGTTCCTTCAAATCTGCTCCACAAAACTAATCCTTGCAGCAAATAAATAAATAATCACAGAGCTACAGCCTGTACTATTTACCTTCCTACAGAGCACTTGTGAAGCAGTTGCACCCACACTACATTCAGGACAGCCAGAGCTCAGGCACCTAAACTGTCCAAGCTCCTGTGCCTCACAATTTTGGTTCCCTCAAGAAAGGAGTTGAAGAACAACTTGTCTGCCTAGCACCAGGCAAGCAACACTATCACAAAGCCTCGTGGCAGCCAAAGAAAGAACAGTCACTGTCACACAGGCAAGTGAAGCACACTAACAGGCACTGTGAGCTCAGCTGAGACCTTGACTGAGTACAAGTTTGCATTCAACGAGCTTGGATTTGAGTTCTGACCCAGGTTTTTCTCCAAATTATGATTTAGATATGTTTCCCCTCTTTGCTGTTGAACCCACAGCTGAGAAAAAGTTGTAGTTTGAGATTTGTGAAGTGCAGCTCACTAAGAGAAAATCCTACATTTTTTCCTACCGAGCACAGCCATAATCTCAAACTTATAATTAAGATTGCAACATTGGGTCAAGCAAGAGTCCAATCGGCTCCAACCAGCATCTTGTTAAGCATGAACATCAAGATCTGAAGCAACATGTTCTGGCACTTCTCTCATCTAAAACCCAGGGATCTTAAGTACTTTTCGCAGCCTGTTGGCATAGGACATCACTAGAAACATGAGAAGAAAGGATCAGACAGGATGGAAAAAGTCTGGGAACAGAGACAAAGGGAGATTAATAATGGCTGTGCAGGAAGAGCATAGAAACAGCACTGTGGGAATGAATTTTAAAAAAATATATTACTAGGAATACACAAAGTTACAGCTCCAACAAGACTTCTTGTAAAGCAGTCTAATTAATTTGCTTTCCATTAGGCCTAAATTAACACGTAGCCGGACCTTAAAACAACTACATCAACAGCTGGCTAATAAAGCCGATCAAGTTTTAAACTTCCAGGGCCATAGAGAAGGTGGTGTTTAATAAGTATCTGTAATATTACAGAGATTTTCATTAAGCTAAAAGCATTGGGAAATACAGTATTTACGCGATACAAAACTAGGATGGATCAAATAGCATCATTGTATATGTTTTGTATTTTAATCATGAAAAAGCATAGAAGTGGCCAAGAGTAACATTAGATTAAAATAAACCCCATTACGTCCAGAAAAACAAAGAACATTAAGTATAGGCCAAAAAGAACAGCCTGCCTCTTCTGAAGAGGAAGGCAAAAGCTTAGTCCTTTGCACTACTATTCCACAGCTTCCAGTTCCATGGTTAGAAGACTCCTGGTTCATACAAGCAAAAAAAAAAGGCTGACTTGTGCTCTCTTCTCCATAGCTACTGTCATAAAAGGGCAGACCACTGCAGGGACAGGTAGTGCCTTTCTTTCACCATATTTCAGAGACTACAGATGTACACAGTCCTCATTCCAGTCTTGACTCTAACATTAGTCTGACTTTGAACACAAAACCTTGCCACTGTGAATTGAGTTAACAGGAATGTAACAGACAAACCAAATAGAAGCAATATCTGCCAAAATCACCACTGAAACTCTGGTCAGCACTGCACTGAGCATTAGGCATTGTTTAAAATAAGCATGACAATCTAGAAAAAAAAAATAGCAGCAGAAAGATTGAAGGCAGAGAGGTTTGAGAGTTTGCAAATTCTGCCCAGAGAGAACTGCAGCAGGAAAGGATATTTTTGATAACTGCCTACAAAACACTTAACTGTGAAAATGAAAATGGGAGCCAATTATTCTTATTAGTCAGCAGGAACAAACAAGCTGTAATGAGGTTCACAGCATGATAAAAATTCAAGTTTATTACTTATCCCACAGGATTAAGTCACTAATATGTATACAATATTTGGAGTAGCAAATGAAAACATATAGTGTAAAACTACAGGATATTACATTTGAGAAGAAATGTAACACTTCAGCTAAGGACCGAGCTTTCAAGAGAGATCACTGAAGATTTGCTTGTCTAGACTGCAGCCTTCACAGAGGTTTAGAAAGGACCAGCAGCCAATTAAATTCCTTCTAAGCCAAGTAATACCACACTTTTCTTGATTCCCACACAATTATTTACTCAGATGTCTGTTCCCAAATTGTTTCCTTGTTATACTATGCCAGTTAAATTGCTATTATAAAGAAAAAATTTAAAAAAAAAAAAGATTTTTGAGAAGAAAACTAAGTTCAAACTGTTATCTAGAGAAGGGAATATCATTTAACATGTTGCATAACACACCTCTATTATATTGTACATCCACTATCAGGATGCCCAAAGCTTTACAAAGCTGATGCAATATATTTTCTAACACTATTAAGTTTCCAAATGCCAGCTCAGTACTCCTCACACATCATCTATAGACTGGCAAATGGCATGGAAAACATACGTATGACTTTCCAGAGGGATTAATAAAACACTTCCACAGTTGAGTTAAATCATTTTCACATATGGGAGCGATATCCAAATGAAGAATTTCGCTTTCAGGCTGTTACAGGTAAAGGTTTCTTAATTTGAACCATTTTAAAGACAATTTTTACAATTCTTCCACACTGCTTCAGGCAATTTTCACATACCCAACAGCCTATGTGAGCTAATGTGTAGTTCCCAATCCTCATGCATTTTCAACTCAGAAGTACATAAAAGCCAAGCACACAACCAGAATTATGAATAATCTCCCCACACCCTGCCTAGTATGCATGCAAATAAAGTCAAAGCAGCTGTGTCCTATCCCAGAGACTGGTGCAAGCACAGCTGAGCTGCAGATTACAGAATCACAGGGGTAGAAAGGGACTTCTGGACATCTCGAAGTCCTCTGCTAAAGCAGATTCCCTACAGTAGGTTGCACAGGAAAGCATCCAGACAGATCTTTAATGTCTCCAGAGAAGGAGACTCTACAGTCTCTCTGAGTAACTAAACGTGCACCACCTCCATAACCATGACCACAAACAATGCCACACATGGCACGAGTGGAAATTCCTCAAACCTGGCAGAAGAAACTTCATGTTTCTCAATCGTTCTTTGACTATGGCCCCAACCATCAGCAGCTGCCATTTGGTAGGAATAAGCCAGCTGCAGATGAGGTACGGTCCAGGGCCAGTGAAGGAGCTCTTCTGAACTTATGAAGCCTGCTGGCAGTGTCAGCTTCTAAAGCGGGAAGGGGAGGAAAGGAAAGCACCAGCCGTTCCCAGACAGGTAACACAAAGCAAGAAGCGTCAAGTCCTGCTTGAGGGGAAAACTGACTATAAGAAGTTGGGGAAAAACACCGCTGAGTGCAGACCCCAGATCTTCCATTCCCAAAGTTTCAGCACTTGCTGCTGTCCTTTCTAAAGCAGAGATGTTCAGTTTGGGACACCTACGCAGCCAGCCACTGCTACAGGGGAAGGAGTTCAGGCAGCCCTACACACATCCCTGCATCTCGCCAGCGGAACCGTTCCACTACTCCTAATCCTGGAACAAAAGCGGGCTCTGGAAAGCCCTCTTCTCCAAAGCACGGAACCTATATCATAACTACAGGTCTGCATGGAGGCGTGAGAAAGGTTTTGGGTCCAAACTGCTTTCGGAAGACGAGCACCAGCCAGATTCTCAAAAGCAACAAAACCTGCACTGCGCTCCTTTACCGAGGGGAACCCGAGCCCCCAAACCACACTCTAGGGCTCAGCCGACGGCTCTGCGGGCCGACACCTCGCTTCCTCCCGTCACCAAAAGGCGACGAGGGGAAGCGGGGCTCAGCCTCCCCTGCCCAGCGCTGCCCTTGAGGCGCGGCCGCCCCCTCCCTCAGGGCCGGCTCCAACCGCCCGCAGGCCGCATCAGGCGGCGGCGGCCCCACGGACTACATTTCGAAAAATAATAAGGAGAAACTGGCGGGTGGAGGAAATGATACCGACGCTGCCGCACCCCCCTTCTCACCTCAGGGAGCTCACCTCATCCACCGCCCGGCGGGGCAGGTGCAGCATCCCCAGCAGCAGCTTCAGCTTGACGGCCGAGGAGAGGCCGTGGAAACAGAGGCGGATGTTGTCGATCACCGACGCCGTGAGCAGCGAGGCGATGCTCGGCGGCGCCCACAGCTCATCCGTGGAGCCCAGCTTGTTATGCAGCCACAGGCCGGTGTCGCTCTCCCGCATCGACGCCATCTTGGGAGCGGAGCGAAAAAAGAGGGGGTTCTCCACAGGCATTTTATGAAGACACCTAAAAGGAGGAAGGGAGGGGGTGAGGACCCCTGCGGGTCGCAGGCTTGTTCGTAACCCAAAATGGCGGCGCCCTATGAGTTTGCTTCAGGGAAGGCGGAGATTCTTCCGTAACCTAAAATGGCGGCGCCCAGACGGAAAATAGCGAGTCTGTTCTCCTCGCTTGCTCAGATGCAAAATGGCGCCTGCCATCCTGGTTCTTCCGTAACGCAAGATGGCGCCGCATGAAAGCTGAGATGTTTTCGTGTCAGCTCCCGCACACTGTGCCTCATGGCCTTCTCTAATGTCCCGAGAGTTCTCCTGGACACTGAAAAGCTGGCAGCCAGGAGCCGGGCGGCGTGGCTCCGAGACAGAAGCTCGCGCTCGCCCCTCCCACGGCCCGGCGGGCTGAGCTGAAGGCGGGAGGAGGGCCGAAGCCCTACTGCTAGCCCGCCCTTCCGCCGGGGGCTGGGCCTGGGCCTGCTGCCGTCGCGGTGCCGCTCCACGTCTCCTTTCTTCATAGCGCCCAAGGCTGCCCTTCCCCTTTAGCGGCTCCCTAGCGGCGGCCACGAGGCTCTATCAGCGCCCTGCTCTTTCTGGCAGATAACGAGTCAAAGCGCATTCATCTCCCTGCCTCTGGGTTCTTCGTCGCTCCCTTAGTCTGTGTGCCCTCA
The DNA here is from genome assembly GCA_024606505.1 of Aquila spilogaster. Taxonomy (NCBI): domain Eukaryota; kingdom Metazoa; phylum Chordata; class Aves; order Accipitriformes; family Accipitridae; genus Aquila; species Aquila spilogaster. The sequence goes on from JANHGO010000001.1 coordinate 11,398,880, forward strand.
GCATTGCTTTCAGCCTGCTGGCACAGCGAGCGAGGTGATGAAACCCCTGTGAGGCTGCCGGGTGACTAAAGCGGGGCCGAGTGCTTTTTGTCATCGTTTTCCCCGGAGATTTCTGTGCTGGGTGCCTCAGGGATGTAGGAGGGTATTTCTGTGCCTGAGAGACAAGCGGTAGGTGCTCAGAAATGGAGGATTATTTAGCATGCATTCATATTCCCTCATGATTCAGCTCCATGTTATTGAAATATGAAAAATTAATCCATTGCTTAAGTCCCAGAAGACTTGGAATTACCTGAGGGTGATATAAACGTTTCATTTTAGTGTCTGTAACTGAAAACAGAGCAAAGAGGAGGTAGGAGTGTGCAGCAAACTCACTTTTGCTGTTCTAAGCTTTTGAATGCAAATGTTTTCTTTACAAATTTCTTCTTGTGAAGGAGGCTGTTTCCAACCTGACTTCTCCAGGAGAACAGAACAATTTTTGCTGGAGAGCTTTATGTTCTTGATGTTTCCACAAAACTGTTGTGGAACATACAATCATAGAATCATTAAGGTTGGGAAAGACCACTAAGATCATCTAGTCCAACCATCAACCCATCACCGCTGTGCCCACTAAACCATGTTAAAACTTGTGCTGTTGCATTGTTCCCAACTCCTGCACTTTGTTTTTACTAATACCCAAATGCTGAGTTCTTATAAACTTAGGCACCTGCTTCACTATAGTGCAAAATCCCATTGAGTTCACTGGAACTGTTGTGTGTCAGGAGGGTGAGCTTTGAATTGCAGATTGCCTGGGGTGTGGTGAGTGTGAGTTTCTGCAGTTCATGTAATCTCCCACAGATTTAGGTCTGATTTTATTTGTGGTTATGGATTCTGCTGTGAGAAAGCATTCTGAAAATAAAGCATTCTGAAAATGAAAAGAGCAGTGTGGCACAGTTGTGGCAGTATTCCCCAAATCTACCAGTGAGGCATAATTTCACGTGGACTGAATGTTTTTGAAAGGGTAACTTTGTCCTGGTAATCTCTGTGTGCATTTAGGTGCCAGTTTTCTCAGGCAATGCTGAGTTTACGCACTTATGGAAGCTAGGGGAGTATTATTACACAGCATGTTCCTATGCCTTCCTTGAGGCACCTATTTTTGGCCGCTGTTGAGGGTTAAAGCACTTGGCTGCATGGTTGTCTGGTATGAGCTAGCGTAATCACTTACATTCTTATCTGAAGTGTGATTTGAAAAGAGAGCCTGTTCTGTGAAGCGTATCTGTAATATAAGGCTTTATATAGTCGCTATGACTCCAGTTCTACCACCTGCAAATTCATTCCTATCAGTTGTTAATTGAGTGGGCATTCAGATGCTGTGGAGGTTAAGACAACATTCCAACTAGCTTTAAGAAGAGGTATTTGTCCCATTTAGTTACTAGTACCTTAACATTATGCTTCCATAAATGAAAACTTTATTTATCTAAATTTGGTTTTGTTTGAGTAGTTATTTTGAAATATAAAAATGCTCATTCCTCAGGGATTCCTTATGCTAGAAATGGCATACTTGATATTTCTGGAAGTCTTTATGTCCCATCTGATGTTGCATTACACAGATAACTGTATGGAGATGGTTTCTCCCATTAGTTGCAAGTTTCTGACTCAAACTTGGTCATGCTGAACATCACATTGCTGAGAAACATTGATACCCTACAAGAAGGACTGGGGGGGAGACATCCTACATTCACTTGCTCAGTTGTGATAGTATTCAAATAGAAATGGGTATAGACAAAGATTTGTCTCTCTGAATCCACTTTATAATTGTTTTAAGAAAAGTATGTCTTCATCTTGTAAAAGAACAAGTGTTCCGGGAGTTTCTCATCCTGCTGTTTGTCTTGCTGCCTTTTGAAAAACAAATATACTGGGTAGGTTAGTCCTGTGCTACTGAGAGCAGGCTGCTGTGCTGCCTGTCAGACTGAAAATAATTGCGTATACTCTGAAGGAGTTATGGGGATGGTGCTTAGTGTTTTCCTTGCTGACTGGTAGTGGCAGTGCATCTTTGCTGGGCACCAGGAGCGGTACACTGGTGGGCAGAGGATTGAAGTTGGCACTGGCATTCAGCTCTCAGAGAACAGGAAGCTGCTTTTACTGTGTTTTAGAAAGCAACGAGGCATGTGCAATAAACATGACACGAGCATTAGCAGCAGCACTGTTTCCATTGGCATCCCATCCTGCAATGGCAAGTATGGCAGTTCCTGAGCCAACAAGGGTTCAGGCTGTGATTCATACCACAATGACAGGAGCCAGCCTCAGCAGGCAGACAAAGCAGTTGTGTGCTACTATGAAGTATGCCCTCCATTCCCCATTAAAACATTTCCATTAACTTTGAATAACTGAGTTCTTGAGAGCTAAAATTAAATTTATCTGCAGTTTTATTTTTACATCCATATGTGTAACTGGAGTTCTAAGCACTGCAGCTTTTTGTGGGCATTTCTGCCTGCAGCCGCTGCAGCTGCTTCCACTGATGCTAACAGGGCCACTCACCTGCCCTTGATACCTCCTACACTGCCTTTCTTTCACTCTTGATTGTAGTAAGTTGCTTAATGCATTATTGTAGCAGAAGGAGGTATTAAAATAATAATTTGGAAGGTAAAATAAATGCAGCACCCAATTACACTCTCAGTTACTTTTTAATAAACAAGAATGCAATCACAGTAAGCATAAATCAGACGTAACAATGTGAAAAATTAAAAACTATTAGGAGTGTTTAAAAACCATTAGGACCTAAAACACAAAGTGCTGCATGCAATGAACACGTTCTTTCAAAGCCTCTTACTTGTGCATGCACAGTGCCTCATAAGCTCTCTGCTTATGATGATATGAAAAAGCAGTAGAAGGACCTTGCTTGGTAGATAAGGGATTCAAGGGAATCTTTTAGGATCATCTGTTACTTGACATGCCATGGCATATGCTGCATAAAACATAATGTTCCTGTTCTGTTGCAAGTAGTAATGCTTCTAGCCAGCTTTCAGAATTAAACTGTGCTCCCAAATGAGGGGTTTTAAAGGCAGGTAGCATCAGCCCATGCTGGGACAACACTGTGACCTCTGACAAGAAAGTCACCAAGCTTTCAAGGAAGAATGTTTCTCTGTTCATTACCTCCAGGGACAAGAAGGACAAGGATTTCTACCTTTTAATTTCCCAGATAGATTATGTCCATTTCTATGAGATGGTGCTCTTTTTCTTTCTGTACGTACTAGAATCATAGAATCATTAAGGTTGGAAAAGACCTCTGAGATCATCTAGTCCAACCATCAACCCATCACCACCTTGCCCACTAAACTGTGTCCCTAAGTGACACTTCTCTTGAAAACCTCCAGGGACAGTGACTCCACCACTTCCCTGGGCAGCATTTAGTTAAAGTAGAATCTGGCAGCTGCTCTGAAAAATTTTGGTCCAAATTTATTTCTTTTATTTCTTTGTGGGAAAATACTTTCCCTGCCACACCTCTCTCGTTGGAGACCGGTTTATTGATGGCTTGCATTGTTTGCAAAGAGTCTGCACTGTTGCCTTAAATGGGCTTACACCCAGCCTGACATTCACCATGATCCCCTGCAGTCAGGTCATGATGCTCTGCAGTCAGCCCTCAATCTATGCTTATTCCTGAGGTTATTCTTCACTTGTTGAATTCTGCAAGGTATCTGCCAAATTCTCAAATTTATTGGGATCTCTCTGGATTAAGCTCTACCAATCCTCATGTCAGCCACTCCCTAATCTGGTGTCCATGAATTTGCACAGAGTGCATTCTGTGTCATCGTCTGGGCCTGATCTAGATGTTGAACACGGTTCTTCACTGGCTGTATGCCAACGTTTGGTCTTTATTGATTGAGTGTGGTTGTCCAGCCAGTTTTCAAAACATGATTGAGTGGTGGCCTAGCCCATGCTTTCCCAAAAGAAACAACGTATTTGTGTCAATGTATAAATCACAGTAGAAAAGAACTGAAAATTTGTAACCTTTTAGGCGTAGATTCCATACTGAGCACTGGCAAAATATTTTAAAGCCCAGGTGGCTGAGAAAAGATATGCTAAAATACTCCAATCGGAATTATGCTACTTTAGTTTTACCATGAAGTCATGTTATATCACAGATTCCTTATTTCACTGTTTGAAAGACTTCACAGGGGATATAGTTGGATCATCTAGATGTGATTTTGGAGTTGGAGGTATCTCAGCCTAAAACTCTTTCCATATTTATGAGTTAATGGAGAACCTGGATTTTACAGCCCATCTCTGCTTGCTCTGGATTCTGGATTCTGTTGGTAGCAACGTAGGATAAAGACATTTGAATTTATCAGCTATTAACAGCCATGGACAAAATTTCCCACTTTTAAAAGTAGCTGCTGATCCAGGGAGCTTTCCAAACTTATGGCTGGTGTATTTCTTACTCTTATAATTTAAAGAGAAATCTCCTATTGCAATATTAGCTTATGTTCAGATTGCTTAGTTTATTTGTTGATACCCACTTCTGTGTTTGTGCAGCTTGTTGGGCAGAATTCCAGTGTACCTCTTTTCTGAGGACAATGAGATCAGGATCTGAGAACAAGACCACATTGTCGTGTGAAGCTTGGCTGTGAAAATACCTGTCTGCTGCTGTGGGAATGTGCCAGAAGTTGAAACGCCAATAGATCAGGCTGTAGGAGCAATCTGAAAGTGTGATACACACAGGACATTCCAGGTAACCAGTAAACTTGTGATTTTTTTAATCACTTAGCTTCAGGATGATAATTCATTAATACATGCTTTGATTAATGAGCACTGTTTGTGTAATACTTTTTTCAAGGGAGTTCTAATAATAGTGCATACAAAGCCTGAGAATTCACTGAAAAAAGGAATTAGTTGATGTGAATCATTATTATTATAAAATTATACAGATTCACCCACAATACATTTCAAGTGCATACAACCTTTCCAGCTTGTCTGAGTAAATTAACAGTAAATGTAAATTAATGTAAATGAAGACCTCTAGCATTAGTCTGTCAGATACTGCTTTGAGAACTGAAGTCTTTGAAAAACAGACTGTAGTGGAAAAAAGGGCAGAGACCTCCAAAGATCATGAGCAGATAGGTGTAATTGAGGAGCCTTGCTGAAATTAAAGCATCTCTCATAGTTCAAGGGGTACTGTGAACTTGAACTGTAGTCACTTAAAGACAAAACTGGCTAAATGCTTTTCAAGTTCTTTTTCATGCCAGTGATTTTTCTCCACTCATCTTTATGTTTTTACAATCACTTTTTCAGGTTTTCAATTTTTGTACTTTTTACTGCCATGAGAAAAATCCAAACAAACAGGAAAAAAATAATAGCTTTACAGAGTTTTAGGATGCAAAGAGCAGTGAAAATGATTGTAGATCTTTTAATCTGTTTCCGTTCTAAGTTATCTTAAGCTTTATTTATGAAAGAAAGGTTTTATTCCATTTTGTATGTCCATTTGCTTGTTGATATTTATCAACCAGATTAAAGTGTTTTCTGTAAAAGCTTTTACTTTTTAATGCAATAACGTGGTCTACAAGAAATGTTAGGTTTGTAGGAAGATAGTTCTTCGATCAGAATTATTAAAATGTTAAGTACAGGCTCTACAGTCACAGTCCTTACATTTGGTCTGATTTCATCTAATAAAACTATCTGTCCTTACGAACTTCATTTTTCGGCATAGATTTATACAACATGGCTGGGTTATCCTTCCAAAAATAAGACTTTTTGATCTGCAGCTCTAAAAGCCTGTGTTAAAGCAGACATTTTAGACAGGTTTTCAGATTGATGGAGGAGGAAAGTGTGAAAAGAGGGAAGAGAAAAATGAGAAAATTTTAAGAATGTTTATATAAACATTTTTGTATCAGTGAATGTTTTACAAAAGGTTAATGATAGCAATTTTCAACTTATTTCTTAAAATCATAGGTTTTTCTATTTTTTTATAATCAGTGTAGCACCCTCATTGAGCTTAGTGGTAAGATCAAGCATGAAAATGAGCACAGAGCACACTGAACACAGAGCAATCCGTCTGTCGAGTATAATTGACTCACAGGTACTAACTACACCACTTCATTGAATAATTATGTGCGTATAATATACTGTGACTAGGTGGAATGGGCTGTTGGTACACTGATGTGAGAAAAGCCCAGTAGTGCAATTGTATCTTAATTACATACCAAATGATATAAAACAAGGAAGGTAAGTCCACCACTATGTACCAGCTTCTCTGCAAATTGCCAAATGCAAAACTGCCAGATACCTTGTAAAGTTATCTGTTTAACAAATAAAATGCAAGCTTTGAAAGTGAAGTGGAAATACACAGTGCAGACTTGCAGGCTACACTGAACCTTTCCACAGCAATTGGGAGGATAACATGGTGAAACTCTGATTCTGGAGGAGCAGGAATAAACCAGTCCTTTGCACGTTTGACAACACGGCAGGAAAATGTAGAACTGGAAATGATCAAGCAGAGGGAAAGCTGATCCCAGCCAAGCATGGGATGGTGATGAACATGAAAACAATGAGGGATTCAATTTTTTTTGTTTGTTTATTATCTTTAGCTTTTTGCTTTTTCGCTGTTAAAATGCTCACAGGTGAAATGTTCGTCCCTGATGGTTCACAGACAAACCTTTGCAAATCAGTTCCAGAACCAATTTTTAAGAACTTGCTGGAATTCAGAGAGGAAGCTCAGAGGAGGGCAGTTCAGTCACACATGCAGATCTTTGAGAAAATTCAGTTAAAGACTTCTGGAATACATGTTTCTGAAAGCTTTGTGAGATACAAGGACAGATGAAAGTGGCCATAGAATGAGATCTGTGTAAAACCATAAACAGGAAAACATGGTGTTCTAATAGCTGAAGTACAAGTGTGATACCCTCTTGGCTGATGTCCTGGGGTTGTGTTTTACTTTCTACAGCTAGAACTAAAGGGGCAGGATCTGTTGCTGACGGCTCAAACAATCCATATCCTCAGTGGATCAATACAGAGAAGGAGCTGTAACACCAACTCAGTGCAGTGCCACAGACACAGGGCTGAGTGTGTCAAGTATACACTGAAGCTTGGGACATAGATGCCCAAATATGTTAGCTACAAGCATAATTATATCAGTGTGGTGCTCCAAAGGGGATAACTAGTTTAAGTAGCAAAATACTCTGTATCAGTTTACACGTTCCCTATTTCTCTTGTTATTTTCTTAAGTCTGTTCATACAGAGAGTTGCACTGCTTCAGTACTATTTGGCAGTAGCTAGATCAAAAATCTGTAGACTCTTTTACAATTCTAGTATTACAATAAAGCTTACACTGATATATTTATAGGTACAAATTAATCCACAGTAATCAGGTTTAAAACAATTTCTCCATGCTAACAAAGAAATTTAGAAATTGAATTGTTATCTCACTGCAGCCTCTGCGTGCATCAATAATGGATGCTTCTAGAAGCCTCAGAAATGTCAGTCTTAATGTGCTTTTAATCTACAGGGATTCCTTTTATGGTTCTTAATGCTTTTCTACATAATGTATCTTTAAATTCCACATAAAAATGCTTCTGAAGCTTTTAAGGGTGCAAAGTTAAGCATTCGAAAGTTAGAAAACGCCAGAAGTCACGTTGTTTGCAGAAACTTTGATTTGCCTCCTTTATGTTCAATTAAATGGTAGTCATTAATGATGAGCCCATTCAATGCATGAAAAAGACGGTAGTTATGTAATGAGCAGCTATTCAATATTTTGTTCTCTCTTTGTTGCTTAATGTGGGACTCCATGCCTTATTACCTACTGTTCAAACTCTGCTTTGAAGACAGTTACTAATTTTGTGACAGTCTTGTGAGTGGTATATAACAATGTAGGAGCTTCACAGAGTTTCACAAACAGAATTCAATGCATTCTGATAACGTAAGGTAAGGAGAAGATAGCATTACAGCTACTGACATTACATTGCAGCTGCATTTTTAGCAATAAAAGCACAAGGTTGGAATTCAGCCTTTTAGGAAAACTTAGGACCCAGTTCATGGCCACCCATGAAAAATGTTTTTTTAAGTAATTTAGTAGTCTGTCTTAAAGACAAAAATAGAATCCAGTCCTGAGCAGCAGCTACTCTTTTTCTTCAGTGCAGGATCCACTGGACAACATCTGATTCATTACACAATCCTGACTCATCTATATTCACTCTGTAGCTATATATAGTTGGATACCAACAATCCAGATATACCGCCCTAAAAATGACAGAACAACTACAGATGTAAGGAAAGGAAAACAAAAAGCCCGTCCTTGGGAGTTTTTCTAGAGGACCTGATGGTCCAGCTATTTTCCTTCCTCACTAACCTCTGGGCAACTCCTTATATTTGTTAGTACTGAAGGACATTTTTGGAGGGCATCCATTTCCTACGGTTTCTCTGGGGTCATCCAGCTTTAGGTTCTCAGGAGCCAGGACACTGATGGCATGTTGTTATGGATGGCTTGGAACAGTGCGAGGACTACCTCAGTTATGGCATGATACATACATTGACAAGGGTTGTGGGTCTCTCTTTGTAGCTGACAGCCAGACATGGTTTTGTATCTCCTCACTGTACATGCCATTGCTTGTGTATTGCCAGTGTTTCACCTCCTCCCACAGCCAGCAGAGTTGTCTCATAGAGCCATAGAGTTTGACTTAAGTATGTTTCCTTCAAAGAGATTTCCCATCAGAGCTGGAAGTCTTCAGCAGACATAAGCAGATCGTACTCATTTTAGGCTTTTTTTTTTTTTTCCATTAGAAAGATGGAATGGCATCCTATGCCCTGTCATAACTTTGTGGAGACAACATGGCACAGTGTTGTAAATTGGATTAGAAACCCTGCCCTGGAAGATGGGTGAAGAAGTTCATAAGATACATGGAAAACTAGTGCTGAGATGGGGAGAGGAATCCTAGTTGCCAAGAGGATTGGGGGGGAATCTACTGGTAGGAAAAGAAACCCTTTACCCTTGGAAGGATGTGTCTTGCTGTTTCCCACAACTGGCTCAGACGCTAATGGTGTGGTCCTGGCCTGTGAAGCTTTAAGATAACAGGATGCCCTCAGCCCTGAGAGGTCGAGTCAGGCACTATATCATAAATCCATGCACCATTTCTTCCTCATAGGAGGAAGATAAAATCAGTTTCTCTTTCCCTTTCCTGATGATTGATGGAGTTAAACTCCCTGAAGAATGTAGAGATTGGGGTTGTTTTACCTTAAAATTCCTACCACCAACCTTGTTGTAGGGCTTCTTCAGCTTCTTGATCTTTATCTGATGATGGTTGTGAGTGCCTCTGCTGGGACTATCAGTGAGTGATCAATGCATAAACAAGATAATTCTTAGTGCTTTTCTTATGTCTTTTGTTCTCTGGGAACTCCTTCAAATGGCAAGAAAACACAGAACTTGTAAAGGCGCTAGGATCCCTTCTGACTCACAGATTTTGGAGGGTAGTGCAGTCAGTGGACAGTGTAGGGTGGCACCATTAGTATATCTGAGGTCTGCAAATCTTTCTTGAGGCAGGGACATTTTGCATAAGCAGCCATGTGTGAACTATAATGACAGCATGATGTAGCATAAGGGCCTCGTTCAGGTCTGCTGCACAGTTTTGCACATGGTTGGTTGATTGACTGGGGCTGTGCCAGGTGGGAGATGCACCAAAGTGCAGCCTGCACAAGTTGTTTGAACAGTGTCCTGTAAGGTGATCTTCTGGCCACATACTTTTAGGGTATATTGGCCTGGTGTTCCACCTGGAAGACCCTCAGAACTCCCTGTCCAGTAATCTCAGAGCTAGAGCTTGCAAACTTTTGTGAAGAGTTCCAGGGCTCAAGGACCAATGTGTCGCTAATATAGAGCAATACAGACTTATCAACACTGCTTTGGTGATGCTTGGAGAATTCCTGCCCCTTCTGTAACAGGCATGCAAGATTCTTCTCCTTTACATTGCCTATATGCTAGCAGAAGTGATTGAAAACTTGTTGCTAGCCTTGAGAAACAAGAAGATCAAGTCTTTGATGGATTTTTATGCTCTGCAGTAGGGCACACTCAGTGAGTCTGTGTACACAGTAAATGTAAAGAGCCACTGGTGCAAAGGAGCTATCAGTAACAGAACATCATGGACCTGAGCTCACAAGCTCCCATAAGTCTTTAAAGAACATATTTGAACTGGGATTTTCAAAGGCTTATTGCTTGGTGCAAATTGTGCAGTGACTCATAGGAGCAGTGAGAAGCACATCCCTGATACAGATACCTCCTCTGTTAAATTTCAGGGCTCTGCCTCAGCATAGAAGGTGCACAAAATCTTTGACAGAACAGCCTTGCATTTCTTAATATTATGACAGACATTCTTCTATCTTCTTACTCTCTTAAACAGACATTTTAATAAACAAGCAAGCAAGCAAAATACACTTCAGGGCCTCTGCAGTCAGCCAGCATGGAAAATCTTTCCCAAACAGTTAAGGTTAAAAGTTATGAGCAACTGATACCAAGGCTCGCAACGCTGGTGTCAGGCTATTTTAAATGTGTGTATCTATGTAAGTAGTAAAATGGGAGTTTTAGCGTGCAGTAACAGTTGTAAACTACTAATTCATGAGTTCTTGTACATTCTCTTTCTGCAGCTGTGTTCCTCAAATCTGTTTAGCAAGGCAAATGATTAGTTTTAGGTGTCTGATCTCAATGTTATATGTTTTAAATGAGAGAAATTATTAATTTATTAATGATAAATACTTATTATCCCCCCCAAAACTGAAAAATATGAAATGTATGTGCTAAGCTTTTAGCAACAGTGTAAAACATAATGGGATGCTTCTCTCACTATATGGCCTTTCTGATTGTTTCATTACAGAAAATGAGCACAGATGTTCTTTAATTTTCACTAGATAGATCTTTCCAGATAGTACCTGTTCTTATTTCTGCAACCAAAAGGTGGCAGCATATTATCTACTTTCCCTTTTCATCTATCCTAGCCCCTAAATAACCTTACTTGCTCAGTTTGTAGGAATGCCAGGAAGTCCAGAACAATCATGCTGACTAAGGAACACTGATGAGATCTGATGTGAATTCATCTGTTTATCACCTTTAAATAGAAGCAGGAATAGATCAAGGACTGGTGATTTTATTCAGTTGTTTCAATGACAGTCTGACTGACTTTTGGAGATCACAGAATCAGAATCATAGGGGTTGGAAGGGACCTCTAGAGATCATTGAGTCCAACCCCCTCCTAAAGCAGGTTCCCTCAGAAGGACACAAAGATAGGCAGCCAGATGGACCTTGAGATTTGAAGAAGGGTTACATTTCATCTCAGGTGTGTAACTTCAGGAGGGACACACACCAATGGAGCCTAACAATTTTATCAACAGTGTGATAGTTAAGAAGCCTGTGCCAGTAATATCTGACAGATACTGTTGATCTGTCAGATTGGAACTCAGTTCTGTTCCTATTTAGCTACCACCTGCTGTGATAACTAGACAAAATGCTGGTGGGCATTTGAAGGAGCAGCAAAGGGGGGAAGGGGAATGAATACTTTGCACAGTGTGAATACCAAAGTGAAAAGGATAAGAATGTACCGGTAGAGTTTTGCTGCATGAGTGCATCAGTTTGGAAAGACGCTCAAAGACAACCATTTCCTATTTAGGCTGGTACAGAGATGTGGAGGAGGAGAAAGGTATTCTGAAGTATCACCTGCTCTCAGATCTGCAGGGATACTGTATGCTAGGCACAATGCCTCAAGCCCTCAGGAGGCACAACTGCTACACAACACTATCAGGTGTTTCCTTAACAACTCAAGGCAGCACAAACATAACAGACTGGTTCTTGCTCTCCACACTGCTTTACCATACTCAAACTTGGGGTCTCAGTCATGATCTTCCAGCTGCTCTTTGGCCTAGCTTGGGGACAGTAAAAGACACTGCTCTGGGGTGTTGATGGTGGTTAATGGCACTGTTCTGAGGTGCTATGAAGCTTTTTACCAGGGTAAATAAAGCCTCTCTGTGCTTGAGAATATTGAGAACTTCAGTTACACCCATTTGCCAGCTCATGAGTAGATGCAAAGAAAGTTAATGATATGTCTAATAATTATGGCAGACTTTACGGTCACTTTTGAGCTCACCACCTGCCTATAAAAGAAATACCCAAAGTACAAACCCCAGCAGCTGTCCAGTCTGAATCCAGAAGCTTTTCTAAAGTGATGTGATATACATAGTTCATCTGCCTGCTGCAGCCTACAAATGTGAGTAGTGGTGAGCAGCAGTCCCACATGGCACTATACCTCTTACTTTGTCATCCATAACTAGAGGCACGACTTAATGAAGAAAATTGATTCATAGACAGGGCTGGTTGGAGCATTAAGGAGCATGGCATGGAATCTGGTGTTGTAAAGCAGCATATGGATGCAGTGAAGGTCACTGAGATGGCTAAGGACTTGTAATCCTCTGTCACAATCATAACTGCCAACATAGATGCATTTCTTGGGAGTAGATAACAGACTGAAGACAAAACTCTTCTGGATATGAGAAAGATGCACCTCAGTAGTACAGCACCAGTGGATAGTTTACTATCAGCACCTCTCTTATTGTCTGTTGTGTGAATGGCTGTTCCTGGGCTGTCAGCATCTGCAGCTTGCCCTTCTGTTTAGTCTGTCCTTGGTTCAGTCACCTTTCCACAATGTCTGCAGGGGCTCTTAAGGGAGATGATAAAAAAAAAAAAAAAAGGCCATGCACCTGCTGAGCCCCAGCCACTGCAAGAATGAAGCATGCCCCTCTCAAGTCACACGTTGTTAAATGCTTGCCATTGGAGAGGTGGCAGAAATAAACTAGAACTCAATTTCTTCTGTGTACTTAAACATGCACAGGTGGGAAAATCCTCTGTGAACTGTCTTGTCTTCTGCATGCTGTCAACCAAAGGATGAATTAATACAGTTCCGCCATGCCAGCATGAGCAGATTTCAAAGCTGCTTGCATGTTGCTCCCTGAATTTCCCACCTCTTGTTGAACAGCTGGTCTCTAGAAACAGAGGAAATATTTCTGTTGGGAGATTTCAATTAGCTTCAAAACCAGCTTGAAAGATAAAGGACAGAGGGCACTCGGTATATACTCTGTCTCCCTTAGTGGTAGTGTAACTGGAAAATTGACTGCATGACCAGTAAATCTGAGACTTTTTTAGACCTGGAATAAATGCACAGGTTCTATTTTGAATGGGAATAAATTTCCTCTATCTCTTACTTTAAAAGCATCTGTAGTTCACAGCTATGCTCCAAACTGACAAGTCTGTGTGTGTCAAATGGAAATTCCAACATAATATGGTGTGACATGAAGAGAGCGACCAAACATTTTCTTATGGCTTTTTTTGCTAGTGCAATAAAAGGTTTTGTTGTTGTTTTTTTTTTAGCATTTGTCTATTTCAGCTGAAAATAGGATCTTATAATTATGTTTTCTTTATTCTCCGAGTTACCATTTCTAATACCTTTGTACCCTCTTCTCTTTCTATAGTAACATTTGCAGTTTAACACTATTTAGATACAAAATAATTCACTGATTCAGAAACATTCCACAATAACATCTGATCTCTTTTCTACCTAGATGAAAAGTGCTAGCAACAATGCACAACCTGCATTAATTTTAAATGGCTGATCTTGAGGTGAAAGGTGACTCATGACTTAGTCAATCTTCAAAGCTCATTTTTATGCAAAAGGTGACAGGTTAATCCCCTGTTGAGCTAGGTGTTAGGAAAGAAGCAGTTTTCAACTCCAGTTTAGAAGGAACTAATTGTCCAGTACAAAGTCCCAGTGATGGGATCTCAAAGTATAGTATGTGTATTTGCCCTCAAAGATAGTTCTACAATTAAAGCCAAGCCTAGCCCATAAAAAAATCTGTGTTGGTAGCTGTGATTAGTTAATAGGAAGCAGCAGGCTTATTGAGTAACTTAATGACTCCTGACTGTGCTTAATTACAGACTTTCTTAAAAAAGGTGCATCTGACACTCTCCAATTAACAGCTGAGTGAATAAAACCAGTCCAAATAATAAAATAGTTGATGGTAAAACAGCAAATATTTTCTTCTCTTTAAGACTAAAAATTGTAGGATATGTGCATGTGTTTGTGGGTTTTTTTTTTTTTTTTTTTTTGTTTATTTCTTTTTAAGCAAGCAGAAAAGCAGGGATGAGTAATGATAATGGGGAAGAGACCCTTCTGAGGTCCAGGGTAAAGAGAGCTACGCTGCTGGTCTGGAGGTGCTTCATTTTTCTCTCCTTTGAAAGAGGTCGTTGATTCCTACAGAAACCTGGCTGGAGCAAGGAAATCCTGTCTCTCATGTTAATGAGATCCTAAGGCTGGGTGGCTAATGGGAGGCACTTTGCCTCTCTGAAAGGCAGCAGCTCCTCTTGTTTGAGCTCAGACCTCTTTCTGAACTCAATTTGTGAGCTACTGCCTCTCAGAAATACTTCTCTAAAGATGCTGTGTTTCCTGGCCATGCCCCAGCCCAACAGCATGCTGTCTGCCTGCTTGCCATCTTGGGTGTCCTACATGGCTGATCTTTATTCTAAATCATGCATGAAGCCCTTCCAGTAACATTGATATAACAGGGCACTGAATCAAACTATGCGCATCAAGGGAAAAATGTTAAATATTTCTAGCTTTAAAGCTGCTGAACAGTTTTTTTTTTAACTCAAAACCGTTCAAGTTTAAATACAATAACAGCTGAGCCAAGTAAGTGTGTTTCAGGCTCATAAAGAAAATACCACCGGAACCAAGGAGGAATGGTAGGCTTGTTTTGTTCTCAAACCAGTGCATCAATTCTGTTTAAAGTGGTTTCCCTAAATTTACTTCTGTGCCGAGGCAGTCTATGAAAAAATTAGCAATGGAAGAGGTTAAGTGAGGATCACAATAAAAGTTGTAATTCAGCTGTAATAACTCAGCTCTAGTGTTACTGGAAAATCTTTCTTTGCTTCAACTGTGCTGTAAAGTTGACATAAATTCAGTAAAGGTTTGGTTTTTTTAATCTTGAAAAATATTTGCATCAAATTGCCTGTTAAAATATCTCCTCCTATAGCAATCACATGTCCTATACATGAACCCATTACCCCATAGAGATTCAGGGTTAGATTAGATTAGACTGTAACTCTTGAGAGTTGTCTGCTGATATTAGCAAAGTTAGCATATCACAAATACGCCACTAGCATAGATGTCACAAGCACTTTGAATAATAGGATCTTTTAACTGACATAATCTTTTTTTTTTCCCTCCTGATGCCATTTCCAGAACACAGTGGGGAAGTTAAAGATACCTGCTGTCTGAGGAGAGGATGCTGCTCTCTGGGGATGAAAATGCAGGATGCCTGCCCAGAGAAGATTCCTTGGCAAGAGAAAACTATTTATGCAACTGAAAACTCTGCCTTGTTCTTTTCTTTCCTTTTTTGAGATGAGGCATTGGGAAGTAATCTGTGCTTTATCGCAGATTCAGACATAATATTTTAAATAATGTAGATGGTGCTGTGGGATGCCCACATTCCTGGGCAGAGGGTGGTCCTGCCCATTGTAGGCTCCTCATCCAGAAGCAATGAACAGAAATAACTGTGTGGTTACTGCCCTGTCTTTCCCATCTCCCTAAAAACAGGGAGAAAGTCCTAGAAAAGACAAGGTGACCCTCAATGTGAAATAGGTGAAAAAAATCTAATTATGGCATTTTCAGCAATCTTAGGGCCTCCTATTAATGTCTGAAGGTTCAGCTCAGAGCTTGCAGTTATTTGGGGGCAGGTGAGTTGGACAGATTTTTCTCCCAGCCCTTCCCTTCCTATATATTTGTTTTGTATAGAGTGTATGTTTGTGCCTTACTGTCCCCTCATATCTAATGTGCACTGATTCAGCAAAGTCCCAATGTTTACTGATTGATCTCAGGGGGCTCATGCTACTGACTATCTGCAAAATTTTGAGTGACTTTCGCACACATTTGAAGTTCTCTGGGTGGTGACAGGATATTTTAAAGCAGGACTCCGTCTTTTACATCCATTTACATCGTTGTTTACAGTCTGCACTGCTTGGAGCTGGCCATGTTAGTAGCAGGAAGGCAGCCAAGCTGATGCTAACTCTGGCAGATGGGATGAGCATGCAGTCATCCAATGACACTGCACATTGCCCTTTACAAAGCACTTGGTGATCCATTCTGGCTTAGTATGCCAGGCTATCATCTACAAGGGAATGAGAAGCCAATATGTTTGCTCCAGCCACCTTTCTAGAGAGCAGTAATATTTTGGCAGAGGTGATAAGGTGATAGAAGTCCTGTGTACACCTCTAAGCACCTAGTAAAATGATTTCTCTTCTTCCTCACCTTGAAAATTTGGTAGCACTGTAAATAACTTGCTTCTACTTTTAAATATAAGCACTGTTTTAGGCTATTAAAATTGTATAAGCATCCATCCAACTCCCACTCAGGCAGTGCTGAGCATCGGAAGAGGTGTTCAGCTGTTTTGGCAGGCAGATTCCCCTATCAGACAGAAATGCTTAAGGCTTTCTGACAGTTCTAGGTTCCATTGCGACAGTGAAAATCCTATTTGTCCTGATTCACTGAGATTTAAGTTTCTAAAAACAGTAATCCAGAGAAGTCATAGCAAAGGGTCATGTCTGCAGAGCATCCCATACAATAAAGCCGTATTATGGCATTCCATTCCTTATGATCTGTTACCTTCATGTCTACATCCCTCAAGCAACTGGACTGGGTTTTGCTGGGATGGAGTTCGTTTTCTTCATGGCACTTCCTGTGGTTCTGTCTCAGATTTGAGATCGAAACCAGCACTGGTAACATACTATCTCACTATTTGAGCTATGGCTGAATGCTGTATGCACAGTGCAAAGGACTTCTGTTTCTCACTCTGCTCTCCCAGTGAGTAGAATGGGGGGTGCACAAGAGGTTGGAAGGGGACACAACCAGGCAGATGGCCTGAACTAAGCAGAGATATCCCATATCATATAGTGCCATGCTCAGCTATAAAAGGGGAGAGCGAGATCGGGATGAGGTTTAGGAGTCACAGCAACTGGCTGAACTGGTGGAGCAATTACATTTGCATCACTTGTGTTGTTTTCTATCTGTCTTTCTTCTTCTTCACTTATTAAATAATTTTAATCTCAAACCACCAGATTTTCTTGCTTTTACTTTTCCTTTCATCTTCCCTTGTCCCACTTGGTGTGTGGGAGGAAGTGAGTGAGCAGCTCAGTGGCGCTTAGCTGTCTGCCTGTGGTAACCCACAGCAGCAACATTTGGTGGTTCATGGATCAGTTCTAGACCTTCACAGTCAGGATATCTGTTTCTTCCTCAGAGTGCCGTACATCACTATTGATATTTTTCAGGAGGTATGGAGCAAAATATTTGTTGTTCATCCCTAGATATAGAGCACTCTATCACAATTATAGCTATCTTGTCTGAGGACTTGGAAGGCTTGAGAAAACGGATCTTTCCTCCTCTTTCATAGCTAGATTGGTCTTTTCTTCTCTCCCTTACCCAAACTTTCTCATCCTATCCCATCTTTGCATTGCAGCTGTTAACTGGACATGAAGTTAATGTATGTTAACTTCACTTCCCTACTTTTGTTTGCATCTTGCATGATCATACTCACTCTTTTCTTCATAAAAGAAAATCTCCCTCCAGTGTGACCTGTGTGGCTGCTCCTGCATGTCCCTCAAACTTCTTGGCAAGATTCACTTTGTCATTAACTCTTTCTTGTGTTAGTGGCTGAGTTATAGATGGATCTCTGTCCTTTCATGGAGAAGGAGGGAAGTACAAGGAGAATTTTCTTTGCTTGGATGGGCAGCTTGTTATTTTTTATTCATGAGAGGAAATTATTCCTTTTCCTGGCTTTTCAGTTTTCTAAGATTTTTTGCTATCTGTTAATATGGCCATCTGGTTTAGAGTTTTTTAATGCCCCTATCATCATGACATTTTTGTTTATCTTCAGCATCCTTATCTCCTTAGAATACATGCTTTTGCACATGGCAGGCATTTTTGTTGCTTTTTAAATGGGCAGATATGAGGAAAGAGATCAGGAGAAAAAGGAGCAATACAGTTGAGCATTTCAGCCTCTAAGGAGGTTGCTGATTATTGAAAGGCTTTTATGAAGAGGAAGATTTTGCTGCATTACCAAATTCTGATTCTTACTTCTGGAGCTACTTATACATGCAGCTTCCCTCAACAAGATTGATTTGCTCACGGCTCTCTTAAAGTATATTTTACATAGTCTCACTGCTGTAGAACTGCTGTGGTATTTTTTAAGATGAGTTTGAGGTTGTTGGGACATGAGCTGCTACTGTATTCTAACAGGCATTGGGGGTGTACAGTGAATGAACAGTCTGAAAGCAGAGCTGCCGTGCATTTGTCTCCCTAAAATTGGATGCAGATCTCAGACTAACCAGAGTCTACATGCTGTGATTCTGCTTACATCCTTGTGGTTTACACCTTGTGCAATGAAAGCCAATAACACAACCAGGAGGACAAGTGTGGAACAAGGCAACAATATTTTCCGGGACGCATTGTTTAGAAATTGAGATTGTCTGGATGTCAGAGCGCATGAAGGTCATAACCTACAGTATGAGAACAGCCCTACATAACATTTGGACAGCACATTTTGCACTGGGGATGCTATCACAGCTTGACAGTTGTTGCTACTACTAAGTTAGTAAATGGGAAGAGGAATATAGGTTCTTCATGCCCAATACCTTTTGCATCAGAAGAATGTAATCTGCTGTTCTGAGAGTGATATAGCTACACCTTTTATTTGTTTATTTATTTATTTTTGCCAGCAGTTACGTAGAAAAAATTGTAGAAGAATTCTCCCAGGAACTTAAAATACTTTCTGCCCCTGTGGTCACTCTCTCTCACTTCTAGAAGGATAATAAGGCGAATTTGAGGACTTGAGAAGTGTAATCTGTTAATGAGTGTGGGATCCCTGCCAGAGCTAGTTCTAGACCTTCCACTAATGGAGGCTGTTCTAGCTCTGATCCATGATTCTTGACTTAAGCTGAAACTAGTTATGCTTTTAGCAGTGGTAGTTCTGGCTGTTCTCCATCATCTCAGCTAAGATGGTGACCACTATAATGACACTTCAGGAATATTCGCTGCTCATTTGTCACTGGCCAGCGTCTAAAAGCATCCCTGGATCACAAATGAGGAATTAATTAACAGGACTTGAAATCACTGAATACATGAGTAAACCTTTAGCTGGAAGCTGCATCTACAGTTGGTGCAACATCAGGTTAATACTGTACTAACCAGCTTGCAATTTGTAGCACTGAAGTTGTAGGAAAAAAGAGGAAAATTGTAGAAAGGAGAAGCCATATGTATCAGCTTGCAAATATATTGTAAATATGAACTCAGGCTAAAGATACTGTTTTCAAACATAATTATACACCCATCTTTAAGCCGTTAAGTCAGAGAGATCTTAATGTTAGAATTATTACCAATGAGATCCAGGTAGTGTTGTCACCAGTTATGCTGGATCAGTCTCAGGTGACTGTCTGGAAAAGAGTTGGTTCGCAGAGGAGGAAATCGATTTAGACCCCCCTGAATATGACTCTTCTGGGTTCTGAAGCCTAAGTGTCCTTGCACAGGCTATACATTTTGGGGCAGACTATATATATTTGGGGGCAAAAAAAGGGTCATTGATTATTTTACAGCTTTTTCAATCTAATTTTGTTTAGTTTCCTCAGTTTCTATTTTTCAAGGCAGCATTTGCAAGGAAACTGGTATTACTGCATGGCTTCTTAGCTAGGAGAAAGCTCTCTAGCTCTGGTTCTAGAGTGGAAATCTTGGAAACATGGCAGTTTATTCCCCTCCAGTTCAAGAAGTCATATATTCATATGCATGCTTATTTGTATAGCTGCTGCAAAATATTCAAGGCATCTCTGTGGACTTTGCAAAATAGTTAAAGTTGCAACAATTATGTACCTAGAAATAGCTCAAGTACAGCTTGGAACAGTTTACTTCCCCAAAGGTGTTTTCAGGATGGTGGATAGAAACAGCACAAGCCAAAGATAGGTCAGCTAATGGTAACCTTTCCTGCAAATTACCTTGGGATCTTTAAATGCTTCCTGAATCCTATGGGGAGAGGTTGAAAGATTTGACCTTATTCTGGTGTCTGATCCAAAAAGCAGTAAGTTGTTCTGACAGGGCAGGTTTCCCCAAGAGCTGTGCGGAGAAGTCAGAGTTGGACATGAGCCCAACCTTGGGGTTATGCTGAAACTCAATGCTTTCGGGGCCTTGAATTATTTCAGATGAGCCGTACTCTGACAGGTAGAGCCTGCAGGAATCAGGATTACTGACAAGGAGATTGTTCCTAAAATTGCTTGTGGGGAGAAGGGCCACAACCAAGTCATGCGAGATGTGTTTGGGGAACAGAGGAAGGCTTCGTTTCTTCATCTGGTCACTCTGACACCTCCCAAGAGGCTTAGGTTGGGAAGTTATTTACTCTGCAAATAACTCGGGTGTCCACGTGGGACAGCGCGATCAGCACGGAGTGTTCAGCATTCGTATTCCTCACATCTGCCCAAAGGCCTCAGCCGGAGCTGCAGCTGCATGGTGCCACATTGACAGGCCCAGGCCCTGCCCTCGGCATTCAGCCCGGCAGTTCTGGGGGTGGATGGCAAGAGGGGAGCCAGGGAGAGGTGAGGCAGAAATTGCTGGAACCAGCACATTTGCGTAGCGGCAGCAGTCGCAGCCAGCTTTCTCCCCAGGCTCTGCCAGGCTTTGCAGGATTCGTGGCAGAGAGAAAGCTTTCAAGAGGGTTTGATGCAAGGGAAGATGGCACCTCTGTGGGGAGATTTTTACCATGATTCAGAGGGCAGGCTGTGAGAAAGCATAGAGGTGTCTGCAGGAGAAGTGATAGAATGTGTTATCTTTAGTGAGAGAAGAAAGTTTTCTGCTGTGACAGAGAATTAGATTTAAGAGCCAAGGAGAGACCAAGCGGTAGCTTAGAGGAAAGACTTGAGCTTTTCTATCAATCCCACAGAAATATTTATAGTATCAAAACATGCGCTATCAAGATGAAAAATGGAAACCTCAGAAACAGTGCTTCAATGTTTTTTAGCTGCTGGGGCTTTCAAGAAGAAATCCATTATGTTTGATTCCATCATAAAAAGAAGCTGTGCGTTCTCACTGCTCAGCTCATGAATGACCCCACAGGGCAGCAGGGCAGGCAGGAGCTTCCAGCTTCCACCCAGTGCCACTTTCAGCGCCCAACCCAAGATGCTGCTTCAGGCACTGCCAGCGAAATCCCCCTGAGTGTGCTCTGCAGTGCTGTGCAGCCGCAGACCTTGGGGATGAAATCTGTGTGCCCGAGGGTGAGCATCTGCTCCACCTACACTTCTTACATGAGAGAAGTACGAATCAGAGGGATTTTGTCACAGTTGTACCGTTTTGGTGGGGATGGGCACTAATCTCCTTAAGATAAGAGCTGTTCCCACTCTTCAATTTCATGAACTGAGCATGAAATATATTTTTCCTCTATTTAGCGTAGGTTTGAGAAGGAAATAATTTTGAAGCACAAAGCCAGAAACGATCAATTTGAAATGTCAAAATGATTTCTTTTTTTTCAAAGCAGTTTTTCAAGTAAAAGTGTCCTAAAATGGGATTTCTTTCTTCTCTGTGGAAAACTTCCACTTTAGTAAACTGATATTTTTCTCTTGAGAAAATAATGAACTTCGGTGAAGAGCAAAGCTGGTGCTCAGCACGGTACTGGGAGAGGTGAGTGAAAGGGAAATGCGATGACAACTCCAAAAAGGAGTTCAGTCCTCGTGGTTGCAGGATGGCTAAAGAAGTGAGTCTCAGCAGCTGTTATGAGATGATTAGAGCAAGGAACTTGGCAGCTAGGGATGACAGATGCAGACTTTTTAAATTTAGTGAGAAGTCAGAAGCCCATTGCGTGGGGGAATGAATCAGGGGTAACACCCAGACTGACAGAGGCTGCCTGCTTGTTGTTACTGTTGTGACAGAGATGGGACAGGAGTTGGGAGAACAAGGTAAGATTTACTGGGAATGATCAAGAGCACAAGTTAAGAAGAGGCATATTTATATGTATATATTCGTGTATATATGTTATTTATCAGAAAGACAGGAAGTGAGATTAGATGGCTGACAATGACCATGAATAAAGTTTGGCATTTGTGATTTGTGTATTACAGATCCTTAATCAGACCAAATCCTATATGGTTATCTCTGCCAGAACAATGCTAAATCTTGTTTGCCCAAAAGAACAGTCTCTAAAAATTATATTCCCCTTCTTTCTGGTTTTCTGATGTGTAAGAATGGAAGTGCTGTAATTAATCCTCCTTTGACACTGCCCATGGATACAGGATCTTCATATCACTTCATAGCTGTACACTGGACAACCAGAAATCTCAGCATCTGACTTGAAAAGTTGAATTAATGGGAGCAAAACATTCCCCTAGGGCTGTACAAGAGAGACGGGATTTGGAGCATGTTGGAAAGAAAAATGTTAGCCAGCAGTTTATCCATAACTCTGAAAAAGGACTTTCTGCTCATGGTAAACAATAGATGGTTCCCATCCTTCCTAGGCATAGTGTGCCCCCAGATTTTGCCATAAGAGCCTTTAGGACACAGAGCACGATCCCTTGGAAGATCTGTACATGCTTCCCAGTGCTGCAACTGCCCTCAGCTGTGCTCATTCACTTGAACAACAACTGATAGTGTCTAATTTCTGATGCGGGAACCCCTGAAATTAGCTTTGCTTTAACAAAAGTACTTGATCATCTATGTTCCATGCCTGCATTGCATTCAGCAAGAGCACCCTCAGTGTGCTGTTGTGGAATATAGCTCATGAGATATTGAGAGGGGAACAGAGATGCAGGTTGGAAAAGGGAGGTGAAGTTTACTCTGAATTTGGACTCCAGTTCCCTTTCGGAGTTTAATGCCTTCTGACTTACAGCTGCTTCTGATGGCTCTGAGGCTGGGATCGCAGACACATCCAGGAAGGCATGCACGAGTGCTTTCAACTCAGAACAATTCACATGGCAGACTGTGGACCGAACAATTCCTGGCCTTCCCCAAAATCTCAGCTGTGACATGCACTGCAGTTCTTGAGTACAATCAAATAGCTTTTCCTAGTTTCCCATAAAGCAGGTGTAATTTGTCGTGATTATTTTCAGGCACGAGGGAGCATGTTGCTTGAATTAGGCACTGCATCCAGCTGAGCAGAATAGGGCAAGACCATTCAGTGGACTGAAGTAAGATGATTCAAATGGCCCAGCTTTAAAAACGATACCCACGGCAGGTAAGTCACTGCTGGGACTCCCATGTCA
The DNA here is from genome assembly GCA_024606505.1 of Aquila spilogaster. Taxonomy (NCBI): domain Eukaryota; kingdom Metazoa; phylum Chordata; class Aves; order Accipitriformes; family Accipitridae; genus Aquila; species Aquila spilogaster. Next base: position 11,422,149 of record JANHGO010000001.1, read on the forward strand.
AAGCAGAAACATTCTTCCCCAGACCTGGGAGACACAGCCTGTTCCTCTTTAAATCTGTGCTCTGTGCTGCAGTGCTCTGCATTGTTGCCATGGCAGAAATCTCCCCATAGTAATAACCTCTTTCAGGGAAGGTTAAAAAGAGACAGTGCACATGCTCAGAAAAGCTGCACTTGTTCTGTTAGCAGTTTGCAGCGGCCATTTCAAAGAGACCACCACAAAGACAAGAGAGAGATCAGGTACTGATATTTTTTTCCTTTGTTGGAGGGGGTGACTTTTCTCTTACAAAGAAGACCGTGCACGTGTCTGTGTTCCTGGTTATGCTGCAGAGAGAGACTACCCTGGAAGCCTGTCACGATTATTCCTCACAGACAGCAAATTCCCATAGAATTACTGAGAGGCAGTTGTTAGATGTGGCCTGAGGTGACTGCTGCACTCAAGGAGCAATTATTTGGCAACACGGCTCACATAGAAATCTGAGGTGAGGCTGGGGTGGGCAATGTGTGAGGTACCCTGTAAAAGGTTGAACTGTCTGTCCGCCTTGTTTCTTTGAACCTCTGTAGCACTGATAGTTGACTATAAGAACAACCTTCGCTGACCAGCAGGCTTCTGCTTTATGTGCTTTTGAAGGAGGTTGATACTGTCCTAATGTACTGTTACTTGGAAACACTGCTGCATCCTGTTGCAAACCCTGTTGTCTTTGATTATACTTGCTCTGATCTCAGGTCATTGTTAATTAAAACAGAATAACCAAGCCACTTGTTAGGATTTTAATCCCTTTATTTTAAGGATGGAGAAATAAGAGAAAGGATCACAGTAGGTAGCTTCTAAATAGTGGGAGGAATAGGAAACCCTGTTCTGGGGTCACAGAAATTATCAGACATATTACTCGGTATGGGCACAAATACATTTATTACTCAGTATGTGCCTGTGTGTGTCTTTCTTCTGAGCCATCCTCTGATCCTACATTTAGATTGAGGTGCACAGGAAGGGGATGTGTGTAATGCTACATCTTTCCTGCATAAATTGCTGGTTTGCGCAGGCTGCAGGTGTTTGTACAGAATTTGCAGCGTCAGATTGGCTGTGTCTGAAACAGTGACTTAGCGTCACTAGAGACTAGTCTAGTCACACAGACTAGACTTGTTCAATTCTGTATTTGTGGCAAGATGGGGAAACTGTCTCCCTCTATTGCACTTCGAAATGTGAATGCTGTTCTCCTGCATTCAGCACACGTGCACTTGATGTTCATATGCAACATCTTTTGTTTAGTAGGTACCTAGTTAAAAATCAGGAAGAAATAGCCTGTTGTCCTGCTTTCCTGAACTTAGCTAAAGAAATTCTTCACATGGATTTTATTGTGTTGTTACAATCTTATTTGATTCTTTCTTTCTTTTCTTTGAACATAAAGGACCAGAAGGTAAACTTGGCTGAACTAAGGATCATCTTAGTAGTTTGCAAGGATGCTTGAGGCTTGTGATTGAAATCTCTAACAGGCAGTTGCAGCTTGAGCCAGTCCAAGGTTCCTGTGTTTCCTCTTGAAGTTTACTTGTTGGATCAAGAAAATATTTTGTTTGATGCTTTTGTACTTATCAAACATTTAACATTTGTATTAAAGAATGGGTGTTGCAGGACCAGATGATACCTGTCTTCAGGACATGGCATGGCCTGGCTGTGATGTTCAGGAACAAATAGATGACTGCAAATTATCTGAAGCTGAGATTGGAAAGGAAAACAGAAGTTCAAAGAGTTTTGATGTGTTTACTACTCTACCTATGAATTTGCAGAGGTTTAACAGAATTATTTTCTGTCAACTGCTTTCGTACTGGAGTAAGGTTTTATGATCAGTGTGGTGGGTAGTTAATGATACTTCTAAAAAGATGGTATAACAGTAAAGCAAACCAGGAGGCAAAAAACCTCATTTTGTGGTTCAGGTCAATTTCAGGCAGCTCTAAAAGAAATCAAGGTCTAACAGCAAAGCCAGCAGTCCAGATTCATGTTCTGATCTCTGACTGTGCAGTTATGAAAAAGACTGAAGTCCCAGAGTGGGACTTCTGGTCTTCTTCACAACTAGGGACATTCCAAGTTGGGTTTTATGTGCAGTGCTGGAAAAGTATAGAGAACTTCTGTCTGTGCTATAGATCTCCTAATTACTCTTTTGTTTCTTTTCTTTCAAAGGATAACTGCCAATGCTTTAGCCATTAGGAACATAAAGTTCTTTGTAATGAGTGCCTTGTGTTTGTAATGTTCCTCCCTGATGTGTTTCTGTCTCTTGATAAAGAGAGAAGCACCCATTCCCACGATGCTGGTGCCCTGCCTTCTGAGAAGACTGGTCCTTACAGTTCCTTTAGTTTTTGTGGCTGCACTACTTCTCATGGAGCCTGCTAGATCTGATCAAGAAGCAGGAACAGCCATACCAGCTGAAAGTATGTACCATACATCTCTCTCTTACAACTTGTACTGTAGTTTCAATGTTGCAAGGCACCACATTATTGAAGCTTGTCCATATAATTCAGACTGTTCTGAAAGTTTCTTGTTTACATTGTTTTAAAACAGTGAGCTGAAAGTATGTACTGTTTTCCTTCTTCATCCAAGGCTCTCTACTCTCTTACCCTTGTCTCCTGCCTATTGCTGTCTTGCTTGCACCTGAAATCCAGTTATGTTCTGCGCTTTTTATTTTGTGCAGCCCTTTCATTGTGTTAGTCTTTTCTGTGCTATGAATCACTATCTTTACTTTTCAGATACATTCTTGAGACTTATTTATTTCAGCTGACGTTGACTTTCATTTTATGTTTCATTCTTGGTAAAGTTAGAAGTTCATATTTTAAAACTTCACAGTGAAGATGTCAAAAAAGCACAACTTGTCAGCTGTTAGCCTTGCAACCTTCAACCACCTAAGCCTCCTTTGCTAACTTTATTGAGTTTGACTTATGTCATAAACATAATGGCAGGTCCATGCATCAAGTTGTTTAAGTGGAAAGTGCTGTTCTCTCCTTTTATCTAGTGTATATATGGTAACACTAATCTTGAGTCGTGATTCAACAGAGAGAGAGGAATCTTTAATCCATGATGTTTATTTTTTCTCTCCTTCATATTTTTTTTTATAACTAGTCAGTTGAAGAATATGGCAGGCTCCTTTTCTCCATGCAGGCAGGATGGATCCCCCTCTGCTGGTTAGCACACAGGTCATGAGCTGGAGGCTTATACTCCAATTTATCACAGGCATGTCATAAGCAGTCAAATATCATGTGTTTGCAAAGTAGGCTGACAGACACTACAGGATATTCCAACCTCAGTCTAGGTTTTATCCTTTCTTCTTTACCAGACTTCAAAGAGAAACTAAGCCTGTGCTCAAAGTTCCTCACTTGCCCAGTGTTTCCTGTAAAATTGTCAGTGAAGCACAGGCACTGAGAAGCAAGTAAGAGTGTATGTAGAGCCTCATAATTCCAAGACATCTTATCATGTCTGTATTTGTTCAGTCTCTGTACTGCTGTTTGTTATAGAGCAGCTTTGTGTTACGATGATCAAGGCAAAGCAAGCCTTGTGACCTTAAGTGTGGATTATCTAGATATCCTAAATACTACAATTATTCCAGAATGCATCTGTTCTGCTTATCAGCAATACCCTCTAATAATAGGGCATTTTGTTTATCTGCTGCTTGCTTCACTAGCTTTCTGCAAAGCTGTATTGTATTCAAAGTTGGAGTCAAAGTGATCTATCTTGGTGATAATGATCTCAATTATATTCCATTAGCTTTGTGTTTTAAGTTCAAGTTTGTGAGATTAGGAGACAGAACTTTCCTGGGAAACAGGATCATGGTTTTAGAGGTCATTTCTGGAGAAGATGAGGTTGGACATGTGGTCAGGGATTGTGGAACAAAATGGAAGACTGAAGTTAAAAGTGTAGTATTTCCACACTTCTACAAACTGTGACAAGAGAAAGAGTGGGAAGGGGAAAAGATAAATGTAGGGAACAACAATGGGGGAAGCAGAGGAGAAAGAAATACAATTTTTTTTTTAATGCAAATTTGTCAAAGTCATTCTTTTGCCATTGAGACATTGGGTGCACCATCATGATGGACCTCTTAGAAAAACCTGGATTGTTTATGAGCACCTATGTCAGTATTCACTGTGGACCTTCTTCTGTAGTTCATCATGCTCAAAATCACTGTTTATTCCTTGTACTTAGTACTTCATGCTATATTCTCTACTAAATGCTCTCCTAGGCCGTCCCTGTGTTGATTGCCATGCATTCGAATTCATGCAGAGGGCTCTGCAGGATTTAAAGAAAACGGCATATAATCTAGATACACGGGTAAGGAAACATTCAACTTCTTTCTGGTTGTTGTTTTTTTTTTTTGTTTGTTTGTTTTTTGCTTTGATTTTGTATTTTATTATGGAAGAAAATGCTGTGGATAGAAGTAGATAAGGTGGATGGATTTTGCACAGGACACTATCAGTTGACTGTAATGTCTTATCTTCTAAGGTAGTGCTGAGTAACTACGTTTCACTCCTCTAGGCAGTAACCTGTGGAATTCTCAGTTGGGTTATCAGAGAAACTAGGAAGCTTAGTAAAGAATGAACTGACAGACCTAAGCTCTCTATCCTTCTCTTGGACAAGTTAGAGCCATTAGCACTGCAATTCTTATTCCAAATGCTGAGTGCACACCTTAATTTTTATGTTAGGGGAAGTAAGGTCAGAACATCATACTTATTGCCCAAAAGGAGAGAGTCAGCTCAAACAAAAAAACACACTAAAATGAAGTATGCTATTGCACATGTTTCTGTCCCTGGAGAGAGGCTAAGGGAGGAAACATCATCTCATAGGTGTTTTTTTTTTCTTCTTTTGTTTTACATTGTTCTGATTCTCTAAAGGTGAAGCATGGCACAGATTAGAACAGCATCGAAAACAGAACTTGTTTGGCTTGTAGTCAGTGTGGAAAATTTGCCAAGGTTGGTATCCCCCTTCTGTGAGAGAAGTTGAATCTTGTTACTGCAGCCTGCAGTGACTAGCTGCATCCCAGCTGCTGTCAGATAGTAGTGTCTCGGTAGGGTATCTTTTCCCCTATGTCCCATGTACCCTTTAGGTGAAGTGCTGTATCTGCATCTTGTGCAGGTTTTTCAGCAGAAGGCATTTAAACTTCTTTGCAATTCTAATCTACAGTCAAGGTCAGTCACAGTTCAAAGCCTGCAAACTGACATTTCTGAAGAATACTTCGAAGTAACTCCAAGCAGAGTGCATGATGAAAATGCCACTGTAGGAATAAAGATGGTTTGAATTGTGACATACTACAAAAAACAAACATTCAAGCAGAACCAAATTAGTATGCAATGGATTTACAGTTAAACAAAATCTGTTCAGTAGTTACAGGTCAAATGCATTTTGGGCTCTTTCATGAAGAAATCTTGTTAATGAATACATGGGCTGAGTACTGTATACAGCCTAAATGAGAGGTTCAGATTGAGATGAGAAGTGGTTCTATCACAACTTCCTCTGTTAAAAACTTAACTTTTTGTTAGAATTTCTAAATCTTGATTCAAAAATATCTCGAGTGCTAAAATCTTCTCTGGTTGTCTGGCTATGGCAATGACCTTTATGATACCTACAGATTGCATGTCGAGAGTGAAGCTTTGTAAAATATAGATATCCAAAGCTGAAAGCTAATAATGAGGACTGAGCAGCTGAGCCCCAAAAACAGCAACTGTATTTTACTATTTCAAAATAAAGATAAAAGACAGCCAAGGGAAGGAAACCAGGTTACAAAAAAGGTTCTGTTGGAAAGTTTCATAGTTCAGTTTCAGAGTTATAGATTAGACAGCGGGCCTGAAAAAAAATGGCTACATGATACATTCGTGCCACAAATCTATCACTTTCTTACTACTTTCAAATCCGAAACAATTGAATCCATATTGAATTCCTCCAGTGCTTCTGGATAGAACAGGCCTATTCCAGTTACTAAGGAATTCTGCCTACATCTTCAAAAGACATGGAAATATTTAATATTTGAGGACTACTTGGATCATAGAAATGCTGCCTACAGTGTTTCAATTCTTAGGTTTATTATTCTGCTGTAGCCCAATTTGATGTAAATTGAGTACTTTAAGACAATTACTTTCAGGCACATTTATATTTTATGTTTGACTGTTTTGATCTGTTTTGCTGCTGAGTGGGGCAAATTTTTCTGTCCCAAAAATACAATGCCTTTTGTTAATATTCCCGCTGGAGACACTCATTTCCTTGAAAAATTCTTTTTTCTTTGCAGGCAGGAATTTTAGTTGATGACTAAACAGCTTCTAACTGTGTTGGAGGGGGAGGGATTCCCAAAAGCTTAGAGAGGAAATACCCATTAATTTCCTCCTGCAGATCTCACTCTGCAGTTCTGCACAGTGGAAACTCTGTAGTTTTATTGCACAGATCAGAGTTTTCTCACTTAATTTGGCCCCGTGTTGATTTGCATGGCGTCTAACAAAGCAGAATGACTCCAGCATAGGTCACATAACTTTTTATGGAGGTCATAAGCCATATCCTGTTCTTTTTACGAGACAGGCAATGCTTGTAACCTACACTGAAGTGATGATCACTTACTGATTGATGGACTAGACACGTTTTCCTCATGCAGTGAGAGAAGGGTCACAGACCACCTCTGAGAGGCTGGCTGCTACCTGTGTAGGTACCAGCTTTGTTTGTCCCCTTCCACATACTGTTTTCCACTCTTTTGTTGCTACTGGCCCCTTGGAGCAGGCTGCAGGCTGGATTAATTGTTTTAACTGCAGTAAACAGCTCTGAGGAATCTTCTCTGGGAATACCCATGATTTTCCACTTAATAACCAAATCTGGCAGGTGCAGCTCTGATCATGAACTAGGAGAGGGCTCTTGTACTGCTGCTACCATCGAAACAGTTCCACTAGCACACAGCCAGCCCCCTACTGCATCTGCAAGTTGCTCAAGACAGAGTCCAGCAGCGAGCAGGCAATAAAACAGTTCCCATAAAACAAATCCAGTCCATGGACTACACAATCCACTATGTATCTGCACTATGAACACTTCCAAAATTCCAGTCAATTTTTCAGAGCTGAGCAGCAGCTATTGCACTACAACTTTAAAAAGCTCTGGATCTGCTTTTATTTATTTATTTATTTTTAGCTGGATCTTACCAGCTTTTTTGTAGGCTGAGAATCTGAGCCCTGCCCTGTTTTTTGTGTTTCTTTGATGTGCTTTGACCCACCGAGGGGATAATAACAAATCTCTGTGCAAATTACTTTATAATCATGCTCACAGAACAGTCAGTAAAGATGTACTTAGTGCCATTCATTCTGTTCTTAATTTCTTTCTAAACTGTCAGTGGTTATTTGGAACATTCAAAGCCCATTAAGTAAGATGTACCCATGAAAGTAAAAACAAAGCTTGGAAATGTTATTAAAGATATATAAGATGGTAAGCAGCCTTGAGGCTTGACTCCAAAGCTGTCAGCTTCCCTTATTCAAACCACAGCAAAAGATGTTGAGGAGGTTTTTAGAAGGTGGTGATTGAGTATCTTTCAGGTAATTAGCAAAGTCTAATCAGATCGTTCCAGTCTTGCAGGGTACCTGAAATGATCAAAAGTGATATCTGATTTAAAATAATACCACAGGGCTGTGTTCAGTGATTTGTCAGCTGAGAAAAAGACCTGCCCAATAGATGCCTCTTCCTTCACTGAGAAGGCAGACTTTAAGCAGGATGTTTTAGCCCAGCTCTTCTCTGAGTTCCTCTAGCTGATGTAGGTAACAGATGTCGTAACTTTTAAAAAATAACCTTTAATCATGTGGCCATCCCATCTGATACCAAAACCAAAAGAAACGCAGGTGAAGGGCAGATTTCATTGGCACTTAGACCTGATAGTCTTTATAGTGCCCCTTTTTGTGTAACTGCTTACACTAGTAACTAGGTAAGGAAGACTTACCTAGTAACTAAAAAAATAGCAGCATCCATACACATATTGAATGTGCTAATGTGAAAAAAATGAATGGGTACCAGGCTGAATTTCTTCATATCTTGTGAAGTGCTGCCATGTTTGTATGCCAATTAATCATTCAGAAGTTGAATTACTTTGCAGCCAGAAAGCAATATCTCTGATTACTATGCTAAGACTCATCTCATACAACTAATTCCAGATTTCAGAACAGAAGGAAAATTGACTTTTCTTTGGGAGCTAATTGGTTTTACAGAGGTGACATTTCATTTTTGGTGTTGCTTTTGTCCCTTCCTCTTACAGACAGAAACACTGCTTCTTCAGGTGGAAAAGAGAAATCTGTGTGACTGTGTAACTGCAAATCTGCTGAACTGAATCCAGGAGGCCAACTGTATCACCTGTTCAGCGGTTTTTAAAATGCAGCTATATGAAACAACTTTTTGGAGTTCACGTTGCAAGCACGTACATTCCACTGTACTGAGGAAACCGAGGGGGGGGGGGGGTGTTGTGTCTTATGTGTCTTTTCTGTTTGATGTTTTTTAAATAGTCCTCTCTTTTCACATCACTGCATTGCCAGTAATGGCTCGGTTCAGTAAATTTGCTACTTGGTGTTAGAGTGGGGAAAAAATTAGCCTTCTTTGATTTTTAAATCAGAGTTGGCCAAGTGTAACCCACAGGATAAATGGAGCCAACAGTGCTTGCAGCTGGTTTTGGTCTCTAACATGTTAGAGCATATCTCTGTGACAACTTACCCAATTATATCGAGACAAGTAGTTGTGGTCTCTGTAGGCTTTGCCAGTCTATTAAAGGTGATGGAAGCCCTTTCTGTTTGTTGTTTACACTGTGACCATGTTCAGACGTCTCGTTGGCTGTAAAAAGGCATGCATTATGAGGAGGTACACGTGTGCTGTGCTTAGACCGGAACAGCTTATATGTTAGTGCTGAATTTCTGGTATCCTGTGTAAGAGTGTCATTGTCTTTAATTAAAGTATTTAATTTCTTACCCTCCTGCCCATGGCCTCACCTCTCTAACTAGACTGGTGGGACTTTACTGCAAGTATATAAGAGGGGAGATACAAATACTTCTCTGCCAGGAGTAAGGCTGCCTTTAGAGGGCTTCAGCTGATTCTGGTTAGAGTAGAAAGGCTTTTCAGAGTTTCTTGTTTTTTGCTGCAGTCAGGTCTTCCTCATCTTGTTCGAGCTTGGCTTTGTTCCTCTGCTTGCTCTGGACCTGCCTTAGCTCTCCCTTCCAGTGAAACCTTTGTTTCCCCTTCCAGACTGGCATTACTTGCTCTCTGAGCCCAGCAATTTCTTGGCGAATCCCTGACCCACCATCCTGACGACTGTGTGTGTAAGTTGCTGCAGGTGTGCGTGGTGGGACTGATATTCCTCAGATTTGCCATACCTTTAGATCCAGCTAACAGCCCTGCAGGAGCAATGTGTGGTGTTCTACTGTGGAGTGAGTGAACATGGTGCTGAGCAACACTGATATCTCACTCCCTGTCTGTAGGTGGGGGAAGGGAATAACTTTCTAGTTCTTTTGCTCAGAATCTGAAAAATCAGAGATTCCTTTCAGCCTGCAGAAGATCCATCAGAACCAGAAATTTCCTCATGGTAATTGCTGTATGCTTCTTCACAGCCTACCTTATCTATTTTAATTTATTTTAACGACTGTTCTCTGTTACTTCTTGTTCAAAAGCATCATAATAGCAGGAGAGCAGAAAGCAACTAACATGGCACGCAATTATAAAAAAGGATTGGTAAGGAGGTCTGGAAATTACACCCAGCAACCAGAAAGTCTGTTCTGGGCAAGTGAACAGAAACTTTTGAATGATTTCAGTATGTATGCTCAGGTTTAATATGACACAGTGGTAAGTTGAGACTATTTTCACAGAGCAAAAGAATACAGCAGAACCAGGCAAACGGCAGACAAAAATGACTAGAATTATACATAGTAATGTGCAAAGAACAAATGAGAAGTCTTCAGTCTGGACAAGAGAAGGAGATGACAGCAGTTTACAAAATCATGAGTGTCCTGACAATGACTGCTTGCTGCCCCTTCCAAAGCAAGAAGGGTGCATCAAATTGAAACCAGCTGGTGGCAGAGTCAGAGCAAGTAGGATGACTCTCATAACCTACTGCATGTTTGAGTTGTGGAAGTCTTCACTACAGGATGTTGCTGATTTTAAATATTTGTATGAGTTTAAAAAGCAGATGTTCAGACTCAAGCCTGAAAACTCTATTGCAGACTGTTTAATATAAAAACACCAACTTTGGGATTTTGAGTAAAAAAAAAAAAAGACAGTCAAGAGGTCCCTGAACCACAGGTTGTTGCCATTTAATTAGGAAGACATTGTAGTTGCCCTGGTTTTATGCTTTTCCCAAAAATGGATACTGCCAAGGATACGATAATGGCCTTAGAATGATCTGTGGTGTGATCTGGTGCAGTTGTCCTTATATGAAGAAATGAACTCTGCTTCCTAAATTCATAATACCAACCCTCTCCCTTAAGTAGGTCAGTGTCTGTGCTTCTGTAGCCCAGTACATTGCAGAGACTGCTCCAAAGCAGGAGTAATGTTTCCTTTTTGTAAAGAAGGAGATGGTACTGCAAACCATTTTCCAAGTAGGAACTATACAGTTACTCAGATATTAAAATCTCCTTTGTACTACATAAACCCGGTCCTGCTTCACTTTCTTTACCTGCCCTATCACCTTGCCATGAGAAATGGAAGTTTGAGGGCTAGAAAGCATTAGTACAAAGAGGCTGACCTTCTTGTCATATTTAATATCACCACTGTGCATCCTACAAGAAGTTTTTTACTCAAAATCCAAAGATCCCCATTAAATCCAACCTATTGTTTCATATGCATTTGGTAGGGCCATCAGAACATGCACGTGTGCTTTTCACTGTTCACCTTGTCCTGTTTCTTTCCCTATACTTCATTACATGGTTGTCTGTTGCTTTGGGACTGCACTGAAAGTGGTTTGAAACAAATTGTTTATAGCACTGGATGGCGGTCGTCACATCTTCAGGTGTTGTGAACCTATATAATTCATGATGTAAAAGAGCTGGACTGTTGCTCTAGTTCCCAACAAAGTAATTGTCTTTAAGCATAGGTTTGCAGTTTAATCTCCATGTAAATATTGTGTAACCTTACTCCAGCTTCCATTCCAACTATAACTTTGTAGTGTTATGGGGAGTTGGGAAAACAGTGTTTTCAAGGCCCTCAAGTTCCCAAATGTTAGGAAGTGGCTTAAAATATAAAAATAAGAGTTGCAGGGCTGTACTTTTCCTCTGTAAAGTGTCGGTTGTTTCATTACAGCAGTTTGGGTCTTGTGTTGATTGCTACAGAAAGTAGAATCAAATCACAGCTTTTGTTTTTCTTTAAGTGCAAAGAAATTTTCATGCATGCTAATTTGGTGTGATTATTAGATTATCTAAGTGGCTCTTCTATGCAATGAGCAGAAAGTGTAGGAGCTTGATTGTATAACAAAATCATGTCTAGTCCAAATGAACCGAAAGATGTTCTATCATGAAGTACATTTATATGTCAAATCTGGACTAACTTTTGAGCAAAACAACTGTCATTTAACAAACAAAATTGACAAAGTTTGTCATTTCTTTGTGGCTTCTGCACAGAAGCTGGTGAAACTTGACACTTTCCTATGCATAAATTCCAACTAACTTTAAAGTTTCCGATGATACCAGGTTTAATGAGGTTGTATCTATTGAGCTGTCACTCACAACCTAAAAAGATGACCAGCTGAGTAACATTTAATTAATGGTATTACTCTGAAACTCATTGGGTTAATGTAGGGGCCAGAGACAAGCACAAACTTTGGGACCAGAATCAAAGTTACTAGCATTAGTGAACACTTACTGGAAGCAATCTTTAGTGCTATAAAATGACCTTCAAATCTTTGGGCAGTGTGGGTTATTTCTCTTCCACATCTAAAGATCAAATCAAATCATCCATGAGGTAAGTTTGATACACATGTGCCTTGAATTCTTCCTGGACTACATCTACAGTGTAATAAAGCATCCAGTTTGTGAAAAGTACTTGGTTTCAACCAACAGCACTGAATAGAACTAATGCACAGTTCAGTCTTGTGCTGAAGAGCTGAACAATATTTAAGTGCCATTTGATAACCAGTATATTGCACATTTGAGCTATGGTTTATATATGATGTGAAATCAAATTGTATTTTATCCACTGAGGGTTGAACTATGTCCTAGGTGTCAGTAGCTCTTCTAAAACGAAATGAGACCTTCTCACCTTCCCTTTCTGTCTACACATGCAGGTTGCTCAGAGAACTGCCTGTGACTTCTGCCATGCTGGTTTTGGTAGCCATGGAATGATATGCCAAAACCCTCATCACTTACAAAAATGCCAGCAGGTACTTCCTGAGCATCAATTGCTCTCTGAACGCATTAATTTGGAAGGAATTTTCACAGACAGTTCTCAAGCAAGTAAAAATGGCATGTTTTTATCTTCCCTAATACTAGCGGTAGCAGGGCATCCATGGTGCTCAGGCTGTGTGTGGACATGTAACACATAACTCTTGCCTATGCTGTGAACTTACACCCTATCTAGCACAGTGAACAGTTGTTGGATTTGCAGCAGTCTGATTCAAACCTTCAACTGTAAACTAGGAGGACTCTGATATTTTGCCAGCGGTTCTTTCTTTTTCTTGGAACCAAAATCGTGACCTGACCTTCATTTCACAACAACGTGACTGCTGCCCCTCCTGTGTAGCACTGTAGGCTTTAGGGATTGCCTCAAGATGCTTGTCACCCCTGGCATCAGGGGATTTTTGGCAAATTGATCAAGCTCGGATCTTTCTGCGGATCTTACACTGGGGTACAAGAGGCCTTTTTGAGCTGATTATTTCCTGCACTGAAGGGTATCTTGGTGCTGGATTTCTGTCATTGCTCCCTGTTTGGGGCCACATCCTTATTTTGCAGCGTCATGTGGGCTTTGTTGGAACAGCTGCAGTGTCTCAAAACCTCATAGCCTGACCGGGGTTCAGCTTGTGGTTGGAATCTTGAAGGAATTTCCAGGAAGCCCTAAGATGAGGAACTTGTCAAGCCACGTTGACAAGAGCAAAATAATCATTTCACATGAGGGAGACTTTTTTTTTCCCTACCAGAGCTCTGACAGTGCTTAAAGCCATCTCACTATCTGAGCCATCAAGCCAAGGTGAATCATTGTCTCATGGCATAAAATACGACATGCAGAAGGTGCTTTGATTTTCAGTCCTTCTCAGGGCTTGAGATGTCTGTCAGAACAAAACAATACAGTGTGTCCTGTCTATGTGCTGAAACATCTGCAGTGGGCCAGCCTGCCAGCCCTCAACTCATCCGCAAGACTGTAAAATAATAGTTTAAAGGAGTGTTAGGACCCTGTGGACCCTAGCAGCTGCCCTGCAGACGAACGCCTCTAAATTCTTTTATCACTGACCCATCCCAAAATGGGAATGCTCTCTTGACACCTTACTTGTTTAGACCAGCAAAGCATTACCTTTGCCCTTCTAACTGAGGAAGAAGAATTTCAGATGCTGCATAAAGGCAATACTTTTCTCCCAGGAGTGTTTGTGTTTATGCTGGAGTTGCTACACAGACAACTTGGGAAGCAAAATGGTCCTTGTAATCATATACAGAATCACGAAAAGCAGGAAAGGAACTGTGCCATAAGAAATCACCCAGTCTACCTCTTGTTCTGTTGCAGGGCCAACTATCCCCATGCTATTCCTAGAAGATGTCACATTTCTACCTACAGTCTTAAATATCACAGGCAATCCATTCCAGTGCTGTTCTTATCATAAAGAAGTTTTCTAGGGCTGTTGGTGGTGCATCCTGGATAAAGTTTGACTTCTACTTCTTGTCCAGTCCCTTAGAGACACCCAGAATTATGGTTTCTCTGCACCAACCTTGTATATTCTTGAAGAAATTTCATGTCCCCTTCTCTTCTTTAGACCACATAACCTCAGTTCTTCCGACTGTTTCGGGAGAGCACCATTCCTAAACCTCAGTCATTTCTGCCAGTTCCTACCATTCTTATAGTGCAGTGACCAAACCAGATGCAGTACAACCACCGAGACCTTGTGATGGAAAGAATACAAGCTCTTGCACTCTTTTTTGTACATCCCGATGTAACTGCCTTTTTTTTTTTTGGCAATGACAGAATGTTGCACGCTGATTTCAGCTCATGATTCCCCAACTCCTCCTTAGAAGTGCCACTTCACCTGCTGTTCCCCATTCTAAATGGAAGCTCTTGATTATTCCTGATGAAGTGTAGCACCTTGTCCTCATCCTTATCAATTTTTATTCTGTTTTTAGACTTCTTTTTCAACTTGTCTGTATGATTTGCAATTCTAGTCCTCTCTGCCAGTGTTTCTTGTAACCTCCTAGGCTGGCATTACATCTTAAATAATCACTTCTATTGAATACCCAGGTGACTAACAAAATGCTGAATAACCCTTGAACTGAGTCTTTCCAGATCCCATGCTGGTCTTGCTGTGGGTCACCTTGCTGACGGTGACCCACTGATAACTATGGGCAGTTACCCAGCTGGTTTTGCAGGCCCTGTAACAGTTCTGTTGCTTTTCTTCTCACAGCAATGTGTGACACCACAGCAGAAACCTGTCTGAAGTTGATTAAGTTTGGCTTTTCCCTACCCACAAGGCCTTCGTCCTTCTCACTATTTGCATCACATCTTGACCACTCTGTGTTGTGCCTGTGTTCTCTTGCCACTCTGTTATTCAAGTAATAGTAACCAGACCCAGATTCTTCTGCCTCTGTGCTTTCTTCTGAGTTCAGCAAAGGACTTACGGCCATATTAACAGACAGAGATGTAGCACTGCATATTAGACTAACTTCCCTAACTTTACTTGTGTACCCATAGCCATGATAACGGAGTTCTAACATTAGAGCACTTGCCTGCATCTTCCTTTTGTGCAAACATATTTAACTCAGGCCTTTCAGGTTAGTGATTTTAACTAGGTATATACATTTTCTTCTTTCGTTGCAAAGTTGTAACTTTCAATACCTGTAACATTTAGAAGTCAATAAATGGCTTTTTAGGGAGCTACCAGATGTCTATCCTCACTAATCGTCTTTCCAGTAAATGTCTGGATGTGATTATTTTGCAGGAAACCCCTTTTTTGTTAGCATGTGGTAATTAGGTATAGATTAGATGGAAAGAGAAAATGAAGAGTAAATATTTCAAGCAGCCCTCTAGGACTCACTATGACCTTCTTCAGACAGCAAATGGACTCCTGTGATTCTCTTGGAACTTTCTCATCCTTCAAAGTAAATTTATACTGATAACCTTTAGTCATAGAGGTATGCAATAGTGAATGTAATAGCAAAGGAAGTCATTCAAGTACTTTCCTTCTCTCTTCTTCAGCTTTGCTGGAGGTGATAGAACAACACAGATTTCTGGAAGTTATCCACAGGCACTGGCTCTTTTCCCTGTGAATTGAGAAATGCATCTTGGACCACACATTTGTGTTAACGAGAGGTGTTGGGAATGTTTTTCGTGCTTCTTAAAGACCATGACATTTGAGGCAAAAACTGGATGGACTCTGTAAGTGCAATATCTGATTATTTTATGTTGACACCAAG
Source organism: Aquila spilogaster (assembly GCA_024606505.1). NCBI lineage: Eukaryota > Metazoa > Chordata > Aves > Accipitriformes > Accipitridae > Aquila > Aquila spilogaster. Next base: position 11,437,718 of record JANHGO010000001.1, read on the forward strand.
CAAGGACATTATTTTAAGCTTAGAAGTGTGTTTTAATACAGAAGTAACACCTTCCGCCCCATTAGATTGTGGATAGAGAGGGCCCTACTGCAGATTCCCCCACTGCTACAAGTGGGAGCAGGTTCAGTGGTGTTGCACTGTCTGGATGGCAGTAGTCCAATTCAGCAAGTACTCCTTCTGTGGTGCTATCACAGTGTTAAGCCTGGATAGTGGGTGGCTGAGCAGTCAGAAAACAAGACAAAGTCAGTCCATCCACTAACAAATAAGCTTTACTGTGTGTATACACAAGTAAGCAAAACTAAGCTGTGATATCTAGACCCTAATAATAGGATATTGCCGAACTGTATAGGTATCCTTGGAGTCTTGGCATCCTGGGAATGGCATATTTCAGGACATTCAGCTTCCCTTTGTTCCAAATTTTCCCAAGTTCTCTGCTCTGATCCTTTTATACTTTTGTAAGCCTTTACTTTTATAAGCCTTTTATTCTTTCCACAGTTAAAATGGGAAAAACCTCTGCTTCATTCTGAGGTTGCTCTCCTTCCCCAGGATGTCACATTATCTCATTGTAGGTTGTGTTGCTTGTCCTACCTACCTACTGAAAAGACCAAGTAACTATGAAAATGATTGTATATAATCTTTACAACTGTAAAAAAAAACTATATTGGTAGCTTGAAAAAATATTAGGATAAACAATGCTTTCCACATTAGCAAAGGCCATTGCACATGTAGGTAATTGCTTTCTGTCCTCCTCTTTAAGCTCATGTATGAAGAGTGTGATATGGCCCACGGGACCAAAATGAGTGTATGTGCTAGAAACACATATGCCAGAGTAAATGGAAGTGTAAGGTTTAGATTTTGTGCCAGAATTTCCATTTGGTGTTATTTAAAACTGCAGATCAGGGCTAGACTATGTGACCAGCCCTAGATGAGTGTACAGTCAAACTGTACAATGTTGTTCCATTACATCCTGGCTCTCGTGGAGCTGCTCATTTAGCAGGCATCTGAAGCCTGTGAAGAGACAGACAGTGTTCAACTGGGCCATCTCACACAGCCTCACCTCAGGCACCCAACTCCAGAGCTTGGACTGGGAGTCTTATCTTCTCATACTGTCAGTGGAGACATTTTGATGGACCCATGTGCCTTGAATCACCTTATGAGGACCCCAGTGACTGAGAACAACATTTGGACCTTCTACACAAGGCAGCTTGAGACACCACCAGCATCACTGGATCTTTTTTTCTTCCAAGCAAACTTCTGAGTTTCCTTCTTATTTGAAATCTCTGGGAACAAAATCTCACTTTAAATGAGTTACAGTTAAAGTAAAGGATGGGAGCTGCATGGTTCAGCACAGTCCCTTCAAGAATAAAAGCAGCCAACCCAAACATTGCCCTCTGATGTGGATGGAAGCAGCTGGTGTCCACTGAGGAGAAGAGGTGTCTTTTGGAAGGGGTGGAGGCAGAGGAGAACAGCAGTGACCATCCACAGCATTGTGGTCCCTTTAAATCTTCTCCTCCACTTGGCAGCTCTGATTTTTCCGTGTTGCTATAGCAAATCTCCATGGCAATGACCCTAATCGGGGAAGGGGGGATGCGGGGGGATGCAGGGGTACGCATGCTCAGAGTGAATGCTGGAGTCTCGCCTGCTTGTTTCAGCTGCTCCACGGGTGAAGAGAAAGCTCAGGTACTGGGCAAACTGGTCCTTTGGGAATTTTGCAGCCCACAGCATGTCACCACCACGATGCATGCACGTGGCTTTGCGTGTACATGTGGCACTTTGCATATCACAGTTCATCTCCTTCTTTGTAGGGAGCAAACTGCTGATTTTCACTCTTTCTCCTCATTCCAGGCTGGGAAGAGAGCTTGAATTCTTGACGCGAGCAATGGCGTTGCTGTCTGCCTGGAGCGTGATGCGTGTGGCGATCCCGTTCATCTCGGTGCTGGGCCTGCTAAGCGTGAGGCTTGTGGGGGCCAGCCAGGACTCGGGGATTGTCATTCCTGCCGAAAGTAGGTACTGCCGTGCTGCACTCATGCCCCGCTGCACGCGTCCTGCTTTGTGCCCTCCTCTTACCCCTACGGCCACACAGACAGCTCTCAGGGGTGCCCTGCTGACTGGCTCGGGTACATCTTGCGGCTGGCAGCTCTTGGCTTTGGATCACAGCTCTGTTTTAATTTCTTCTATGATTCTAAGCGAGTCTCTAGTTAAACATCCTCAGCTCTAAAATGAGGCAATAGTTGGAAGACACTAGGGAACGGAGTCAGTGTTCTCAGGGTGTTTTGGTCAGGAAGTTTGAAGTAGCTGCTCACTGAAAGCTTAAATACCCTCTGGGAGTTCTTTTGTTTTTGAAAATAGGGAATGTAACCGCATACAAACCAATCTCTAGTTCTTAGCCTCACCTTGTATGACAGCTATCTTTTCACTTTACTGCTCAAATATTTAGAATGAGATCTGAATTAGTCACTGTATCTTATTCTCCTAAAATTGCATTTTTAATTTTTAAACATGCCCATGACTTCCTCCATAGGATTTGAGTGCTGAATTCCCTTCTTTTTTCGTTCTCCTGTTTTTTTGACTAGTGATAAGTGTTGGTCTGTTCTAAAAGAGGCCTCACCTCTATCTTATGTCTGTTTTCCAGGCGTGAATTCATTAACTTTAATAAGTTTTGTGGCAAGTGGTCTGTACTGTCTTCTCAAGGAGAATATCATGCTTAAAAAATAAATTATATGTGATTTTTGTGTGTCTGTGTTAGCAGAGGTAAGACGACACATCTTGGAGGAAAAGTATGTGATGGTTCCTTGTTCCGCAAAACTCCTATTTTATCTGTAGAACAAACACTTGGCCACTGTCTCCAAATCAAATCTGATGTTTCTGATATCCTGCGACCAGGCTACTAAGTCCCCTGAGGAGCCCTTGAGAAAGATTCCTTGTCCTGTTTTGTTCTTGCATGGGAGAATGAGGAATGAGGCGCACTTGGTGTTTCTGCAGAGACACGCTGCTCTGCCCTGAATCACAGAGACTGGCAGCATTGCTGTGAATGCACGAATGGTGTTTCTGTCTGAGGCCGGGCCAGGAGGAAGGCTACTGACTCATCATAAATTATGAATTGTTTTTTGCTGCTGCAGGGACAGGGTTTTAAAGCAACAAGGAGCTTGCAATGCTCCTCATCAGCCAGTGGTCGAGAAAACGCTGCACAGTTGCTTGATGCTCCAGGTACTCTCCTTTGCCCATAAGTGCCAGCTGCTCTCAAAGCCTGGAAATGCTCCTAGACACATAAAACGAGGTGCAGTGCTTGGAATTCAAGACACTGGGCCAGACAGAGCTTTGATGTGATCTAGTACAGACATTCCTGAACGCTTCCCTGCTTGATGTCAGCTCCATAGGCTATTTCTCATTGAGGTCTCTATCCTCCTGGGCACTGACCCATTTTGGGGACAGTGCTGCTGATATGCTTAAGTCCATGTTATCTTCTCAGTGCTGTAGAGGTTCTGTGCTATTGTGTGACACTGATCTCTGGCCTGGGGTGCCGCCTCCTATGCTCCACTTTGCTCCCTCTTTGCCAGTCAGAGAGCCAGGCCCAGCTCTTTATGAATAAATCTAATTAGGAGTCATTAATCAAGTCCTAATACTTTATACACACTACTTTGCATTTACAAAGACTGTTCAAGTATGAAGTGGTGTTGCTAATGCTTTCAGAGTATTTTCTTTAAAGTTCAGAGCAATCCACTAAAAAATAATTAAGCAATTTCCTCAAGCGACCGTTGCATTTCCAGCCCAGATCACCCACTGTGAAGGCTGAAATGTGGAACTGAAGAACAGGAGACAGTCAGTCTGGTTGCATTAGCCAAGGTGCAAGGAATACAAAGAGTAAATGCCATGTGCATGTGAGGGAAAGTATATTAGACTTCCACAGTGCTTTCAGTTCCAGTTTTTCACCAAGAAGAAGGCAAGAAGCATATTTTGAGCTCTCCTCCCCCTCTTCTCCCCGAACACACAAAGGCAGACACAGTCTTCATGCTGACAGGATCCATTTAAAGAATTATAGCTGACTCTTGATGATTCTCATTATGTTAATCCACAAACCTGTTAAGTCTTCCTATGAATGATAGCCTGTTCCCAGCTGTCAGCAAGGAATTAATAGCACTCTGCTATACTTTGCTATGATGGGACTTAAGGTTTGGTTCCACAATTGCTTTAAGCTGATGTAAGCCTGTGCTGCTTCTGCCCTTCTCACCATAACTTTCTCCCTTGTCCTCGTTCTGGCCCCAGGACTTGTGCGTTCAGGAGCTGGTCTGGAGAACAAGTAATCAGCAATTCAGCTGACCAAGCAACTGCATGGTCACTGCTGCTGTGAGTAAGGGAAAGTGTGGGAACACACAGTCAAGGACAGAAAGCAGAATGTACTTAGATTTGCTTAACCCCCTTGTGAAACCAGACAGAATTACTTTGAGGAAACGTCCACGAGCATCTTAGTGAAAATGTAGTGAGCATAAAGAGAGGATGAGCCCAGCTAGATAGAGCAGCTTGCAGGCCAGCTCTTCAGTCTGGAAGGGTGACACTGAGGCAGGGAGTGATGGAGATCAGCAAAGCCAGAAGTGAGACAAAGATGGTGATTATATAATAAATGTCTCTTTCAGTGCAAGAATTGGAGACAGAAAGTGACACCGTAGAAGTTAACTTCAGAGCCTACAAGACTGACAGTTTGCTCATAGAGTGTGCTGCTGAGCTGTGGAACTCATTGCTACAGCATGCTGCAGATGCTCAAAGTTCCCATGGATTCAAGAAGCGATGTGTCAAATTAATGTGAGAAAAATCCATGGAGGACTTCTCAGGTCCAAGACTCAGGTTGTCTACTTTCACATCTCTTGGTAGCCTGGAATAACACTGCTGGAGATCTGATCAAGAGGTTTAATCACAGAATCACAGAGTTTTAGGGGTTGGAAGAAACCTCTGGAGATCATCTAGTCCAACCCCGCGGCTAAATCAGGTTCCCTACAGTAATTATACCCCACCCCATCCCATCCCATTCCATCCCAGCCCACCCTACTATTACTCCTATTGAGTGTTTTTACATCAGTTGTCTGCTTGAAGCAATACTGGAGCACGCATGGCCACCACTGTGAACCTGGGGGGTTATTTATTAATTGTTGTAATTATTTTGATTAATTCCTATCTCTGGGAGTACCACAGGTTAATTTCAGGCTCCTCATACTCCAGCAGTAGACCCCATGATGATGAGCACACCTGCACCTCAGCTGCTTCGCAGCAGGCTGGTAGGAATCACCAACAGTAATAATCACTATCGACGATACACAGTTTATGGAAGAACACCCAGTGAGCACCACCAGCCCCACAGCAGCGAGATGGCCTCAGCTGAGGGGAATGGGTAAATCCTTTGCATGGGCACATGAGCAAAGGCTCTGACCCTGTGGGGCTGCATCCCATTTCCCATTGCTTTGCTGAAACAAGCTAACAACATACAAGGGGAAAAAACAACAACCAACCAAGTGCTTAATCTTATATATTATCGAAGTATCTGATATTGTCTACTACAAGAACCTGGCTAGTGTGATAGTTTAAAAGCTCAGCCAGAGTCAGGGCTTGGGTGTTTCCGCTGATAAAAATCAGACTGTAGTTGTAGAATTGCCGGATAGTGGGGATTTGCTGCCCCTGTTTTATTTGGGGAACTGCATTCAGGTTGTTCTGTGCTCAGTGCAAGAAGTTCGATGGTGAGTTCAACAATGCCTTAACTTCCAAAGCTCTGCTCAGATGTGTGCTCTGCAGGGCTGCGTGAGTGGAAGGCTCACAGCCAGCTGCCTTCCTGGCTGTTCTCCTCCCAGGTACAGCTGTCTTCTCATCTGCAGTGGTGCTGCTTCAGTGAGCCCTCTTTGTGTCACCATAAGTCAAAGTGACAGGTCAGCTTGAACAGCTGGATGTTACCATCCTGGGATGGTGCAGAGTCATAGACTATCCTGAGTTGGAATAGACCCACAAGGATGATTGAGCGCAGCTCCTGATTTCACGTGCAGTATGGTGACAGACACTTCAGGGCAGGCAAGTAGGCTGGGGTAGGCTGCTTTCTGAGAAGAGCACTGCAATGGGAAGGAGTGGGCCACAGCCCCAGGCAAATGGCAGATTTGCCAACAGCACACTGAGTGTTCAGGTTCTTCCTCCATGCTCAGGAGTGAGAACAGTTTGACTGTCAGGATACTGATAACAGGCTGCAGGGAGCTGTGTAGCCATCTCAGCAGCAGCTTTGCACTCACTTTGCTTTGTCAGGGCAGCACGAGTGGCTGTCCGGGGACTAAGATTTTAGCATTGCCCCGCATACACTGTCAGGGCTCTGTGATCAATGTAAAATATCATCTCTCTCCATTCCCCCTGCATCTCCTTCCAGTGTCTGCAGTTTCTTCCTTTGAAAGCGCGTACTCCATTTACTTTGTAACTAAAGGGTAGGAGATGAGTGAAGGGTGAATCCTGGCAGAGCAGAAATGCCCAGGCCCAGCAGTGAGCCAGGAGGTTGTTGGCACATCCCTTCCTCCTCCTCTCTCTGCCTTCTCCCCCGCCCTGCCCCTCTGTGCTTGCACGTTGGCACCAGCTGCAGAGCCAGTGGGACACTTTGTGATCCTGGCAGAGAAAAAACACAGCAGCAGGTGAAGGAAGCATATACAGATCTGGTGCTGACCCTTGCCAAGCTGTTCTTGTAAGAGCTCCTGTAAAAACAGAGCTGGTTGACTGATTTTTATCCACTGCAACTGCTATTTGCAGCCAATCTGTGGAGAATTAACCCTTGTGTGAGGAGGAACAGGGGATTTCCATTTCAAAGAGGGAGGATGGGGGCTGAAGGCATTCAGCATGTGGCAGAACAAAGCTTAGGCTGTGTTCAGAAAAGGCCACGCAGCAAAGCGCTCTCATGCTTTTGCTTATCCTCACTCAAGAAGTGAGCACTTGCACAGTACAGGTTCACAGCCCTGTTCATAGGCAGCCCTAACTTTGCACAGATGCAGGTGTGGGTCCTGGTAAAATGGGTTTTCTCCCGGCATTACAAGGGCTCTGAGCATTCCTTCTTTGTACTGCTGCATTCCAGATTTCATGCTGTGACAGTGATGTCTTTTTTCTATACCTTTTTTCCAGGCCGTCCCTGTGTTGACTGCCATGCGTTTGAGTTCATGCAGAGGGCGTTGCAGGATTTAAAGAAGATGGCGTATAATCTAGACACACGGGTATGTGCTTCTATAGAAAAACTTCCTTAGCCTTTGTCTCCAAGCGGCCAGGTCTGCCTGTCTGCATACAGCAGACGCGACATCTCTGCTGACTCACTTTTCATTCCAGCAAATAGGATTGTACCAAGTGCAGATTATTTTCCACCCGGTTGGAGAGCTTCGGTAGCCTGACTCCTTGCATAACAGGCTAAAGAATTACCCCAGCCAATTCATGCATAAAATAAAGAAGGAAAGAAGATGTGTGCGGGACAGAAGAATGAGAAAGGTGGTTTATTCTCTATCTCATAGCATTGCTTTTGAGCAGTGGATTTATCACCCTCTGGGCAGGAGCAGCAGATGAATGGGATAACAAGAAGGTGGCAAGCAGGGCTGGCAGAGAGGAAAGGCTAGCATGTATATTCCTTGTTCATGTATTGAAACTCTCCAAGAAAAAGGGGAAAACGCATTTCCTTGGGCAGTTTTCACAGCAGACAGGGCATTTTGCCTCCTCGCCTGCCTGTCTTGTGCTGCAGAGCTCCCAAAAATCAAAACATGAGGGTGTAATAAAATGCCCCAATTTTAGCATTGCCTACATAAGTGGGTTCATAAATACAAATGGATATTGGCTGGGGTAGGGCTGAATGAAAACTCACAAGTGATTCCATGCTGTCTGAAGTTTGCAAGGAGAAGGAGGGTGCAAGGAGCACCCTGGTGAGCTGTAGGAGTCTCTGTTCATTGCAGGGGCGTTGGACTAGATGAAGTTTAAGGGTCCCTTCCAAATCAAATAATTCTGATTCTATAATAAAGCCCCCCGTATACGCCTTGTACTACCTCTGCTTTCCTAGCAGTTCCATCTACGCTGGCAACATGATGGTAAAGCAACTTTTGGTAAGTGCAGTCAGACTGGAGCCTCATCTGTAGTTCCTTTGGGGGGCTGCTTTTGTCCAGCGCCATCTTTGTTGGTGAGGGGGAAGGGCTCCTTGGTCTTTCGAAGTTACATTCTGCTCAAACTGTCATTCACAGCAGTCAGTCACAGAGAGGTAAATCAATTATGTCTCAAGCTGTAACACTGAGCAGCAATTACATTGCTTTGTCTTTGGTTTCTTGTGACCTTGGGCAATCATGTAGGGCCCCAGACAATGAGGGTGGAGTCACTTGAGCTTTCAGGAGCTATCAATAGCGAACTGATTAGGCCACAGATCTCCGTGCAGCATGAGTTACATTGCAGAGGTTTCCCGTGCACTAGCCTAAAACTCCATAACCGCTAGGCGTCAGACTGCAAATAAAGGAGCTCCACCCGTGCAGCTGGGCTGGGCTGCTCTGGCGCACGGCTGTGTATCACCTGTTTGGATTAGACACAGCTGAAATGTTCTGTGCCTATGCATGACCATATGAAGGAGGTACTGAGACTCTGAAGACCTTTCTGGAAGAGGTACTTCAGTTAAATACAAATTATTGAATGGTGCACAGTGAATGGAGTTACGAAAGTGAAAGGCCATGGCCAAACCTCCGCAAATGGTCCTCTGTTCTCAGAAAGCCTTCATATCTTCACTTAACTGCTCGTGCTTGGCTGATACTGACCCAACTCTATTTTCTCATGTTTTACACACAAATCATTTCACTGAACAACTCTTTGAGTTTTTAAAATTCTTGTTCAGAGGGCAAACCCCATGGAGGGCTGATCAGTCAGGGACTTCCTATGCCAGTGCCAACATGGCCACAGTTAACTTTGGTAATTGATGCTTCTCTCTCATAGACTCTTGCTTTATAATTGAGTGGTCCCAGAGCTGCTCTCCCTGCCTGTAGACAGTCATGAGTGATGCCTAGGCAGTGTTTGTGCTAACAGTGACAGCTTGTTGGCATTACAGTGAAAACCAATAAGCCTGTGTGATGTTAAGATGATTCTGTGATTTCTGCTGGACTCCCAACAATGAGAGTGTTCACTCATCCAGGATTCCATTGTATAACCAAGAAGCAGCACTTCTTGAGTGTACAGTAATAATGCCTGCCATTGCACTAAGCTGATAAGTGAAAGCAGACAAGGAATGTGAGCAAGTCCTCTTTAATGCAAAGGTAGATGTCAAAAGTTTGGGTTGAAAAGGATAAAGGGAGGGAAGGGAAAAGCATCTCTCAAACAGCCTCTGCCTGCAGAGCTTGCACTATGAGAGCAAGAGGTGAGCAGCAGAGCGGGAGCGGCTGGGGACAGAGGCACTGTGCTGGTGGGCAGGGAGCCTGGGCTCAGCAGAGTAGATCCTTAGGTAGAAGTGCCCAGCTTCTGCTATGGGAACTGGGTATCTTCATTAATTAGGCCTCTGCTGGTTTCAATTTGTCAGGAAGTGTCATGTAAGGGGAACACCAGCTAAAGAGTTCGTGTTTCACAGAACTTAACGATCTTTTGTTAATAAGAAATCTCCAAGCTTTAGTGTTTTTATTTGTTTGGTTGTTTTTTTTCCCCCAATACAAATGGGAAACCCATCTATGTTGAATTTAAGCCTGGAAAGGCTTAAGGACTTTTTTCCCCCAAGAAACTCTTTGAAGTTAGTCTACAGACTACTGAAGAGACCACAGGCTGATAATCACAAGTTTATGCTCAGGAAAATGTTTCCCTTCAGTTATGATTACACTTAGAATCATAGAATCATAGATTCATTAAGGTTGCAAAAGACGTCTAAGATTGGTCCAGCTGTCCGCCTACCGCAAATATTGCCCACTAAACTGTGTCCCTGAGTACACATCTACGTGTCTCTTGAGCACCTCCAGGGAGAGTGACTCCACTACCTCTGTGGGCAGAGTGTTGCTGCTATTGTTTTGTGTCTTTCAGGCAGACTCCACTTCTGAAATGATGGTGGTATTTGGGAAGTTCAATCTTTGTTTCTCAGAAAGTGAGACCGAGGCCAACAAAAGATCTAAGCTGTAATAATACATGATATTTAAATATCTCTAAGAATCTGAAATTATTATTTTTTTTTCCTGGAATATGGAGAACAAAAGCTTGGAAATGATTTTCTACCAAGACACTTCAAAACCAAGAACAAATAACTGTAAATGATTTGTACAGAGAATGGTTTTTAAGCTTTTGACGGGGTTCTGGAGGCACAGCTCCAAATGGAGTTGGTAATAAGGTGACTGTCACTGAACTAACTCAGGTTGAAATAAGAGCCACAAGCTCAAGTCCAGATCTGCCCTAAAAAGAGGTGAGTGTCAGACAACGTGGTTAGACTGACAGCTGGATTGAGCCCAGAGTTATTCTGGAGGAGCAGCAGTGTAACAGAGAGCACAGTTGGCCCCTTAGCACATGCTATCTGACACAATTCAATTAAACAGTGCTGAAGGCTTCATCAACAGGAAGCCATCAATCACTGGGAAGGAATTAAGAGCAGTGCAGCTGAAAGTGGAATTTTGCTCAG